>CP124195.1:0-692860 GCA_029952725.1 Salmacisia buchloeana
CCTAACCTAACCCTAACCCTAACCCTAACCCTAAGCTATATAACCAGCCTGTTTCCCTTCTCCTCCCCCCTCTGGCAATCCATCCAGTCCTTCACGTCTCGTCCTCTCCCCTGCCCTTCGTCCTCACTACTCCTTCCGGCCGTCTGCCCCAACGGTCCGCTATCTTACTTCGCACAGCGCCCGTCTGGGACACTGCTGGCTGGCTCGGTCCCCCCTTGATCCAGCAGCATAGGTCAGAGTTCTGGCGGCAGGTCCTTCGGCTCCACTGCGGAGCTGTACTACCTGGTCCGACCGTCCCATCCCGAACTGCTGGATCCTGTGGGATCCTCCCCAATCAGTACCTCCCTTTCGCTCGCTCGCAAGTTCGACACCCGGTCCTCGGTGCGGCTTCGTCCGTCTAGTCCGCACACCCACCTTGCTGGTCCTCGCAGGTGGGTGTTGTCCGTCGTCCGCGACCTTAGTCTACAAGATTGGCCGCCCCTTGGCCACCTCTGGCGCCCCTTGGCCGCCTCGGCCGCCCCTGTTCGGCCCTGGCGGCTCTTGACTGCCTTGGCTGCCTCCAACTGGCCTCCTGTCCCTGTTTGGTGGCCTCTGGTTGCCCTTGGGTGCCTGCCGCCATTTCTGGCTGGCCTCTGGCAGGAACCTGCTGGCCTATAGGCCAGTTCACCCACAATTAGATTCGGGATGCGCCTCGTAAGTACATGAGTGCTTGGTGCTGCCCTGTTTGCCATGTCCGCCGCTGTGTCAGCTGACGGAGTCGCTGCTCGTCCGCCTCCAACAGCCGGACGTTTTGGCGATTGGTTTGCAGCAAGACCTTTGCCAACTGCATCGAGGCCCAAGGTCGCTCACGCTCTATGAGCTTTTGCATCCTGGTGAGTACCAGGCTCAGCTCATCGAAGAGCTGTGTCGCTGATGTCGTCCCTTCTTTTGCCTCTGCCTCGATCCAATCTATTCCCCATCGCCGCCATCCTCTCCCACAACGTCCTCCGCCGCGTCGGCGTCCTCGTCGGGCTCGTCCGCACCGTCTATGTGGTCCGATTCGGCGCCGTTCACACTGGCCGATGGCTGGCAGCCGCACACAGCACTCGTCGTCAAGGGCTTGAGGTTGCAGTGAGTCCAGAAGGGCGGTTGTCGGTGGCGCTGCATGCTTCTGAGGTCGCTGACGCCCATGTGCTCTACCGACGCGATCAGGTGCTTGCAGACCAAGAATCGACTGTTCAAAAACGCTTCACAGGCACAAATCCATCTGTGAGCACATGTCCGGTAGTGCCGCAGCGCCTCTTCGCTGACCTCGTGGCCGTCTGTGCTTTGCCAGGCGCGGACAAATGGGCGAACCCAGCTTGGCAGAGCCATGCGCGTGTTCTGGTCGAGCAGGGCCTTGACGCGCTCGCACGTGTTGAGGATCACGCGTTGCTTGAATATGTAAGTAACGTGGTCGATGCGAGGCCTTGAGAAGCGATGCAAATAGTCGTGCTTGATGACCCTCCAATGCGACTCGCAGATCATTGTCGTCTTCAACACCGGGACATCGTCCGCAGCACTGCGTGCCCAGAGGACCCATTCATCATGCCGGTACCAGTTGGTCCACAGGTACGTCCATACGCGCGCCCAGCCGCGGGTCTTGCACATCTGATACGCCTCTGTTGCAGCTTGCACACGTATCTGTTCGGAGGTGAGTGTTGTGCCGCCCGGGGTCGGGAATGTTTGATGCATATTGAAATGACGGCTGACCAGGTCGATGACCTTGTCCACCTCCTCCCTCGGCACTTCCATCCGTCCAGCTCGGTCCCAATCCCTCTGCGGCTCATCACCTTGCGTCGATCGGCGACAAGGACACGTGCAGATGGCCAGGGGATGCCTGTGCCGCTCGGGCACTCCCCAGCACAACTCCAGGTCGGACACCGTCCGCGCCGCATCACTTGCATTGTAGGCCGGACTTGATGATGCCGTGGTGCTCGACAAGCGCTGACGCAGCGCTCTTCGTACGTGCCAGTAGCAAAGTTGAACCTTGGCGTCAGGCCAGACCTCGCGAACCGCCGCTATCTCTGCAGCGTCTTTGTCGCAACCCACGAACGACGGGCGTATCCCCATGCTGCGCAATATCGACAGTGCCTCACCCAGGATCTCGATACGCCGCCCATTCCCTACCATGTCCCTCGTGTCCAGCAAGAAGTACAGCAGCGGTACGCCTGCTCCTCGAACCTCCGTGAGTACAGCAAAGAGATCTAGGCCACTACTGTTGGTGCCATAGGTAGCGTCCAAGCTGATCTCGATGGCTTGGTCACGCAGGGCCCCGATGAGCCCGGTAGCATAGAGTGCTATGCCGCGCACCCCAGCGTCCTTGACGATCTTGCGGCCGACAACTCGAGGTGAGATACCCTTCGTCGCTCCCACTTGGGCAGACTCTTGACTGACAAGTGCTTCTATATCTTCTTCCGTCCAGCCATCTTGCATCATGTTGTCAACACCGAGACCGAGTTCGATCGACTTGTACGGGTCGTCGTCCAATTTCCACAGACTTGAGGTGAACGTACGCCACCAGAAGCCGACCTGCTGTTGCGTGAGTGCCGTGGCGCTTTGCTGTAGCTCTGGATTGGCGCGAATGTCCTGATATATCTGTCCTGGCGTCGAATCGAGATGCTCTTCGATGAATTCAAGTACGGCTGGGCGTACCGCCTTGTCCGCGTACGGTGCATGGGCGGTATGGGTCATCCGGATGTTGAGAACTTGCAGTTGAGGCTTGAACAGGAGGACGAGTCTGCTTGCACACGCATGCGTCGCAACGCACGAGGTCGGAACTCGCGCGCCCGTGGTCTTGGACATCTCTCGAGCAGCTTTGTCCTGACAGCAGTAAAAGTAGAAAGAGACCCCATTGCTACCGCGAGCGTCGTTGTTGAGCTTCCAACGATAGCCAGACACGTCCCAGATAACTCGAGCCACAGCATGAGCGATGTCCGATAGCCCTGCGTGACTGCTGGAGGCCGAAACGTGTACAGGACAGTCGTCAAAGGACAGGCACATGTCGAGATCGAGAAGCGCGTGTCTGCCGGCTGTGTGGGCGTTGAGCTGGGTGAGGACGTCGATCCAAGAGTCGTGGGCGGAGACGCGTTTGAGGTGCTGCTTGCAGCTCTTCATGCGGGTGCCGTCCATCTTGAGCGGGAAATCGCTCGCCGGCCGCTTTGTTTTGCACACTGAGCATCTCTGCTGCTGCTCGTTGTGCTGTTGTTCCATGATTCGTAGATAGTCTGTGGTTGATTGTCAAGAACAACGATGGTGATGACACTGAGAGGGCGTAAGAGAGGTCAGGAGAGTTGCCAGACGCGTCTCGATACGAACACGCGTCTTGGGATTGACGCGTGCGGTTTTGCGTGCGTTGCGTAACCCGTATTTTTTTGAGGTGGGGCTAGAGACGTTCGTCTTGATGGGGGGCTGTTTGGTGCCCACTGACGTCTGTCTGGTGACGTGACGGTGTCAGCACAACGCGTTCTGCAGCATTGATCAGTCCCGCCATCACTCACCACCTCGTGCTGCGGCCCGCGTGTCTCTTGCTGCTTGAGTTGGCGTTGATCTCATCTTGATCGAATGCTTGCCAGCTTGGCTTGCTCCCTTGCTTGCTGCCATGATGTTCCTGCTGCTGAGTTCCACCTAGTCAGTGACACGCGAACGTACTCACCTTGCAGCCGTACCTCGTTGCGTTGGCTTCGCTTCTTCACCTCGAGTCTGCGACGTTGCGCGCCTGCGTTGATGAGCTCGTCGTGTCTGACTCGGTGCTTGACCTGTAGGAGACGCGATTCAGTAGCTGGTCTGATCACTTTTCACTGCTGCACTCACCTACCTGCTGCCGCCAGCCTCGACCCCGGCTGCTGTCCTCATCTCCTTCTTGTCTTGAGACTTGCGCGTGGCGACGACCGTCTCGGGTGCTGACATTGATCCTGGTTGCAAGGATGAGGAGGGTGGAAGGTGGGCTGGGGCCTGTAAGCAGAGAGCGAGAGACAATGAGCGTAGCTATCACGGACAGCTGCGTGCGCGCTCCTGTAAGCAATCTGGAGGGAGCACACGAGCTTCAGTACTTCATCATATAGGCAGCATGCTCGTCTAATTGCATGGGCGACTCACCTTTGTCGATGCTGAGTCCGTACACAGCCAGGTGGTGACCCTAGACGCGTCTGTCTGGCTGCGAAGCAGGCTGGTGCTCCATACGACTTGCATTGACGAAGCTGATCCGAAAGCACTCGCTTGAGCCTCGATGACTGGCATGACCGGAGCTGAGATGCGCTCGACCATGAGCTGCCTCGGGGTGCATGTAGATACAAGCATCTTGCATTGCTCTTGCTGCGGACGGCGGCAACGACGAAGACAAGCAGGCTCAGCGGCGAGAAGGCAGAGCATGGGTACGCGCTGTCACTCACAATGGCTACCGCACCACCACCGGCGCTGCTCTTGCCGTGGCCGGTGCCGTCCACGATGCGCATGGCTGCGGTGATGGAGAACGATGACGGTCAGCCCAAGGCAGCAGCAGCTCCACCGCGCAAGAGGACTCACCAGCAAGCGCAGGGCGACGATGGCAAGCTGCGCACACCCTGGAGGTCAGCGCACGATGCCCAGCAGGTGCGCGCCTTGATCTACTCACCTGATGGGCCCTTGGGCTGCTGCTCGTTGCTCCAGGTGGTGGTAGTCCTGCGCTACGATGGCCCGAGCTGCAGCGAGCTGCTCAGGATCAAAACATCGGCTAGGACGTCGAGCATCCCACACGTGATCGCGTCGTGGACGCGTCGAGGGTCCTCGAGGTGTTGTTGGTGGTGAGCTCGCATGGGCCCATGGCTGCTTGCTTCCTTACCACCACCATCTCCCAGTTCGGCGCCCAGCCCCTCGCTCAAGACGGTACGCGCGTACGCGCTCGGCATGATCAGCGCCTCTGCCCGCGCCCGCTTGGCTGCCGTCACGGCCCGCTAGCTTGGTCCTTGGTCTGCTTGGTGGCGATGATGGGACATCGCTGCCGCCAATGCGTCCAACTCCAAGCCAGGGTCGCACCACGACGACCATTGACCACTCTGCGCGGCGGTGCATCGACGTCGCCACCCGCTCTGCCCTTCAGGCGAACGAGCGCTGCCGCCACCGCCGCCGCCGCCGCCGCGGACGAGGTCGAGGTCGAGCATGAGCCTGAAGGAGGCGACAAAGGTGAGTGAGCTCCTCGCTCTTCCTCGCGTACAGATGGGATGAGAGTCTGACCCGAAAACTTGCTTCTCCTGCGCTCTACAGTCATCGAGGGTCTGTCCGGCGACGTCGACTCGTCCGCAGTCGCGTTGCTTCTGGCTCAAGAGGCGAGTGCGTCCTTGACGCCGTCTCCCTTTGCTGAGCTGACGCCGTGCTGCCCGCAGGACCTCGACGTTGAAGCAATCTTCATGGGTAACTGGACTACAGGCGTCTTTGCAAAGTCCGTCCCCGGAGCTTGACCTGAAGAAACTGCACCCTCTCTGCCTGACGAACAGTCGACGCGTACTTCGAAGCAAGACTACGCCTCGGCACAAACAGTCCAAGGCAATCGTACCCTTCGACTCGTGGATCTCCAAAGGCAGTGCTGGACCCAAGTTCCGACCCAGCTCTCGCATCCAAGGCCGCGGGAGATGGCACAGACGGTTGCACGCGACGGCTTCTGATGTTGTTGCAAAGACGCGCAGACGCTCCTGTGCCTGGTCATTGTTGTAGTATGTGGCTACTTCTCCGCTGCCACTCTCTTCTCCTTCCATCACATTTCTGGACGAAGGGCTTCATCCGGGATGACAGCAAGAGTGAATTGTGAGTGCCGGGCGAGCCGACCAAATCCAGCGGTGTTGAAGACATGGGTGTTGTCAAAGGGAGAAGCGGCAGTCGTGCGTAAGAGGGGTCGTGACTCGTGACCGTGTCGTGTTGAATGAAGACTGGAACAGATGAGAAGAGGACCGAGGTCGGGGTCGTGGCTGATTCGAGGATAGTGTCTACTGAGGCGGACGTGACGCGTCCTACCGCTCGCGATTGCGGAACCGGAGCAGTGGCGCCAGTGACGATAGAGGGCAGGCCAGGCTCAGGAACGGGTGCTGTGACGAAGAAAGACTTGACGTGAGCGATACAGCCTTTCAAGGAGATCCCACGACTGGCACTCACCTGCAAAAGCTCGTCTGCCGTAGCACGACTTCGTACATCGGCGCAAAGGCAGACCGCGAGGAAGCTCTTGAGCTCCTTGCTCACCTTTTCAGGCTTCTTGAGTGTCGGGGTGCCATTCGTGGCGATGAGGTACAGGGCCTTGAGCGGCTCCTCGTCGAGATACGGCGGCTCGTTCTCGATCATTTCGATGGCCATAATGCCGAGCGACCAGATGTCGACCTTGGCGCCGTACTCCTTTTGCTTGACGACTTCGGGCGCCATCCAGTACGGAGTTCCCACCATAGTCGCCCGCTTTGACTTTTGGTCAGTCAACTTGGCACAGAAGCCAAAGTCGGCTGAGGAGAAGAATATGCAAGCAGTGATCAGCTGCCCTGTTTTGTCTCGGCCAGAGAGAACACGCATACTGACTGATCTTGACCTGCCCAGCAGCATTCAAAAGCACGTTGTCGCTCTTGATGTCACGATGGATGATGCTCTGCGCGTGCAAGTGCTCGAGACCCTTGCATGTCTGTAGCCGAGCCACAGATTGATGGCATCAGCGTAAGTTCACTTCAGCACGATGTTCAACGCGTACGCACCTCCAGACAGATGGCCGCGATCTGTTCCTCTTCAAGGGTGTTGTTGTCGATAACGTCGGTGAGCGCGCCGCCTTCCATGTACTCCATGATGACCCAGAGCTCGTTGTTGCGCACGAGGTGGCTGTCGAGGAAGTTGACAATGTTGGGGTGTTGCGACTCCTTCATGACGAGGATCTCGTTGACGATAAGCTCCTTGCGCGGCTGGTGAGACAGATCCATGGTCTTGATGGCGACGCGTTGCCCTGTAGCCAGCGTCTTGGCAACGTATACCGAGCCGGAGGCACTGTGCGGAGGGCAAAGAACGAAACGGTCAGTTTACTTGAGCGCGGTACATGAATTCAGCGAAGACTCACCCTTGCCCAACTTTCTTGATCTTGCTGTAGAGGCCGTCAGGGTTCTCAGGGGACACGACGCTGCGCAGCTTTTCCATGATCTGAGCCTCCGACATGGTGCTGATACGTCGCTCCGTCTCCTTCTTGGATGATGTCGCTGGCGCGTCCTTCTTGGGTAAGGGTGCCGGTGGCTTCGTTGCCGAGCTCGAGCTCGTAGCGGCAGCCTTGGCTGCGGCGGCGGCCTTGGCTTTCTCAGCATCAGCTTTCTCCTTGGACTCGGCAGCCGCCTTGGCCGATGCACGTTCGCGCTCCTTCTCTCGTTCGCGCTCGCGTTCGCGTTCCTTCTGCTTCTCGCGTTCCCGTTCGGCCGCTCTGTCAGCCTCACGGTCTCGCTCAGCCGTCGTTGACACGGGAGAGGGCGTGGGCTTGTCGTTGAGACTCGATGGCGATGCAGCCGAACCGCCGAGCTTGAGCTCCTTGGCCTTGAAGGACAGCGCAGCAACACTACCGGAGCTATCGTTGGAGTGCGAAGGTGTACCACCGATAGGACTGGGAGCGGGTCGAGTCGCCGTGATCCCACCTGCAGTCGCTGGAGAAGGCAGGCGCGTTGAGGATGGACCCAAGTTGGGGCTGCGTGATGAAGACTGGCTGGATGGTGGGCCAGGTGCTGCTGGAGCCTTTCGGCTCGGAACAAGGCCGCTCTGGTCACCGATGCGACCTGAAGGAGACGAAGCGTTGCTTGTGTTGGAAGGACGCAGACCGGCCGAGGACGGCTGCTGTTGCGAGCGTGACTGCGTATCGTAGCTGTCCTGACGACCGTAGCTCGAAGTACTCTGGGATGTCCAGCCTGGTGGAGCTGGTCCGTGCGACGCGTTGCTGTTGCTGCGGTTGCGGCTGCCCGGATCGCCAGGACGGAGGCTTGAGCTGGACGTGTTGGTGACGGAGTGTGACTGCGAGCTGGAGGGAGGCAAGAAGCCGCTGGAAGAGGTGCTGCTACCGCCAAGTGAAGGCGGCACCGGCGATCGCTCGCGAGAAGAGGGTGTAGACGATTGCTGATGTTGCTGACCAGCGTATCCGGTGCCACCAAATCGGCCTGGAGTAGACGCGGCTGCTTGATTTGGTGTCGTACCTGGATGCAGATTCATCGTTGGCGTGCCGAGGCCAAAGTCGTCGCGTTCACGTTTCTGGATGTCGGTGTAGAATTCGAGCACGTCGAGCACGGCTTGCGGATTCTTGGCGTAGTCCTCCTTGGTGATGGCGCTGGTGGTGAGTAACTTGGTCCACTGCTCAGGCAAGCCGGTGAACGCGCCACTGATGGGGTCGAAGCCGACGTGGACTTGGTGGACAAAGTTGGTCGGGGACGAGACACCCATGAGCGGGGAGCGGGAGTAGATGTCATCCATCCACCCGTACAGCTCCTCGTCTGACTTGAGTTGAAGATAGTACGTCTTATCCTTGGTCTCGATCTCGATGCAGTACGGTTTGAGATCTGTCCGTGAGATGTTGGTGATCTCCTTGAGGAAGACGAGTGCCGACGCTTGGTACGTGGTCTGGTGGGCGTAGGGAAGAGGATCAGCAAGCTGTGCATCGAGCGGGCGGGAGACGAGGACGTGGACTGACCTCGTTCTTGTGAAAGGTCAGTGTCTGCTCGCGAAGTGCCAGCCACCGCTTGGACCAGATCCAACTCCTGATGCCGTCCTCCTTGACGGAGACAAAGCCTTTGCGAACAATGCTGCTCCCGCTGCTGCTGACGCCCACGGGTGGGAACAAGCCGGTGCCGTTGCTGAAGCCGGGCGACGAGGACTCCTTGCCGGGTGCGACGGCGCCAGGGCCAGCGGGTCGCAAGGGTCCCGTGTAGGAGCCTCCGCCGGCGCCGAGGCCTGCGGTGGACGAGTAAGGCAGGCTTGCGCTGTGCTGCTGTTGCGGCATGCCTTGCTGGAAGCTCTGCTGGGGGATGGGCGGTGCCGGTCGCGACGGCGTGAGCGAGCCAATCGACAGGCCCGAGGACGACGACGCTGAGGATCCCAGGCCGCCGCCGCCGGGGCCCGGCTGTCGATATGCCATGGCTGAAGAGAGGTGCGCTGCTCAGACCTGAGCCGCTGTCGCTACTGTCGATGTCGGCGAGGATTGGCGACGGTCGGTGCGGTGTCGAGGTGACCGTGTTGGAGGTGGACCTGAGCGGGTGGTGAGCGGGCGACCGAGCGGGGGGGCCCTTCCCCTTGGCGGCTGGCGCGGCGCCGGCGCTGGGTTGGTGAGCGTCCAGAAACGGCGCAGGCGTGGCTGGCAGACTGACAGACTCCGAAGAGTTCCAGTCTCGCCTCCTGGTCTATGGGGTCTCTGCACTGTGAGACTCTGACCCGGCTTGCATGGCAACACGCGCGGGGATGCAGGCCCTAACCCCAGCTCAAGATGGTGCCCAGGAGACCTCGACCGTCAAATGGATAGATGATTGTACAGTGATGAACGCAGTCACAGCTACAGCAGAGGCATGTCGAAGCTCGAACGGCATAGGAGTACACAGTCGACACCAAGCAGGCGTCGAAATAGCGAGCATGACGTCGTGCGCAGCACAATCTTCAAGAGCGGTCACTCACTCGTCCGCCCCGAAAGCTGAAGGAAGACACTCCCAGACTATTGCCTTGAAGGGGATCTGGAGGCTTGGAGGTGTCGACGACGCGGCCGGCACGCCGTCTGGCTCATCGTAGAGCGCGAAGAGAGAAAGGCCCACGGCGGTGTCGTTGCCGACGGCACCGTCCGCAGTTGCTTCGTCGCTGCCGCCGCCAACGCAATCAGGGTAGATGCGCGAGCTGCACGCCCATCGGCCGTTTGCGAACACCTCGAGGACCGAATTGTCCAGAAAGATGCGCAGCGTGAGTGGCTCGAGCCGCGATCGACCCTGGTAAGGCGTCGCGTCCGAGGCAGCAGGATCCTCTAGCGCCGGCAGATGAAGGAGGCGGAGCGGCCCGCCGTCGACTGCGGTCGTGTTGATGTCCTTGTGGGGTGTAGAGCACGCTCGATGCAACACCAGCGTCGACTTGGTGAGGTCGTAGACAATGGCCGCTCCGGACCGCACGTCGGATGTATGGGCCAGCATCACACCAACTTGCATGCTTGAGGTGTGAGAGGCCAAATGCGCGAAGTCATCGAGGTCGAGCGTGAGCTCGGCTTCCCAATTTCTTGACGTGGTTCCGAGGGTATGGGTGGCGAGATGTGAGGGTGACTTCCCCGAGCAAGCACTTGCTAGCACGCGGGGCAGTGCTGACACTTGCTCTGGTTGCAGAGAAGAGGTTGTGGCACGCGGACTGAGGCCGTCTCGGAGATTGAGTACCTCTGGCACGGGTTGGATACCAAGGGTGCGCACTACGATGCGTGCGCGCTCGTTGTCCTCGGCGGACTCGACCACTTGGACATCAAAGTTGCCGAAGGATTTGAGCATTTTGATGTAGTCTTGCGCGTTCGAAGACGAGCTGGGAACCGCTGCATGCACCTCTTGTACGGTCAGTTGGCGTGGGAGGGCAAGGCATCCTTGCCAGCCTTGAGCTGCCGAATGCTTGGTTGAAAGATCGTCGTCAGGGATCCAGCCTGCCATGCAGAAGTAGAAGAGCCGTGAGCGAACCATTGAGTGAAGAGAGCAGCATTGGAGACTCACCCCACATGACGCGTCGAACTCGTTCAGGGTCTAGTGAGGCATCCTCAAAGGTGTTGGCAGCGTACAAGCAGCCCCAGTCGAGAGGTCCGCCGATTTGTGGCTGCATCGTAGGACCCGTTTGTTCAGGTGAGGCATGTAGCGAGGCACGCATCCACATAGCGCGACGCGGCAGTCGGTGCGGGAAAGCATCGACCTCGTCGTCGTCTTCACTTGCCGCTGCGTTGCCGTCGAGCAGCATGGGCTTCGGCTGCGGTACCTGGACGTTGAAGGAGCTTGATAGGCACGCCTCCGCATTGATCACCGCGACTACCCAGTCATCCGCGGCTGGGCTATCCAGGCCAAACACGTTGCACACTTCGAAGTTGCGGCCCCAATCTCCTTGCTCTGATCCTTGGGGAAGGTTGTAGCCGAGATCGAACAGGGTGCTCTCGAATCGCCAGGTCGTGAGGTCGTCGGCGGGAACTGAGTAGAGAAAGGCGGTTGGAGTGTTGCGAGTTGTGGGTGTGCCTTCGCGAACGCGCAGGCCGCCAGCGATGATGCCGTAGAGGTATTGACCCTTTGCGCGGCCCATGACGGCATCAAGAGCAGGCATTGCGGCGACGTAGGGATCTCGCCACGCGGTGACCTAGTAAGACAAGAGCAATGTTTACTCAGCAATGCTCTGACGTGCAGGCAATCGAAGGAGTAACTCGCCTCGAGATGTGCGGGTGGTCCTTCTAGAATCGGGTTCTTGCCTTCGAGCCGTCTCCACGACTTGCCTCCGTCGTCGGAAGTGGCAATGCTGAGAGACTCGGATCCGCGGGTGTATGGCAATGTGTGATGGATGGGCAGGTGGGAGACGGAGGTGTAGAATGCTGTGATCTGACTGGTGTGACTTGATGATTCGTGTGCTTGAGGTCGCGTTACCGCACAGCCGGTAAAGATGCCCAGCGCGTCGTAAGCGGCCTTGGGCTCCAGGGCGCGTCCATACCTCTTCGGGCTGTTGTCTCCGGCAGATAGTCTGGCGAGATGGTGCTCGACACTGTCCCGAGGAGCCGGCAAGGCGTCCGGCTCGTCTTTGTGATCGACGCGCGTCCACCGCACGAGGTCCGGCGAGGTGACGTGGCCCCAAGACATGTTGCCCCAGCTCGAGCCGTGTGGGTTCCCTGTGAAGCAAGTGCGAAATTGAGCTCGTGGCGCCGCTTGCGGAAGGTTGTGATGCTACACTTACACTCGTAGAAGAGGTGAAAGAGGTCGGTGTTCTCGTCCCAGAACGCCGCGCAGGGGTCATTCATCCAGCCGTAGGGTGCAATGACATGATATGATGGACGCCACTTGTGAAAGGTCGCGGTGGTAGCGGGCCACCACTGCTGCTCGTCGTTGTCCATGGGCGTGGCGAGGGTGGCGGGTGAGAGGTCGTTGAGCTGGCTGGAGGAGTCGGAGGGCGTGGGCGAAATGGACAGAGAGCCCGACGACGACGCGCTTGAGCCCGCGCTGGAGAGGGTGCGAGTGCTCATGGCGATGCCAGAGCTCGGCTCGTATATGATGCTTCCATGTTGTGGGTCTGCTTGACTGTCTTTGGCTGCCACTGGTGCCTGACTGCTTTTGGCGTAGGTGCTGTGCTTGCCCGGCTTGGTTTCGCCGTCGCCGCCGAACGAGCCTTCGGTTTGTGGTGTGGCCATGTGCGTGGATCCGTAGAGCTGGAGGAGCGAGCCGAGCATGCTTGAGATGGCGACGAGACAAGGTCGGTGTAGGTACGCAGTTTCCAGAGATGTGCGAGATGAGGACGGCTGTACGTTGCAGGCGCTGAGCGCGACTCGGCTTGCTATGACAACGGCGGCTCACGCAGGGCCGTGATGGGGAATTGCCTTCAGGGAGCCGGTGCAGTTGCGCGATATATGGCTTTCTGACGTGGAGACCTTGATCCGGGTGTCCGCAGTTGGTAGTAGGGGGATTCGTGCGTCCGTCTGGACAGGAGACGCTGCCGGCCCCCGCCGCCGTCGTGGTCGATGAGACCGAGGATTCTATGACACGCCCTGCGTTGGCAGGTGCACAGCCAGCGTGGGGGGGTCTGGGAATGCTGTGACTTGGCCGGGAAGATGAGAAGAACCCGAGGTTGGTGGGCCGTGGCTGAGGACGCCAAGTGCACGAGATGGTGCGGGATGTCCGAGCTGCTGGCGACGCAGGCCGAGTTTGAGCCGGTGAGAGTCGTCGCCCTTTGATAACGGGAGCTGGATGGTGAGGACGCGGCGGGGGAAGAAAGGGATGATATGGAGATGAGAGGGAAGGTATCAATCAGCATGGAGAGCGTGCTAATGAGGAGGACAGTTGCCTCACGGGCCACTACCCGTGCCCACTCACCCTCCGGCCTGTCCATCGGTTCCCCACCCCACCCCCCGCGCACACGGCGATGCGGAGGCCCCCGCGCTGTGCTCGCTGTGCTTTGGCCCGGCTGCGTCCTTGGCTCGCTCGCACGCTCGTCTTCGGTGCTGACCGAGTACGGGCCTTGATTGAGTACGGTGATGATGGTCATCGTCGGCGACCACTCGACGCCCGAGCCGAGGTGGGAGCGAGCCAAGTGCGAGGAAATGCCAGCGCTTTTCAAAAGATCTTGCAGAAAGTGCGCCCAGCCCAAGATGCGGGGCATCGCAGCGCCGCGGGCTGCCGGCTGCGGCCCAGGACCACGACCACCACTGAGCAACGACTTGCAACACAGCCAAGTACAGAGACAAGTCCACAGGGACCGACGTCGACCGAGTCAAGGTCGAGCTCGGCGCGCACTCGGGCCTTCGCCGACGCTGGACCGCGCCTGGGCCGACGCTCTCGCGAGCTGGGTACGCCCGTCCTTGTTGTCCTCCGCGTCGTGTGCGGGGCCAGCATCGACCCGGACAACGTCCACCACGACCAAGCAAGCATCGACATCTGGTCTCTTACCATCTCGGACAACGTCAATCTCTCGGTCTCAGCGTCTCCGCCAAGTAGCGCTCTCGGACCCACAGCTTGCCCCAGTTTGGGGCCCCAGGCGACGGCCGCGGTGAGTGTCTCAAGGCGGGGAAGGGGGCCAGCAGCAACCGTGGGACTGACCTGGTTACCTCCCATCTCCAGACCAGCATCTCCAACGTCAAGGGATCGATGTACCACTGGCGCAAGGTATATAGAACCCCCCTCCCCACGCTCATTGGCAGGATCGTGTTCTGACATCCCCATCCTCACAGAGCTCCACCCTCCTCTCATCTCCGGTCCTCAGCTCTACCTTATTCGCCATCCTTACCTTATTGTAGGAACCCGGCCACCACCAACAACCGCCCTCAATGTCGACACCAACACCGTATTCGGAGAAGAAGGAGAGCTCCCTCAACGGACCCGACTCCATGTCCACCTCCTCGGCCGACGACAAGGCACCTGCCACCCTCACCCAACATGGACTCGCTCCAACCCTGCCCAAGGGTCAATCACGCGGCCGCATCTTCACCCCCATGCTTGCCTACAGCATGTTTGTCGCAGGCATGTCCGCCGCCGGATTCGGATTCGAAAACATGGTCATCAGCCCCATCGTCGCCCTTCCCGACTTTGTCGACCGATACCAAGGCTACGACGAGGCTCAGGGCGGTCTCGTCTTCTCAACTCGGAACCAGAACCTGCTCATCTCGCTGCCCTTGGTCGGTACCATCCTCGGCGCCTGCCTCGCCACGCCTCTCCAAAACGCCATCGGCCGCAAGTGGGCCCTCATGGTCTGCTACGCGCTGTCCCTTCCCGCCGTCTTCCTCGAGCTCTTCGCACCCAACCTTGGCGCTTTCATCGGCGGTCGACTCTGGAACGGTTTGGCGTACGGCGCTGCTCTGGCCATTGGACCTCTCTTCCTTGCCGATCTCGTGCCGGTCCACATTCGTGGGTTCTCCGTCGCCTCGGCCAACTTCCTGACGATTCTCGCCTCTCTCATCGCCGCTGTCACCGTTTACGCCACGGAGAAGATTCAGGGCGCCAACTCATACCGGATTCCGCTCGCCATTCAGTGCGCCATCCCGGCTCTTCTGCTGATCACCACCGTCTGGATTCCCGAGTCGCCCGTCCATCTCGTCAACAAGGGTCGCCTGGAGGACGCCCGCAAGGTGCTCCGCCAACTCCGCGGCTTCTCCGACCAAGAAGTTGATGAAGAGCTCTGGCTCATCAAGCGCACCGAGGACGAGCGCCGTGAGCTTGTGAGTTGCGTTATTGTAGTCACCCGCAACGCACCGCCACTGACACTCCTTGAGCATGACAGTCCTCGTCGGTGCGATTCACCGAGATCTTCGCCAAGGACCAGTTCATGCGTACCATCTTCATCGGCTCGCTATTCTCCCTCAACCAAATCTCGGGCATCATCCTCAGCACGACTTACGCGACCATCTTCCTCACCGCCCTCGGCGTCGCCGCACCATTCACGCTCACCGTCATCGCGGCCACGACCCAATTGATCGGTACCTTAACCGCGCCTATCGCTGTCGAATGGCTTGGTCGCCGCTCCCTCGCAATGTGGGGCATGGGCTCGCTCATCGTCATCGACTTCATCGCCGGTGGCCTCGCTTTCGGCCACGGCGCCGGGTATGCCAAGGCGATTGCGGCGCTCTCATTCCTGTTCAACTGGGTCTGGACATCGAGCTTCTACGCGCTGTCGCTGCTGCTTCCCTCGGAGGCCCCTACACCCCGCCTGCGCAACCCGACCATGTCGTACGCCATCGCGTGGGGCCAGACGACCGCTGTCATCACGACCTGTGAGTTCTCATCCGTTGTCCACCCGTCCCTCCTGTGCGCTGACAAGGTCACTCGTCACACAGTCGCTGTCCCCCGTATCACGAACAAGGACTCGGCGAATCTCGGCGCGAAAGCCTACCTCATCTTTGGAGGCTGCATGGTCTTCATCATGCTCTGGTGCTACTTCCAGCTGCCCGAAACCAAGGGACGCACCTCGGCCGAGATCGACGAGCTCTACGAGAGCGGTGTGCCGAAGTGGCGCTGGTCGACCTACGTGTGCAAGACGGAGATCAAGGCACACAGGCGCGTCGAGGAAGAGCAGGAGAAGGGCCTGCACGGCGCCTCCGTGTCAGCATGATCGGCTCCCCCTCATGGACGCCGCCATCTACGATACCAACCACGACCAGTACACCAATTACGACAACGACGACACGGATCATGACACCCGGTTCGGCTCCAACTCCGACCAACTATCTACAAAAGCGTCACCTTACTCTACTCTAGCTGGCGCGCCGCCGAGCATCGCTCACCCCGACTTAATCAGTGCAGCGCCAGGATTGGACGATTCGGACGACGGGTCTCATCTGCAACGGGTTTACGGCTCTCCTTCTCAACCACTCTGATCAGCTTCAAGCTCTTCGTGTTATTCTCGACCTCTTCACCCTCTGTATTAGTCTCTGGAATCGCGGAACCCTGGTGCTCTCTTGCTTGCCCGAATCAAAGATCAGCTCGGCACGCCTGAATAGGCAGAAACGGCCTGATGAAGCATCATGATAAATAACAGTCCTTTCCGCCTCCAGATGTACAACGACGCAGCCTAATGAGCGATATCCCAAGCACTTCTCACACGCACGTCCGAAGCCCAGGCGCCGCCCGTCCGGTCATGCTTGACGATGAAGCGTACCGTGCGCGACTCGCCCGGGTTAAGAAAGAAGAGGTTCGTAGGCTTGTTGGGTGTGTTCACTGCCGTGCTTGCGTCAGCGGACGCGTCTTCAAACCAGCCGAGGACGCCCTCGGGATGCTCGAGATAGACGTAGGCTGCTGTGCCGGGACCTTGCGCGGTCACAGTCCATGCGTTGTCGCCGTCCGCGCGTGTGAGGCGGAGACCCGGGTTCTGAAGGGGCGCGGCAGCGAGCGTGCCAGGAAGGCTCCAAACGTTCTCGTTGGCATAGCTTCCATCATCGCTGGCCACTCGCAGACGAAGCCAGGCATTCTTGGGATCCGCGCCGGCAGGGAAGATGTTCTCGAGGCCCGTCGCATTGAAGACCACGCTCGCGTTCAGCGGCTGGACGACGAATGGTGCCGATCGAGGCTCGGCGAGCGCGCGACCCGCAAAGTCGTACCACGTCCAGGTGGCCGTGCCGCTCACAGGTACATCGAGATCCGAGATTGCGAACATGGCGAGCGTTTGTGTCTTGGGCCGCCACTGCGCATACGCAGCAAGTCGATCTTGACAAGCTGCAAACGCGTATTGAAGCGGTTTCCAACGGCCCGTAAACTCGATGGCCGACCAGGTCGAGCCTTCCCAGATGTCATTCATTTGCCACGGCATGATGCCCCGATTCGTCTCCTCGGCTCCGGAGCGGGAGCGGAAGAAGAGCATCTCGTTCGCCACGTTGACGTATTGCACGAGTTGCGTTGCGTAGGCCCAGGCGTCGAGGGTGGCGCGCTTGTCCGAGCCTTTCTTCGGTGTTGGGAAGTAGAGCGTCACGCCTTCTGTAGATGTGCGCGGGGAATGAGGATCAATGTCGTTTATGCTGGCAGAAGCAGTCCCACTCACGCGACATCTCGCCCTGCCCGTCATCTGCAGGGAACGGATACTCGAGCCCGCCCGGCGGGTTGTGCTTGTTGTGGTTCCGCACGACTGTTGAGTTGAACTCGTAGTCGTCGATCGTGGGCAGGATGCGATCGAGCGAGTGTATCGTCGGCAGCGAAGGGAAGCCGAACTCGACAGTGAAGCGGCCGAGGCGGAGTGTGTAAAAAGTGTCGATGTCGAAGATCTCGGTCATGTTGTACCCGTCTGTGAGGGCCTTGGACTGGTTCAGCATTGGCTCCAGCATCATTAAAGTAGCTACTCACACCACTCTGTGCCTCCAATGATGTCGCCCGGCAAGCTGGCGTTGTTTCTTGGGATATACGGATTGAGCGACCAATAGCCTGTCGTTGAGGACGAGGGCACGTATGACATCGACTCGGTGTTCCTGAGTACCTCGTCGCGGATCTTTCGATGATATAGCTTGTCGTAGTTGCCCTGATAATAGCTGTAGGCGCGTTCGACCTCGATCAGCGACGCTCACGCTCGAGTTCAAGTATCGACGCACCTAGCGTTGAGTATGGTCTGCAGAGGCGCAAATAGACTGAGCAGTCCCCTGTCGACGAGCTCTGAGCGTCAGCACAGGCTGCCGGCTTATACAGTACGAAACGAGAGCTCACCCCTCGCTGTTTCCAAACCACGCAGCTTGCGATGGATGACGGTTGTTTCGTCGCACTGCGGGTGTGGAGGGCAAGAGTCAGGGCAAGTCATGGAGGCGCGAGGAGCAGTGTACTTACCGAGCGAGCCGACTTCCTCGACGACATTGTCAACGAAGGACTTGTACGCGGGATAACCGCACGAGGCCGCAAAGATGAACTCGGACCAGACGAGAATGCCACGTTGATCCGCCAAGTCGTAGAATTGTGTCGGCTGGTAGTGTCCGCCGCCCCAAACTCGAATCATGTTCTGGCCAACGGCAAGGGCCGAGTCGAGGAGGTACTTGTATCGGTCGCCTGATACGCGTGGCGAGAAGACGTCGAGCGGAATCATGTTGATCGCCTGAGCGTAGATGACCTTTCCGTTCACCTGGAACTCGAAACGCTGGCCGCCGGCGATGCCGCGTTGCCGCTCGGCGAGCGTGATGGCTGCTTGGTTGACAACGACGGTTCGGAAACCAGTGGTTCTGACCCATGTGGTTGCAGATCCGTCGGCATCGGTGAGGGTGAGGCGAAGGTCATACAGACGCGGTGTGCCAAACTTGGCAGGCCACCAAAGCTCCGGCAGCTTGGCGGGCACCTTGAACTTGGCCGTAATGAGCTGATTGTCGCCCGCCTTCAGTGAGGAAGACAGGAATCCCGTGGATAGTGTCAGATTCGTTCGGGTGCCCTGAAGCTCAGGGAATTCGACTTGGAGACTTGCGCGCTGAGTCCGCGATGAGACTGCCGACACAGTGATCTTGACGACCCAGTCGGCATCTTGATTAGGCAGCAAGTTATTGACGGAGCCCTCTCGGTAGATGTCGATACTTGTCTCGTATACAAATATGGAGGGTGTCTTGCCGATTGGGCTGCATGCTGGCTGCAATGGCGAGGTCGTATTAGAGACAGGATCGAGCCCGACAAAATAGGCGGGCTTGAGCGGGCCACTTGGGCTGTAGGCTGGGCCCTGTCGGTGATAGAGTTCAACTTTCGTCAGTCCTCCCTGCCACGCGCGTGTCATGAGTACTCACCCAATCCCATCCGAAGTCACTCTGAGTCTGCACGATGACCAAGCAAGCAGGGCAGAGATGTCAATATCACTGGCAACGGACGAAGATGTTGAAGCATCGCGTACCTTGCGCACAAACTCTCGATTTGGGATCTCGTAGATGGTCGTAATCGAAGGGAATGGCTCCGTCTTCTGATTTGGTATGAATGGCACCTTCTTGCTCTCGACGGCGGCGTAGTTGGGTGCGCTGGGAAAGACGAGGCGGAGGGTCGAGTCGGTGAGCGACCCGTTGGCGATGCGTTGGACGAGGGCCGAGACGTCGAAGCGCCAGTCGTGGAAGGCGTTGAGAGTGGACGCGACGGGCTGTCCGCCGAGTGTGACGTTGGCGGGTGCGTCGAGGGCGCCAAAGTAGAGCCAGGACTGCTTGTATGCGGAGAGTTGGGCCAGAAGCGGACGAATGTCGGCGCTGTAGGTCCAGTCGTCTTGCCAGATCCAGCGTGTTGTGCCCTCATTCAATCCGACTGGAGCAGACAGGAAACCTTTCAGTGTGATGCGGACAGAGCCTCAGACAGCAAATGAGAAGGACTCACTGTTGGGGTCGTCGATGACACCTGCTGCGAGCAGGTCAAGATGGACGACGCTGGGAAACTTGGCTGGCACGGAGACGGACCCGTTGGCATTGGTGAGGGTCCAGCTCAAGCCGGCGCTGGCAACCCTTCGCTCCAAGGTCGACTGCTCGGCTTGTAGTCTGCGCCTCTCTGCGCCATTGATGCCGCTGGGCACCTGAGCGGGAAGGGGCAGGCCTCGCTCGTGGGTCGAGCCGGTACCGAGGCCCCAAATGGCGGAGGAAGGGTCGTGCCAGTTGGGCTCCCCGGCGATGTAGTCAGATGGCTGAGCGCAGTCGGCTGCTGATCCTCGTGATACGAGCGTGGCACCCAGCCCGACGACAAGGGCGGCGACGCGACTGAGGAGCATGGTGGACTGCTCAAGGAGAGGATCACCCTGGTGTCATTGGGTCTGTGAGGCGGGGGTCCATCGCCGCTTGTTCGCCACTGAGGACCTTTTGTACCTCTTGTCTGCCGTGCATCCTGCGCGCCCTTCGGCGCCATCGTCTTGGCTTTGCGCTTGAGGTCAAGGGCGACGTTGTAGGCGGTGTAATAGTGCTGTCAGTGTGACAGGCAGGGGAGCGGGAGGCGCTTGTTCCCTAGATTGGCTAGTGGAGTGCTATACCGACTCCTGTTTGCTCTTTGACGTCGTGCATAGCCGCAGCCCCGCCGACGCGATGATGCCTGGCGCGGGCGGGGCGGCGATCTGCCCGCCAGTAGCCTCGTTGCTCATGGTGCTAGTGCGTCCGAGGTGGATCCGTGCTTGGGGACGTGGGCTGCGGAGGTGTGTCGTGGTGGTGATGGTCGTGGTGATGGCCGCCGCCCACATCGTCGAGACGCTTGCCGTGCACACACCTCATCATCCCGTCAGACCAGCACTTTGGCATGGTCTTTGCCTCTACACAGCACCTCTCGCACAGTACACTGCCTTGCTCTGGCCTCAGCCAGCTCAAAGAAGGCTCGGTTGTGGAAGCAGATGGTCAGCGTACGAGTGGTACTCGTAAGCGGACGCAGCGCTAACTTTACTTGCTAGCCTAGCCGTACGACATTACAGTCGAGGTCGCATCGCGCACGGAAGGGCCTCGTACGGAGGCACAACATGCTCAGGACCCCAACGAGACGGAGAATGGCAAAATGCAGAGCAGGTGGGTGGGGATACAGCTTGGAGATCATGGTAGTGTGTTTGATGGAGGTGGGTTGATGCTTGAACTGACGGGTTGAGTGAGTGCATTGATGGAGGCGTGATTGATGCTGTGAGGGTTCCAATTGCAAACAGATGTCGAAGACGAATGGTGGAGTCCGCAGCTTCGTCGAGCGGGCAAGCGGTCATGCCAGAGAAGGTGACGTTGAGTAAACCAGGTCGAGGTAGTTGTGCGGCTGAGGAAAGGTTGCTTCCTGTTGAGCAGGCCGTCGTAGCAGGGCGAGTGCAACACTGACAAGCAGCCAGGACGAGGTCAATGTTGAGCCGGGTCCGTGATGTCCTCCTTTCCTTGGGAGGCGCTGTCAGCTTGGGCAGCCGCGACGTCCTGCTCTTGGATCGGCAGCGAGTCGAGCGTGGCCAGGACGCGTTCGGCACCGCGCTGGATATCGTCCACGGTAGTGAGCATGTCGGAGACGGCGCCACCTGTGCCCACTCCACCCGTCCTGGCAGCCGACGTGGAGGATGAAGACGTAGATCCGCCACTGGGTCCGAGATCGAGTTGCTCGGCCATGCCACGGACGAGGCGGCTCATGTGTGCGCGTACGTTGGCGCGCCGCGTCTCGAGGGTGGAGAGCAGCGAGGAGAGGGCTTCCGAGTACTCGTGCTGGGAGGGCTCGTTGAGCTGCGGTGGTGCAATGAGCGAGGAGGCGCTGCTTGTCGTGTTGTCGGTGTTGCTTGTGCTGCCTCCGTCCAGGGATGGGTTGGGCGGCTGGCTGCTGCTCTGACCTGCTGCTCCGCCGCCAGCTGTCGAAGCGGCAGAGGGTAACGGGGTCCCCAAGGCAAGAGGCGCTGCGGAAGCGGATGTGTATGCGGCGAGGTACGAGTTGAGCTCGGAGACGAGTGCGCCGGTGTCGATCTGGTCGGTGCTGGGCATGCGCGGCATTCTTGCTGGGCTGCTGCCCATCGCTGGTGATGGCGAGGTGAATGCTGCGTCGAGGCTGCTGAGGAACGCGGCGGAGGTCATGACGGCCATGCTTGCTTGCTTGTGGGTGTGGGTAAGAGGAGGAGGTGGTGGTGGTCGATGCGAAGGACGCGATGGAGCGGCCTGCAGACGAGGAGGAGCGGCGCGAGGTCGACGGGCGCCAGGCTGTGAGGCTGGGATGAGCCGCGATGCAGCCGCTCTCGCAGAGTGTGGCTGGCTTCCCAGGGCGCTCGCAGTGCGGGGAATGGCCCAAGCGGAGAAATGCGCACCACGTGGTGTCACAGATGAAGGACCGCCCGCCTCGCAACATTGCTTCAGCGCGGACGCTCCACCCACCGCCAGAGGCTGCTCACCATCCTCGACACCCACCACCATCATCGCCCTCAAGGTGATCCATCTCTGTTCAAGGCCAAGCAAGCACACCATGGCATCGACGGCGCTCCTGAGCGTCGGAACAGGTGAGTACACCCAGCTTCTGCGCGCGGCGCTCGCTGCAACAGCACAGTGCCTGACCCACCTTGACCTTCCGTGCCGGCGCTTCGCAGTGCTGTTCCTGCACTCGGCCTACTCGACATACGAATGTGAGCCAGCTTTCAACGCCCATTCCACCTTTATGATCAGTCTCACTGACGCGCGCATCATCTGCCTCCTCAGATCTGTCATTGAGAAAGTCCCTCGACCTGGACCCGGCACCGTTGCCCACCGATGTGCGTTGCCAGCTGCTCCTGCACGAGAAGAGGAGGGTCACTGACCACCTTCGAGGCCATCCTCTCACAGATTACAGCAGAGGTGCTCACCGCTCTCGCCGTCCTCATCTTCGCCATCGCACTCCGCGCAGGAAGGCTCAAGGAACTCAGCTGGGCCAGCGAGATGCGCAAGCGGTTCGTCTATCCTCCTTCCTTCTCACCACCCCGTGTCCATCCCAGCGACGCGTACGCTGAACAGCTTTCCCTTTTGCGATATCCAGGACCATTGACGAGATTGATGCCCGGCCAAGCTTTGCAAACGTCCACCATCGTGGCCAGATTTTGTACGCGGAGCGATGATAAGATGGGCCTCCCTGGTTGTAATGTCAATGAACAGTAGAGGTCGTCAACTTCTCACCTCTGGGTCCGACCGTACTGGACGTGGGAGGGACTACTCTCCTTGGCTGCCTCTGCTATCCTCGACTGAAACACTTGCATCGTCCAGGGCAGCATCTAGGATGACATTTCGTCCAGCCTAGACGAAGAGGAGAGCACAAAGCTGACATCTAGTCATCGTCCGCATCAGCAAACTCGTCGTCCTCCTCTTCTCCATCCTCGTCATCATAGCCCTCCCCTTCATACTCCTCCTCGTCGTCGTCGTAATCGTCTCCGTCCTCTCCGTCTCCTTCGTCTGCGTCGTGTTGCTCGCCATCGCCTCCATGCCCGTCCTCTTCATCCTCATCCTCCTCCTCGTCATCATCATCATCGATCACAATGACCTCCCTCTCCTTCTTCTGCTCCTTCTTCTCCGACTGGCTCCCACCCGCAGCCCCCTTGGCCGGCGCCGGCGAGGACGAAGCGCCAAAGCTAAACCCACCGGTAGGCAGCGCAAAGGAAGGCGGCTTGACGCCCGTCGTCGACCCAGCAGCCGCCTCGCCGCTGCCGCCCGCCCGGAGCGGGAGCGGAGTCGACGTCTTGGGCGTCGAGACGGCCGCACCTCCAAACGAGAAACCGCCTTGCGGCATCGCAAACGTGGGCTTGCTCGCCCCGCCACCCGCCCTCGCCGACTCGGCCGTCTTGCTCGTGCTCGGCTCGTCCTCGTCGTCCGCATCCCGGGCCGAGATGGACGTCGAGGCGGGCGGGGGTGTGGAGGAGGGAGCGGCGAAGGAGGAGGAGGATGACGCCTTATTCGCTTGACCAAAGCTGAATGCAGGCGTCGTGGATGCAAATGGCGCAGCTTTGGACGTGCCCGCCGAGCCAAACGCCGGAGCGGCCGCAGACTGCTGGGACGCGGTGGAATCGCCCAAGAAGGAGAAGGATGAGCCACCCGAGGCAGATGGAGGCGCAGGCGCCGATGTGGCCCCAAACGTGAAGGTCGGCTTGGGCGCTGGCGTGCCTGCGGATCCAAAGGCTACGGGGGACGAGGTCGCCGCGGCCGCTGCTGGACTTGCTGCGGATGTTGTGGCTGGCTTGAAGGAGAATCCACTCCCTGCGGCACTGGTACTTGGAGCCGTTGTGGTGGATGCACCAAAGGTGAAGCCGGTGGAGGATGGCTTCGTGGTGGTAGATGCACTTCCGAAGAGGGGTGCTGGCTGTGTTGAAGACGTGGTGGATGATGATGTTGTGCTGGCCGTGGGGGCGGAGGTAAATGAGAACGCGGGCTTGTCTGCTGCAGACGCTGCTGTTGTTGTCACTGGTGCCTTGTCCTTTGAGTCACCCGTGGCGGCGGTAGATGATGAGGCTGCACCCGAGCCAAAGGTGAAGGTGGGCAGCTTGGCCGGTCCGCTCGTTGATGAAGTCGAGCCTGATCCCGTGTTTGTGTATGTTACCGGCGATCCGAAGGTGAAGGTGCTAGGAAGCGTCTTGGCCGGCGCGGATGCTGTCGAGGTGGACGTGGATGTTGAGCTGGGTGTTGCAGCCGAACCGAATCGGAAAGTCGACGGCAGCGCCGTGGCCGTCGAATTGGATGCTGGCAGCGTGCTCGTAGACGTGGACGTGAAGGAGAAGGATGGAGTGGTGCTCGGTTGTGATGCCTTGGGCAGTTGAAAGGGCGTCGTCGCAGAGACGTCTGAGCCGCTAGATGAGGAAGCAGACGAGAGCGTGAGCGGGTTGGCGGCCGAGCCCAGCGGCAAGGCTGTCGACAGGGTCGGTGTCGAAGCCGGCGTGGAGGCAGCAGAAGCAGCTACTGCATTGACAGACTTGTTGGTGCTGGTTGCTGGCTTGCCGCTGTCCGCCTCGGCTTCTTGGGCGATGGCACGTCGCTTTTCAGCATACTGGGATGCGGCGCTGACGAGCAGCAGATGGACGTCGTTGTATGGATCCTGAGCCAGGAGACGATCCAGAGCGGCGATGAGGTCCTTCTTGAGGCTGAGATTGAGGCCCTGCTGCTTGACAAAGGTGCGCATGTGCCGTTGGACCTCGGCCTCGAACCCGTCGTTCTCATCGTTGTTGCTGCTGGCCGGCTGGGCTGGGATGGCAGGGGCTGCGGCGAGGAATGCGAATGGATTGACGCGCGTCGCTGGTCCTGCTGAGGGTGCCGTGGCGGTGCGAAGGGGTGATGCTGGTGGTGGTGCTGCCTTGCCCGCGGCTGCTGCTGCTGCGACGCGTTTGGGCAGGCCGCGGATGACTCTGGGTGTGGATGAGACTGGCGCTGCTCCTCCTGCCAGGCCTGGCTGCTCCTCCCCGTCGCTGAGCGCCCCGTCGCCGTCGTCGTCCTTGGTGAGTTGGCGGGCGGCACTGCGCTTCATCCTGCTGAGGCTGTCGTCTGCCTTGAGCTGCGTGGGTGATGACCGTCGTCCTCGTCGTCGTCGCCCACTGGGACGCGCTCGAGCTCATCCGCCCGTCCTTCGCAGACGGAGTGCCGAAACTCGACTGCCGCAACTTCCGACCACGTCGGAACTCCGGCCACCGGCCAACCAACAACATGTTGGGCAATTGGGCTGTTGGGAGGGCAACACCCAGCGACCACCTCGACCTCAACGACCACGACAACGACGACGACGACGACGCTGACAAGCACGGCATCAACAGCAACAACCCCAACGATGACAGATGTCTTCGCATCGACGGTGCCCACCTGCGCAGCAGCCAGCACCAGCAAGAAGCCATTCGACCCGTACCCGGGCTTCCAGTACTCGGGCTCCATCCGACCCGCCTACCCGCTCTCACCCAGACCAGCCATCCCAGCACACATCCGACGACCCAACTACGCACGGGAGGAAGCGGTGCGTCCTCTAATCGCCGGCCTGCTCCATCTCAACCCCGGCTACTGGCTCAACAGGGCCGCGCTCTGGTGGGAGGTGCATACGCTCGAGCAGCAGCAGCAGCCACAGCAACAAGCCTGCTGGGGGAGAGACAGAGGCCGGCCAGGCAGCGCAGCAATGCCAGTACGCACTCAGCATCACATGCTGACGTCCTCGTTCTCTTGTCTCTTCGCAGCTATTCGGCTCGCGTACCATCAGAGTCAACTCCGAGGCGGACCAGGAAGGTGTGCGCAAGGCTTCAATAGTACGTCGCATGAGCAGGCACCTAGAGCTCACGACAACCGAGCTGACCTCGTATATCTCTGTCTTGACAGCTCGCACGGGAGGTCCTTAGCGCTGTAATGGCGGCCGCCAAGCCAGGCGTGACTACAGACGAGCTCGACAAGATCTGCTTTGCAGAAGCCATCAAGCGTGACACCTACCCCTCGCCCCTGGGCTACCACGGCTACCCCAAGTCCGTCTGTACGTGAGTACATCCCGGCGCTTGACATTAGAGGGCTGCTAGCACCACGAACTGACGATGTACGCGTTCAGTTCTGTCAATGAGGTGATCTGCCACGGCATTCCAGATCAGCGACCACTCGAAGATGGCGACGTGCTCAACGTCGGTGAGTGCAATCATCGCGTCTTTGGCTCAATTGACAGAATGCTGAACTACTTGACAACATTCCAGACGTGACGCTGTACCATCATGGTGAGTTTGACTTCCTGCTGATGACTCACTAGGTGACTGACCAGAGGCCTGGATGAACGGTTTCTCAAGGCTATCACGGCGATCTGTGCGTTGGCTTGGCTTCCCGTGCTTGGTCGTCTTGAACCTTTGCTGACCACTCCAGCCTACCTTGCAGAAACGCAACCATGCCGGTGGGACCCAAGGCCGAGAACGACGAGTCGAAGATGCTCCTCATCAAGACGGCAAGGTGCGTGCTGATTCCATCACATACGCATCATCGCTTCACACTCACACCTTTATTCATGCTGGCAGAGAATGTCTCGATGCGGCCATCGCCATCTGTGGTCCCGGCGTGCCCTACGCAGAAATTGGCAAAGTCATCCAGCCGCTCGCCGAATCGCGCGGGTGCAGCGTGGTGAAGAACTACACTGGTCACGGCATTGGACGCTTCTTCCACGGTGCGCCGACCGTGTTCCATCACAAGACGAAGAAGGCTTGGGGCACGATGCAAGTTGGCCATGTGAGTGTATCCTGTCCGCCACGACGTAGAGCCCTGCAACTGACCCAGCTGGCTGCGAATCTCTCTCCCGCTTTGATGCTTTCATGCACCCAGATCTTTACGTGAGTAGTGATCCTTCTCCTCCACCTTTGCTCTGGTGAACCGTGGCTGATCGTCCTCCTGATGTCCTCCAGCATTGAGCCGATGATCAACCTGGGCTCCAATTGGCGCGACCTCTCCTGGCCCGACGACTGGACGGTGTCTACCGTCGATGGCGCACCCTCGGCAGCGGCTGAGGAGACGTTGCTCGTTACGCCCAACGGTGTGGAGATCCTCACGGCGGAGGGCGGCCCCAAGGTGCTGGATACGCGCGAGGAGCGGCGGCGGCGTGGTCTGTTGTCTGAATAGATGCTGTACTTGTCTTGATGCTGTCTGTCGATGCTGCGAGTGCTGGTGGTGGACTCGGCGCGTGGACGCGTCCGGTTGCGCACCGTGGGGACAATTTTTCGGCCGAGCGAAGGGAGCCGCTGCTTGAAGGTCGACGCCGGCCACGGCGAAGATGACATCCACCACCAGTCCACCACCGCCAACAACAGCACATCGTCCACCTCTCCAGCCCTCCCAGCACAGCGCGTGCGCAAGCAGACGGGACACCGCGCAAGGACATCGCATCTCGACAATGGCGGCTGCCGGCGACGCTGCCGTGGCACAAGTCACGGAGCAGCTCAAGAACCTCGGTGAGCCCCTTCGTGCTGGGCTGAGGGGCGTCCATAGCCCCTAACTGACAAGCCTGCTCCTGCCCTTCCAGACATCTCCAAGCTGCACCCGCTCTCGCCCGAGGTCATCTCACGGCAGGCGACGATCAACATTGGCACCATTGGCCATGTCGCGCACGGCAAGTCGACCGTCGTCAAGTCCATCTCGGGCGTGCAAACCGTGCGCTTCAAGAACGAGCTCGTGCGCAACATTACCATCAAGCTGGGTTATGCCAACGCCAAGATTTACAAGTGCGAGCGCGAGGCGTGCCCTCGTCCGGGCTGCTATCGGTCCTTCCCGTCAGGCAAGGAGGCCAACCCGCCCTGCGAGGTCCAAGGATGCGGTGCACGAATGAAGCTCCTCCGGCACGTCTCCTTCGTCGACTGTCCCGGCCACGACATTCTCATGGCCACCATGCTCAACGGCGCGGCCGTCATGGACGCCGCGCTTCTCCTCATCGCCGGCAACGAGTCATGCCCACAGCCGCAGACGAGCGAGCACTTGGCCGCCGTCGAGATCATGAAGCTCAAGCACATCATCATCTTGCAGAACAAGGTCGACTTGATCCGGGAGCAGCAGGCGGAGGAGCATTGGAAGAGCATTACCAACTTTGTACAGGGTGAGTGTCTCTTACTGTACTGAGATGGAGCAGGGAGGAAACGCTCACGCCACCATGTCATGCTTTGGCCATCGACAGGAACGGTGGCACAAGACGCGCCCATCGTGCCCATCTCGGCCCAGCTCAAGTACAACATTGACGCCGTGTGCGAGTACCTCGTCAAGCGCGTACCCGTCCCCCCACGAGACTTCTCCTCCGCTCCGCGCCTCATCGTCATCCGCTCCTTCGACGTCAACAAGCCCGGCTCGGAGGTGCACGAGCTCAAGGGCGGCGTCGCGGGCGGGTCGATCCTCACCGGTGTGCTCAAGCTCGGGCAGGAGATTGAGATCCGGCCGGGCATCGTGATCAAGGACAACGAGGGCAAGATCCACTGCCGGCCCATCTTCTCGCGCATCGTCTCCCTCTTTGCGGAGCACAACGATCTGCAGTTCGCCGTACCCGGCGGGCTGATCGGTGTCGGCACCAAGGTCGACCCGACGCTGTGCCGTGCCGACCGGCTGGTCGGACAGGTGCTCGGCGCCGTGGGCACGCTGCCCAAGATTTACACCGAGCTCGAGATCAACTACTTCTTGCTCCGGAGATTGCTGGGTGTCAAGTCGGACGACAAGAAGCAGACCAAGGTGAGCGGGCGTCCCTCTCCCTCGTAGCAGGACCCTGTATGTATTGACCGCAACTCATTCTTGCACAATGGCAGGTGCAAAAACTGGCCAAGAACGAGATCCTCATGGTGAACATTGGCTCGACCTCGACCGGCGGCAAGGTCATCTCCGTCAAGGCCGACCTGGCCAAGATTGTGCTCACCTCGCCCGCGTGTACCGAGGTGGGCGAGAAGATTGCGCTGTCGCGGCGGATTGAGAACCACTGGCGGCTTGTCGGGTGGGGGAGCGTGCAGAGGTGAGTCGCTGTCTGCCTTTCTCCCATAGCTGCGTTTAGAGCTTGAGGCATCGATGCTGACCTTCTTCTCGCGTCCTCACTGCAGCGGCACAACGATCGAGGCAGAGACGTGAGCACGGACAAGACCCACCATCCTACCTTGTCGTCGTCGCATCCTCCCCAAAAATGCAGCCTCCCAGCATGCTGCGCAGAACATGCCAATCGGTGGTGAAGGGTGACGAGTGAGGACGCGTCTCATTCAAAGAAGGAGGCGCGCACGAGGCCGGCGAGGAGCTGTACCCCTGCCTTGGCGCCGTCAATCACGGCGATCGCCTTGCCGGGCGCAAAGGCTTCTTGGGCGCCCTGCCGGACGATGGCCTCCATCCCCGTCATCCCTGTTCAGAGAGAGAGAGAGAGAGTGAGAAGAAGGAGAGAGCATCAGCCCAACCTGCCCGCCATCGTGTAGCGCGCACAAGCTGCCTGCGCAAGCAAGCAACTGAAACACGCACCCGCACAGCCGAGAATAATCGCGTCCGCCCCGCGCCGCGCGAGTTCGCCAGCCGTGCGGCGGAGCGTCGCCTCGACGTGGGCGCGGTCGCCCGTCTGGAGCTCGACGACGCCGAGGTGGGTGGGCAGGGTGCCGACGTAGCGGGACGAGTTGGCGCCGAGGACGTCGCGGACGCTGTGAATGTGAACGCGTGAGGAGTCGTCAGCATGGTCATATCAGGCCCCGCCTCCAGGGCCAGCAAGGAGGGAGGGAGGGAGGGAGGGGAAGGAAGGCATGACAATGATACGCACCCACGATCGATATCCGGCACCGCGTCCGCGCCCGTCGTGACGACGCCGAAGCGAGTGCACAGCGGGAGCGCGCCGAGCACGGCCGCCTCGAGGATGTGCATGCTGGGCCGCGAGGGGTGGGCGTGCCGGAGCATAGGTGTCAGGGGGTGGTGGCTGAAGCAGCAGACTAGGTAGGCGTCTGGTGGGGGTGGGCCCCCTCCCCCTTCTTGTTCCCCGTTGATGCTGGGAATCGAGGCAAAGGTGTGCACAGCGGACTGGACGGCGTCGACGGCATTGTTGATGCTCGGTGGGCACTCCTTGGGTCCCGTGTGGAAGGAGAGGTGGGCGGTGCCAGTGGGGCCTGCTTGGGCGCCGGCACCGAGGGTGCGCTCGAGGGCGGCTGTGATGACCTGCTCAGGCAGCAACACAATGAGGGCTCTTTCTGTGCTCAGCTTGTGTCCCTGCTGTGCGCGTGAAGTGTAAGTAAAGAGATGAACTCACCTCGCTGCTGTTGGGGTTGATGACCGCGATGCGCGGTGTCTTGGTCGTGGTGGATGAGGAGGAAGCCATGGTGGTGGTGCTGAGGAAGCAGCAGGAGACATCACAAGTCAGCGCAGTGCACGATCATCAAAGGACTGCACTGCTCACCTCCTACGCGTGCGCCCCTCGTTGTCGTCGTCGTTGTCGTCGATGTCGTCCTCATCCCCGTCGACGTCGAGGAGTCATGATTGTGAGGAAGCCTGAGCGGCAGCGGCAAAAGGTGGGGCCGCCCTGTCCTCCAAGGACAGCACCACCTCGTCCTGCTGAGGGAGTGGCGGGTGAATGGCAGAGAGGTTGGGTTGCAATGGTACGAGTGTTCGGTAGGGATGTCCATGACTTTATGCTGGTGCGCTTCTTCCTCCTGCTGCTGCCTGTGCCCCCTCCTCTGCTGATGATGCTGGCGGGGGAGGAGGAAGAGGCAGCTCCTCCACCTCGGGCATGACCCTCAACGCGCCCCGCCAGCGCGGACTCCAGCAGACCCCACTCTCCCTTCTCAGCACCCCAAACGCATGCTCCTCCGCCCGCCACTCGACCTCGCGCTCGAGCCGCTCCTGCTTGAGCTCCCGCTCCGTCTTGGGCCGGTACGCGCCCTGCTCGCCCCGCGTCGGCTCGCGCAGCCCGCGCTCGAGCGTGCGCGTCTCGCGCAGCTTCTTCGGCAGCGCGTCGTAGTACTGCGTCCGGTTCTTCGCAATCGAGGCGAGGGAGGAGAGGAAGTAGGGCGGGTAGGCCGACTCGCGCTCGAGGCCCCAGTCGAGGTCGCCGCCTTGGGGCGGGGGTGGGGGGATCGGCTCGGCGCGCGTCTCGCTCGTGAGGGGGAAGAGCGGCATCGTGTCCTTGTCGTCCTCTGCATCCCCACCATCAGGGAAAACAAATTCGCGCGCCGTCGTCTTGCTCCCCAACGCGATCCGCAACGCCGCCTCGCCCCCGAGCTTGACACGGTCGCGATGCCGGAAAAAGCCCACGAGACGCTGCGGGATCGTCCGCCAGCCGACGGGGTTGGCATGGTCGACAAAGACGATGGGTGCCTGGGCCGGGATCTGGGCTGGTGGTTCGAGCAAGGCGGGGTTGATGCCGCGTGCGAGAGCGGCCCGGACAGGGTGCAGGACGGGATCGAGAGCATCGTCACTTGGAGGCTCGTCAGCCGCTTGTGCAGGCGAAGAGGCCAGCGCGCCGAGTCCCATGGGCCGTTGCTGGAAGGCTGGGTTGAAAGTGGTGCCCTGGGTGGGTAGATTGAGCCTGCTTGGTAGGGGTGCGCCTGCGCCGTCGGCCTCGCCGTCGTCGCGTACTCTTGCTGCTGCCTCTGCCTCTGCCTCTGCCTTGGCGGCCTGCTCGGCCTCGACCATGTCTGGAAGCTCATCAAAGGCAGAATCCTCGTTGAGGACACGGGCGAGCTGCTCGTCGGCGTCGATGCATTCGAGGGGCAGGGTGGCTGTCCAGCCTGCCTTCATGGCGTATGCCCACTCCTTGAGGGCGGGCCGTCCGAGGAGGACGATGCAGCCGTCGAGCTCGCGCTGGAGCTGCTGCTCGGGGGAGAGGGCGAAAGGGTTGGGTGGTAAGGAGGCGAGGAGGGCCTCCTGCTGAGGGGTGAGGGGCTCCTTGGACTGGGACAGGTCGTCGGACCATGGCTCGAGCTGGGCGAGCTGGCGTCTGCGTGCGAGGATGCGTGCGGTGAGGTCGCGGGCGAGGCCGCCGGGGCGGGTGCCGTGGAGGACGTCCCAGTCGATGGCGGCGGCTACGAGGATGGGCTTGACGTACTTGCGGAAGAAGAAGGGGCTCTTGTCTGGGTCGTCGTCGCCCGGCCACATGGCCCCGTAGACGGCGACCTTGCGAGGGTATTCCCAGCTGGGGAGGGGCTGCTGTGCGAGATGGCGGACGCGGTGGATGTAGTGCTGCCTGAGACGCTTGCACTCCCTGCGGTCGTCGTAGTAGAGGTAGGAGAGGGTGGACACGGTGAGGAGGAAGATGGACATGTTGCGGGAGGGCAGGCGTGGCTTCCATGTCAGGACGGAGCGGGGCACGCCGAGGTAGAGGAAGGGCCGCAGTGCTGGTGGGATGGGCCGCGGTGCCGTCGTCGTCGTCGTCGTCGTCGTGCCAGTGCCATGCTGACTGCTGCTTGAGGGTGAGGGTGAGGATGCCATTGTCGACGATGGCGAGGACGGTGTTGTTGATGGTGAGGGCGGTGGGTGGTGCGCTGCCAAACTTCTGGTGGTGTTTGTGTTGCGACGCGTCGCGTGGGAGGAGGATGGTGCACGTGACTGGGCAGATGTTCCGTGATTTCCGTGGGGATGGCTCGATCGGCTGACTGGGTGACTTGGCAGTGAGTGTGTGGGGGAGGGAAGACGACACTGGCGCTGTGCCTGACCGCTGGCCTGGGGCAGGCGGGCGGACAGCGCGGAGGGTGGAGACGCGCCGGCGGGCCGAGGGCCGTGTGTCCCCACCCACCCACTCACCCACGCCTCCATCCAGCACCGCAACGACGAGCTCAGCAACGACATCGACAGCGACATCGACGACGACGACGAGGCAGGAAGGGAGGAAGGCAAAGGCAGCACGTGAGCAGCACCCACAGCAGCACGCGCAGCCAAGGCGCTCAGCAGCCAGCCTCCATCCCACCGCGTGCACGGCCATCCACCAGTCCTGGTACCCACCATCCACCCACTCGCCCATCCCCAGCAGGCACACGCAAGGGAGGAGCAGCAGCAGCCTGCGCGCACTGAGGAGGACGACGACGCAGCCAGCGTGAGTGTCGTGCATGCGCTCATGGTGGTGGTGAAAGACGGCTGACCCATGTCCCTCCTTGCCCAGGCCGCATCCACTCCCACTTCCACATCGCTGCCCACCTCACCTCGCAGCGCACAGTGGGGCCCTAGCAGCCCATACTCGCGCCCCAGCCCCGCCCCCGCCCTCGCCGTCGTCGTGCCGCTGCGAGCGGGCGCGCATGCTTCATCTCGTCCGTCATCGACACCACCCAGCATCGCACGGCTCAACGATTGCCAGCAAGGAAAGGAAGCATCCAGTCCCTCGGAGTCTTGCGCTCCCAACACGGGCGGCGAAACCTCCCCAGCCAGCACTCCCGACGCCCGATAGACGCACGCCCGACCCACGCCCGCACGCCCTCTTGCTCATCAGCCAGCCGGCAAGCAAGCAAGCAAGCACGCCCGCTTGTCGTCCTCGACCTGGCATTCACCCTCTCTCGGACACGGACGCCGACGGACACAACACGCAGCCCAGCGCAGCACGGACTCTCAAGACACCCCCTCCCGGCTGCTCAGCACTCCGAACACCGGCTGCCGTAACCTCGCTGGCGTGCCGGGCGCTGCCACACACAATACGCGCATCTGGTGGGGGCCCTTTCCCCCTTACCTCGATACCCCCTTCGTCGTCTTCCTCTGAGTCTATATAGTCGCAGCGGTGAGCATGAACGACCCCCAGCATCCCGCTTCCCATCGTGTCCAACGCACTGACCTACCCTGTTCTTCATCCATCTTCATCGCCATGATGTACACCTTTTATCCACAGCAGCTCCTCACGCCGTGCCACAACTTCTTCATGGACTCACAAGCCGGACCGAGCGCGGGCTCGGACAATCGAAACCCTTCATCGGCAGGACGCCAGCCCGGGCAGCCGCTCAAGCGCGCGTGCGATCAATGCAACTTGCGGAGGTATGTGCGCTCATCCATGCCCAATGCTTCACGTACCTACCCAGCTGACGGGCCGATCTCTCTTCCTGAATCAGAGTCAAGTGCTCACACGATCATCCGTGCACACACTGCGTCCGGCTCCGGATACAGTGCACCTACTGGAAAGCGGCACGCGGCAAAGAGTCGTCAGGCAAGCGCATCGAAAAGCTCAGGCGCGAACAGGCACTCGCAGCCGCTGCCGCCGCCGGACACGGCCCGTCCCAAGGACAATCAGCAGGCACACAGATATACCCACTGGGCACCTTTGCCGCCCAGGACTCGGGTCCCAACGCAAGCTTTGCCAGTGACAGCAGCGTAGCTGGGCCCTCGACGCTCCCACTTCCACCACCATCAGCCCAATACGCAGGCCCATCGGCCCACTTTCCCAACGCACCACCCATCGGCGAGGCTCAACACGCCAAGCAGGAGCCCAACGTACCAGTCGGCTCCACCTTCCATCGAGTTCCCACACCCACATCGTCAACGTCGCAGCCATCCACATCACAGCAAGGCACCGGACACGGAGCCACGGCGCCAACGCATGTACCTCCCGCCACCTTTCTCGGCAACGCCTTCTTCCCGCCCAGTCTCACCACCATCTCACCCTCAACGGCAGCCAACTTTCGGCTTCCTGATCTCTCGACGAGCTTGGCAGACGAGTTCAATGCGCAGGATCCCAACGTGCGCGCGGCGCCACACAACTTTTTCGACTGGGGCGTGGGCATGCTCGGCGGGAACGGGTCCGCAGCGGGTCAGCAAGCAGGTCAAGCTGGCGTATCAGCATCACTAGACGGTCGCAGTGCGATGGCGACGGGCCCGTCCTCCCATCTCGGCTCCGGCTCCACCGACGCGTTTACTCCAACGTCATCCTCTGGCGCGCCTTTCAGTACCGGTACACCGGCTTCGACGGCTGCGCTGGCGATGCCGAATGCATCGGCACAAGCACCGACCGGCATCGGCCTGACGACCCCTTCGGCGGCCCCGAACGCAAGAATGAATCTCTACGACTGGGGGCTGGGCATGCTTGCAAGTGGCACGGGCTTTGACGCATCGCCTTCCAACTCGGCCGGGCTATCGCCACATGCATCCATCAGCGGCGGTAGTGGGAGCGGAGGCGCGCTTGGCAGTGTGGACGCGTCGAGGAGTGCTACGGCGTCACTGAGTGCCCATGTCAACGCTGCAAGCGGCGGTGGTGCTGGTGCAGCAAGGAGTCGGGCCGTGTCGTACCACGGCAACATGGGCGACTTTGCACTCGGTCTGCAGCAGCAACAGCATCAGCGAATGCTCCAGGAGCAGCAGCTCAGGCAACGACAGGCTGCCGCAGCCGCCGCTGTGCCCACCGACACGCAACACGTCCACGGCGCGAACGCCAACGCGTCCACATCGGCGCCGACGATTCCTCCGCAAGGCCACGCGCTCCCACCCTCGCTCCAAGGCGTGCTGCCCAGCACGCTCGAGATCCTCGGCGGCTCCCACCCGCTCTCCGAGTCGGTGCTGCTCCCGCACATCGGCCTCTACTTTGAGCGCCTGCACCCGATCATGCCCGTCTTCTCGCGCTCGTGGATCTTCTCCAAGCTGGACCGGGGCGACCAGCACACGAGTGTGGACTTCGCGTCGATGCTGCTTGCGATGTCTGCGCTGGCGCTCATACAGCCCCAGGAGGCCAAGGAGCGCGCGTCGGCGCGGATGAGGGTGCGCAAGGCCAAGGCGCTCCTCGAGGAGAGCGTGCGGCTGCGCAACGCCGTCCTCTTCGCCAAGACGCCGACGCTCGAGTCGACCATGACCAGCTTCTACGTCTTTGCCTGTCTCTTTGGGCTCGGCGAGGACAACCCGGCGTGGTTCCGCCTGCACGAGGCCGTCGCGCTCGGGCTGCTCCTCAAGCTGCACGAGCCCAAGGCGTATGCGGGGCTGCAACGCGACGAGCAGGAGCGGCGCTTGCGCGCGTACTGGCTGCTCGTCATTACCGAGCGCGCCTACTCGCTCCAGCGCGGGCACTCGCTCGGCTTCCGCGGCCACCCCGAAAAGTCGACACGCACCCTGCGCCGGCAGTTCGGCCTCGAGGAGCTCGAAGATTTCCCGCACCTCCAGCTCAAGCTCTTCGACGCCGTCGACGAGGACTTTGTCGATTGCTGGAACGGGCGGTGCGAGGCGGCGCAGGGGGAGCGGTGCTCGCGCATGGACCGGGAGCGGGCGCTCAAGCTGTGGGCGACGTTTCAGCAGAGCGAGAAGGAGATCAATGACGAGATCATCGCGGCGGAGCAGGCGGCCGCGGCCAAGAAGCGGGTCGGGGGCGGGGGCGGGGGCGGGGGAGCGGCGGAGGCGGCCCCTGCCGGCGGCAATGGCGTGGACGCGGCTGCGGCTGCCATGGCGGCCAAGCGGAACGGGAGCGTGAGCCGGAGCGAGGACGAGCGCCAGGCCGAGTTTGAGCGACAGAAGATCCAGCTGGCCGATCATCGCATCACGGCGCAGTGGCTGCTCAACCGGCTGTGGAACCTCTGTCTGACGCACGGCCATGTCGACCTCTCGCCCAGCTCCACCTCGGCCGCGTCCTCCTCTTCCAACCCGGTGCCGCCGCCGTTCCGCCTGGACGCCGCTTTGCGCATCGCGCGCAAGATGCTCGCCATCTGCCACGAGCTCTCCCAGTCCTCGATGGAGGCGCACGGCATCGGCCTGATGGAGAAGCTGTACGACGTCGCGATGACCCTCGTCCTCCTCTGCCGCGACTACCCGGCGCTGGCCAAGCAGATTGGGCTGGTGGATCTGAATCTGAAGAGGGGGGCGCGGGGGCGGGATGGGCACGAGGCGGGTGGTGGTGGGGCGCTGGTGGGGCCCGGTCAGGCGCCTGATAGTAGCTCGGCGTCGGGGTCGCGGAGGCGCGTGGATGGGCAGGGCGGGAGTGTCACCGTCGGCTTTGACCAGCATGTGGACGGCGAAGGGGATGGCTACGGCGGCGGCGGCGGCGGAAACGCTGCAGAAGATGAGGACACGGCGTGGATGCGTCCTTCGGCGCTGTCGCCCTCGGTGCCGGGCTTCTACTACCCTTTGGAAGACGACCCGTCCAGCATGCACGGAGGCTCGACGGCGAAGGGCCCTCCTTCAAGCAGCGGCGGCGGCCCGGGCATGGCGCATCATCCGCATCTGTCCATGGGCGCCGTGCTGCAGACGATACCCGGCCACACGTCCCCCGTCGCTGTCAAGCGCGAAGAGCCAGGCGACGGTCCGTTGATGTCCTCTCATCAGCAAGGCGGCGGTGCAAGCACGAACGGGATGTCCGCCACCAACACCAACAACACCAAGCAGCGCGTCTTCTCGGGCCGCCCCCTGCGGCAAGCGCCGACGGCCATCGAGTCCATCCTGCAAGCGTACGTCGACATCTTCCGGGCGTTCCGGGCGGGGGACCATCCGTTCTTGGAGAAGATGGTGGTGGCGATGAAGGAGCTTGCGCAGGGTCTGCCCCGGTCGTCGGGTTCGACTTTGACGATGGCTCCGTCGGCGATGGGGAGTGCGGGGGCGGCGCCGATGGGGATGCCGCTTGGCAGTGTCGGTCGTGCGCAGGGCACTTTGGCGTCTCAACACAGCGCGGCGCATCAGGCTGGGCACGTCGCGCCTCCGCCTCCTGCCACGGGTCCCCCCTCCTCGGGCGCGTTTTCGACGCCGTGCCCGCCCCATCCTGCGAGTGGGGCGAGTGGGGATGCGGTGGCGGCTGCTGCAGCGATGCAGCGTGCGTCTGCGTATGCGTACACGCCTCCTTCGGCTGGGATGGTGGGGTCGACGACGTTGGCTGCTGCTGGCGGTGGTGGGAGTGGGGGCGGTCCTTCCGCCGCTGGGCATCGGCAGCCGGGCGTGAGCGGCGAGTGGGCAAGCGGCGGCGTCGTCTCTCCTGCGCAGACGCACTCCCTGCCGGGTACCAGTCCCGCCATGACGACCAACACGACGACGAACAAGACGACGGGCCCCAATGGGCTGATGATGATGATGCCGCCGTCGCTGCCTTCGTTTGTGCACGCGTCTTCGTCTTCGTCGTCGTCGCCCCGCCCTCGTGGATCGCACGGTGCGGCTCCGTCGCCCTCTGCGCTCGGGATGGCTCCTTCGGCGGCGTCTCCCACCTCTCTTGGCGGCGGCGGAGGCGGTGCTGGGATGGAGTGGGCGCAGATGCCCGAGGATCTGGGGTGGCCGTCGTTTGAGAGCTTCCTGCGCGAGTGCGGGTTGTGGGACTCGGTGGGCAATCCGTCGTCGTCGTCCTCTTCTTCGTCGGCGGCGGCGGCGACGGCTGCTGCTGCTGCTGGGCGTGCGTCTGCGTCGTAGCGCGGTGCTCGTTGCTTGCTGTGTCTTGGTGGTGGTCGTTGTCGTTTGTGGTTACGCCTTGCAACCTGCTGTCCGCTGTCGGGTGTGTTGATGGATGCCTCGTGCCGTTCCGTTCTGTGCTGATCCGTTCTGGTGGTCTGGACGGCGGGAACGGGTGGGAGGACGCGGGCGGAATCGACGGTGTGGATGACGGCATGTTTTGGCGGCGGGGCGCGTCGTCGTCGGCGGCTGGGACGCGTCTCGGGTCTGCGTTGCTCCTCGTCACCACCACCATCCACCGCGTCCACCTCGACGACGACGACGACGACCACAGCCAGCGTCGTGGCAGCAGCAGCACGCCGCCCGCCGCCCGCCGCCCGCCGCCATGTCATCCGCGCCCTACAAGGTGAGTCGCCGGGCCGGCGAGGCGGATGGATGCACCCACGCTGACACCCCTGCCGCTCTCGCCTCCCACAGGGCGCCCTCCGCTCCAAGCGCAAGGCCGAGCTCACCGAGATCGCCGCCTCGCTCGGCATCCCCGTCGACGCCGAGGCCCGCAAGGACGACATCGAGACCCTCATCCGCGCCCATCTCCTCGACGACAAGGTCCAGCAGCAGCTCCGCAACCACCCCACCTACGTCGGCCTCTACGACTCGTTCGAGTACGGCCGCGCCCACCGCGGCTCCGTCGCGTGCGTAGCACTCTCATCCAGCGTGTATGCCGTCCCTTGGCCATGCTGACCATCCATCCACTCTCGCCCTCGTATTCACAAACAGTGACAGCGACAACTCCGAGTCGGGCTCGCCCGAGCGCCAGGTCGCACGCTCGCCCCGCAAGCACACCGCTCGCGGATCCGTCCGCCCCAACGGCCTCGGCTCGCCCTCCGACCAGGCCAACGCCGCCCAGGCCAACGCCGTCGCCGCCGCCGAACACGCCTCCGTCGCCGCCCGCCAGGCCGGCAACGCGTTCACCTCCCTCGTCCGCCGCACCTCGGCCCACGCACGCTCCTCCATCGAGGACCTCGCCGCTCGCTTCCGCTCCGGCGCCGCCGCCGCCGGCCAGGAGGTCGTCGACGAGGTCGCCGAGGCCCGCGCCGAGGCCCGCTCCGCCACCAAGGCCGTCACCCGTCGCGTCTCGGCGGGCGTGACCAAGGTGCACAACGACGCCATCAGCGTCTACGAGACGGCCCGCGACTGGGCCTCGGACGCGGACCACATCACCCACCTCGTGCTCGGCTTTGAGCTCCTCCTCCTCATCGTCAACGCCACGCCCATCCGCGCCGTCCTCATCGGCGCGCCCAACAAGCCGCTCACCACCGTCCACGCCGTCGCCGAGGCCGCCAAGCACGGGCTCAAGGCCGCCGGCCACAAGGTGCTCCACCACGACGCGCAGGCCAAGGCCCACGGCCTCGTCGCCAAGGTGCTCGCGTACGCGCCCACGCTGTACGCCTGGGTGCCCTTCCCCGTCCTCTGGTCGCGCGCCTTCTTGCACCCCTTTGCGCTCTGGGGCCTCCTCACCGTCCTCCTGCCCTGGGTCGCGTCGCACCTCATCACCTTTGAGCACCGCACGCGCGCGACGCGCGCCGCCCACGCCGCCCGCACGACGCCCGCCTCGGCCCTCGTGTTCAACCTGGTGCGGCTCGTCGTGCTCCTCTACCTCGCCCACCTCGTGCCGGCCGACCCGGCCGTGTCGTGGTTCAGCCACCAGGCGTCGAGCCTGACGGGCCACCACCACCACCCCGCGGGCCTCGGCAACGTGCCCGTGCCGCCCTCCGTCGTCGGCGTCGCGGCGGGCCGGACGAGCGTGCCGCTGAGCGCGGCGACGAGCAGCTCGAGCTGGAAGCCGGTGGCCCATGCGCTGGGTGCGCTGCACCGCGGCGTGGACGTCGTGGGCGATGTGCTGGCCTACGGCCGGCATGTGAACGGCGTGCTGGGTGCCGATGTGCAAATCCTGGGCACGGCCCTCGCCCTGGGCGTCGCCCTCGCCGAGCAAGTCGCGCGCTGAGCCCGGGGCATCGTATGCAAGTCCGATGTGCCCTCTTCTCTCAACAGAACAGCGTGCCACGTTGGAGCCGTCTTCGAGGTCTCGGCGGGCGAGGTGGCAAGGATACCGCGGCGACGACACGCGCCTCACCGAAACGACTGTGACCTCGCAGCGTGCGTCGCATCCCACCACCTCGATCGGCTCCAAGCTATCTATGCGTCGAGATTCATCACGGCCGGACGCCTTTACCCTCGCGCCTGGGCCGACGCGCCAGCCCCACCGCATGACGCCCCATCACCAGCTCCGACCCAAGCGTGCTCCGATCTATACCGTCTCGACTGCTCGACGATCCTCCTCCTCCTACAAGAAGCTCCTCCTCGTCCTCTCCCGGCCTCCTTGCGCCTCCTCTGACGATGTGCTCGCGACTATCGTGCGTGTGCGTGCGTGCGTGCGTGTGTGTGTACCTACCCACCTACCCCTCGTATCTTGCCTTGCTCCCGCCTCTCCATCTTCCTAACCCCCGTCCCTGCTCCCATCCCGCCACGCTCAGGCGACGATTTCGCGCCGCCCGCTCTGCTCAGTATGGATATCCTGTTTGCCTCTCGGCTTTGGAGTGGGGATGGGTGTGGTGTGATGCGTGGGAGGATGGCAATGGCAAGGCTGAAGGCGGGCTGGAGTCTGGACGTGCTGGCTGGTGGGCACGAGTACTCGTACGCAGCGCTCGACGCGTCGGCGAGGTGGGGAGGAGCACGCGTCGTGCGTCACGTGAGGGAGGGAGTGATGCGGCGACACGGGCGTTGTTTTGGGCAGCGATGCGACACTGGCTGGTCCCGTGCGTGTAGCCTGCTGGAAGCTCGGGGCGGCGTCCGCACTGCGCACAGACGGCCACCGGCGCAACATCATCCTGGCTGCGGGCGAGGACGGCGTCGGGACGCTCCAAGTCGACGACGGCGAGGGCCAGCATAGCACACACAGCTCTGCACACCGCACGCACACAGACCAAGCCGCCCCTCTTCACCATTACTCCGACAAGACACCAGCAGCTCACCATGCGCACCCTCACCCTCCTAGCCACCCTCGCCCAGGCAGCCACGCGGAGCAGCCAGCGCCCCAGGCGCATCCTCCTCTCCTCCATCCGCACCCTCACCTTGTACGCCAACGAGCGCACCACCGCCCGCCGCACCCGCGCGCTGCCCCAGCTCGACTGCCACGGCGCGCTCTGCAGGCGCTTCCGCCCCGACGTCGTGCAGTGCTCCTCCGTCGGCGACGGGCAGTGGAAGGTGCGTCCTCGTCATCGCATACGCGCCGCAACGTAGTGACATATCCTCCTGCTTGATATACAGTGCGAGGCGGACCTGCCCGAGGCGCTCCGGTTCGGCAAGGTCCAAGTCTCTTGCGAGGGCTGGGATCATCCCGATGACCCGTACATCCTCAGTGGTGCGTCCTGCCCTGCCTATTATCCTCCCCATCGCCCACACTCACGACTCACAAGCTCCACCTGGCAGGCTCATGCCAGCTGCAGTACAGACTCGTCGAGAACACGAGCTTCCGCCAAGCATACCGTGAGCATCATCATTCTGCTCCTGCTGTTTGACAGGATCCTTCGCACTGACGCTTCTGGGCCTTGCGCAGAACAAAAATGGCAGTCACCAGGCATCAACTGGTCAGCCCTCATCTTCTGGGCCATCTTCCTCGGCGTCCTCTACACCATCGTCTCCGGCTGGCTCGCCTCTATGCGATCCACGCGTCCACCAGGCGCACCTGGCTCGACCAGAGGCAGCGGCGGAGGCGGCGGGTGGTGGCCAGGCGGCGGCGGAGGCTGGGGCGGACCCGGCTGGGGCGGCGCACCTCCCACCGACGCTCCACCCCCACCCTACTCCAAGAACGAGCCCGGCACCTCGGCCTCATCATCCGCCCCCTCAGCCACCAACACGGGCTGGACACCCGGCTTCTGGACCGGTCTCGCCGCCGGCGTCATCGGCGACCGTCTCGTCAACGGCGGCGACCATCGGCGGCGGTACGTCGACCAACAGCCCGGAGGCGGTGGTCTCTTCATGCGTAATCGCTTCGGGGGCGGGCGTGGCTTCCTCCGTGACGAGGATGAGGACGAGTACGACTCCTTCTACCGCTCGGGACGCGCTGGCGGCTTCCGAGGTGGTCCGTCTTCGTCTTCCTCCTCCATGGGCGGCATGCGACGCGCTACCGGCTACGGTGGGACGAGCAACCGATGAAGTGGACGATGCTCAGCCGGGAGGGTGCCATCGGCAGGGGGTCAGTGCGCACCATACCAGCAAGCCCGTGCTCCCATCTCTTCAAGACGGAATGAGGTCGCTGTCTCCATGTCAACACGGTCTGCACTCTTCACTGTCGACGCCGCCAAGGAGTCCTCTGCCTGCATCGGCTGGCATCGCGCTCGGCCATTAGCCCCTTCGCACAGTCCCGTGTCGTCTTCACGGACAGTCGCCTTGCCGAGACGGGAGATGAGGACGACGGTGCTGGCCAACGACGAGGTCCGTGCTACCCTCTGCAAGCTGCAACACCAGCACATACGAGTCCGTGCCCGCGTCGCGTTGCATCGGGACCGCAGAGGCTCTTGCAGACGGCCGAGCGTAGCACAAAGCGAGATGAGGACAACGTCGTCAAGTACTACCACAAGGCTCAGCAGCCATGCTGTCCGGTTGGCTAGGCGCTCGTCTCCAGGACGACGGCGCTACGGGTCGCCATCATCCGCAAGGGTCAGCAAGACGTTGCACGATCGACCAGCACTGGAGACCGTCTCGCACAACGGAGCTCGACCGGGCTACCCGACATCGACGCCAGCCTCGACGAGTCCAGGTTGTTGCAATGCTACACCATCGCAGCCTCATCGACGCTGCATGGCGGGTTGCTCGAGGCACTGCCTTCTCCTATGCTCGACGACCATGGGTCAAGGTATAAGTAGCATGGTCCTGGGTGGTCCCACTCACCAATCTGCTTTCCTCGTCAGCGTTCATCTCCGTCCTTCGCCTCGCATCTTCTGCTTCCTCACTGCTTTCCATTCGGACTATACACGGGACTCTCGACTCGACGCACGTTTCAACCAAGATGCAGTTCAAGGTCCTCGCAGCCATTCTCCCTCTCGCCGTCGCCAGTGTGGCCTTGCCTTCGGCATCACCGGAGGCCGAGAAGAGGCTCGTCATCAACGCCGACGTCCTCAGCGGCGGCGACAACAGCGGCAACGTCTACCAAGACAGCTTCAACCACGAGAAGACGGTCAACAAGAAGATCAACAGCGACAATGACTTCCACCACAGCTTCAACCAGGCCAACGGCAACGGCAACGTCAACAAGTACAATGGCGTAGGCAACGGTAACGGCAACGGCAACAAGTACAAGAAGACGAACAAGTACTACCAGTACGATGACGGGCGCGAGTGCAACAGGAAGCGCCTGCTCGACGTCGATGCCGACATCCTCAGCGGTGGCGACCACAGCGGCAACGTCTACCAAGACAGCTTCAACCACGAGAAGACGGTGAACAAGAAGATCAACAGCGGCAACTCGTTCGACCACAGCTTCAACAAGCACAACAAGAATGGCAATGTCAACGTTGGCAACGGTGTTGGCAATGGCAACGGCAACGGCAACTCGTACAAGAAGACGAACAAGTTCTTCTACGACAAGCGACTTCTTGTCGATGCCAACGTTCCGAACATCAAGGGCAACGACTTGACCGTCGTCGGCATCACCAATGGCGATGGTAATGGCAACGACAAGGACAACTCGCGCGGCAAGAAGCAGCAGATTGTCAACGAGAAGCGCTTGTTGGACGACGTGGACATTCTCAGCGGTGGCGACGGCAACGGCAACGCCGTTGTCAACAGCTTCAACAAGGACACCGAGGTCAACAAGGCGGTCAACAGCGGCAACGTCATTTCGGGCTCCTTCAACTCGAACAACAACAACGGCAACGTGAACATTGGCAACGGTGACCACAACCTCAACCACAATGGAAACGTCGTCAAGGTCAAGAACCAGGAGTGGACTCACTGGCGCGGCGACGGCTACGGCAACAGCGACAACGACGGCCAGTGGGGTAGCAGCTCGCGCTACGACTACTCGAACCGCAACGACGACTGGCGGTACAACCACCGGCTCATCCCGACCCGCGACCCGCGCTGGGACGGCGGCTCGACGAGCAACTACGGCTGGGGCCGCAGCTTTGGCTACGGCTCCGGCTCCGAGTACGGCTGGGACCGCCGGCCCTACACCGGCCACGGGCCCAGCGGCGGGCGCGTGACGTACTACCAGAACGCGGACGTGCCCTCGACGGACCGCGCGAACGACCGCGGCGACTCCGTCTACACGGCCCGCAACGGCGCCGGCCACCTCGTCGAGGGCGCGCAGGGCTACCTCCCGCGCTTTGGGCAGTCGTTCCACGCGAACAGCGGGGTCACCTGGAACCGCACCGCCGTCGAGGTTGGTTACTCGGTCGGCGTCGGTGCTCAGTCGGTTGGGGGTGGTGTCACCATCACGCCTTGGGGCATGTCTGTCGGCGCTGGCGTCACCTAGTGAGTTGCACTCTGTTCTTTCGACATCATCGCACCGGGCAAAGGGACTGACACTCAACGCCGCACTTCTCCCCCTGCAGCAAAGGACAGAAGGTGCACTTCCAGCTCCACGCCAACGACAACGGCGAGATTGTCGCCTCGCTCTTCGGTCGCGAGCTCGTCTGCCGCGGCAGCGGCGACGATGCCAAGTGCGTGACGCGCTACAGCAACCGCGGCCAGCGCGGCGGGCGCCGCAACTGGTGGTGGTGGAACAAGAACTGAGCGAGCGAGCGCGCGAAGGCCCTCCTCATCGCTCGACCACGACTACGACCTTGCTCGCCCCTCCTCCAAGCCTTCACCGGACGACTCCCGCCTTACGACTCATTGAACGACTTGACGACGACCCGACGGACGTGCGCTACCCGTCCTGATGAACCCGCCACCTCCCTCCCCTTGACGATGTTGATGAACGAACGACTCCGCACCCCTTTCTCCGATGGATGCGGATAACGATGCACGACCTTGGCATGACCCTTCAACGCTTTGGGACTGGACTGGGCCTCGCCGACAATGTCGCCATAAAGGTCTGCCCTCAGCAAGCTGCGGAGAGCGTCCCTGGCGACTTGCGACGTGCGCGACAAGTAAAGCGGACTGCATCGGCAGCATTGGGTGCTTGAGCTCATCGTCGTCCGACGGCGCCGGCGCGATGCCGAGGGTTCAGAAGACCCACGGGATGGCGGTCGTCAGAGGCTCGATCGGATCGCGCGTACTCGTATTGTACTGTATTGCCTCGAGGGGCTACAGCCCTCGAACGCAAGCGCGAGCGCCACCCGTCGCATTACAGCACGGACGGAGCGCCCACCATCGATCTCGGTGGGTGCCTCAGGCCCGGGCGCCTGTCGGAGCTGAGCAACCTGGCGATGTATGAACCTCATCATCGTCCGTCGTCCGTACCGGGGGCGGCGGAATGAGCATCATTTCGGAGCTCATCGCTTCACCTTGGCTCTGCTGCGTATTGTAGGACGTACGCCCGACTGTGCAACTGCCGCATCATCAAGACAGCAAGACAGCACAGCACAGCGCGGCGCGCAATGCGCATCGGATGGATGCAGCGCCCATGACGACGTCCGCCGCGCCAGTCGCCGCGGTGAGTGCTGTGCACCGGATACAGCCCCGGCCGCGAGCTCATTTTGCACCTTCACCGCCCTTCCCAGCAGCGTGTGGTTGGCATCGAACGGCCAGGCAAAAGGTATAAGAGCGAAGTTCCAGCGCTGACTTCTCTCCCCTTTCTTCCACCCTCACCTCCATCTTCAGCTTGCAGTGTCACTGTGACCTTTCACCAACACCAACCCTCTTCGCCGCACGCCACTCTCGAGACCGACAAGATGTTTGCCAAGCGCGTCGCTATCCTCGCCCTCCCCTTCCTGGCCATGGCCGCCGCCGGGCCCGCCAAGCGCCAGGACCCCTCTCCGGCGCCCGAGCCCTCTCCGGCGCCCGAGCCCTCCCCGGCTCCCGAGCCGTCCCCGGCGCCTGAGCCCTCCCCGGCACCGGAGCCATCCCCGTCGCCGGACCCATCTGTGTCGCCCGTTCCCGTCACGAACGGCACGACGTACTTCCTCAACGCGACGAACATTGCGCCGGACAACTCGACGGCGACGCTCAACATTGGCGGCAACGGCACGATTGCCGCGCTCGGCACCTTTGATGCCATCTCGGGCGTCCGCTGGACGCAGGAGCTCCTCGAGGTCGGCTACTCGGCCCACGTGGGCGCCTCGAACTCGCTCGGTGGTGGCTACACCATCAAGAAAGACGTGAGTGGGCCCTCCTCGTTCTACTTGCATGTCTGCGGTGCTGACCCCGTCTCTTCTCGCAGGGCATCTCCGTCGGCGCTGGTATCGGCGTCAACGGCACCGGCACGTCGTTCTCGCTCGACGTGGCGGCCAACGGCACCATTGTCGCCTCCATCTTCGGTGGCAACCTCAACTGCTCCGTCGACGGCAGCAAGGCGACCTGCACCAACGCCTGAGCCCCTCCCCTTATGAGTGACGTCCTCTTTTAGAAATGGTCATCACGCATTTCTACTTCCATCGTCGTTGCGAACGTTTGCTTGTTGCGCGCCGGGATTCCGCGCGCTCAGGCGGGCAGCGTGGGAAAGGGGAGAGAGAGCCAATGAGCAGTGGAGAACCGCGCAGCGGACGTGGTTGCTTGCTTGCTGCCGGACGACCACCACCACCATCAGCATGACCACCACCAGCTGAATCACCACGACATCGTCGACAACACGCATAGCTACGTCCATGTCACCACCGCCACCAACAGAGCCTCCCTCGATGCGCACAATGGGTGCCAAAGAGACGCTCTGGTGTTCACCGCCTTCACGTCATCGGCGGGCTGGGCTGCGTTCCAAGCCAGACGGATGTCATTCAGCACATCATCGTCCCTCCAACGCAGCGGGGCAAGCTGAACGGGGCCAACAGCGAGGCAACCAGAGCCCGGAATGAGCACCCTCATCGACGCCGCGACGCCTGGACACCTCACAAGTCTCAGCCCGCTGCTCGAACGATATCAGAGAGCGAGCGGATGAGGTGCGCGGCACAGATCAAACGACGTCCGCCCCTCTCAGCCGCCGCAGCCAGCCGGGCCGGAGCTCATCAGCACATCTCTGCGCCGCCTCAAGCCTCAGCGCGATGCAGAGGAAAGCGGAGCTCAGCCTGCGTCCCGGCGCGTGCGCAGACGTAGGAGGCGGTTTGGGGCGCGAGGTTCTTCTATCGACGCCTTACCCGGTCCTCATGACGCCAATGGGGCGGCGCTGCGTTTGCCAAAGGCCGAGGCGCACTCCCATCACGAATGGATATGAGCAAGCGGACTTCGTGTCTCGTCAGTCGTTACTCGTTGGGGCTCATGCTTGGGAGCTGGTGAGTGGTGATACTCGTATAAGAGCGCGCACCCTTGCCGTCGCATCTTTTTGCTCACCGTTCCCTCTTCACCCAGTTTCGTCGTCTTCCTCTGACCAAGCTCCATCCACATCGCGTACACTCTCAGGCCCTGACCCGCAACGCTTTCAGCATGCGCATCACCGCCCGCAGCCTCATCCTCCTTCTGCCTCTGGTAGCCATCGCAGCCGCCGCTCCGGCCGGGCCTGTGGGTGGCGTCCAAGCGCTCGCCTTGCGGCAAGACCCGAGCGGGACCCAGAGTGACCCAAGCGCGAACCCGACGGACCCCACCGACCCAGGCACGACGCCTACCGACCCGGGCACGACGCCTACCGACCCGGGCACCACCCCCACCGACCCAGGCACGACGCCTACCGACCCGGGCACCACCCCCACCGACCCAGGCACCACCCCAACCACCACCGACCGGCCCACGCAGTGGTTCCTCACCGCCGACAACGTCGCGGCCGACAACTCGACGGCGCACCTGACCGCCGCCGGCCAGGGCGCCATTGCCGCTCTCGGTGACTTCTCGGCGTCGTCCGGCGTGCGCTGGACGCCGGAGCTGCTCGAGGTTGGGTACAAGGCTGCTGTGGGGTCTGATGATGCGCTGCACACCATTGGCGGTGGGTACACCATCAACACGGATGTGAGTTGTCCTCCCTTCCCCGCCCTGCCTCTACGCTTGACGATGAGCTGACTTCATCGAGTATCTATGACCTCGCTTGCAGGGCATCTCCGTCGGCGCCGGTATCGACTTCCAAGACCAGGGCACGTCGTTCTCGCTCAACGTCGGCACGAACGGCACCATTGTGGCCTCGGTGTGGGGCGACAACCTGACGTGCACGGTCGACGGCAACAAGGCGATCTGCTCGAACGCTTGAGATGGGAGGGAGGAGAGTAGAGAGAGATGCGCTCCTCTTCGCTTGACATTATTATTCACATTCGTTTAGACAGTACCTTGTCCTTCTCGCCGCGCCGCTGATACACAGCCTCCCTAGTCCCTCGGCCGCGAGCCGAGCCACCAGGCCTGTGCACGGCGTACCCCTACCACTTTGTTTAGACAGCGAGTGTCCATCTCCAATCAGCACGCTCCCTTTGATTTGTTCTCGGGCTCGGGGTGATATGCTTGAGCTCATGGTGATTACGAGTAAAGAGAGCGTGAGGTGGGCAGGGATCAGGAGCGAGAGGAAGGACGCGTCTGTCCTTGCTCTATTCATTCGTCATCGTGCTTGTGCGTGCCCGCGGTGCGTGCATTGTCGTCCGTGAGCATGTGGTAGGGGAGACTCTCTTGTTGTTGTTGTCCTTGCTGCTGCTCCGACAGGGCAGGAGACTCCTCGATGCTGTCGACCCACCACCGCGTACGGGCCTCGTGCCGGACAAAGATGTGCCAGAGCGCGATGAGGGCGCCCAAGGAGGTGGCCGACGGAGGCTGGGGAGACGGCGGTGGTGCTCCGGCAGCTGCTCTGGCAGCTTGCGACGCGTGGTGGTGAAAGCGCTGCGTCTGGTTGGCGGGCGCCTTCGTCCCACCGTGGGCGGCGCGCAGCTGCTTGCGTGGCTCGGACGCGGACGGGGCGCGCGTCGCGGGAAAGAGGGGGAGGGGTGCGACGTGGTGGTTCGTCTCGACGAGCCTGCAGGCGCGTGGGACGCTGTCCCACAGGCCCGGCAGTCCCGTGCGAGGGAGGGCGGAGCGGGTGGTGTCGACGTCGAGGTTGAACTTGGCGCCGAGGCGATCCCTCTTCAGCGGCGGCGGGAAGGACCGGTTCTTGGGGTTCGTCCAGGCGTGGAGGGCGGCGAGGGAGACGCGGTCGCGGTAGAGCCAGCGCTGGTGGTGCGGCAGGCCGAGGGCGTGGAGATGGGCCCGGTCGGGCTCGAGACGGGCTGCGAGACGGCGCGAGGTGAGGGCTGCCCTCACGTCCGTCGTCCTGCTCGAGCGCAGCGTGGTTGGGCTGGCATGCTCGGCAGCATTGCGTGCGGCGTGGCTGTGGATGCTCTGGAAGGGCTGGCATGGGTGAGGGTGGTGGTACGGGCGCTGGAGGAGCAAGTTGGCGGGAGGGAAGACGGGGGCGGCATGGCGCGGTGCGAGGTGCGAGCCCAGGCCGCGATGGGCGCTGAAGCGCGCGGTGGCCAGTGTCGAAGGCAGCGCCATGGCTGGGGGAGGACGACGAGATGGGAGGGGGTGGAAGACAAGACGAAGGGGTCAGCGCTTATGTACGCCCTGCCGGGCTGGCTGCTCACCGCCGTCGTCGGGCATGATGAGCGTGTGACAGGGCTGCCTTTGTCGGGGCCGACGAGGGCGAGATGGGCAGCGCGCACCATCATCTCCATGCAGCACCGTGTTGCGCCGTGCTGCTGGCGTCCCCCTTGGGATGCCTGCGATGCCGCGACGTCGTCGTCCATGTCGAGTTGGACGGCGTCGAGCTCGTCGTTGCTAAGCTGCTCCTCGTCCTCGGCGAGGAGGCCGGATAAAGTCATGCATGGAGGTGAGCGCATCGCCCACCCCGCGAGTGATGACGCCGTCCCCAGCAGCAGTAGCTCCTTCCACCTCGACCACCACCACCACCACCACCCTCCCCATCACCAGCGACGAGGTCAGCATCGACGCGGAGGGGCAGCATGGCCACGCGCAGTGTCCCCCCCCTCTCGGCGCCCGTCCATCTCGCGGTCAAGGACATCCTCATCGACCTCGACCTGCTCGCACCCTTCCACGTCGTCTCCGACAACGACACCCTCGCCCTCACCGACGACGAGGCCACGGCAGAGGCCGAGCTGCTCAGCCTCCTCGACGGCTTGGAGGGCTCCCAGCAGTCCAGCGCAGAGCTCACCACCGAGCTGCGTCTCATCAAGGCATACCTGCACTCGCGCGCCCTCCTCAGCCGGTACTCCTCCTCGGCTGCCACAAGCACAGGCTCAAGAACCGAACCTGGCCTGCTCGACGATCTCCACGCACGCGTCGCGCACATGCAAGCGGCCATCGACGAGCGCCAGCGCAACTGGACCCGGGCCATGGCCATGTTGAGACCCGCCCAGGACGACGGCGACGACCTCCTCGCCCGCTTGCAAGCCCTCGCCGCAACGTCGGCAAGCACAGCTCAAGACCATCATACACAGCAGCTATCCTATGCGCAAGCTCGTCAAGGTCAACCACGTCAAGTAGATCCCCATCCAAGGTCACCACGCCCAGCATGGGAGGACGACTGGGAGTCAGAGACACTCGCTCCCATGCCCTTGCCAAAGGAGCTCCTCTGGGCCTCCACCGTCCCATCCTCCTCCCTCTCCGGCTCACCTCTCGCCTCCCCTAGCCCCATCGAGCGCTTCTACGAGGCCCAAGAAGATGATTCTGAAGAAGAGGAAGGGCAGCTACAGCCTCGAGATCAGGAAGACGAGGACGAGGAAGTAGAGGAGGACGACGAGGACGATGAGGACGAAGACGACGAGGAGCACGTCGAACGCGGTCTCTTTGGAGGCTTGTCCATACCACGCAGCGCGGGCGGCGTCGCAAGCGTCTTTGGTGGCGCTGCCGCTGCCGCAGCCGGCACAATGGGCGCCGCCCTCAATGCTACCTTATCCACCGCCAGCGCAATGGCACATCGCACCTCGGGCGAGGAGCAAAGACCGAGGTCGCGACTGGCTCTTGGGCTGCAACGCGACGACGTAGATGATGAAGCAGAGGAGGACGCCTGGGCACTGGACCACGAGCAAGCTCAGGACCAGGGTTACGGGGACGACAACGACGAGGATGACGGTCAAGAACAAGCACCCACCTCAGCTTCGGCACCTACGCCGCAACGCCCTGCCGGCTTTGTGCCACCACCCCCGGAAGCAGACGAGGACGAGGCGGAAGATGCATGGGCGTTCGGCGACGACGCCAATCACGCTGGCACCGTCACTGAGACAAAGGCGCCGCAAGCAGCAGACGACACAAAGGAAGCTTATGCTTCGTCACTGACACAATCGGCCCCTTCACAACAAGAGCCTGCCAAGTCGAGGCAAGGTCCGACGACCACCGCGTACAGCTCCACACTCGCATCGCCGGCCATTGATCTAGACGATGGCGCCGAAGATGCGTGGGACCTGGGTGAGGAGCAAGCCGGTGAGCCTTCGGCCGTCCCGGCGGCCTCCACCGACGCGTCGGCGATAGCTGTCAAGGATGAGCCGGACGAGTCGAGACAAGGTCAACGTCCAGAGATCAGCCATGCAAGCGAGGCAGACAAGGACACCACAGAAGTCCAAGTCGCGCCGACAATTCCTGCATCTCAAGACGTCGACAAGGTCGTCGTCGACGAGGGAGAAGTCGTACACGTCAAGGACGAGCCTGAGCCGGAGGGTAGCCCTGAAGCGCAAGCTGAACAGGTGCGGCAAGTCAAGGCAGAGCCAGAGGCAGAGCCAGAGGCAGAGGCAGAGCCAGAGCCAGAGGCAGAGCCAACATCGACATCAGCGCCGGGTACCTCTCATCCACCCGCCAGTGCTGCGCCGCCATCCACTCTCCAGGAAAGCGCACCGGCCCAAGCACAAGATCGCGATGAGGCGTCCGCACCAAGCACCTTCCCGGCAGCAGCGATCGCGTCGGGCGCACTGGCCGACGCCGTCGTCGGCGGCGTCGGCGAGGAAGGAGAAGAGAACGGCTGGACCTTTGAAGACGAGGACGTCATCATTCCTGACACGGGCACGTCAGAAGCACCGCCTGCGGCCGCGCCGGTGCAAGCATCTCGAGCCCTCGTCGAGCCGGAGGTGGGTGCGCATGGGGAGATGATGAGCGATGCTGCGCTGGAGGACGAGTACCGCGCTGCTTCGGCGTCGGCGTCGAAGACGTTGGATGGGCCCGCCGGCGCCGTAGACGCGCCCTCGCCAAGCACGATCACGGCTCCAGCACCACCTTCAGCATCGTCTCCGCCGCTCGCTGCGTCTGCGCCTCCGCCGCCGGCCAGGGCGGATAGCGTCATCGGTGCCGATGCGGCAGAGGAGGCCGAGGACGACGCGTGGGACATTGAAGACGCGACGCCGCTCGTCGTACCTCCTCCACCAGACGCGACGTCGCACGCATCCCCGCTCCCGTCCACAGCACCGCCAAGCACGCCGTCGTCCTCAGCAACGACGACGACGACGCACGCAGAGTCCAGCAAGAGCGACGATGCGGCTGCGGCTGCGGCTGCGGCTGTCAAGACGGGCGACGAGGTGGACGAGGAGGAGGCGTGGGCTTTCTGAGCGGTCCTTTGTCTATTGTACCCCTCCCGCCTCGAATAGACGCACGCACACATCAGCTCAGACGACGAAGAAACGAACACCTTGCATTTGCGTGGCGACGGGGAGGCAAGTGAGTGCTGCTGCTGTTGCTGCTGCTGGATGGGATGACGCTTGACGAGATATCTATACAGCTGGGTGGGTGAGGAGTTGGAGAGCCTCTGTGCAGGGCGGGGAAGGGGGGTGGAGGGAGCCGCTGATGTTGGCGCTGAATGACGGTGCGGACGTCCGTGAAGAAGAGGAAGGTATCGAATCGAATATGGCCGGTCCTACGCACTGTTGAGATGCGACGCGGAGGGCGCATTGTTGAAGTGCACCGCGCCGGCCGTCAAGGCTGCGAGGGAGTTGTGATGATGTCCATTGGGCCCCACCCCGCCCGCGCCTCCCCCGCCCGCATGGCCCCCCGCGAGCGCCATACTCGAGCTGAAACCATAGAGACACCCCAGATACTTGCGATCGTCAATCTCGTCGTTGAAGTACTTGGTCCGCATCTTGAAAAACGTCGTGGCGGTCAGGAGCGAGTCGGAGCCGGCCTGGTGCTGCTGGCCGATGCGGCTCACTTGGAGGTCGTCGGCGACGTCTTGGAGGCCGCCCTTGAGGGACTTGCAGGAGCGCATGAGGAACTTGATGTCGTAGATGCAGGGAAAGTAGATGCGGAGGAGGGCGAAGAAGTCGGTTTCTTGCGGTGGGAGCGGGTTGGCGGTGACGACTTTGAGGAGGTAGCCAAAGTCGTATGCGCTTGGAGAATATGAGAGGTGAGTCATGCGATGCTGATGCGCAGCAGGAGGAGAGGGAATGCTTGCTCACCTGTGGAAGGTGACCCACTTGACGTCGTCAAAGAGGACGAGGCCGGATGTGATCATGAGCTCGCCAAAGTGCTCGATGTCGATGCCGATGCGCTCGTGCCGGTCAAAGTCGAGCCCGGCCTTGGTGAGCAGGTCGAGCGAGTCGGGCGCGCACATGTCCTCGCTGTGGGAGTGCAAAGAGGAGGCTACGAGGTCAGCTGGAGGAAGGGTAACATAGCGCGCCGAGGCTACTCACTTGATGCTGAAGCGAAAGTTGAACTGCCACGTACACACCCCGGGCGCGAGGTTGCCGTGCTCGTCGCAGAGCGTGACGCCGAGCTGGATGAGCTTGAGCAGGTCGACGTTGCACCGGAGCGTCTGGTAGTGGTAGTCGGACGAGCCCTTGAAGGTGCCGATCGGCCGGGCGACGATGCCGGGGAACTCGGTGTCCATGGCGACGTACGGGTAGTGCGAGATGGCCTCGCGCAGGGCGGCCATCTCGTGCTCGAGGTTGTCGGCCCACACATCGCAGATGCGCGCGGTCATCGTGCTCGGGTGCCCGCGGGGTGCGCTGCCTCCGTCTTGAGCTCGAGGTCGAGTGTCGATGGGCGTGCCGGGCCCTCGATGGTGTCGACGTCGTCCTCAGCGCTGCGCTGGGACTTGGGAGGCGGACGTGAGCGTCGCGCGTCGGCGATTCCTGTCGGCGATTCCACCTAGAGCTTTCACATCACGTGCGGACATTTCAGAACCTTCCGAGCTCCGTCGCCCGAGCAGCTCGACCGCGCTCGAGCCGCGTCACTCACTCGCAGGCACCCTCACCTGCACGACCATCACCATCCTCGCCGTCGACCATCGCGTCTGCCACTGGACAACACCCTTCACCACCTTCACTCGCCCGCTCACGGTACCACCCCTCGCCTGCTCAAGCCGTCACAATGGTGCTCGAGGCAACCATGCTCGTGTGAGTGCCCTGCTTGGTAGCCCTCTAGCGCGCGACCGCGGTACTGACACCACCCTGTGCTTGGCCCATGCCTACGCGCAGGCTCGACAACTCGGAGTGGATGCGCAATGGCGACTACACCCCGTCCAGATGGGAGGCACAGACGGACGCTGTCAACATTCTCTTTGACGCCAAGACGAACTCGAACCCGGAGAACGTCGTCGGCTTGATGACCATGGCCGGAAAGAGGTGGGTGCGCGTCGCTCGTCGGGTCTGTCTGCAAGGTGCTCACACAACACGAGTCTCCTCTCTCAGCCCCGAGGTGCTTGTCACCCTCACCCAAGACATTGGCAAGATCTACGCCGCGCTCCACTCCTCCAAGATTGCCGGCGTGTCCAATCTGGCAACAGGCATCAACATTGCCCAGCTCGCGCTCAAGCACCGGCAGAACAAGAATCAACGCCAGCGCATCATCGCCTTTGTCGGCTCACCTCTAGAAGAATCAGAAGCAGACCTGATCAAGCTTGGCAAGAAGCTCAAGAAGAACAATGTCGCGGTTGATATCATCAACTTCGGCGAGGACGAGGCCAACGAGGACAAGCTGGCCAAGTTTGTCGAGGCTGTCAACAGCGGCGAGAACAGGTGTGTGAGAGCGTTGTTTGCTTTCTTGAACGGAGGGCTCATCCTTCAACGTCAACAGTCACCTTCTCAACATACCCGCCGGCCCACAACTGCTCTCAGACATCATCCTTTCCTCCTCCCTCCTCTACGAAGAAGGCGAGGGCGGTGGTGCCGGGCCAAGCACCCGCAGCGGTGGAGGCGGCGGCGGCGACAATAACTTTGAGTTCGGTGTCGACCCAAGCATGGATCCCGAGCTGGCCATGGTGAGCGCTCTTGTCAAGCTGCCAGCGTCGCCTTGGCTTACCTTGTGTTATGACAGGCACTACGAATGTCGCTGGAAGAAGAGCAAGCAAGACAACGCGCCGCCGAGGCGAGCTCAGGTGCTGGGGCACCCAGCACACTTCCCACCGTCCCTGAGGGCGCTGCTACCGGCGAGAGCGCATCCTCAACAACAGCAGGCCCACCCACAACGGCCCCATCAGCACCGACGACCACATCGGCAGCTGCAGGAGGCGACTCCCAGCAAGGCGACGTCGAGATGGCGCCAAGTGGTCAGGGTGATGACGATGAAGACCTCGACGAGGAAGAAGCTATCAAGCGCGCCATCGAGCTCTCGCTCGCTACCGGTGGCGATGGCGAGCAACAAGGGGACGGCGAGCACAAGTAGGTCGATGACGAGGACATCCCGGAACGACGCCGTCCAGCTCTAGGCCATCACTCGGCGCGTCGACGGCGAGCTGGGTGCCCATCAAGAGCGCCCGCTCATCCACACCGAATCTCGTCTGTACCTCCTCTGCCGTAATCAACACGCGTCAGCAATTGTAGCACGGTCACCGGCTTGACCTTACGACCTACCGACAACCACGTCTCCGCGAGCAGGAGCCCATCAGCCACACTACCAACCCGCGCTCCGGCGACATCACCAACAAGACAAGCGAAGGCCATACCATCTCCAAGCGCAGCATCACACGCATCAAGAAATAACACCCACGGCGAATACATAAAAGCAAAAAGAAGAAGGGTCGATCCACTCGAAAACCGAAAGCGAGGACGAAGGTACAAGGGGGTTTGGGGCTTGGGGGCTTGGGGTGCCGGCCGGCCGCGAAAGGAGGGAGAGAAGGGGGAGGATCAAGATCGAGCCATGAAGGTGACGGGACGGTGACGAGAACAGACGGGACGACGACGAGTACGAGATCCGGTTTGAGGAGTCGGGTTCAAGCACACCGGCTTGCGAGCTAGGAGAAGGGTATCAAGCCCGTCAGCAATGCCTCAAGAACGGACCATCCGCCAACACTCACCCTCTATTACCACTCAGGCGATAACACAGCCCGAGCTCGTGCCGCTCGAACCAGGGGCGTGCTCCTGGTTGACAAGCTCCTTTGCGACATCCGCTTGCGAAGCAGTGACAGGCTCCGGCCCGGGCGCGGGTGCGACGGCGATGTCGGTGCGGACCTCGAAGAGCTGGGCGACAGGCGACATCTTGGAGTTCGGTGAACAGGAGGATGGAGGATAGGAAGAGGTGGGTGGGGTCGGGAAGGTCGCTACGGATGAAGGAGCCTGCCCAATCAAGGCCTCCCCGCCAGCCTCTACTTATACGCCGTCCTCATCGACCACACCGCCACGACGTCCTTTGTGCCACGGTGGACGAAACCTCGCAAACGTAAACAGGCTGAGATGCACCCGCGGCCGTGCCCAGAACGCTTCGGCGCCAATGAGATCCACCGCGCAGCAAGCTTCCCTTCAGCTCGAGTCGCACAAAGAACAGGGCGCACGACCGAGCGCCGCCTGCCAGCGAGACGATCTGGACTTCGGACCCTTCACCCTGCATCAGCTCGACCTCGACGGCAGCGTGCACGGCCTCAGAGTCAGAGCGATAATCTTGGCCACCTGGCCATCACTTTACCACATGTCATGTGGCAAGTGGCAACGTTCGAACTCATCAAATATTCAAGATCACCACGCAAGAGTCACATAGAAGAAGTGGATGGAGGATACAAAGCCGACCGCGCGGAGCGAATTTTCGAAGAGACCAATCCAAGGAAAGCCGGACATTCTGCTGAACAAACCGAACCATCAAAGGCAGCTCGAAGGTGGAGCCCGTCTTTCGACTCACCACAGAGGTCAGACGATCGTACAGCCAGTGCTGCCTGCCGAGCTTGGGCCGTGCTCGCGGTTGACAAGCTCTTCGGTCCGCTTCGCGTCCGGGGCAACGTCAACTTGAACGGGCTCGTACAGCTGAGTGGGCGACATGTTGCTATCCGTGGTGCGAATCAAGCCGACTCAAGTTTGACGAGTTGTTGAAGAGAGGGATGTCGAAGCGGCAGGTGGTCTAGGGTGGCGACGACTTTATAGACGGTACGACGACGTCGGTCATCGAGGTCAGGGTCAAGACCTAGATCAAGTTGTGGCACAAAAGAGAACGCGGGCTGAAGCGTGCAGGTGAGCCAGAAACCAGGAACAAGCTTTGCTCATGTGCCACGCCCAACGCTCGGACGATCTTCACATCACAGCTTCCTTTGTGCCACATGTTCACGCGTGGCCTGCGGGCCCAGCTGTCCTTGTCCCACCGTCGCAAGTCTCGGTCGACAGCTCGATAACCCAAGGGTCGTCCAAGTTCCCAGCAACATGCACGATGGCCGACACAAAGGACGAAGCCTGCCCATTGAACGAGGCCGGGGCTGGGAATGAGGCCCTAACCACCTGACCAGTCACGACAAGCCGTCGCCTTAAAGAGCGATGGAATCGACGCTACAGCCGTCCCGATTACTCAGTCTCAACATCCGCCAATCTCGTCCTCGACACGATGTCCAGCGTCCACGTCTTCGCTCCATTCGCGGGCGTGGCTCTTCTACTCCTCCTCGCGGTGATACCCTGGCACCTCCGGGCCAAGAACCTCGCAGTGCTACTGCTCTCTGGCTGGCTCTTCGTCATCACACTCTGCCTCTTCGTCAACGCCGTCTTGTGGTGGGACGATGCTGACATCAAGGCCACGGCATGGTGCGAAATTTGTGAGTTGGACTCTTGACCCTACCTAGAAGTCGAGCTCACAATGTATCTGCATCAGCAACGCGTATCATTTACGCCGGCCAGGTCGGGCCCGTTTGCTGTTGCCTTTGCGTGCTGCGTCGCCTCGAGAGCATCGCTTCGACTCGAAGCGTTCGCTCGACGGCCAAAGATCGTCGCAAGCACATCATCTGGGACATAGCCATCGGTATCGGCATACCTTTGATCTTCACCGGACTGTACATTGTCAATCAAGGGCACCGATTCGACATCATCGAAGGCATAGGATGCACGCCCACGATTTATTGGACACCGATGGCCATTGTCTTCAACCTCATCCCGCCTCTTTCACTGTCCATTGCTGCCGTCATATACGGAGGTGAGTAGGCAGACTTCACCCTCTCGAATTTCCCCTTGACGCTGACGCTCTAGTACCTCAGCGCTGGCGTTGCGGTGGTTCATCATTCGACGTCGACAGTTCAACGCTGTCTTGCAAGCCTCGTGTTCGCACATCAACAAGAACCGATACTTGCGCCTCATGCTCATGGCCAGCACGGAAGTCCTGGTCTCGTTTCCGATCAACATCGCTACGTTTACCGACAAACTCCAGTACCAGCGAGTCATCAACCCCTGGATTTCGTGGGACGATACCCACTACGGCTTCGGCTTCATCAATCAGATCACGCTCGACGTCTTCGTTGGCGAAGACAAGCAGAGGCAGTGGCGGACGCTCGAGATTGGCAGGTGGGGCATCGTCATTGGAGCGATCCTCGTGTTCCTCTTCTTCGTCCCCAGCGAGGAGTCGGTTCACGCATATGGTGACTTGCTGCGCACATTCGTACGATTGGGCAAGCAGACTCCGGCCAAACTGCAACATTTGTCGGGGCTCAACTTGCGCTTGGGGCGACGAGCTCGGGACCGGCAACAGCCGACTCCGCCAATGGTAGCCATAGAAACGGCTTGGCAAATCGACTCGGAGCCGGACTACGAGAAGAAGCACGGCGTCTCCGACGATGACCTCGCCGAGTCCAAATCCGCTCTTTCTGAAAAGGGCAAAGCCACTCGTGTCTGAGTTGTGCCCCTTGAAAGCTTGCAAACCCCTCCCAATATTGTATCGTCTTCAGACTGCTGGATGATTCATGAGCCACGTCTCCCTGGAGAGTGTTGCATCTTGTGAGCTTAGCTGCTGTTAAAGACGCGAACTCACTCGAAGCGGGCGCTTCGTTGGCCGGCTCGGAGTCGCGACATCGAGTGCTTGAAGCGGGACTTGTACCACAGGGGCACATCGTTTCCCGACATATGCGAAGATTGGCAACGCGGTCTGCCGAATCGTGGTGGTCGCGTGTTCGCGAGGCGACGTCGACCGTAGATCTTCTTGCGCTAGCTTTGGGCGACTTAGGCGTCTACTCGTAAGTGAAGACGTTCATCACTGGCGAGAACGAACCGCCGCCATTGGGCGGTAGAATACCCCCGAGGCTTGACGGGGGATCGTGTCGTCTTGTGAGATGAAAGGCTAGAACCTCTGCAGTGGATCCGGCCAGCCAGAGGTCGGCGAATCCTGTCACGGCATGGTCGGGCAGGTGGTTGCCTGAGCCGATTCGTTTGCCGTGCGTAGGGTGGGTCATCACCGCGGTTTCGAGGTTGTCACAACCGGCGAAGTTGAGCCTGACAAGTCCATTGAAGCATTTTGAAGGCGCGTCGGTGGAAGTAATGATTGCTTGTCCAGACTCTTGCGGGCGTGATTTAGTGTATACGATTGAGTAAACCGTCAGGATGTTGTAGCCGGAGCATTCGACAGCCGGTCCCTCGAACGTGTACTCATACACCCTGTGATTGAACCTAGCTCAGTTCTCGCCAATGCGGTAAGGGTCAGGTCCATACTCACGAGTCGAAAAAGGCGTCCACTGACCAACGCCTGATCAAGTCTCGATCGCGGTCGATGACATTGGCACAGGCTTGCCTCAGACGAGCCCGGAAGATCTGCTCCTCGACGGACGTAGGCGCGATGTGACCGCGTCGAGGCACCGCGAGGACCCTGTTGGCAACGAGGTCAGGTAAACTATCGAGTCTTGACCCCGCCCCACTCACTTGTTGGGATTGCGCATCACCTCGCGAATCGACGCCTTGGTCTGCGCATCCAGCGCAGGGGTCTTCTGACCGTCCTTGTCGCCGAGCCTGAGCCGCGGGCTGCTAGCCTTGGAGACGTAGCCGCGATGGGCACTGCTGATGGCCTGGGCAGATTGAAGGACGGCCGCCGGGCGTCCAGAGGTACGCGCGGCAGTTCGGAGTAGGGCGAGGGCCGACGACGTGTTGACTTGGAGGAGGAGGTGGTAGATGGTGGCGTTGACGAGGATGCTGATGCTGATGTTGATGCTTTGCGTCTGCTGGTCTGCTCGTCGAGCTCGACGCGTCCTCTTATAGACGGCATGTTGGTCTAGCTTTCGTCGTCTTGGTACTTCGAAGGTGGTGGTACGAGGTAATGATGAGCTTGCGATGGATCCGTATCGACGCTGAGGACGAGGTCGTGATTGCTGATAGGTTGTCGATGTGGCGATGCTGAGGACAGTCGGACAGCTCTCGACTGGGCGGGGCGGGCTGGCCTCGACACCATTCTCTTGGAGTGGATCAGGACGTGACGCAGTGAACTTGTTGCGCTGAGCTGGGCTGTGTGATGTGTCCTTGGAGCTGATGCGAGGGGTGTTGCAAGAGGGAGAAAGGGGAAGAGGAGGGCTGGGTATGTTGCTGGCAAAGAAAGGGAGAGAGTGTCACAAGGGATCAGCCTGAGCCTTCCACAGCATCCATGCCAGCAAGACCAACCTGGGACCATCATCGTAGCGTCCATCTGACGCCCACCATTCGAGCCGAGGCAGACGTCTGGTCTTGGGACAATGGCCAGCGAGGCGCGCTCGCTCATCCGTACCCATTCCCAAGCCGGAGCAGCACAGGCAAAGCGACAACGCCCACACAGGGCCTCACTCGGCACGCACTCAATTCCTACGCGCCGCCCTATCCCCCTCCCTCGCCTTCTCCGCCTCCATCTCGCGGCGCTCCGCCTCTGCCTCCGCCTTGAGCAGCTCGAGCAGTTCGCGCACTGTGAGGGTATCCACCAAGTGGGACAAGATGGGTCAGCGTGCGAAGGTGCCAGTTCGGGCGGGACAGAGGAAGGAAGGGCACGTACGGGACATGACCTTGCTCCGTTCCTGTGCGCGTTCGGCGTTGATCTTCACCTTCTGCAGATCGATGACAGGACTGGTCAGCATTGAGTGCGAGTGTTTGGACGGCCATAGGACTGCTTGCTTGTCCTCAACCTCCCCCCAGAGCGCAGACACGCCCGCGCCGGCCTAGCAGCTCCTTCACCAGCCCAAGCGCCCCACTCCTCACTCTCCCACTCACCTTCTCCTTCTTGGCCAGCTCCTCCGTGTCGTCGACATCGCCATCGCCCGCGCCCTTGTCATCGGCGTAGAAGCGCACGGACGCTGCTGTTCCAGCCGCCGACGCCGTGCGTCGCGGTGTGAGGGTGGTGGAGCGTGTGAGCGCATGGCGGCTCGTCGTAGCTGCTGCTGTTCCTGCTGTGCGTAGGGCGATCATAGCTGATGGCCGGTGCTGCTTGTGTCGGTCATTGGGGGACGTGGTGTTGAGGTGATGGTGAGCGTGTGGTGATGGGCACACGAGGCCAAGCGCGAGACGAGGTGTTGGACAGCGTGTGGGGCCAACGAGCCGAACAGGGTGCCGAAGCGCGCACGGACGTGAGGATGTTGTCATGCAGACGCCGCATCACAGAACGCACGGATGCACGCACAACACGCCAGCACCCGCACACAGAATCCAAAGGAACCACTCCATGCAATCATACCGATACTGGGCTCAATGTCAAGCCTACCGAGCACAGCAGTAGGTCCAACTACGCCCCTGACGGACACGTCGAGGGATGGATGACTCCATAGGCTGGCAAGTCAACGGGACGGTGTTCGCCTTGAGAGCATCGCAGGCCGAGCTCGAGCGCAGACAATGTTGAGTGCCCAAGGTGCACCGAGACTTGAGTGGCACGGCTTGACGAAGCGTTGATCTGTAGCGTAATGTGTGTTGAATGAGAAGGGGAGGAAGGAAGGGGGAGCTGATCAAGGAAGAAGAGGACGTAGTCAGCGTTGAAGAGGATCGTAGGTCGAGACGAGCTTCTCGTCAGCATGAAGAGCACCTCGCCGGCAGGCCACCAGCGACGCACGGATGCGCCTTCCACAGGGTCGACGCTAAGAGCGGTTGGATTGCATTGCCAGGCGATCCGTCGTCGTGTAAGCACTAAGTGCGGAAGCACAGGACAGCGCCGCGCGACGTGCCCGTTCACTTCTTCTCGCCGTCCACCTCGTTGAGGGCCTTCTCGACCTCCTCGAGGTGAGCCTTCTGCTTGGCGAGGGACTCGCGGACTGCGTGTGGGGGGGGACCGATAGGATGGGGGTCAGCGAACGGATCCACTTCCTCTGGCAGGAACAAGCCACTCACGCTTCTTGAGCTTCTCCTTGTCCTGCGCACGCGCAAAGGCAGCCTCCTCAGACTGTAGGAGGAGATCAAGATTGTCAGTGCTGAACTCTGCCCAAGGAGGAGAGGAGGAAGGGGTGTCACCCCTACGCGATCAAGCAAGCTACGCATCACGCTCTACGTCGCCCAACACAGCCAGACGCACAACACGACGACGGGACGACACCTACCCGCCCAGACGCCCTGAGGATGTCCGCCCTCCGATCCCAACTCACCTGCTCGCGCTTGCTCCAGGAGCCCGTCGTGCCCGGCGAGGTGGGCTTGCTGCCCTCGCCGTCGGCGTAGAAGCGCACGGGCGCGGCGAGGCGTGCGCCTGCGAGGGCGGCGGGTGTGAGGATGGTGGTGGAGCGTGCGAGGAGTCCGCGGGCTGCGGTTGAGGTGGAGCGAAGGGCGATCATGGTGCTTTGATGTGTTGGTGGTGGGTGGGTGTTGTGCTGAGGTGGTCGACGTCGGCGAGCTGCTTGGGACGTGTGAGGTGTTGCGGGTTGGAGGCGGGTGGCTGCGGTCAACGTCATGCATGACCAAATGCGAGACCCCACAGACTCCGAGACTCCTGCTCTGAGACTGGGTCTGGCCGCCCTCGGGAGTGGCCGCCCGCTGCCGCCCGCCACCTTCGCTCGCCTGTCGCCTGCTCACCACCTTCTCGCCATCGCGAACGACGTCCACCTCGCCTTCAGCACCACCACCACCACCTCGGCATCGATACTCCAAGCGGACGCACACACAAACGCATCCGACACACCATGGTCGCCGCTCTGACTGTTGCTGTGAGTCGTCTCTTCTGCTGGCCTCGTGCTGCTGCTGCGGGCAGAGTTCTCGCGTGCTTGCCAGGACCACGTGCTGACGCATCAAATCCGCTCTTTCCCTCTCCATTCTTCGCCCTCGCCCACATCTTCATCTCAATCCTTGCACCATGCGTGTCCTCGTGATGCTGGTGCTGAACAGCTCCGCGGCGCCGTCCGGTCCACCGTGTCCGCCTCGGCCCTCTCACGGTCGATCTCGACCTCGGCCGTCGCCAACAAGGGCGAGTTGGCCACCCCTCTTCATCTCTTACCCATCCAAGCTGACCCTTCCTGGCTCTTGTGCACGCCCACAGACTTTGTGCAAGAGCTCTACCTGCGTGAGCTCAAGAGCTACAAGGCGCCTCCCAAGGTACGCTCTCCTTTTCCCAGCCCATCGGCGTCTTGTAGCTCACATCACGAACCTTTCTCCCACCCTCACCCTCCGATCCCTCCTTCTCCAGGCCGCCGACGCGCACGTAGGCCAAGTACGCGACTTCCACGCGCCCTCCGCACCCAAGACGCCCACCGCCCCCGCAGCCGCCGAGCTCTCCTCCCAACTGGACGCCTACGCCAAGGCCGAGCCCGAGTTTGCCGCCCCCGAGGCCAAGTCTTCTTCGTCGGAGGGCGGGCTGACGGAGGGTGGGGATGCGGCTGCGTTCTTGAAGGAGGCGGCGGCGCCTATCCCGAAGGACAACCACCACTAGAAGGTGGAGGAACCTCTTCACGTAGCGACGTTGCATCCATTCATCCCATCATCCAACTTTCCTCGTTGATCTTGGTACGCTTCCCGCTTCAATCTCAACACCTCGTAGGCCTCATGCTCCTTCCTCTCCTTGCTTGCCAGTCTGGGAGGGACACTGGTAACCCATGCACAGGTATATACAATTGATGCACTGACCAAGTCATCCCAAGCACCCTCAGTATCAAAGACGCACACTTCAAATAGGGAGCAAGCTCGCCCCTCCCCGGAGCAGCATCCGCCCGCCGTACGACAGCGTCGCGGTCCCACCAGGGAAATAGGCGGCGAGGTAGACGAGGAGCGTGACCACCTGGACGACGGCCGCTGCGAGGGTGGGGAGCAACCAGCGCGGGCCGAGGGAAAAGTAGAGGGTGAGGGCGAGGGAGCCAAAGTAGCTGTTGTTCAGATCATGACGGGTCGTCAGTCCTGGGCAGGGCAGACCAGACCAATGTAGGAAAGAAGGGTTGATTGTACTCACGCTATTGAGAAGGGGAGTCGGGCTGGGCTGAGGATGTGCTTCATGTGCGCGATGGGACCCGTGAGGAGGGAGAAGCTGCCCAGTCCCAACCCGTCGCATCAGCAACCCTTAAACCACAGCGCACCTCAAAAGCAAGTAGAAACTCACCCAAACATGAAGAGCAAGCTGCCGACACTGAAGGCGAGGGCAAACTTGTGTGGTCGGAGGGCGAGGATGGGCGGGGTGAGGAAGAGGAAGGAGAAGAGGAAGCAGATGAAGGAGCCTGCTAGACAGGCTAGGAAGCCTAGGAACCTGGGTGGGACCAAGATGATACTGTCAACCAGTCCAGCAGCGAGGGAGAAGGAAGCAAGGAAGAGAGAGAAAAGCTACGCACCGATCCCACCGACTCAAGCTGATAAAGGCCTCCTCCTCGTTCGTCCGCTCGCTACTCCGCAGCGGCACATAGCCCGAGAGGCTGTTGGTCACCGTGGAGAGGTACGATGTTGGGGTGCTGCCTGTGCGTGGTTGGGAGTCGTCTGTGGGTCCGGATGCCCATCGGAAGCCTGGGCGAGGAGCCGAGGGGGACGAGGAGGGGGTTGAGCTGGTGTTAGCCGGTGCTGGGACTGAGCCGGGGCTGCTCACCTGATAGTTGTGATCGGAAGTTGGACTCTGCCGTCGCCATCGTCGTCGTTGATGAGCACTGCGAGCGGCTCTGTTGGAGGTGCTTCAATGCTGGGAGGTGCTGAGGTGTCGGTGCTCGTCGTCGTCGTCGATGGCGAGGGGAGCGTCTGTGCCGCTGAGTGCGTGGGTTGCTCGGTGCTGCGGTCGAGGAGGTTTACCACAGAATGGTACAACGAAGAACTGCTTACCACAGAATGGTACGTCTCTTATCTTACCACGGCAGGGTATGGCACCTGGCACCGTCGCGTCCAAACGCGTCAACAGTCAACACGTCTGAACGCGTCAACATCCACATCACCATTATCTACGACCACGACCACCAACAACTTCTTCTTACCACAACTACAACATCCGCTCCATCACGGCAAACATATAGGTACGCGATGCTGAAACTATGTATCCACTTCCATGCGTGATGGGCGCTCACCTCGTCGCTTGTCACCTCTTTCTCCCTCAGGCCACAGCTGCTGCACAATTGCCCTCGTCGCGTCGTTGCGTCGTCGTGGTCGCGCCCGTCGCGCGCGCCCCGTGCTCGCCTACCTGCGCGTGCGCGCTCGTCTTGCATCCGCCTCGCTGTCGACGTCAACGTCAAACCGTCGCCGCGTCACTGCCTGCCGCCCGGCTCCCTTCGGCCACTGCCTTCGGCCACTGCTCGGTACCACGCTCGTGCCTCGCCATCCATCACAAGTCATCCGTCGGCGCAGCGCGCTGGGCGTTTGCTCGGGCTTGAAACTTGTTGTTAGCCTTTCTTGTAGACTAAGGTCGCGGACGACGGACCACACGCACCTGCGAGGACCAGCAAGGTGGGTGTGCGGACTAGACTCTTGTAGACTAAGGTCGCGGACGACGGACAACACCCACCTGCGAGGACCAGCAAGGTGGGTGTGCGGACTAGACGGACGAAGCCGCACCGAGGACCGGGTGTCGAACTTGCGAGCGAGCGAAAGGGAGGTACTGGTCGGGTAGGATCCCACAGGATCCAGCAGTTCGGGATGGGACGGTCGGACCAGGTAGTACAGCTCCGCAGTGGAGCCGAAGGGACCTGCCGCCAGAACTCTGACCTATGCTGCTGGATCAAGGGGGGACCGAGCCAACCAGCAGTGTCCCAGACGGGCGCTGTGCGAAGTAAGATAGCGGACCGTTGGGGCAGACGGCCGGAAGGAGTAGTGAGGACGAAGGGCAGGGGAGAGGACGAGACGTGAAGGACTGGATGGATTGCCAGAGGGGGGAGGAGAAGGGAAACAGGCTGGTTATATAGCTTTGGGGTCAGGGAGAGAGCCCGAGGGCGCAAGCTGGGGGAAACGAGACAGGGAGACGATATGAAACGGGAACAGCTTCCGGAATGAGGAGGCTGTGCCGGGCTAAGGGAGGGCTGTGCGCTGGAATGAGCAAAGCTGCCGTGCCGTGCCGGAGGCTGTGCTCCGACATGCCGCTATAGCCGGAATGAGAGTTGCACTGTCAGCAGTGCTGACTGACTCACAACACTCCCTCTCAGGCAGCACCTGCTGAACCTGACGCCGTCTTGATGCCAGAGATCGGCCGTACACCGAGTGCTTGGCGATGCTTGACAAGTACCGGGGCCGGAGTTGCCTTGGTGAGGATGTCGGCTGCTTGCTCCGATGTGCCGACGTACTCCAACTGAATCGCACCAGCCTCGACTTGCCATCGGACGAAGTGATACCGGATGTCGATGTGCTTGGTGCGACGGTGCCAGCCAGGGTTTTGCGCGAAGGCCAGCGCTCCCTGGTTGTCGCCGCCGAGTCGGATCTTGACCAAGGCGGCTGTCTCTTGGTCGTATGCCATGATCGCGGTCCGAAGCCAGATGGCGTCCTTGGCGGCTTCCGTAAGTGCAATGTACTCCGACTCCACGGAAGAGAGGGCGACGCACGTCTGCCGCAGAGAGCCCCAGCTGACCGTAGCGCCGTAGAGCTGGAAGACGTAGCCGCACTGCGACTGACGGTCTTCGTGATTGCCGGCCCAGTCGGCGTCCGAGAAGCCGACAAGTTGACGTTCGCCGTCAAACTTGACGGGGGCGAGGACCAGCCCAAGGTCGCGCGTGGCCTTGAGGTACCGAAGGACGCGCTTGGCAACCTTGAAGTGCTCTTCGGTCGGGTTGCTGCAGAAGCGCGAGAGTGCGCTGACTGCGAAGCTGACGTCCGGACGTGTGGAGAGGGCGATCCACATAAGACATCCGACCAGAGCTTGATATTGTCGCGCTTGGTCCGGATGTATCGCAGCTCCCTCTGCGACGAGCTTGGTGCCGACCGCGATTGGTGTCGGCTCCGGACGGCAGTCGATCATGCCGAAACGTTCGAGGACCATGTCGACGTAGTGACCTTGGCTGAGGACGAAGCTGCTGTCCGTTCGCTCGACCTTGACGCCGAGGACAGAGCTAGCCGGGCCGATGTCGGACATCTTGTAGGCGGCCTTGAGACCATCTCGAACACCGTCGATGATGGCCCGCGTCTTGCCGCCGATAAGGAAGTCGTCCACGTAGACGAAGATGATCGTGCGCGTATCGTCGGACTCGATGCGCACGAAGATGCCCCAGTCGGCGTCGCTGTGCTGGAAGCCGAGGTTGTTCAGGACCTTGACAACGTCCAGCCACCACAGTCGTGCCGACTGCTTGAAGCCGTAAAGACCCTTGCGGACTAGAAGGCCGGTCGCCTTCGGGTTGGTCTTGACCCAGCCTTGCGGAAAGCTGATGTAGAGCTCGCGGTCCATCTCCGGGTTGAGGAAGGCCGTCTCCGCATCCATCTGCCAGACGATCAGGTCGTAGACGCAAGCAATGACGAAGAAGATTCGCATGCTGGTCATTCGTCCGACTGGAGCGTACGTCTCGTCGTAGTCGATGCCGTACCGCTGGGTGAAGCCGCGGCCGACGAGACGAGCCTTGTGCTTGACAAAGTTGCCTTCTGCATCGCGCTTTGTCTTGCAGACCCACTTGGTGGAGACGACCTTGGCGCCGGGAGGGAGGACCACCTCCTCGAGCGTGTCGTTCTTGATGAGCGACTGGAGCTCGGACTCGAAGGCCTTGGCCCACTCGGCTTGCTCCGGAGTGCGCATTGCCTCGTCGTAGCTGGTCGGGTCGTTGTCCAGGAGGGAGATCATGCACAGATATCCCTCCGACTCTTGGCAGAATGTCGCGTAGTGGTCTTCAAACCGAACCGACCGTTGACCACGCCCAAGACGAGCAGGCAGGCGCCGAGTACCCTCAGGACGAGCAGTGACTGGTGAGGGCGGGCCGATGTCCACGGTGGTGTCCGGCTCGGGGCGCTTGATGCCTCGAGGACCAGAGGCAGGCTCGGTGTCGGAGTCGGACCCGTCGGACTCGTACTTGACAGGTTCGACTGAGGGCTCGTCGTCGATGTCGAGGATGCTTGCACCCGGGACTTGTCCCGGAGGGACATCGACGTCTTGAAGGACCGTTGGTGCGCTCGGACTTGCACCGAAGGAGACGTTGCGGGAGTAGACGATCTTGCCCGTCTCCTCGTTGAGAACCGCATAGCCGCTGCGCTCCGAAGGCCAGCCGACGAGTCGACCCTTCCAGGCCTTGGGAATCGACAAGTCGGACTTGACGTGGTCGGCTGCCGGAATGTGCACCCAGCAGGTCGAACCGAAGGCCTGCGCCTTGCCGAGGGAGGGCTTGCGCTTGTGGACCCATTCCCACACGGTTCGACCGTCGTCCACCAGGGTGACCTTCTTGAAGAGGACTGCCGCGAACATGATGGCGTGGCCCCACCAGATTGCCGGCATGCCGCTGCTGTGGAGCATGGCGGCCGTCATCTCCTTGAGCGTCCGGTTCTTGCGCTCGGCCACACCGTTGAGCTCCGGTGTGTGCGGCGGGGTGATGTGGTGAAGCACCCCGTGTGAAGCGGCCCAAGTCGTCATTGACTTGCTGACGTACTCGCCGCCGCCGTCGGTGCGAAGGACTTGCACCTTGGCGTTGAAAGCCCGTTCGACGACCTTGACCCAGGCGACGAAGCGATGAAGCACTTCTGCCTTTGACCGAAGGAGGACCACATCGGTGAGGTCGGTAAAGTCGTCGATGAAGGTGGCGAAGTACGCGTAGCCACCGTGACACGGTCGAAGCGGGCCGGCCACGTCCGAATGCACGAGCTCAAGGGGCTGACTCCCTCTGAGCGGTGCGTCGTTGAACGGATGCCGAGTTGCCTTGGCCTTCTCGCAGCTGTCGCAGCTGGGCTTGGCTTCGTTCATGCCGGACACGGAGGGCAGATGACCGGACCGGATCAGCTTCTTGATCGTACTGAAGCCGAGGTGACCGAGTCGATGATGCAGGTCGAGCATCGGACTGCTGGGCTGCTCCGCCGGGGCGAGGACCTGCCCTGGCGAACCGTCGTCGGACTTGTCGAGACGGACTGGAAGGTATCGCAGCAGTCCGATCTTGACGAGAGGCATGCGCCAGTCGAGGTGGTCCTTGTGCTGCAAGGTAGCCACGTCGGTCTTGTTGTCGATCATCTTAATCCAGCCGCGCTGTCGCAGCAGCTCCTCCGACAGGAGATTGACTCCAGCTCCCGGGAGGAGGACAACGTCCTTGAAGGTGATCCGTCTGCCGGACGTGACGGAACCGTGGATGTCACCGACACAGTCGGCAGTTTCCTGCGAGCCGACTGTCTTGAAGCTGACCGAGGCGATAGGTCGAACGCCGCTGAGTAGCTTCTTGTCGGTGACGATGTGCCGCGATGCGCCGGAGTCGATCAGGAAGAGGACCATCCTGTCGTCCGTCGCGGTGGCCGAGTTGGCGTGCTCCAACACGGCGCCGAGCATGTCGTCCGCATCTGGCCAGGTGCCACCGAGCTCTTGTGCAGCTGCCGCCTTGCCAGAGGACCTTGGCTTTTTCGGCTGCCTGCAATCGCTTGAGACGTGGCCCTGCTTGTGGCAGTTCCAGCAGATCGGACCTTCGCAGGGACCCAAGTGACTGGTGTCCGGGCAGCTCGACCGCTCGTGCCCACGAGCTCCGCAGCCGTAGCACAACGTGCGCTTGTTGCTGCTGCTGCCGGAGTCGGTCTGCTTGAACTTGTCGATGCCACGCTTGGACGACTTGCCCGAAGCTCGGTTTGCGACGCCCTTGATGTTGACGCTGCGTTGCGGCTTGGCCAGACTTGCCATCGCCATCGCATCGGCCGTGCGAGTGGCGGACCGCTGCCGAGCTGCGTCTTCCTCGTTGTAGAGCCGGACAAGCTCGAGGAAGGTCTGCTCTTCTTTGGGCACTTGGCGCCAGTCCGTCCGGACCACCCGAAGAGAGTAGGGCAGGGTGTCGAAGAAGTACTGGCAGGTCAACTTCTCGTCGTTGGCCCAGTCGAGCTTGGCCGCACCCGCTTCCGCCAAGAGGTCCATGAACTTGTTGAGGTGCTCGGCCATGTCGCCGCCTTCGTCGAGGAAGAGGTTGGCGACCTTGCGATTGATGGTCGCTCGATGCTCTGGAGTGTCGAGCTTGTTGACATCGGCGAGGAGGGCCCACATCGCCGTGCTCGAGGGCAGCCCGCGGATCAGGCCTTGAAGAGCTCCTCCGACCGTCTGTCGGATGAGCGACATCGCCTTGGCGTCCGTGTCCTTCCAGGACTCCTGCAGCCGAAGGTCGTTGCTGGTGGGAGCCGACGGGAGCTTCGGAAGATGCTCCGTGCCGTAGACGATGTTGAGGGCGCGAATGCCGAGGAGGACCGGCTCGATCTTCTCGCGCCAGGCGAAGAAGTTGTCGATGCCCGTGAGGGTCGGGACCCCAGACGGGCTGACTGTGTTGTCGACCATTGCGGAGGACCGCTGCAGCAACTGCGAGGACCAACAGTGCCACCGGACGGGTCGAGAGGACGAGGACGGACGCGGACGAGGAAGCAAGACCACAGTGGTGAGCTTCACAGACTCTTAATCTCTTGTAGACTAAGGTCGCGGACGACGGACAACACCCACCTGCGAGGACCAGCAAGGTGGGTGTGCGGACTAGACGGACGAAGCCGCACCGAGGACCGGGTGTCGAACTTGCGAGCGAGCGAAAGGGAGGTACTGGTCGGGTAGGATCCCACAGGATCCAGCAGTTCGGGATGGGACGGTCGGACCAGGTAGTACAGCTCCGCAGTGGAGCCGAAGGGACCTGCCGCCAGAACTCTGACCTATGCTGCTGGATCAAGGGGGGACCGAGCCAACCAGCAGTGTCCCAGACGGGCGCTGTGCGAAGTAAGATAGCGGACCGTTGGGGCAGACGGCCGGAAGGAGTAGTGAGGACGAAGGGCAGGGGAGAGGACGAGACGTGAAGGACTGGATGGATTGCCAGAGGGGTGAGGAGAAGGGAAACAGGCTGGTTATATAGCTTTGGGGTCAGGGAGAGAGCCCGAGGGCGCAAGCTGGGGGAAACGAGACATCGAGACGATATGAAACGGGAACAGCTTCCGGAATGAGGAGGCTGTGCCGGGCTAAGGGAGGGCTGTGCGCTGGAATGAGGAAAGCTGCCGTGCCGTGCCGGAGGCTGTGCTCCGGCATGCCGCTATACCCGAAATGAGAGTTGCACTGTCAGCAGTGCTGACTGACTCACAACACTCCCTCTCAGGCAGCACCTGCTGAACCTGACGCCGTCTTGATGCCAGAGATCGGCCGTACACCGAGAGCTTGGCGATGCTTGACAAGTACCGGGGCCGGAGTTGCCTTGGTGAGGATGTCGGCTGCTTGCTCCGATGTGCCGACGTACTCCAACTGAATCGCACCAGCCTCGACTTGCCATCGGACGAAGTGATACCGGATGTCGATGTGCTTGGTGCGACGGTGCCAGCCAGGGTTTTGCGCGAAGGCCAGCGCTCCCTGGTTGTCGCCGCCGAGTCGGATCTTGACCAAGGCGGCTGTCTCTTGGTCGTATGCCATGATGGCGGTCCGAAGCCAGATGGCGTCCTTGGCGGCTTCCGTAAGTGCAATGTACTCCGACTCCACCGAAGAGAGGGCGACGCACGTCTGCCGCAGAGAGCCCCAGCTGACCGTAGCGCCGTAGAACTGGAAGACGTAGCCGGACTGCGACTGACGGTCTTCGTGATTGCCGGCCCAGTCGGCATCCGAGAAGCCGACAAGTTGAGGTTCGCCGTCAACCTTGACGGGGGCGAGGACCAGCCCAAGGTCGCGCGTCGCCTTGAGGTACCGAAGGACGCGCTTGGCAACCTTGAAGTGCTCTTCGGTCGGGCTGCTGCAGAAGCGCGAGAGTGCGCTGACTGCGAAGCTGACGTCCGGACGTGTGGAGAGGGCGATCCACATAAGACATCCGACCAGCGCTTGATACTGTCGTGCTTGGTCCGGATGTATCGCAGCTCCCTCTGCGACGAGCTTGGTGCCGACCGCGATTGGTGTCGGCTCCGGACGGCAGTCGGTCATGCCGAAACGTTCGAGCACCGTGTCGATGTAGTGACCTTGGCTGAGGACGAAGCTGCTGTCCGTTCGCTCGACCTTGACGCCGAGGACAGAGCTAGCCGGGCCGATGTCGGACATCTTGTAGGCGGCCTTGAGACCATCTCGAACACCGTCGATGATGGCCCGCGTCTTGCCGCCGATGAGGAAGTCGTCTACGTAGACGAAGACGATCGTGCGCGTATCGTCGGACTCGATGCGCACGAAGATGCCCCAGTCGGCGTCGCTGTGCTGGAAGCCGAGGTTGTTGAGGACCTTGACAACGTCCAGCCACCACAGTCGTGCCGACTGCTTGAAGCCGTAAAGACCCTTGCGGACGAGAAGGCCGGTCGCCTTCTGGTTGGTCTTGACCCAGCCTTGCGGAAAGCTGATGTAGAGCTCGCGGTCCATCTCCGGGTTGAGGAAGGCCGTCTCCGCATCCATCTGCCAGACGATCAGGTCGTAGACGCAAGCAATGACGAAGAAGATTCGCATGCTGGTCATTCGTCCGACGGGAGCGTACGTCTCGTCGTAGTCGATGCCGTACCGCTGGGTGAAGCCGCGGCCGACGAGACGAGCCTTGTGCTTGACAAAGTTGCCTTCTGCATCGCGCTTTGTCTTGCAGACCCACTTGGTGGAGATGACCTTGGCGCCGGGAGGGAGGACCACCTCCTCGAGCGTGTCGTTCTTGATGAGCGACTGGAGCTCGGACTCGAAGGCCTTGGCCCACTCGGCCTTCTCCGGAGTGCGCATTGCCTCGTCGTAGCTGGTCGGGTCGTTGTCCAGCAAGGAGATCGTGCAGAGATGTCCCTCCGACTCTTGGCAGAATGTCGCGTAGTGGTCGTAAAACCGAACCGACCGTTGACCACGCCCAAGACGTGCCGGGAGGCGCCGAGTACCCCCAGGACGATCAGTGACTTGTAAGGGCGGGCCGATGTCCACGGTGGTGTCCGGCTCGGAGCGCTTGATGCCTCGAGGACCAGAGGCAGGCTCGGTGTCGGAGTCGGACCCGTCGGACTCGTACTTGACAGGTTCGACTGAGGGCTCGTCGTCGATGTCGAGAATGCTTGCATCCGGGAGTTGTCCCGAAGGGACATCGACGTCTTGAAAGACTGTTGGTGCGCTCGGACTTGCACCGAAGGAGACGTTGCGGGAGTAGACGATCTTGCCCGTCTCCTCGTTGAGAACCGCATAGCCGCTGCGCTCCGAAGGCCAGCCGACGAGTCGACCCTTCCAGGCCTTGGGAATCGACAAGTCGGACTTGACGCGGTCGGCTGCCGGAATGTGCACCCAGCAAGTCGAACCGAAGGCCTGCGCCTTGCCGAGGGAGGGCTTGCGCTTGTGGACCCATTCCCACACGGTTCGACCGTCGTCCACCAGGGTGACCTTCTTGAAGAGGACCGCCGCGAACATGATGGCGTGGCCCCACCAGATTGCCGGCATGCCGCTGCTGTGGAGCATGGCGGCCGTCATCTCCTTGAGCGTCCGATTCTTGCGCTCGGCCACGCCGTTGAGTTCCGGTGTGTGTGGCGGCGTGATATGGTGGAGGATTCCACGCGATGCCGCCCAAGTCGTCATAGTTTTGTTGACATACTCGCCTCCGCCATCGGTACGTAGGACTTGTACCTTGGCATCGAACGCCCGTTCGACGACCTTGACCCAGGCGACGAAGCGATGGAGAACCTCTGCCTTTGACCGAAGGAGGACCACATCGGTAAGGTCGGTGAAGTCGTCGATGAAGGTGGCAAAGTAGGTGTAGCCACCGTGACACGGTCGAAGCGGGCCGGCCACGTACGAATGCACGAGCTCAAGGGGCTGACTCCCTCTGAGCGGTGCGTCGTTGAACGGATGCCGAGTCACCTTTGCCTTCTCGCAGCTGTCGCAGCTGGGCTTGGCTTCGTTCATGCCGGACACCGAGGGCAGATGACCGGACCGGATCAGCTTCTTGATCGTACTGAAGCCGAGGTGACCGAGTCGATGATGCAGGTCGAGCATCGGACTGCCGTGTTGCTCCGCCGGGGCGAGGACCTGCCCTGGCGAACCGTCGTCGGACTTGTCGAGACGGACTTGTAGGTATCGCAGAAGTCCGATCTTGACGAGAGGCATGCGCCAGTCGAGGTGGTCCTTGTGCTGCAAGGTAGCCACGTCGGTCTTGTTGTCGATCATCTTGATCCAGCCGCGCTGTCGCAGCAGCTCCTCCGACAGGAGATTGACTCCAGCTCCCGGGAGGAGGACAACGTCCTTGAAGGTGATCCGTCTGCCGGACGTGACGGAACCGTGGATGTCACCGACACAGTCGGCAGTTTCCTGCGAGCCGACTGTCTTGAAGCTGACCGAGGCGATAGGTCGAACGCCGCTGAGTAGCTTCTTGTCGGTGACGATGTGCCGCGATGCGCCGGAGTCGATCAGGAAGAGGACCATCCTGTCGTTGGTCGCGGTGGCCGAGTTGGCGTGCTCCAACACGGCGCCGAGCATATCGGCCGCATCTGGCCAGGTGCCACCGAGCTCTTGTGCAGCTGCCGCCTTGCCAGAGGACCTTGGCTTTTTCGGCTGCCTGCAATCGCTTGAGACGTGGCCCTGCTTGTGGCAGTTCCAGCAGATCGGACCTTCGCCGGGACCCAAGTGACTGGTGTCCGGGCAGCTTGACCGCTCGTGCCCACGAGCTCCGCAGCCGTAGCACAACGTGCGCTTGTTGTTGCTGCTGCTGCTGCTGCCGGAGTCGATCTGCTTGGCCTTGTCGATGCCACGCTTGGACTTGCCCGAAGCTCGGTTTGCGACGCCCTTGATGTTGACGCTGCGTTGCGGCTTGGCCAGACTTGCCATCGCCATCGCATCGGCCGTGCGAGTGGCGGACCGCTGCCGGGCGGCATCTTCCTCGTTGTAGAGCCGGACGAGCTCGAGGAAGGTCTGCTCTTCTTTCGGCACTTGACGCCAGTCCGTTCGAACCACCCGAAGAGAGTAGGGCAGGGTGTCGAAGAAGTACTGACAAGTCAACTTCTCGTCGTTGGCCCAGTCGAGCTTGGCCGCACCCGCTTCCGCCAAGAGGTCCATGAACTTGTTGAGGTGCTCGGCCATGTCGCCGCCTTCGTCGAGGAAGAGGTTGGCGACCTTGCGATTGATGGTTGCTCGATGCTCTGGTGTGTCGAGCTTGTTGAGATCGGCGAGGAGGGCCCACATCGCCGTGCTCGAGGGCAGCCCGCGGATCAGGCCTTGAAGAGCTCCTCCGACCGTCTGTCGGATGAGCGACATCGCTTTGGCGTCCCTGTCCTTCCAGGACTCCTGCAGCCGGAGGTCGATGCTGCTGGGAGCCGAGGGGAGCTTTGGAAGAGGCTCCGTGCCGTAGACGATGTTGAGGGCGCGAATGCCGAGGAGGATCGGCTCGATCTTCTCGCGCCAGGCGAAGAAGTTGTCGATGCCCGTGAGGGTCGGGACCCCAGACGGGCTGACTGTGTTGTCGACCATTGCGTAGGACCGCTGCAGCAACTGCGAGGACCAACAGTACCACCGGACGGGTCGAGAGGACGAAGACGGACGCGGACGGGCGAGGACGGACGCGGACGGACGCGGACGAGGAAGCAAGACCAAAGTGGTGAGCTTCACAGACTCTTAATCTCTTGTAGACTAAGGTCGCGGACGACGGAACACACCCACCTGCGAGGACCAGCAAGGTGGGTGTGCGGACTAGACGGACAGAGCCGCACCGAGGACCGGGTGTCGAACTTGCGAGCGGGCGAAAGGGAGGTACTGGTTGGGGAGGATCCCACAGGATCCAGCAGTTCGGGATGGGACGGTCGGACCAGGTAGTACAGCTCCGCAGTGGAGCCGAAGGGACCTGCCGCCAGAACTCTGACCTATGCTGCTGGATCAAGGGGGGACCGAGCCAACCAGCAGTGTCCCAGACGGGCGCTGTGCGAAGTAAGATAGCGGACCGTTGGGGCAGACGGCCGGAAGGAGTAGTAAGGACGAAGGGCAGGGGAGAGGACGAGACGTGAAGGACTGGATGGATTGCCAGAGGGGGGAGGAGAAGGGAAACAGGCTGGTTATATAGCTTTGGGGTCAGGGAGAGAGCCCGAGGGCGCAAGCTGGGGGAAACGAGACAGGGAGACTATATGAAACGGGAACAGCTTCCGGAATGAGGAGGCTGTGCCGGGCTAAGGGAGGGCTGTGCGCTGGAATGAGCAAAGCTGCCGTGCCGTGCCGGAGGCTGTGCTCCGGCATGCCGCTATAGCCGGAATGAGAGTTGCACTGTCAGCAGTGCTGACTGACTCACAACATACAAATGGGCCGCTCTCAAGACCGAGTATGCCATTGCGGTTTGCCAACGCGAGAAGAGTTGCGCATTCCGCGTTCGCGCTCGGTACGACAAGGACAACGAGAACTACGTCGTCTCGGTCTTCAATGAGGGCCATGTGTGCTTCGGACAGGTGGATCCCAAGCGCGCCAAGCATGGCGGGCACAAGTATCTCGTCGAGTTGGTGAGTGCTACGTCATTGTCATCTGTGCCGGGCCGCAGAGCTGACCACACCTTGATTTTGGAATGCAGATTGGGCAGAGCATGAGCGTGGATCATTCGACCAAGGACGCGCAGATCCAAGCACAGCTCAAGCAGCAATACGGCATTGTCGTCCCCCAGCAGTCCGTGAACAAGGCGCGTCTTGCAATCCTGGGGTCGCGAGTCGAGGATCAGCTCGCCGAGTTCAGACAGATCGAGGCCTGGCTTGAACGCGTCAAGGAGGGCGACCCGGATGCAAGGGTTGAACACGTCACCCATGGCGAACACTTCGCCGGCGCGTTTGTATGTTCAGGCGCGGCACGTCAAGCGTGGCCGTGGTGCAAGCCCTTCTTCGCCGTTGACGGTACTTGGACCAAGAACAAGCACGGCATGGTCCTCTTGCTCGCCGCAACCATGGACGCTGACGACAACCTCATCATCCTCGGCTGGGCCATCGTCCAGAGCGAAACGCACGCCAGCTGGGAGTGGTTCTTGCGCACGCTGCTTGCCGCCTTTCCGACAGTTGGCGCGGCCACGACAACCATCGTCTCAGATCGACAAAAGGGACTGCTCAGCGCCATCAAGACCGTTCTTCCCAGCACTATCGAGGCCTATTGTTGCTGGCACCTCGCCGACAATGTCAAAAAGCGATACGGAGCCGCTGCTCAGAAGCAGTTCTGGCGTCTCGTCTACGCCGCGAGCGCGCCGCTCTTCAACAGCGCGATGGAGCAAATGCGCGAGCTCAACAAGGACGCGGCAGAGTACTTACGCGATAGCGCCGACGGTGGCATCCCACACAAGTACTGGGCATGCTATGCGTTCCCTGGCCGTCGCTTCGACCACGTTACATCAAATCTCAGCGAGATAGCGAACTCGGCTTTGCGGCTACATCGAGAGCTGCCCCCTCTTCAGTTGCTCGCCGGCGTGTACAACTATCAAATGGGGATGTTCCACAAGCGCAAGACTCAAGCCGATGGGTGGAAGCAAGTCCTCGCCCCCCATCCCCACAGCCTCTTCGTCGAAGCCTTGGTACAGGCCCGCAAGATGAACTGCACCCCCGCCAGTGAGTGGACCGGCTTGGTGGTCAGCACCTCGGGACGACAGCACAACGTCAAGCTGGCGGAAGACTACCTGACTGGGGCCAGCGTGAGCCAGTGCAGCTGTGGCGTGCCGCAGTGGATGTTGCTGCCTTGTCCGCATCTCTGCGCCTTGGCTATGGCCGTCAAGAAGCCGCCTGTTCTGTTTGCGCACAAGTACTGGTCAACTGAAGGATGGCGCAAGACATATCTCAAGTCGTACGCGGTGGCCGAGGTCAACGCACTGGAGTCCAACACGCTCAACGCTCCCGAGGGAAGCAATCGCGCGAAAAAGGGCCGACCGCAGAAGCAGCGACGCGAGTCAGGTCAAGCGCGGAGCAGCTCGTCATCGCAGAGTGCGAATGCCTGCACGAAGTGCGGTGACACCGATCACAATGCCAGACAGTGCCGCACCTCGCACAGTGAAGGTCATAGCTAAGGCCTAACGCTGCTAGATTCTACACTCTCCTGTCTACATGAATCCATTCAAACTGTCATGATCCCTCCTCGTCGTGACGGTCATGTCCTTGATCTGATGGATGGTGATGGTCGTCCATACACACGCGCCCGACGGTCGACCCTTCCTGTGGTAAGATAGTAGCCGTACCATGCTGTGGTGGTTGCAATCTATCGACCCATCCTGTGGTAAACCTCGCGGCCGAGTGGCAGCGAGTGTCCAGGCACTGCGCCAGTCACCACCACAGGTGGCCGCCCCGCTACGCGGACCACTTCTATAATAGTACAAATACATAACTCAGGATCTCAGATTTGGGCTCCGGCACTGCACCAGTGTTTCGACCCCTTCGTGTCACAAACTTTGCACCATCATATCTCCACAACTACCGATTGGTTTTCCTTCGTTTGACGTTCCACCCGTACATCCACTCAGGCTCATGAATCTGTGCAACTTTCACGCGTTCACGCTATAGTGTGACGTTCCTATGGTGTCTGGAAGAAGAGGTGTTTCTTGCGGTTCTGATCGTGTCGCCCTCGGACTCCGACGCCCACGCTCAGTTCACAACATAGCAGCACTTGGCCACTGTACTTACGCCCACACCTGCTATATGGTGCGTCCGATCCACGCTCCCCTTTCCAGCGCTACGATCGGCCTCAGTCTACGGCAATGTAGCCGCGTCATGGCGCATTGAAGAGTGTGAGGGGCAGACTCAGACGTCCTCAAACGTCTATTAAAGCGCCCATTCTTAATTGTTTCCCCCATTCACCCCCTTACGGGACCGCTTGCTTGCTGCGAGGCTCGCACTGCGTGAACGTCGAGGTGGACACCCACTTCTTTGTCCAAGCTGCCGTTGCAGACCCACCTGCTCCCAGGTGCCTGTACACGTTGTCGGCGAGGAACTGGAGGAACGGTGTCCACTGGCTGCGAAATCGCGACCGCCCACGTAGAGGTGGTGCAGGTCTGTGGTGGAGCCGTGGTGCTCGCCTGTACTGAGAGGTATAGGCAGAGCACCGAGGGGGGGCCACGCCCCTCAAATCAACGGGTATTTTCAGAAGTGCTCCGTTTCCTACAATGTATTTTCAATCAATACTGCAATGCACCGAACACCGCCGCCCTCGCCAGATACCATTCGCCTTAACCGTTCTCGGTCGGATTGAGCTCAAACAGTTCGTGAGCAGGCACGGTTGCGTCAAGCGCTCAGAAGGTCTCGCACCCATGATGCTGCTCTACCTCGGCAATTGGGCGAGTCCTCAACATCACACCCAATGTCGGCATCTACCGACAATGTGGCAGAGGGCGGCAGGGAAGTGTTGGCAGCGCAACAACCTGCTCTTTCGCCAACCATTGGCATTCCTGTGCGTATATGGATGGCGTCTCTGGGCAGTAAGCCGGTCAGATGGACTAACGGATGTGGAGATGTCACAGGCATCCGAACAGCAAGCACTGCTGGAGCACGGGCCGGGCTCTTCGGCTGTGCAAGGCTCGGGTACGGATTGGTGGGACCTCCTAGCAAGTGAGGTTGCTCGCTTAGAGTCACTCCCCGACACCTTGCGCTGTCGATGGTCACCAGCGTGCGAGCACTGCGGCAGTGTGCTCCTCGATGCGGAACACAGCGGATTCTGCTGCAAGAATGGCACTAAGCTGTTCACCCCGCCTCCGCTTACGCCATTCCTGCGGCAACTATCTGCTCAACCGAGCATGGCTGCAGCGTCACTGCGCGCCAATCAAGTTTTCCAATTTGCGGTTCAGTGGTACTCAGGCACACGAGTTCGCTTCGGACCTGGCCCTCCTGCCGTCGCCATCGAGGGCACAATCACGCGGCGCATCTTGGCTGTGGACAGGGACGGATCGCCTCTCAATACGTACCTGTACAATCCGCACCGGCTGGAGTCCGAGGCTGTCGATGGACTGAGACCAGAGTGGCAGCGTGGCATACGGCGCGAGCTCAGCCAATTCAACACTCTGCTCAGCCATTTCCGGCGCTTCAATACAGACGCGGCCGCTCGCGTAATAGAATTCCGTACGGAAACTGCGGCACGAGAGATCGCGGTTGTACTTCACTACGGCGCAGGAGCAGTCAAGACACCACGCTCGCTATACATTCACAACGGGAGCACTGGGATGGCCCTTGGAAAGCTGGACTCAGCGCGAGTACTACCGCTTTCTGATCCTTAGCGAGCGGCGTTTCCGCGACTTCGCCATGCTCGGCAGTCTGTACGTCATCGACATGATGTGCCGCATGGAGGACCAACGGCTCGACTTCGTCACTCGGGGGCTAGCTCAAGCCCGGGCCAACTCGGGATCCACCGCTCTTCACGACATTGACGAGGTCAACGGCGAAGATGGCGCACAAGACCCGTCGTCTTTCGATGCACGGCTGCCATCCTCATTCATCGGTTCCCGCGCGCATCGAGCCGAGCATGTCAGTGACGCGCTTGCTCTCGCTAGGCGGTTCCATAAGCCACACGGCATGCTCACGCTTACGACAAGCCCGGAGTGGCCGGAGCTGCAAGAGATACTTCGCTCGGGGCAGACTGCCACCACAGCGCCGATGATCACTGTGCGTGCGTTCCGGGCTCGCCTGGCCAAGTGCCTAAAGCTCTTCAAGAAGCACTACGGCCCTATGAGCTACATCATCAAGGTCATCGAGTTCCAGAAACGAGGCCTCCCTCATGCCCACATCGTGTTCGCTGTGAGTATAGCCTGCTTCCGGAGATGCGGTTGGACTCTCGCTTACACGCCCTTCCCGTCTTCGTAGCTTGCGCATGAGTGTCCCATCGAGCGACTGGATGATGTAGTCAGTGCGGAGGTACCGCCTGAGACCCAGCCGCGCCTTAGAGCGTTGGTGCTTCGGTTCATGCGCCACCCAGACGATCACCTCATTCGTGCAGACGGCAGTCCGAATTCTGCATCACGCTGCAACAAGGACGGACGCTGTGTCTGGAACTTTCCCCAACCCATCGTGCAACTACGATCGACCCGGTCACCGAACGTGTGGCGTACAGGCGCCGAGATCCTCAAGGCCAGATGATAGCACAGTATCCGCCATTGATACTGCTAGCATGGGAAGGTCACGCACACATAGACTTCTCCGTCTCGCTTGAAACATTCGTCTACATGTTCAAGTACATCTACAAGGGCCCGGACTACGTAGACTTCCGCTTCGCCGACCCCTCGCAAAGCTACGAGGAGGCTGCATCTCGGGCAGCAGACGACTACGTGCGCGCGCGCTATCTCTCGGCAACCGAGGCGACTTGGCGCATCTTCGGTTTCGATTTGACGACTAAGACGCCTTCAGTGGCTCGCCTGGGCGTACATGAGCCCGGCGCCAATGTGGCACAGTACTCCGTCTCATCGATGCCAAGGTCCGATGCCAGCAGCTTGACGCGGTACTTCCTTCGGCCTGAAGCATTTGCCGCACTCAAGTACAGTAGCTACTATGAGGCGGTCACATTCAGCCGAGCCACGGACGAGGACATAGCAGGTGCAGAGGCTCTACAAGACGGCACCTGGCTGGAGAAGTTCGAAGTCGGTCAGCGCTTTCGCCCTAATGTCGTGCGTGCTCGCCAACGAGGAGTTAAGGTCGCTCGCATCAAGGTCGTTCGGCCAGGCGCTGGAGAGGTGTTCTACATTCGGCATCTCTTGCTGCACAAACCAGCCACAAGTTGGGCCGATCTCCGCACAATCACCCACGCTGATGGCAGCGTCGTCCAGTACCGTACCTTCCAAGAAGCTGCTGTGGCGGCCGGCATCTTCGAAGGCACTAGCGAGGCGGATGCAACCATGGAGGAGGCCATTGCATCATTCTCATCTTCGAAGCAGCTGCGCTTTCTCTACTGCCTATTGGTGCTGGACGGAGCAGCAGCGCTCCCGCTCTGGGACCGTTTCAAGTTGAACCTGTGTCGGGATTACCTTCCTTTCACGCTCGGGCGCGTAGACACAGATGTAGAGCTGGAGGCGGCAGTCGCAGGTGCCAAACAAGACGTGGGTCGCATCCTAAGCCACATGGGCGCATCGCCGTCCGACTTTGGCATACAGGCCGAGGGGCCTCGGTCTGACGAGGCTGAGGTCGACCGCCTCTTCTTTGCGGCGCGGCGGCACGAGCTCTCGATTGCTGCGGCACGATCGAGACTACAGTTTAACGCGGAGCAGGAAGCGCTTTACACAAAACTCCTCACCGCTGCTACGGTGCCAGGAGCGGCTCAACGGCGACACCTCATTCAGGGACGTGCCGGACGCGGCAAGACCTTTGTACTGCAAGCGGCTATCAACCAGCTACGTGCGAATGGCGCGATCTTGGCCGTATGCGGGGCAACCGGGCTGGCAGCTTCTGCCTTTCTCCGAGGTGCCACAGTTCATAGGATATTTGGCATCCCCGTGCTGGACGACTTGGAGGCGGAGACGCTCACCTCGCGACTCAAGGAGGGAGACCGTCAGTGGAGCTTCCTGCATGACTGCTCCGTCAACGTCATCGACGAGATCTGGGCGCTACATCGCAGCGTCATAGAGGCCGTCGATGAGGTGCTACAACGGATCGAGGACAATGCCGAACCGTTCGGCGGTAAAGCTGTGTTCGCAGTCGGGGATCCTCGGCAAACAGCACCGATCGTCAAGGGTGGTGGGAAACCGCAAGTACTGGAGAACTCCTTCATGGCGTCTCCGCTGTTCAACAAGTTCCGCCTCCACGAGTTGATAGTGTCTATGCGCCACGCAGACGATCAGTCGTTCAGCGCCTGGGTTGACACCGTAGGTGACGACAATTCGGGCCAGGACATTGAAATCACGGCATTCATGCAAGCCACGGTATCACTCAAGGACGCCCAAGACTTCCTCTTCCCGCCATACATTGTCAGCGATCCCATCGCGGCCTCTCGGCGGGCATTCCTGTCGCCGTACAACATTCCTGTGACGGATTTCAATCATCGCGTGCTGGAGTCGCTTCCCGGAGACGAAAACGTCATCAAAAGTTTCGACTCGGTGAAGGGCGATGTAGAGGAGGGCCAGGAGGCGCTCGCAGACCCCGAGTACCTAAACGAGCTCAGCCATCCCGGCATCCCGCCGCACGAATTGCGACTCAAACCGGATGCCCTGTGCGTCATCATGCGCAACTTCTCTGCGGAGGACGGGCTGGTGAAGAACGCCAAGGTCACGGTCTTGCGCTGCGGCACCCGCAGCGTAACTGTGCGCGTGCACTCTACCCGTGAATCTTTTGTTCTGCCTCGCATCAACTTTGAGTTCCAGCCGAGCTACTTCCCATTTCAAATCATGCGGAAGCAGATACCGCTACGCTTGGCGTACGCGCTCACCTTTCATGGATGTCAAGGCGCGACCCTCGAGCGCACTGTGATCGATTGCCGGGTCCCGGTCTTCACACACGGACAGCGTTACGCCAGCATATCGAGATGTCGACGTGGCTCGCATAGCGTTGCGCTGCTGTCGGACGCCGACGCCAATCACGCAAACGCCGTCGTGCTCGGTTCGCCTGTGCACTTCAACAACATCGTCTATCAGGAATTCGTCACTGCTCAGCCGCAGCAAGTCACAGATGCCGAGCCAGGCGGTGCGCCGGCATCAACTGGGCCAGTAGAGGAGCTCAGCTGATTGCGAGCATGGGTTCGCTCAGTGCGGCGGAGGATCATGCCTATATAGTCCCCATGTTTCCGCGCTCGGGTTGCTGTATGGTACACCCATCACTTCACATCCCCTCCCACCTCTTCCGGCCCCACTCCTTCCTCCTCCGCCTCCATGTCGTGGTCGCAAGCCTTCTCCCTGTCCTTCTCCGGTCCCATTCACATCGACAGCATCGTCAAGCGCGAGGGTCGCTTCCACGCCATCACGGCGCAATGCCCCTCCGTCGTCGGATACGGGCACAGCTGCAACACGGACAGCATCGACCTTACGGGGCGGATGTGGGTGGAGGACGAGGCTCCGCAAGCCAACGACGTAGTTGAGGTCAGCTGTGAGTATCGCGGCTCCCGTTGCTGTGGTGCTCGACAGTGACCCCTACCTGGCTCCTCCCCTACAGGCACCTTTCTCCCGTACGCGACACCTCAGATCAACATCGAGCGTTTCTCCGTCCTCATTCGCGGTGATCTTCCGGACAACTTCGACGCGGCGCATCCGAACGTTCATGTGGTTGGGCAGGTGTTGGCGTGGGACGCGGTCTCGATGGCCATCAATGTGCAGTCCGGGGACTGGGATCATCAGGTGAGTCGGTGTCAGCAGTGGTGTCTCCAACACCTTACTGAAGGGCTTCTTCCTCCACAGGCCCGGAAGCGCATGAGCGTGGAGCTGTTGGTGTACCGGCGCGGACGGCTGTGGGAGAATCGGCCGGAACCCAAGGTAGGCAGCATCATCATGGCGCGCGGGCCGATATATCATCAGGTCGATGTGTCCGCCAAGTGGGCCATCATGGCCGAAGCTATACACGTGTTCCCTGTCTCCACCGATGGAGCACCCGGTAGCACGCCCAACACGCCCTCCAAGAAGCGCAAATACGAGCGAAAGAAGATCTTTGCGGCCTCCGATGGTGGGTCCAGCGCTCCTGTCGAGGCAGAGGTGGGTTATGAAGATGAGGCAAGCGGCGAGGAGATTCTCAACCAGCCGGCGCTCGCCCAACCGAGTCCCTCTCCATCAGCTCGCAGTGCCCGGCCCAAAGGTCGCGCTGGGACACGCCCTACCCCTGGCCCCTCCATGTAGTTAGTCATCTCCATTATCATGCCTTTGCTACGCTACTATATGCTGTCTATGATAAGTGTGATGCGAGTGCCATATTGTTGCCACGATGTCGACCAAGGGCTAGGTGTCGGGACGACAGGCTGTGTCAGCGCCTCGGCGGCTTGCTGTTATGTGATGACGTTGCGAATCGCCGACCTGGGGTACTTAAGTGGAGCAGCTGCTCACATCGCACCTTGCAATGTCATCCACACACGTCTGCTCACCATGGTCTTCATTCCGCCTCGAAGCAAGCGTCCCTTTCGCGAGAGGTACAAACCTGTGCCCAAGCAGCCTGTGGAGTATGGACCCGGTATGTTTAGTCACCTTCCCCTGCTACATAGATCTATACAGGGCTGTTATGACACTGGCTGCCTCCCAGGTGTGGTCGTGACCACCCAGGAGGAGCGGTTCCTTGCCATCTTGGGCGCTTTTGCTATTCCAGGCACTTCAGAGGCAATACATGCTATTGCAAGACTGCTGGGATCAATGCAAGGCGGCCGATTGGTTCGTCAAGCTTCCATTCAGGGACGAGCAATGCACGCGGCGTGTCGTCCTGGATCGCCACTTTCAGAGGCGTGCGGCGGAGTATAGGGACAGGTGGGACTTATGGAAGGAACGAGTTACGGCGTGGGATCGCGAGAACATGTCAAGCGAGCAACGCATAGCGGCCGATGAGGCGGCTCGGCGGCGGCGTGAAGAGCTGGAGCGGCAAGCAGAGGAGTACGCCCGGCGTCTCAAGGAGCAGCAGCGGAAGGAACGGGCGGAGCGCAAGGAGCAAGAGAAGGCTCGGCGTCGTGCCGCACAGAAGGAGAAGAACGCGGACTGGAACGCTTTGCGACCATCGGAGCGCGAGGCGATCGTGCGCATGAAGAAGCACGAGCAGAACGTCAAGAAGAAGATCCGCAAGCGTGCCGCCCTCCTCAAGAAGAAGCACCCAGCGGCATACGACTTATATAGCAAGCGCAAGACCCAGTTGTGAGTCCCCCTCCATGCACCCCCGTCCCTCCCCTTCCCCCACCACACCACCTTCGACACCCTCCACCACCACCCTCACCCCTCCCCTTCCCTACCCTGTCGTTCAAGTTCCACTCCCTCCTCCCATCGACACCCTGCCATCGCATCAACATCGTGTGATGGTGGGCGGCACGCGCTGAGCATCTCGGTGGCATGGTGTGCTGAGATATCTCTACGTGTTACAGTTTCATCTTTCCCTCCCCCTCCCTCTCCTGCCGTCTGCAGATTTTACTTTAGCACTACCAGCACCAGCACCAGCACCAGCAGCAGCACCAGCACCAGCAGCACTCAGCAGCACCAGCAGCACCAGCAGCACCAGCACCACCAGCAGCAGCAGCACCAACACCACCACCACCACCAGCACAAGCACCGCCATCACCGCGCTGTGAGTATCACCGGTGCCGAAGCGTGCTCACCCCTCTCGCCCCTCTTTACCAGGTTCCTCTCCTCCTCCAGCCCCTGCTCCTTCCGTTCTTCTCTCTGCAGGTTTCTTTCGGAGCGGCGGCGCTGGTGCCGTGGTGGGGTCGTCCATGGGCCCGGCCCCGCGCGCCACCAACACCACCACCAGCTCCTCGCCGTCGGTCGTCGCCCCGGCCCCGCGCCCCACCACCACCACCAGGTGTGCGCGCGCTCCGGCCTTCGCCCCGGACCCAGCCCCGCCACCACCAGCGGGTGTGCGCTCGCCTCGGCCCCGGTCCACCCAAAAGCAGCAACCGCAGCGCCTTGCTTCCCTCCTTCGGCCCCGGCCCCGCCACACCCCGACCAGCAGCAGCAACTCCGTCTTCCTCGGCCTTGGCCTCGGACCCCGCCCCGCGCGCGCGGCACTTTGGTGAGTTCTTCGTGCGTGACGCGTCGAGCTGTTCAGCTGCTTATGCCTTTTCTGTGTTGCTCCTTTCCAGCCCACAACACGCGTTCAGACGATGCGCGCACCTCTTGCAGCGCATCTGCATCCTTTCCTTCAGCTGCTGCTGATAGAGCTTTAGGTTGTGCTCATGAGAATCATTACATGCCTGTCTGAATTGATGTGAGGTGTGAGAAAATAACGCGTCTAGGACGCGCTCCCTCGGCGCGGCCGGAGGCCCCCGACCTCGATCTTGTTCCCAACACACAGGGTGGCCCTCTTCGCCAGCCGCAAACAGTATGGACCGCTAATGCCGCACAGTGGTGAGTTGGTGACTGTCAAATTGTCAATCACACCAAAACGTCAACGTATGCCTGTTGAAGTGTGAGTGGAGGAGCAGACGTTTGGAAGTGACGAGAGTGTCAAGGACATTCGATTCACGGTCTCACCAACCACCACCATCCCGTCAATATATAGGCCACAAGATCAAGGTACGGGACCAGGTGAGTCGCCCTGGATATGAGCTTCGGGGCGCGCAGCAGCTGACGCCTCGTTGCCGCCCCGTCGCGTCCCCGCTGGGCGACGCCCCGACTTCAACACTCCCCCTCGTCGACCAGCGACCAAGACGCGTCGCTACTAGTGTCGCTCAGATCTCAGCAGCGTGCCGTCTCGTCGTGACGCGCGTTGCCTCAACCGCTCCGTTCTGCCGTCAGCCTACGGGTGCTCTGGCGCGTGTGCGACGACCGCAGCGCGCCGCAGATTGAGTCCGGCGACGTGTTCTTCGTGCGCCGGTCGGGCGAGTGCCTTGGTGAGTACGTCCGCGATATTGTCGTGACTGGCAACCTTGCTGACCTTGATCCACCGCTGCTCTTGAGCTTCCCGCACGTAGTGCCATTGAACGTCAATGTGCTTGCTTCGGCGATGAAAGGCCGTGTGCTTGGTCAAGGTAAGCGCGCCCTCGTTGTCACTGAGGATGCGGACTGGGCGAACGTTGCTGACGCCGAATCCGTCTAGCAGTTGCAACAGCCAGGCTGCGTCCCTGGTCGCCTCGCAAAGGGCAATATATTCGGCCTGGACGGTGCTAAGCGCTGTGGAGGGTTGTTTGACGGAGCCCCAGCTGATGGGCGTGCCGAACAACTTGAAGACATACCCGGACGTCGACTTGCGGTCTTGTCGGTCCCCCGCCCAGTCTGAGTCGGCCCATCCCTCCAATACCGCCGTGTTTGTGGCTGACCTTCCACCAACGCTGATTCCCAGCGTCTTGGTGGCCTGCGGGTACGCCAAGACGCGTCTCGCTGCCGTCAAGTCCGATTGACGAGGGTTGGCGTTGCTGCGTGACAGGACGCCAACGGCGAACGAGATATCCGGACGCGTCGCCACCGCCAGCCACATCAGAGACCCGACGAGTGCCTGATACTCGCGCCGGTCGACCTCTGGCTCGCCCGCGCTTGAAGGTTGATAGTCGACGGCCATCGGCGTGCTGGCGGGGCGGAGTGGCCGCCCAAATCGCTCGAGTAGTGAGTCGATGTACGTGGTTTGGCTCAGGGTCGCGCCGAGTTCATCGCGAATGATGTTGATTCCCAGCACCCACCGCGCCTGACCAAGGTCGGTCATCCGCCACCGCGCGCGTAGGTCTTCTTGCAGGGCCTTGACGGCGGTCGTGTCTCGTGACGCGATCAAGATGTCATCGACGTACAGGAGCAAGAAGACGTCTTCGCCATGATCGTTGGCTCCCTTGCGATACACGCAAGACTCGGCGGACAACGAGGTGAAGCCGAGCATGCGAATGTAGTCGTCAAAAGTCTGCCACCAAAGGCGGCCGGCCTGCTTCAGTCCGTACAGTGCCCGTTGCATCTTGAGTGAGTTGCATCCCTGCTTGAGCTGGTACCCTTGCGGTGGTTCCATGTACAACTCAACGTCCAACCTTGCGTTCAAGAACGCGGCTTCCACATCCATCTGATAGATGGGCGCCGAGAGGCGGACGGCAAGGGCAACGAACGCCCGGAGCGAGGCAAGGCGAGAGGTTGGGGCGTGAGTCTCGTGATAGTCCACGCCTGGCTGCTGGGAGAATCCGCGAGCCACGAGTCTTGCCTTGTACTTGACGATTTGTCCTGACTCGTTCCTCTTCGTTTTGTAGACCCACTTCGAGGACACCGCCCGCCGGCCCGCAGGGAGGACGCAGTTCTCCCAAGTGCCCGCTCGCTGGTGGTTGTCAAGCTCCGTGACCATGGCCTGCTGCCACTCAGCGGACTTGGACGAGGAAACTGCTTGACCGTAGGTGAGTGGGTCGATGTCCCCAACCCCCACGGTCGCCGCCAAGTTGATCTGCCCGTTCTCGGTCCGCCCGGCGGCTGCACGGGCTGGAAGCGTGCGGGTCGGAGCGCGTCGAGGCTGGACAGCGCGGTCGGGCGCTGGTGGTGGGTTTGTCGGCTCCAGGGCGGCCGGCAAAGGAGTCGCTGGCGTGTCTTGCGGGACGACGTCGACGCGTGGCGGCGTCGTCGTTGTTGAGATCGGCGCAATCGTCGCCGCCGGAGCTGGCGCTTCGGACACCGGAGGAGATGGTGGCAAGTCGAGGACCGAGCTGCTGGCGCTGCTCGCTTCTACGGTCTTGCCGCCCGTGCGTTGCTCCCCCTGTTCCCGCGGAGCCTCTGCGTTGACGATCCCCTCCAACCCGGCCACCGGCAGAGCGCCAGAAGACGACTCGGCCATTGACACTGGGGGAGAGGCCTCGGACGCGGTAGTTGCCGCCGCGTCGTTTGTGCGCGGCTCAAAAGTCACGTTGCGCGAGATCACCACTTGCCCGGTTGCTTCGTTCAGCACGGCCATCCCTCCGAACGTGAAGGTGAGTCCGAGGTACCGACCGCGCCAACTTTTTGGGTTGTTGATGCTCAAGTCGTCTTTCCGTCGTGTCTCTTGGGGGACGTGCACCCACACGGGGCATCCGAATGGCCGCAGCTTGTCAAGCTCAACCTTGCGCTGGAAGATTCGTTCCCAAGCCGTCACGCCGTCCCGTTCGGTGGTCGAGAGCAAGATCACGTTGGCGTAGCTGAGTGACCAGTCCCAGAAAGCCATGCTGAGCTTGCTGCTGATCATCATTGCCGACATCATTTCCTTGATCGTGCGATTCTTCCGCTCAGCTACGCCGTTGTGCTGCGGCGTGTACGGCGGCGTCGGTTGATGGATGATTCCTCGCCGCTCCAACCATGTCGCCAGATCGCGATTGACGTACTCTCCGCCTCGGTCCGTTCGAAGGATCCGAACAGTTGAGTGCAGTGCCGACTCCAGCGACTGTATCCACATGGCGAGGAAGCTGACGATGCTCGATGCCGAGTTGTCTCTCAGGGCCTTGGTGATGACGATGCCACTGAGAGGGCATGTGAGCTGGACGTAGTACTTGCTACCTGATGAGGACTCTTGAAACGGTCCCGCAACGTCGCTGTACAGGACCTCGAGCGGCACGTCGCCACGGAGGCTTGCATCGCCGTAGTTGAGTTGGTGCGATTTTGCCTGTTGGCAGGCCTCGCAAAACGTATTGACCTCCCCCTTGCCGCCGTCCACCTCCAGACCCCCAACCACGCCGTTCCGGACGAGGTTCTTGATCTTCGTGAGCGACATGTGGCCAAGGCACTCGTGCCACTCATTGAGTATCTTCTTTGTCCCCTTTCCAGCGTCCGCCACGAGCGCGAGCTCGCTTTGGACGCCCCGGTGAGTCGTTGTTGATTGGCCGGTCACCGGAAGCTGAAGGAGGCCATTGGTCACCTCGTTCAAGGTCAACTTGACTGATCCAAAAGCGAGGTGACTTCCGTGCCTTGACAGATTTGCATCCCAGCCCTTCCGGATGAGAGTCGGACCCGAGAGCAGGTTCACTCTTGCTCCAGGTATGTGATACACATCCTTGAGTAGGATCTTGATGCCGCTTTCGCTGACAATTTCCACATTGCCCATGGCGCCCGCAGTCATCGTTCCGCGCCCGTCCGCAAGCTCGAAGCGCAACGGAGAATCGAGCTTGCGCGGGTTGATGAGTAGCGACTCGTCACCAACGACATGGTGAGTCGCTCCGGTACCGAACAGCCAGGGAAGCTGATCCTTCGTGTTGCCCGCCAGTGCTACAACCGCCGTCGTCGCGGGAACGACGCCCAAATTCGCCATGCCGAGGAGTCGATCCGGTGGCGGCACGATCGGCGGAGGCAGCCCCAGTCGACTGGCAAGGGCAGCGCCGTCGCGGCCAAGATTGCCGTCCCGACGGGCGTTTGGGTTCCTCGGGCAGTCGCGCTTCAGGTGCCCCCTTTCTCCGCATAAGTAGCATTTGACCTTCGACACCCCTTTGATTTTGGTGGGAGTCGAACCGGCCGCGTCGTGAGTACCCTGTCCGCCGCCATAGTTCCGCTCATTCCGACCGCCCTGCTGTTTGCCCGCAAACAGGACCGCGGCCGACGCGCGTGCACTCGTACGAGCGCGCTGGGCTGCCTCAAGATTGTACTGGCGGCGCAGCTCGACGAAGTCCTTCTTGACGCCCGGAGTCATCCGCCATTGAAGTTTGAGTAAGTCGAACGAAGAAGGCAGTGTGTCCAAGAACATCAATGACTTGTCTTCGTCGTCGAACTTCAGACCGGCCGCCGATGCCTTCAAGAGCAGCCGAAGGAAGCCATCAAGGTGTTCCTTCATGTCCGCCCCTTCCAGCAAGAAGTAGTTGGACAACTCTCGCTTGATCTCGGCGCGGTGCTCGGGCGTCTCCAGGTCGTGAATCGCAAGAAGCTTGGTCCAAATGTCGTGAGCAGTCTCGTAGTCTTCAATGTCGGTCTTGAGCGCGTCGCTGACTGTGCGACGCAGTACCGCCATTGCCTTCCGATTGTCCTCCATCCGCCGATCCTGAGTGGTCATCACGGGGATGACGGGCAGGACCGCTTCCTCCCCCTCTTCTTCCTTCGTCCTCTCCTCGGCGACGCTGGAGGAGACATGCTCCATCCCCATTGACAGGCCAAGACCGGGAGGAGCCTGGGTCTTGCTGTCCGGCTTGGGATTCGGGACTGGCTTTGTCACCACGTCCCAGAGGCCCATGAGGAGGAACGTATCCGTGATGGCAGACTTCCATTGAGCGAAGTCGTCGAGGCCAGTCAGGATTGGGATCTTGAAGAGCGAGGTTGGATCGTTGATATATGCTGTTGACATCTTGTGGAAGAGCTGTACAGACTCTTAATCTGTTGAAGTGTGAGTGGAGGAGCAGACGTTTGGAAGTGACGAGAGTGTCAAGGACATTCGATTCACGGTCTCACCGACCACCACCATCCCGTCAATATATAGGCCACAAGATCAAGGTACGGGACCAGGTGAGTCGCCCTGGATATGAGCTTCGGGGCGCGCAGCAGCTGACGCCTCGTTGCCGCCCCGTCGCGTCCCCGCTGGGCGACGCCCCGACTTCAACAATGCCAAGTACACTTCGCTCAATCGGGGTCTGCACTGTTGTGAGTCAGTCAGCACTGCTGACAGTGCAACTCTCATTCCGGCTATAGCGGCATGTCGGAGCACAGCCTCCGGCACGGCACGGCAGCTTTCCTCATTCCAGCGCACAGCCCTCCCTTAGCCCGGCACAGCCTCCTCATTCCGGAAGCTGTTCCCGTTTCATATCGTCTCGATGTCTCGTTTCCCCCAGCTTGCGCCCTCGGGCTCTCTCCCTGACCCCAAAGCTATATAACCAGCCTGTTTCCCTTCTCCTCCCCTCTGGCAATCCATCCAGTCCTTCACGTCTCGTCCTCTCCCCTGCCCTTCGTCCTTACTACTCCTTCCGGCCGTCTGCCCCAACGGTCCGCTATCTTACTTCGCACAGCGCCCGTCTGGGACACTGCTGGTTGGCTCGGTCCCCCCTCGATCCAGCAGCATAGGTCAGAGTTCTGGCGGCAGGTCCCTTCGGCTCCACTGCGGAGCTGTACTACCTGGTCCGACCGTCCCATCCCGAACTGCTGGATCCTGTGGGATCCTCCCCAACCAGTACCTCCCTTTCGCTCGCTCGCAAGTTCGACACCCGGTCCTCGGTGCGGCTTCGTCCGTCTGATCTGCACACCCACCTTGCTGGTCCTCGCAGGTGAGGGGTGTCCGTCGTCCGCGACCTTAGTCTACAAGAACTGAGGGCTCGTCGTCGATGTCGAGGATGCTTTCATCCGGGACTTGCCCAGGAGGGACATCGACGTCTTGAAAGACTGTCGGTGCATTCGGACTTGCACCGAAGGAGACGTTGCGTGAGTAGACGATCTTGCCCGTCTCCTCGTTGAGAACCGCATAGCCGCTGCGCTCGGAAGGCCAGCCGACGAGTCGACCCTTCCAGGCCTTGGGAATCGACAAGTCGGACTTGACGCGGTCGGCTGCCGGAACGTGCACCCAGCAAGTCGAACCGAAGGCCTGCGCCTTGCCGAGGGAGGGCTTGCGCTTGTGGACCCATTCCCACACGGTTCGACCGTCGTCCACCAGGGTGACCTTCTTGAGGAGGACCGCCGCGAACATGATGGCGTGGCCCCACCAGATCGCCGGCATGCCGCTGCTGTGGAGCATGGCGGCCGTCATCTCCTTGAGCGTTCGGTTCTTGCGCTCGGCGACACCGTTGAGCTCCGGTGTGTGCGGCGGGGTGATGTGGTGAAGCACCCCGTGTGAAGCGGCCCAAGTCGTCATTGACTTGTTGACGTACTCGCTGCCGCCGTCGGTGCGAAGGACTTGCACCTTGGCGTTGAAAGCCCGTTCGACGACCTTGACCCAGGCGACGAAGCGATGAAGCACTTCTGCCTTCGACCGAAGGAGGACCACATCGGTGAGGTCGGTAAAGTCGTCGATGAAGGTGGCGAAGTACGCGTAGCCACCGTGGCACGGTCGAAGAGGTCCGGCCACGTCCGAATGCACGAGCTCGAGAGGCTGACTCCCTCTGAGCGGTGCGTCGTTGAACGGATGCCGAGTTGCCTTGGCCTTCTCGCAGCTGTCGCAGCTGGGCTTGGCTTCGTTCATGCCGGACACGGAGGGCAGATGACCGGACCGGATCAGCTTCTTGATCGTACTGAAGCCGAGGTGACCGAGTCGATGATGCAGGTCGAGCATCGGACTGCCGTGTTGCTCCGCCGGGGCGAGGACCTGCCCTGGCGAACCGTCGTCGGACTTGTCGAGACGGACTTGTAGGTATCGCAGAAGTCCGATCTTGACGAGAGGCATGCGCCAGTCGAGGTGGTCCTTGTGCTGCAAGGTAGCCACGTCGGTCTTGTTGTCGATCATCTTGATCCAGCCGCGCTGTCGCAGCAGCTCCTCCGACAGGAGATTGACTCCAGCTCCCGGGAGGAGGACAACGTCCTTGAAGGTGATCCGTCTGCCGGACGTGACGGAACCGTGGATGTCACCGACACAGTCGGCAGTTTCCTGCGAGCCGACTGTCTTGAAGCTGACCGAGGCGATAGGTCGAACGCCGCTGAGTAGCTTCTTGTCGGTGACGATGTGCCGCGATGCGCCGGAGTCGATCAGGAAGAGGACCATCCTGTCGTTGGTCGCGGTGGCCGAGTTGGCGTGCTCCAACACGGCGCCGAGCATATCGGCCGCATCTGGCCAGGTGCCACCGAGCTCTTGAGCAGCTGCCGCCTTGCCAGAGGCCCTTGTCTTCTTCGGCTGCCTGCAATCGCTCGAGACGTGGCCCTGCTTGTGGGAGTTCCAGCAGATTGGACCTTCGCCGGGACCCAAGTGACTGGTGTCCGGGCAGCTTGACCGCTCGTGCCCACGAGCTCCGCAGCCGTAACACAACGTGCGCTTGTTGCTGCTGCTGCTGCTGCCGGAGTCGATCTGCTTGGACTTGTCGATGCCACGCTTGGACTTGCCCGAAGCTCGGTTTGCGACGCCCTTGATGTTGACGCTGCGTTGCGGCTTGGCCAGACTTGCCATCGCCATCGCATCGGCCGTGCGAGTGGCGGACCGCTGCCGAGCTGCGTCTTCCTCGTTGTAGAGCCGGACGAGCTCGAGGAAGGTCTGCTCTTCTTTCGGCACTTGACGCCAGTCCGTTCGAACCACCCGAAGAGAGTAGGGCAGGGTGTCGAAGAAGTACTGACAGGTCAACTTCTCGTCGTTGGCCCAGTCGAGCTTGGCCGCACCCGCTTCCGCCAAGAGGTCCATGAACTTGTTGAGGTGCTCGGCCATGTCGCCGCCTTCGTCGAGGAAGAGGTTGGCGACCTTGCGATTGATGGTTGCTCGATGCTCTGGTGTGTCGAGCTTGTTGAGATCGGCGAGGAGGGCCCACATCGCCGTGCTCGAGGGCAGCCCGCGGATCAGGCCTTGAAGAGCTCCTCCGACCGTCTGTCGGATGAGCGACATCGCTTTGGCGTCCCTGTCCTTCCAGGACTCCTGCAGCCGGAGGTCGATGCTGCTGGGAGCCGAGGGGAGCTTTGGAAGAGGCTCCGTGCCGTAGACGATGTTGAGGGCGCGAATGCCGAGGAGGATCGGCTCGATCTTCTCGCGCCAGGCGAAGAAGTTGTCGATGCCCGTGAGGGTCGGGACCCCAGACGGGCTGACTGTGTTGTCGACCATTGCGGAGGACCGCTGCAGCAACTGTGAGGACCAACAGTGCCACCGGACGGGTCGAGAGGACGAGGACGGACGCGGACGAGGAAGCAAGACCGGAGTGGTGAGCTTCACAGACTCTTAATCTCTTGTAGACTAAGGTCGCGGACGACGGACAACACTCACCTTGCTGGTCCTCGCAGGTGAGTGTTGTCCGTCGTCCGCGACCTTAGTCTACAAGAGCGGCCACAGCAGAGAAACGCCGACCGGGCAAGAAGGCGGCTTGGGTCCAAGGCAAAAGGTGCGGGCCCACGGTAAGGAGGCGGCCGGTGAGCATGCGGGACAACAGGCGGACGTGGGCGTCAGAGATGGTGATGGGCCGACAGTTGGCAAGGTCAGCGGGTCGCCGGCCCTGGGTAGGAGCACGGTGCGGGCCACGACCGGCCAGAGGGTAGGCGCGACCCCCAGCTGGTTGGCGAGAGCCACCAGGCGGGGACCGGCGGAGGAGGAGGCGGTGGAGTAGACCCGGTAGGGGATTCCATCAGGGCCCGCAGAGGAACGGTGATTCGCGCCACGTAGCGCGGCGGCGAAGTCTTCGACGGTGAAGGAGTGGGCGTGTCGGCTGGCGGTCCGGGCAGGCGGAATCGGCGGGCGACCTTGGTGGCAAAGGAGTGGCGAGGAAGGAGAGGTAAGGGAAGGGAAGGTAGACGAGAACTGGATTGCGGGAGCAAGGGGGGAGACAGCTGGAGGAGGGCCTCCTTATATACCTTCGAGGGGGTGCTAGGGAGGTGTGGCGAGAAGTGGCAAAAAGGTTCGAGGAGGTTCGAGGAGGTTCGATATGGCGTGATCGATGACGTCCTATGACGTCATAGTGACGTCATACCAGATCGGGGATGACGTCATCGGCAATCGGGGGGTGACGTCATAAGATCGGGGATGACGTCATAGCGGATCGGGTCGAGATGCGTGATTGACGTCATAGTGACGTCATTGGATCGGGCATGACGTCATCGGATCGGGGGTGACGTCATACCTGATCGGGTGTGGCAAACCGGTGGCAACGCCGATATCTCGGCGTACAGTGGTCGTACGGACTCCGGGATTTCGCCAGTCGGTAGAGCCTGATCCGGACTACAGTCCTGGAGCATCAGCTGGGTCACGTGATCGACGGGGTCCGTGACAGTACCCCCGGGTTCAAGGCCGAGCTCCGTGAGGCCGGGAAAGTCGTTGATGCCCGGGCTTGTCTGGGTGGGTCGTGTGGAAGTCGACGACGAGGCGATCTTGATCGGTGAACTCCGTTGCTGGAACCCAGGAGCGATCGTTGTCGTCGAACCCCTTCCAGTGGACGAAGTATTGGAGCTGGCGCCGGTAGATGCGCGAGTCGAGGATCGCTTCGACCTCCCAGTGCTCTTCGCCGTCGATGATGTCCGGCGGAGGGTGTTCCGGAGTCGGTCTTGATGGCAAGGTGTTGGCAAAGTGCCGCTCGAGGAGTGAGACGTGGAAGGTCGGGTGGATCTTCATCGTATCGGGGAGACGAAGTCCGAAAGCGGAGCGCCCGACTTGCTTATCGATCGGGAAAGGTCAAAGCTTTTTGGAGTCAAGCTTCTCGCAAGGTCGCAAGGTCTTGACGTTGCGACGGAGGAGCCAGACGAGATCTCCAGGCTTGAAGTCTGGTGCTGGGAGACGACGCTTGTTGGCCCAGAAGGAGTGCTGGTCGATGGCCTTCTTAATGTTGCGTCGCGCCGTTTCATGAATCTCTTGAAGGGTCTTGAGATGCTCCTTGGAGGCAGGGACACTGGTCTCCTGCAGCGTGATGGCGAGGCGAGGCTCGTATCCCTTGTTGGCGAAGAAGGGAGTCATACCGATCGACGAGTGATACGTCGAGTTGTAGGCGAACTCGGCGAGAGGAAGCAGATCTACCCAGTTGTCCTGGAGGTAGTCGCAGAAGATCCGAAGGTGTTGCTCGACGACTTGGTTGACCCGTTCCGTCTGTCCGTCCGATTGCGGGTGGAACGCAGTCGAGAGGTTGGGCTTGATGTCGAGCATTTTGAGGAATTCCTTCCACCAATGTGAGGTGAAAGTCGGTCCTCGGTCGGAGACGATGTCGCTGGGTAGTCCGTGCTCGCGGAAGACGTGCTTGAGGAAATGGTTGGCGAGCGTCTTGGCCGTATCGGACTTGTTGGCCGGAATGAACTTGGCCTGCTTGGTGAAGCGGTCGACCACGGTGAGGATACTGTCGAACCCTTGTGATGGTGGCAGGTCGACGATGTAGTCCATCGAACATGATCGCCAGGGACCAGTTGGGACTGGCAGAGGCTGGAGCAAGCCGTATTTGGAGTGGTGCACTGCCTTGTTGCGCTGGCAGGCATCGCAGGACTGGATGTACTCCTTGACGAAGTGTGCCATGCGTGGCCAGGTGAAGTTGTGCCGAAGGATCTCGAGGGTCTTTGTGACGCCAGGGTGACCGGAGGTGATGGAGTCGTGGGCTTGCTGGAGAAGTTCCACCTTGAGTGGCTCATAGTCTGGGACGTAAATCAAGTCTTGGTGTAGGAGGAGATCATCTTGTAGTCGGTAGCCTGCGGGAGCGGAGGACCGAGGGTTTGAGTCCTCTAGGGCCTTGGCGATCTCGAGTGAAGCCGGGTCGCTCCGGAGATGGTCCTTGATCGAAGCTCGAATGCCAGACGTGGCTGACTGCAGCGTTGCTGCGAGCGCCAGAGACCGGAGGAGCTGTTGAGGTGTTGCTTCGGAGGCCTTTGCCCCCGCTGCGGAGTCGGGCCGACGCGACAGGGCATCGGGCTTGCCGTTTTTGTCACCAGAGCGGTACTTGATGACGTATTTGTGGTGGTTGATGACCTCGGACCATCGCGCTTGCCGCCGCGTGAGCGTCTTGGCGCTCTGGAAGTACTGAAGTGCTTGGTGGTCGGTCATGATCGTAAACGGCGAAGACAGCCCCTCGAGGTAGTGTCGCCAGATCTTGATCGCTTCGACGATCGCCAGTAGCTCTTTGTCGTGTATCTCGTAGTTGAGCTCGGCCGGAAGCATCTTGCGCGACATGAAGGCGACCGGATGGAGCGTCTTGCCGTGGTACTGGGAAAGGATGGCGGAGATAGTGTAGTCGGAGGAGTCCGTCTCGATGATGGTGTCCAGGTCGGGGTCGAAGTGCCGAAGGAAGGAGGCCACAGTAAACGCAGCCTTGATGTTGTCGAAAGCTGTTTGAGCGGCAGAGTCGAAGTTGAACTTGGTGTCCTTCTTGAGGAGTCGAGTCAGCGGCGTGATGATACGAGAGTACCCTTCGATGAAGCGCCGGTAGAAATTTGTGAAACCGAGGAATTGCTGAAGATGCTTGACGGAGGTGGGAGCCGGCCAGCTGGTGATGGCGTCGACCTTGTCCGGCGCCATCGAGACACCGTCAGCCGAGACGATGACGCCGAGGAACTCGGTCTTGTAGACAGAGAACTCGCACTTCTCCGCCTTGGCGTAGAGACCGTGCTCGATGAGTCGCGTGAGGACTCGGCGCACGTCTTTATCGTGCTGAGCCGGGTCTTCGGAGAAGATCAGGATGTCGTCGAGATAGATCACGACCTTGTGATCGAGGAGGTCGCGGAAGACGTCGTTCATGAAGTGTTGGAAGGCGGCCGGGGCATTGGTGAGGCCGAACGGCATGACCAGACACTCGAAGTGGCCGTATCGAGTGCAGAATGCCGTCTTCCACTCGTCGCCTTCCTTGATGCGTACCAGGTTGTAGGCACCACGAAGGTCGATCTTGGTGTATCGCTTGGCCTTCCGTAGCCGGTCGAGGGCCTCTGGAATGAGGGGCAGAGGGTACCGGTTCTTGACGGTGATGTTGTTGAGCGCGCGGTAGTCCACGCAGAGTCGAAGTGAACCATCCTTCTTCTTGACGAAGAGAACCGGAGAGCCGGCCGGGGATCTTGACGCGCGAATGAATCCTTTTGAGAGATTGTCTTGGATCCACTCGTGGAGCGCCTTGAGCTCCGGCTCGGAGAGCGGGTACAGAGGTCCGAAGGGTGGTTGCTTGCCGTCCTCGAGCTCGATGCTGAGGTCGTAAGGCCGGTGTGGAGGCAAGGTGTCGGCCTTCTTCTTGCTGAACGCCTCAAGTAGGTCGTGGTACTGTGCTGGGACCTTCTTCTTGAGAGTTTCGACGTAGTCCGGAGGGTCGGGAAGGTCCTTGTCGAAGGGCTCGGCCGCGGAGTCCAGGTCGGTAGCGGAAATGCCCAGGGATGCTGAGCGCAGGAACAGAATGCCGGCATGGGAGCCGGGCAAAGACAGGGCGGCCTGGAAAGAGCCGAGGTCGAGGCTTGCGATGTTGGGGACCAGCGCTAGGGACTTGACAGGTTTGCAGGGCAGAGTGGTGTCCTTGAGCATGACTGTGCCTGCATGCCAGTCGATGTGAGGGTTGTGCTGGCGCAGCCAAGGCATGCCGAGGACGATCGGGTAGTTGCCGAGTGTGGTGACGTCGAACTCGACCGTCTGTGTGTGGCGGTTAAGCTCGATGTCGACCTTGCAGGAGTGTGTGACGAGGCCGGAGGAGATGGGACGACCGTCGATGACGAAGAGCTCGACGGGGTCCGGCTTGTCGTGCAGGTCGAGGTTGTTCGTCTTGCAAAAAACAGAGTCGAGGAAGTTGGAAGTAGCGCCGGAGTCCACCAGGGCGAAGGTGGTAATCTTGATGGAGTCCGACTGCCGCAGGGTCAAGGAGAGGATAATAGGATCCTCGGGCCCAGGAGCAAGTGCCGCTTTGGTGATGGTAGCGCAGCGCTTGGAAGACTTGCCTGGGTGGGCGCGCTGGCTGGTCCCACTCAGGCTGAGCCTTTTTCCTCCTTGAGCTCGATCTTGCAGGCCGGAGTCAGGGTCGCCTGGATCCGTCCGACGGTCTTGCGAGGCCTCTCTGGACAGGCGTCGACTCGGTGTCCGGCCTTGCCACAGTATAGGCAGAGGTTGTTCTTGATGCGACGCTGGCGCTCGTCGTTCGTAAGAGGCTTGAAGCGCTGCGTCTTGACCGCATCGACGTCCATTGGACGAGGGCCGGAGCCCGAGGCACCTTGGTAGCCTGATGTCGGGCGAGAGAAGCTGCGGGGAGCCGTCGAGATGCTCGGACGGAAGGTGGTTGTTGTCCGCGAGCGACTGTCTTGACGTCGCTCGTGGAGGCGGTTGTCGAGGCGAATGGCCAGTGCCGAGAGCTCTTGAAGTGTCTTCGGGTCGACATTGGCGAGAGCAAGAGCGTCCTTGACGTCGGACTTGAGGCCAGAGTAGAACTGCGCGCGTAGGGCGTCGTCGTTCCAGTGCAAGAATGCGGCGAGCTTGAAGAAAGTCGAAGAGTACGCCGAGGCGGAGCCCGTCTGAGTGAGAGTTTGTAGACGGGTCGTCATCGTGCGCTCGCGGTCCGGGTCACCGAGGTTCGTCAGGAGGTCCTTCGTGAATGCCTCGTAGTCGTTGAGAAGAGGGTCGTCGTGACGAAGGAGGTGGGGCTCGAACCAGGCGAAGGCCTGACCGCGCAGGAAGGATGCCGCAAAAGAAACCTTCTCGCGATCCGTTGGGAACAGCGAGGGGTTCGCCGAGATGTACAGGTTGACGTGCGAGAGGAAGGTCGAGCAGAGGTGTTTGTCCTTGCCGTCGAATTCCGGAGGCTTGTTCAAGTGCAGGGTTGCCGCAGGAGCGCGAGGTGGCTGCGCTTGATGGACACCCAGGTGGAAGATCATGTCTTGAAGTTGACTGATCTGATCGCGGAGTTGCTGGACTTCCGCGGCGGAAGCATTGGGAGCGTTGGCTTGGTGGTCTTGAGCGGTGTCCATAGTCGGCTTGTCAGATTGTCAGGTTGTCAGGTGTCGAGGAGCTTGAGTGGCCTTGGCAGTTGTTCAGGTGGTGGTGATTGGGGAGCTGGTCCTCGAGGTCAGGCTGGGGAGGGCCGGTATATATACCTTTGAGGGCCCCACAGGAGGTTGTCAGGTTGCTGCGCTGGAAGTTGCTGGAATCGAAGGCCGTAGAAGGTCCTCGAAGGCCGTGAGAGGCCGAGTCGCCGTGAAAGGCCGAGTCGCCGTGAGAGGCCGGATGGGGTGCGCACGAGGTCGCTGGTATGTCCTCGTCGCCAGGTTGCAGCTGGTCGGACAGGTACTGCGCTGGGGAAGACCGGATCCAGGCTCCGCCAGAAGCCGTGGAAAGCGCAGTCGAAGGCAGTGACTTGCGGTGTTCGACGTGTTGAATGAGTTGTCGACACCGTGTCGCAAATTTGCTGGGGAGTTGTTGGTGTGGTGTGGTGTGTGAGTTGTTGTTGTTGTTGTTGTTGTTGTTGTTGTTGTTGTTGTTGTTGTTGTTGTTGTTGTTGTTGATGTTGGTTGGCTGGATGGTTGGCTCGGTGTTGTCGTTGGTCTTGTTCTTGCTGCCGGTGTCTTGAGGAGTGCTCTTCCAGTCAGCTCCGGGAACTTAGCAGACGCTCGAGGCGTTTTCCGGCAATGCCAGCATAGCTGACAAGGTTCCTACTGCTTTCCCGTGGCTTTGGAGCCAGTGGAAGGAGCACAACTGCTGTCTTGAGCGGACACCCCCGGCGTTCACCTCTCCACTGGGCTGGCCAGACCCTAGGAGAGGCTATTTGCCTATGTGGGAGCTGCTGGTATCTGGTGGAGCCTAGTATATGCCGCGGCATAAGTCATAGGACGCCAGACCAAAGGTTCTACCACCCAGCGGTCCAAAGCAGTGTCGAGTCGAGAGCCTTGACGCGTCTTGAGGTCGGAGGTCGCGGGCCGAAGGCCGGAATCCAGTTCTTCTGTCGGCTGGCGGTCCGGGCAGGCGGAATCGGCGGGCGACCTTGGTGGCAAAGGAGTGGCGAGGGAGGAGAGGTAAGGGAAGGGAAGGTAGACGAGAACTGGATTGCGGGAGCAAGGGGGGAGACAGCTGGAGGAGGGCCTCCTTATATACCCTCGAGGGGGGTGCTAGGGAGGTGTGGCGAGAAGTGGCAAGAAGGTTCGAGGAGGTTCCAGGAGGTTCGATATGGCGTGATCGATGACGTCATAGCAGATCTGGATGAGTCCGGCGATGACGTCATAGTGACGTCATCGGCAATCGGGGGTCACATCATAAGATCGGAGATGACGTCATAGCGGATCGGGTCGAGATGCGTGATGACGTCATAGTGACGTCATTGGATCGGGCATGACGTCATCGGATCGGGGATGACGTCATACCTGATCGGGTGTGGCAAACCGGTGGCAACGCCGATATCTCGGCGTACAGTGGTCCACCGCCATGGTTGCCGCAGAGTCTGTGGAGGGTTAGCGCGTTGGGTCAGCGAAGGGTTACAGTGCAGCCTTTCGGCAGACTCACAGGAAACTGCGAGAGACCTTCCGCAAGGCACATTGAAAGCCTCTACGGGCCCTTTGCTCCGTACGGTCAAGGGTTCGTTTCCTGTGAACGGTATGGTCAGGGTTAGGACCGAGGTACTCAGGAACGGTAGGGTTGGAATCCATCATATACCATTTCAAGACAAGCATGCCTAATCCTTAGAGCGACTGTCTTTCGGAGGGCTAGCAACGCAAGAATAGAGCGAGGGTTGGTGGCTTAGGGTTCTGCAAAGAACGCAACGGACGTGAATTGAGCGACAGAGGGCTGGGAACATGGTGGCTGCCCATACGGGGCGTGGTGCTGGACTGCTAACACGCTGGCTAGCTCTCTCGAGTCTACATGCTGTTCGATGCGCTGCTCGAGGCCACGGAGCCGCTGCTCGTGTCTTCCGCGGCCCGACCTGCGTGGCTGTCGTTGACGAATCGTCGGAGGAAAGTGTCCTCCGGCTCCGTGCTGACGCCATACGCCTCCCAGTCGAAGTCGTGATCGAAGTCGCCAAAATCGTCGAGGTCGGCCTCAATGAGGTCGCGGTTGAACCTGTAAGAGTGCGATCATGTCAGCACGAACAATGTGGATCTGGATTGCGCGACTCACTTGTGAACATCGAAGCGCTTGTCGCGGTCCAGTGTGTCCCGGCGAAGCTGGGCCAGTCGACGATCGATGATTTGCCAGTAGTCAGGGTTGTAACGCCACGTCGTGTGGCCGGCATCGTCTTCGCCGGTCTCCTCAAGCCCGTCTTAGACCGCTGCGCGGCGCTGAACATGAGTGGTGACAGGTTATGAGTCAGCCAACATCCAGGATCAGAGGGTCGGAGCGACTGACCAAGAAGGCGATTCGGATGATGCGATAGCTTGTTACCTCCATTCGGTCGCTGCCGTGCAGCCTTTGCGCCAGACGTAAGAGGTTGGTGATCCGAGTCGTGCCGTCATCTGGGAGACCAGACATGCTGAGCAGCTGGTGATATGTGTGACGGAAAGTTGGATGTGAATAGTCAGACTGCTGTCGGGCGAAGTGAAGCCACGCGCTTGACACTCACGGTCGTCTTCGTATGCAAGCGAAGGTTGTCCAAACGCTGCTTGACAACGCCGCGGACCAATGCCTCGCCGGCATGATTGCCGCGTTGCAGCAGGTGCTCACCATTGCTGCCTGCAAGGTCGGGATGCTCGGCAAGCCATGTCTGCAAGGATGATGGCAAGAGGTCAGATCAGCCAGGTGGACTATCTCAACAACACTCACCATGATCGCGTCTTCAAGCAGCTTCGATGCCCCTGGGTTGTCCACCGTGCCGCATGCGTACCCTGGGGCATCCTCACTCCACCACATCCGGTTCGTGAGGCGGCGTATGTTGACCTGTATGCTTGGACGACGAGACGATCAGCAAACGCGTCCAGGAGGTGTTGTATGGCTGGACTCACCTTGTCTTCTTTAAATACGACATTGCGACGCTGCTTCTCGCGTTGAACTAGCGCCGATATGTTGGCTTTCATGGAGCCTACATCATCCTCGAGACGACGTATGACCATCAGATGGTGCAGCGATAGTCCGGTGGAGAGGACAAACTCGAAAGGGGCGAAGAAGCGTGAGCCTGATGTGGTGGCGCCCGGTATATCGTCGTCGCTCGCGGTCTCCTCCAGCAGGGAGTCGCCGCGAATGCAATCGAGAATGCCCATCGACCTCTTGGTGAAGCCGCAAGATACAGCCAGTTCAAAGTCAGACGGTGGTACGGTCCCACCATGTTCTCGGCGACTCACATTGTCGCGTTTCGCCAAGATACGATCCTCGTACTGGGTGCAAGTTTGCTCCAGGAGGTGGCAGAGCTCGACCGTCAACGGCGTCATGCGCAGGAAGGTGACGATGTTTGGGTTGGCAATCTTGGCCAAGTCGTCTTCGGTGACCAGAGCTTGGAGATTGTGAGATGCTGCGCTTGGTGTACGCAAATCGCCAGCACCACCACCGCGGGGCTGCTTGTTGGACGAGAGCATGCTGCGATAGTCGCCATCAGCCTGCCTCCGGTCCTGGTCGGACGGACGTCGTTTCTGTCCTCGAGCCATGAAGGACCGAGCGGGTTGATTGACTCGGTGTTGAGCGTGTTGGCGTGGTCGTGATCCTATCACTGTGTGCAGGAGCTCAGAACGGTGGTGACAGGGGCGCGGAGTGCAAAGGGGCGGGAAGGAAGGATGGAGAGTGAAGAGTGATCAGCACGCATCGGCAGAACAGGGAGGGGGCGCAGCGTGGGAAGGCATGCTGAAGGGAAGACATGATATATGTAGTCACACGCCTTCGGTTCTGTCTGGTCGCTGCGTGACACATACTTTGGGCAGGCCATCTCGTACCTTTGGTGAATCATCTCGTACCTTTGGCGCAGCATCTCTGTGCACTGAATTCGGACTCGCTTGGCTAGTATCGGTTGCCTAAAATGAAGCCTGCCATGCATGGAGGCGCCGCGTGTAATGTCTGACGAGTTGAATGGTGGTGCATCATACTGAGGTGATGTTGTCGACGGCCGGCCGATGACCGCGCCATGTTGATGTTGTCGGCGCGCTCACGAGTCTTGGCCTCCATAACCCTCGTCATCGTCTGCCCTGTGGAGCCTGTGTCAAAAGCACTTTATCAACAACCCTAGGTCTGTGTGCTTCGGCGCGTAGCACCGCAGTCGCCTCACCCAAAGTCGCCAGCAAATGCTGCTCTTCCGATTTCGGTGCTCGTCCATGCGTCTCGGGGCCGGTCGGGGAAGGCGTCGAATGTCGAGTTGACCGAGCGAAACGCGCACGCGTTCATCAGCCATTGCTTGCCGTCGCCGCTGTGTACGACCTGGCCTGCATTGATCGAGCAGCCTTGAGATCGACAGTCGTGAACCACATGTATCTTGGCCAGAACGTCCTACAAAAGACGCGATGTCATCGTTCATGGTCAAGATGAAAGCTTCCGTAGTCACTCACATCTAGCATGATCTCGAAGATCTCCGATTCCTCACCCAGCCGGACCGCGTTGGGCTGCCATTCGTCGCCAGGGCTCAGTCTGCGCGGCCACAAGGGCAACAGCCTGACCTTTGGCAGTGCCACAGACGGGTGGCGTCTCAGCGTACTGCTAGTCGTTGACGGTGGAGCTAGTTGCTCTATGTCGACCACTCTGCCAGCTCGTGTCTGCGTGAGGTCAACAACCTTCAGAGAAATTGTTCCAATGAGTCGGTCTTGCCTACTCACCTGGGCGGGCGTGTCGATATCACCTTGATCGACATGCACAGTCCTAAGAACGACATGATCGCCAATGGCGATTGGTTCGTGGCAATGAGACTGGACAGTGACCGAGCCTTTCGACTGCTTGTTGCTCTTGCTCTTCCGCTTTTTTTGCAGACCGTACATCTTGAAGGCCATATCTTGGGTTGCTTCCAGGTTGCGCATGATCCTGTTCAGGCCGGCACCAACTCGGCGCGCGTCGCCGTGTGACATACATGCGCCGATGATGATATCGCGTAGCATCTCTTCATCCACTATGCGCTGGACTATGTCTCGTGACGGATTGTGCCGGTTGCTGAGCATCGACGCGCTACGCACCACCGCATTGAAGCTTTCGAACCTTTCGCCTGAAACGATTGGTAGCGGCCCAAAACGCTGCAGGTCGCGAGGCACGTGCGCGAGGACGTGCAGTTTGGACTTTTTGGCGAAGTGGTGTGGGCAAACTCGCGCCACGGAGTAGTAGAAGTCTTGCATCGCGTTGTGGATGTGAGACTGAGGGTAACTCGATGAGATCAGTGTGAGGTTCTGCGGACACCTGCCTGGTACTCACCATCCACGCGATAGACGACTGTCGATCAATCCTTGGGACGTGCAAGGCCGCCGCCAGAACGCATTGTGCATGCCATGCTCGCCGAAGATCTTCGTCTACTCCCACTTGGGTCAGGGCCCAGGGCATGACTTGCACCAGAGCCTTGAGGTCCTTGCCGTTGAGGCTCTGACGATGCTTGATGAGGTACCATCCGCGTAGCTTTGAGGTAGCGCCGCTGTCGACCGTGTCTGACACGGACAGCCAGGATGCTAGCAGCGACCGTTGAGCGACCGATAGCTGCGCAAGCGTGTGCCGCCAAAGATACTTGACCGTCCCCAGCAGCACTGTGTGGAGGATCTCGCACGGCAGATCTGTTGTGATGTCAAAGCCGGAGAGATCTATGGCGAAACACATAGCGCATTCAGTAGCGGTATCATCGTCCGCAGTAGTCGGCTGACTCACCTCGAAGTGCAAAGAGCGGATTCCAGTGCGTACCTTCGGCAACCATAGCTTCGAGACGCGTTTGAGCTCTCGCGGCTGCCTCGGTTTGGTCCTCTTGCCCTGTACTGACAAGCACTGCTTGCAGTTGATGGCAGGCCTCCGAGGTCAGTTTGTCTTTGACCCCGCTTCTGGTTGCCTCCGCCTTCCATGCGTTCTTGCTACCGTCGATAGCCAGCTGCATTTGCGCTCGAAGCGACTCTTGCAGCGCATCCGAAGTACGCGGTTCGCCGGGCTGACGGTGGAAACACAGAAGACCATGTCAGATGATGCACAATTCGCTACGCGACCCTTGCCATACTCGCCTGTGTACACGCCGCAATCCCCTCCATGCTGCTTTTGTAGACCTTGTTGCCGCCGAAGTTGCAGCTTCGGCAGCATCGATTCCCGCCACTGCCAACGTTGGAGGCCAGCTCGGCGGCCATGGGGTTGTCGCAAACGATCACGGCCAGGTGGGCAAATACGAGAACCGTCTCCTCGTGCAGAGCGTCCCAACATTCCACACCGTCGTTGTAGAGGTGCCTGTGTGGAAGCAAAGGAGAGAACAGGTGACTACATGTCGTCACAGTCCGGCTGAGCGATCCCACTTACGCTAGTTCCAAAGTCAAGGCCATCGTGATCTCCTGGGGGCTGGCCACGTCACTGACCGTGAAGACGCGTAGCGATGCATCGAGAGCAAGGAGCTCAGCATCGAATGCCCCATTCTGGACCAGACAGACGTGGTGTTTGTTCCAGCGCTTCGATTTGGCTCCGGACACGTCGTCCAAGAAGACCAGCAAGGGCACACTGTACGCAGGCCGCTTGTTGGCCACTGAGCGTACAGTGCTGAGCGGTGCATAGTGCTGTCCGTCATGCACCACTGCGGGTCAGACAGAGCTAGGTATCAGGGTGGAGATGTGTGGCGGCAATGATGCGGCTCTCACCAGCACGAAGCTTGGCCCTCCTCGCCAACTCGAGACCCGTAGCGATGATGTCTGCGGCACAGATGATAACCTTGTCATCTGAGACTAGGAAATCGCAGCCAGTGGACGTAGCCTTGAGAGCCTCGGCTTTGATGGTGCCGTCTTGGTCGGAGTACCATGACATGACGAAGGCAAAGCCCTCGACGTGTTCGAGGACCTCGCCGATGTAGCAATGCCGATCGCGATCGAGCCGTAGCATTGGTGGTCGAGTGCGCGGGTTGTCAGCGGCAGCGTCGGAGTCCATGTAATCTTCGATGACATCGCCACGCCGAGGACAAAGACGTAGATGCTTGCGCAGCATTGGATTGGCAAAGTCCTGCTTGCAAGAGGTAGGCACTACATCAGTGAAGACGACCGCGTTGGAGTATGTTGGCACAGCGGACTCACTGAACGAAGGGACTCGGCAATCGTATGAACGTAGAATTGGTGGCCCTGAATGCCTTGGACTTGCTTGAGGGCAGATTGATTCATGCGCGTCCTAGCCGTGGCCATCTCCTTCCTGTATTGCCCGTATCTGGGCACGCCGGCGACACCCATCATGTCGAAGGCGAGGATGACGGACTTGATCTGCTGAGAGGACATTGGGCAGCGTGGATTGTTCGCGATGAAGGCGAGTACGAACATCTGAGGACGAGAGCGAGATGTTGTACTTCACCAAGCAGCTCAAGATCCACATCACCGTCCGTACTCACCGCCTTGCTAGAAAAGGGCGCGTATTCGGAGCTGCTGGCACTGGTCGCCTCGTTTTCTGCGTCATGATCGCCAAACGTAGCATCGGATGCCTGTTCTGAAACTTGTTCGACTTCATCATCAGCTGCCTGGCCTTGCGACTGTGACCCAGTACCACCAGCGCCCCCCATCGTGGCAAAGGTGAACCAAGGTGCACGAGGCTGGTATCGAGCAGCATCGTTCTGATTGCTGTCCATCACCGAGTCGCCGATGAGCTCGCCGTCAAGGACCGGACTGTGAGCATCTTGAGTCGATGAGGCGGCACCAACGCGATCGCCACCGACGAGACTCGGTGGAGACAGTGCGCCGCCCTGTTCGCGTACTCGGACACTGCCCATGGTGCTGGAGGGTCGGCGCTCCTGGCGGACTTGACACTCCTGAACCCATCGCCATTGTCGCTGATGGCCGGCAGATCGCGCGTGCTCATTGGCCTTGGAGCGATGCATAGGCCTGCGCTGCCTAGCACATACCGTGCACTTGAAGAGCAAGCCGCTGGCCGCTATGCCAAAAGGCAGCTGCGTGGTCGAGGGGCCGGACATACGAAGAGGGCGTTGCTGGAGACGAAGGCCAGCAACGGTAGTCAACATCACGGGCAAGACACGGGCGCGAATGACCAACTCACAAGAGCAGCAACCGCACCATGGCCGAGTCTGCGCGACGCGCGCAGACGTTGTCGGACTCCAAGACGTGCGGTGGAAGGCGAACGCGTCTGGTGGTGCTCATAGCCTTGTCGTGGTTGAGGGTCACAAAGGCCTTGGGGCGCCGCAGCTGCTGAAGAGCCTCTCTCGATCACTGGAGCATTCCCTCATCTGGATCATACAAGAGGGCGCTCAGAGACAAGGCTCCATGTGCCTTCTCACGGGCGACCCTCAAACCCTTTGGACGCATTTTGCTCCCATCACCCTTCCCGCCGCACAGCGGTGTCGTACGGACTCCGGGATTTCGCCAGTCGGCAGAGCTTGATCCGGACTACAGTCCTGGAGCATCAGCTGTGTCATGTGATCGACGGGGTCCGTGACATCCTCCACCCCGTTGCCTTCCGCTCTCGCAAGCTCTCTGCAGCGAAGCTGAACTACGACATTCACGACAAGGAGATGCTCGCCATCTTCGACACTCTCAAGAATTGGAGACATCTTCTCCTCGACACCCAGCACACGATTACGATATATACCGACCACAAGAACCTCGAGTATTTTACAATTTCCAAGCTCCTCACCAGACGACAAGCCCGGTGGGCTATCTTCATCGTCGACTTCGACTTTTGTATCATTTACCAACCCGGACACCCCGGCGGCAAGTCGGACGCTTTGGCCCGTCGACCAGACTACCATCCGGGGACGTCAAGCAAGAATTATGCCGACAACAACCAGCACAACTTCAAGATCCTTCTTCCTACCGACAAACACCAGCTACCGACACCACAAGCCCGAGCAATGTACTCGGTCCAAATCGATCAAGACCTACTCTCAAAAATTCGAAAAGCTTACGCCAATGACCCACATCTACAAGAACACCCGACCGAATTCGAAGAATCCGGACGGTCTACTTGTCAAGCACAACAAAATATACGTGCCCGAATCCATACGCCTCGACATCCTCAAGACTCGCCACGACCATCCACTCGCAAGACACTCGAACTCATCAAGCGCGACTTCTTTTGGCCTGGAATGGCCAAGTTCATCCATGCCTACGTCGACTCTTGCGACTCCTGCTCTCGAACCAAGGCTCATCGACACAAGCCATACGGACTTCTCAAGCCCCTGCCCATACCGACTCGACCCTGGTCCGACATCTCGATGCACTTCATCGAGTCTCTTCCGACAAGCAACGGTTTCGACGCAATCCTCGTCATCGTTTGCCGACTCACCAAGATGGCGATCTTCATTCCGACATACACCACGGTGACAGCACAAGACCTCGTCAAGCTGTACCTACAGCACGTATTCTCCAAGCACGGTTGCCCAACAACCATCGTATCCGACCGCGGCAGCGAGTTCACGTCCTCCTTCTGGAAATCGCTATGCAAGCTACTCAACATTCGACAAGCACTCAGCACAGCGTATCGATCTCAAACGGACGGGCAGACGGAACGACTCAATCAGACCCTGGAGCAATACTTTCGAAACTTCACAAACTACCAGCAATCTGACTGGGCCGACTTCCTGCCCTTGGCCGAATTCGCCTACAACAACTCAGAACACGCTACGCTCAAAACAACACCATTCTTCGCCAACAAAGGTTTCCATCCCATGTTCGGACTTTCGGCACCTCAAGACAACAACGACATCAGCGGCACCGACAACCCGTATCACCCTCTCGCCTCGACCGTCGTCAATCATTTCTCAACAATACACGACTACATCAAGGAAATATCTCAAGCAAACGAACGATCAGCGAAACACTACGACGCCAAGCACATGCCCCCACCGGACTTCAAAATCGGCGACATGGTTATGCTATCTACTCGCAATCTTCGAACGACAAAACCATCCAAGAAGCTCGACTATCGATTCCTGGGTCCCTTCAAGATCATCGACAAGATCTCAAGCCATGCTTTCCGACTCCAACTACCAAGCAACATGAACATACACAACGTCTTCCACGTCAGCCTCCTCAAACCTCACAAGCCCAACATTATCGATGGACGAACCTAAGATTCTCCCCCACCCATCAACGTCGATGGGCAAATCGAGTACGAAGTCGAACGCATCGTCGACAGCAAGCTCGATCGTCGCTACGCATGCCCACTTCGATACCTCGTCGAGTGGACTGGCTACACAGGCCCCGACCGCTTCACTTGGGAGCCTGCCGACCAGCTCAACTGCCGCCACCACATTGCCGACTTTCACCTTCGGTACCCTGACGAGCCCGGCCCTCAACAATCATGACAACTTCGGTACTCACTTCGGTATCGAACTTCGGTACTGAACTTTGGTATTCACTTCGGTATCGGACTTCGGTACTCACCTCGATACTGGACCTGGGCACCCATTCCACTTAGCAACACTGCAACTCCACCTGGCCAGCCACGTGGAACCTTCAAGAAACCGATCAAAACTTTCAACTTCAACGCTCCAACATCCTTCTCCACGACCACCACCATCCACCACATCAGCACACAACATGCCTCAAGACTTCATCCCGGGCCCATGTCCGGGCAACTGCGGAGTCATCTTCACCAACTTCAAGGCCGCCAAGAACCACTGGGCCACCCACCACCCGGGACCTCACCCTTTCTCCTCTCGTCAAGGCCAACGCAAAGCTCAGCCCCTTCTCAACCGTTGGGCAAGCCTTCCGTCGACTCTACCCATCTACAAGAAAGGCCAGCGAGCTCTCGAGCTGGCCTATCACAAGAACCTTCACCTCAACACGCCGACCCTCCTGGCGTCCGACATCGGTTCATCCTTCGTTACGGCGCCTTGGTGGCACCATCTTCGGTCCGACCTTCGCTATTCGGACAACGCGCAGGCCACCATCTTCGCTTCTGCCGACAGCCTTGCTCTTGACAACGCGTCTCCTCAAGATGTCCTCGACTCGCTCTTCGACAGCCAGCAAGCCAACCTACCGGCTGAAGTCGCCACTCAACTCTGCGCCGTCATCGACATTCGCCCTTCCGCCGACTCCGGCCTTCAGTCTTGCAAGTACCTCGTCGACTCAATCACTGCTTCCTTTGGCATACCAGCTCGCGGACCTACACCACAGCTGGCACCACCATCACGCCGGCCGGACACATCACGGAACCTCACCACGATGGTGTCTGGGATTCCGCCATCATCATCCAGCTACTTGGCGAGAAGATCTTCTTCGTATGGCCGCCAACCACTCTCAATCTCGACATTGCCTCCAAATTTCATCGCGGCACCACCTCCTGGCTTTACCACGCCATCCAACACCTCGAGCACGGACAGATGGTGCACCTTCGACCCGGCTCCAAGATCTACCTTCCGGTCTGCTCGCTGCACGCTGTCCTCGCTCTCACGCCTTCGGCGCTCACCGGCTACCGGATTCACAACGCATCCATCCTGAAGGATATCCCTCGGCTCCTCAAGTGGGACATCGATACCTCTATCAAGCTTCACCAAGACCGCGACATTCTTACGGAGATCTTACTCGAGCACGACGACCTCTTCGACCTTTGGTGTCATCAACACGCCTTCGACGACACACACAAGTCCGACCTCGACACACTCCGGACTCTTTGGACCACCGACCTCCGCGTCAAGCTCAACTCGCGCATCATCGACCTGGATCGTCGCCGCAAGCACCCTCGCCTTTGCTGACCTTGGTCTTGCAGGAGCTCGACCTTAGACGGGGGGTACTGTTAGGATCCTGACCCTTGCACCAGCCAATCATTAGCCAGCCTCCTTCTCGGAACATCGGTCCCGACGGATCCGCCTTTCGGAATTCGACATCCGACAACTCCCACACATCGCAAGTCTCGGATCTCGACTTCCGGCCCAACACAATCACGCCATTTCACCCTCAACCACTCCTCAACCCCAACAATCTTACGACTTCTACTCTTCGTGCCTCGGTCATCTCCGGTCTCTACGTTCCCCTCTCCTCTTCTGCGCTCACACCCTCTTTCGCTACCTTCGCGCCTCTTCCTCGCAAAGCTGACCCCGAAACTATATAAGTCGCCATCCTGTACCCACATCCCTCCTTCATTCCCCAAGCGACAATCATATGTTACACACCCCCTCGAGTTCTCACACTCCTCTCGGATCCCTCTCGAGCTCTACGCTACCCTAGTCACCCGCTTCCGACTTCGGTATTCACTTCGGTGCTCAAGTCCCGAGACCAACCTACAACCACTCACAATCAACTTCGGTATTCACTTCGGTACCGGACGTCTACAGCCTTTCGTGTCGGCTGGCGGTCCGGGCAGGCGGAATCGGCGGGCGACCTTGGTGGCAAAGGAGTGGCGAGGGAGGAGAGGTAAGGGAAGGGAAGGTAGACGAGAACTGGATTGCGGGAGCAAGGGGGGAGACAGTTGGAGGAGGGCCTCCTTATATACCTTCGAGGGGGGTGCTAGGGAGGTGTGGCAAGAAGTGGCAAGAAGGTTCGAGGAGGTTCGAGGAGGTTCGATATGGCGTGATCGATGACGTCATCGATGGCGTGATCGATGACGTCATAGCAGATCTGGACGAGTCCGGCGATGACGTCATAGTGACGTCATACCAGATCGGGGATGACGTCATCGGCAATCGGGATGACGTCATCGGCAATCGGGGGGTGACGTCATAAGATCGGGGATGACGTCATAGCGGATCGGGTCGAGATGCGTGATGACGTCATAGTGACGTCATTGGATCGGGCATGACGTCATCGGATCGGGGGTGACGTCATACCTGATCGGGTGTGGCAAACCGGTGGCAACGCCGATATCTCGGCGTACAGTGGTCGTACGGACTCCGGGATTTCGCCAGTCGGTAGAGCTTGATCCGGACTACAGTCCTGGAGCATCAGGTGGGTCACGTGATCGACGGGGTCCGTGACATGATCTGTTCTTGGTGCTGTGCGGAGGTCAAGCCGTACGCGGGACGGTTGATAGGATGGGCATCGCCGGTGTCGATGATGGTGTCTTTGAGTACGCGGGGTGGTGGTAGCTCGGTGGGCAGTTCGTTCTTTGACAAGTCCTCCCGAAAGGTGTCCCGGTACCAGTGGTCCTGGTCGGGTTGAGGGAAACGGGCACCCGTAGCGGGTACCCGTGGTTGTCCGGGTCGCGGCTGGGCATTGCAGGTGCCGGGCGGGCATGCTGAACGTTGCGGGTTGCCCGGCTTGCCCGCCAACTGAGACGCGACGCGTCGGCGACGCGTAACCCTGTCAGTAAAGTTCGCTGCAACGACGCTGCTGCTGCTCCCTGCTACATACCAACCACCGTCCCCACTCCCCTTCACCGTCAAAGCCCAACATGCTCCCAAGGATGCTGCCATCATTCGATGATGACCTGCCTGAGCTCCCATTCGAGCCAGGCACGCTGCCCGAGATGTGTTGCCAGCCCAACAGCGACTTTACCATCGTCGAGCCGCAGTCAGAGCCATCAAGCTATAATGACGACCGCAGCAGTCCGGCTTCAAGCTCGATTCGCAAGAAGCGCAAGTGTTCACAGTACTGGGAGCACTTCGAGGCTCCCGTCGACGGCAAAGTGAAGTGCAAGCACTGTCCAGCCAAGATTGCGATCAAGGACGACAACAGCACTGGTGAGTGATGACGGCTACCCGTCTGCCTGACAGCTATTGACTTGTCATCTTCGCGTCGCTCAGGAACCTCGTCTCTCAAGCGGCACCAGCAACGGCACGGGTTCTACGTCCCAAAGGACCCCTCGCAGCCAATGCTGATGCCCATGGGCCTCTTCAACAAAGAACAAGCAATGGAACGGCTCTGCGACTTCATCGTGGGCGACCAGCAGGCGTTTTTCCTGGTTGAGCATCCGGCATTTCAGGCCTTTGTCAGTGCCCTGCAGCCATCGTTCAAGCTGCCCGGAGCCGATGCCATACGCGATCGTCTGCTCAAGGAGGCGGATGGACGGCGTGGCAAGCTGCGCGACTATCTGGCTCGTCTCGACAGCAAGATCGCAATCACGACAGATGCCTGGACCGCGCCGAACGCCGATCAGTACCTGACCGTCACGGGGCACTGGATCGACAACGCGTTTCGACAGCAGCGCCTGCTGCTCGGTTTTGTGATCTTTCCATCACCACACACGGCCGCAGCCGCGGAGGAGCTGGTTTTCGGTGTCATCAAGTCGTGGGAGATCGAAAACAAGGTCATAGCATGCGTTACGGACAACACCGCGTCTGCCTTCAACATCAGCAAGCTCCTTGCCCAGCGCCTGGCATCCCAGCCGCTGTTCGAGATGCGCTGCCGAACTCATGTGCTCCAGCTTGTTGTCAAAGATGCACTCAAGGACGAAGGCATTCAAGCTCTCATCCTCAAGGCGCGCAAGCTCAGCGTTCGGGTACGCAAGTCGGCACCTCTTCAAGCCGCACTCGAGGCAGCATGCCTTCGGTGGTCGGTCAAGTACACGCGCCCGCTGCGTGATATGGAGGTGCGGTGGAGCTCCTCCTTCTCGATGATCGACGCGCTGCTGCCCATGCGCTCCGCCATCACCTACTTTCAGCAACTTCCCGAGCACGCGCAAGAATTTGCAGACAGCCTGTTGCTCTCCGGCACCTGGATGGTGCTGCAAGAGGTGCGTGACATGCTCGAGCCGTTCAAGTTCGCGACAGATTGTCTTCAAGGGCAATACACGACGTTGAGCATGCTCGTCCGCATGTACGATGTTCTCATGCGCAAAGTCAAGGCACTCGAGGACAGCAACGCTAGCGGAGTCGGACGGCGCATCGCTGCTGGTCTGGACGAGGGCCTCGAGGCACGCAAGGGGCTCCTCATCGAGTGCCAAGTCACTCAGTGGGCGGCGATTCTCGATCCAAGTCTCAACATGGGCCTCATTGGTCTTCATCCTCGTCCGCAACAAGTCACGGCCGGACTCAGCACCTTCGTCGACAAGCACTACAAAGCCTCAACATCGGAACAAGCAGCTGCGCCAAGCACCAGCAAGTCAGGATGGGCGACGATGGTGCGCGAGCAAGTCGGACACATCGCGACGTCGGTTCGGACCCCTTCTCTCCAGCTCAACGAGTACCTGGCGGAGCCGCGGTCCGGCGAGACGCTCGACACGGTCGAAGAGATCCTCGCGTACTGGCAGAGCGCTGCCAGACGCAACCCACAGCTCGCTGCCCTCGCTCGAGACATACTCGCCATCCCTGCAACCACTGTGGCCTCGGAGAGTGCCTTCTCGCGAAGCAAGTTACTCATCTCGGATCGACGGACGCGTCTCAAGGGGAGCACGGTCTCGACCCTGATGCTTCTCGACAAATGGTACCATCAGTACCCGAAGATCTTCACCTCTGCCTAGCTCGTCATACTGTTCCATGCTTGATGCTGTCCACTCTGCGTGAATCTCATATGTTGTTGTCTACTCCTATACGGGTACCCGGTAATACCGGGCGGGCAAGGAGCAGTATTTAACGGAGCGGGCGGGCTGTGGAACATCCTTCTCGACGACCACCACCCGCCCGCTACCTGCCCGCCCGCCCGTCTAGGACACTGCCCGGTACCCGGTTAACAGGTCTTGCAGGTCACTGGGAACACCCGGTGACTGGGTGGACCCGGCCTCTTTGGATCTTTGGTCTTGAGGAAGTACAACGTTGCCGCCGGCTGCCGGCCTATCTTGCGTAACTCCCGACCGTTCATGGGTGTTACGATCCAATGCACTCGAGCTGAAGGGATCGTGGTTGATGGGCCTCGTAGGTCGTGCCGAGGGGCAAGGCGAAGAGTCGAGGGTCGAAGTGGTGGTCGAAGATTTGAGTACCGAAGTGGATACCGAAGTGGATACCGAAGTGGATACCGAAGTGCACTCGAAAGGCTGTAGACGTCCGGTACCGAAGTGAATACCGAAGTTGATTGTGAGTGGTTGTAGGTTGGTCTCGGGACTTGAGCACCGAAGTGAATACCGAAGTCGGAAGCGGGTGACTAGGGTAGCGTAGAGCTCGAGAGGGATCCGAGAGGAGTGTGAGAACTCGAGGGGGTGTGTAACATATGATTGTCGCTTGGGGAATGAAGGAGGGATGTGGGTACAGGATGGCGACTTATATAGTTTCGGGGTCAGCTTTGCGAGGAAGAGGCGCGAAGGTAGCGAAAGAGGGTGTGAGCGCAGAAGAGGAGAGGGGAACGTAGAGACCGGAGATGACCGAGGCACGAAGAGTAGAAGTCGTAAGATTGTTGGGGTTGAGGAGTGGTTGAGGGTGAAATGGCGTGATTGTGTTGGGCCGGAAGTCGAGATCCGAGACTTGCGATGTGTGGGAGTTGTCGGATGTCGAATTCCGAAAGGCGGATCCGTCGGGACCGATGTTCCGAGAAGGAGGCTGGCTAATGATTGGCTGGTGCAAGGGTCAGGATCCTAACAATGGGTTCGGCTAGCACCGGTTCTAGATCCCAGGAGCGTCGAGGCCACGACTGGGCCAACGGAAGGGTGTGCGTTTTGCCATGCGCATCCCGTACCCAGTGGCAATTGCGACTCCAGTCTGGTCTCCAATTTCATCGCTTGCAGAACCCCACACCGAGGATGAGGTCGTACCCCATAAGATCCAACACCTGCGTGTCAAGTCGTGTGGAGAAGCCACCGCGATGGAACATCGCCGTAACTCTGCCCAAAATCGACAACGTTCGTCCATCCGGTAGGGTTACGCGTCGAGTCAGGACGTTTGACGTCGGTCGTAGGCCCACGGACTGGGCGAGCGTGGCCGAGATGAAGTTGTCGGAGGCGCCGGTATCCAGCAGGGTGGTGATAGGCGTACCCTCTAGCTGCGAGTGAGGGAGGATGGGACCCGTTCTGAGGTCATTTCGCTGAGAGGCGCCTTCAATGCGACTGAACAGCGCATATAGTTGTTGTCCCAGTACATGATCGTCACCGGGACTAACATGGTCGCCCGGGTGTTGTGGGTTCTTCGGGTTCATTGGGTGCGTCCTACTAACTTGGTGACCGACCCGGTGATCCCGACTGGTGGAGGGCGGAGCCCACTTTTCAGGGGGCCTTCCGTTGAGGTCGAACGCGACGCCCTTCACGCCCGACCCGGTCCTTTTCCCGACAACTTCTTGGGGAGGTGGTTTTGCTCCTGGCGTCGTCCGGATCGACACTCGCGCGCGATATGACCGACTTCTTGACATCGGAAACAGCGCAGTTCGTCGCGCACCGCCGCCAGTTTCACTTCTTCTGGGGCAAAAGTTGGATCACGTCCTTTGTCGTCACGTTGAGCCACATCCTCAGAACCGGACTGTTCTGAGTCCGAGCTATCATTCTGGATAGCCATCAACGCGACCCGGTCTACCGGGTTAGACCCGGTACCGGGGGCGTGGGACGACCGGGTTCGTACCGATACCGGGCTCGGCGCTCTCGGTCCGCCGCCGTCACCGATCGAATCTGTGCGTCCAATCGTATCATGAGCGACATGTACTCCCGGACGTTGGTAGGGGGGGGGGGGGGGGGTCCACCAAGCGGGCGGTCTCAATGGAAGCGGAACCATTCAGGCCATCGATGAATCGCTCCAGCTGGTCTGCATTCCTGGGTGGGTTGTGGAGTACCGAGACTCGATTGAGGAAATCTTGGGCGTATTCGGCCACCGGTCGTGCCCCTTGCCTGCAGGTGGTGTATGCCTTGCGATCCTTCCGATCTCCGTCGATGTCTTTGAATTCCTGAAGGACCCAAGTAATGAACTTGTCAAAGGTGTACGACAGGAGTCCGCCTTCTCCTCCTTGCTGGTCGATCAAGTCCCGTTCTACGCGCCAGCGGGTGCGAGCCGCGCCGCGAAGAGGAAACCGGCAGCCGTGATCACCTTCTCCGCCTCCGGCATATGGGGCTCGCGAAGGGTGAGGATTGTCATATAGTCCCGTACTTGCTGTATCCAGTCGCGCGGGTCGTTACCCGTGGCGCCGTCGTAAGTATCGGGCTTGTTGATGTGGTGAGTGGACCGGCTATACCCGGTAGTGGGTTGATCTTCTGTTAACGGGAGTGGCCCGGTTGCGGTTTGACTCCCGGTAACCCGTGTCAAGTGGGGCGGTAGGCGTTCTGGGTCGGAGGTATGGATCGCACCCTGCTCCGTTGCTGACGACATGACTTGTTCGCGTGGGGCTACGTGAGACACCTGCTCACGAAGCGCGTCGAGTTCCTTTCGCAAGTCTGCATTGCTCTTCAGCAGCTCGGCCCAAGCAGCCGCAGTGGGCAGGCCAGTTTGCTGCTCTGGCGCCACACTGGAGCCAGAGGCGGTAGACGGCCCATCCTCTGTTGCTTGACTGCGGGTCTGAGGTGCCATGTCGGATCGTCCCTAAAACCGGTCTGATACGTTCGAGACTCAGGTCGTTGGGAAGACGAAGCTACCAACTGAAGTGCCCGTAGGCGCGGACTGGCAGACACAAGGAATGTATTGACGCGCTGTTCACCAGCGCGGGTCAGCTCGTCTGAACTCGAGAGAGAAGGACAGTGGGAAGGAATACTCACCTGTTCACCAGCGCGGGTCAGCTGGTGGAACAGGTGAAGGAGAAGGAGGAGGAACGCGAGAGAAAAAGGAGAGACAGAAAAAAAGGGCGACACCAGGTCGCGAGGAGTATGAAGTGAGCTGGTCACTTCAGGGCGGTCCACTGTGTTTGCGGCTAGCGGGGAGGGCGACCTGTGCGTTGGGAAAGTGGTCTGGGTAGCGGGGCGGGCAGCTTAGGAAGTGGCTAGCGGGGAGGGCCACTCAGGGCATTGAGAAAGTACACTGATTAGCGGGGCGGGTCACTATACAGTGTCCGTCAAAATTGTCCACACCGTCGCAAAAATGAAACCTTTCGGGTGATCACTCACCACACAGACCACCTCATAAGACCAAACCATCCAGCAAGGGTTAGGCCTCTTGTTCGAAGCTTCCAGTGCCCAGAACCCTGCACCAATGACTACCACCTGCGCACCAAGGGTTAGGATGTACATGGACAACTATGAAGCGCATCTGACCACTGACCTTCTTCCACTTGTTCTTGGCCTGCTGCTCACTCTCTGATCCAAACCTCGCACTGACTCTCCTTTCCATGGTTGTAAAGCCCACCCAGCCGCTTGCTTCCCCCTCTTCTGTCTCTCTCTCTCCCCGTTCGCAGCGCGTCAAAGGGGCCCTCGAGAAGAACCTCTCCCTGCGCAAAATTGCAGCCATGTACGGCGTCAGCAAGTCTTGGGTCGGCAGGTTCCGCCACTCCCTTGGCGGCCGCGACCCTCCCCCACGTGCCGGACGTCCTGCTGGCCTCTCGCTCCACGACCGCCGTCACCTGGTCCGCCCTATTGTCTCCGGTCGTGTGGAGACAGCCGTTGCGGCTCACGCACAGTACGCCGTCCACACACCGAAGCACCGGTCGGTTTCCACCGTCCGTCGCGTGCTCAAGAATGCCGGCTTGAAGGCGCGAGTCAAGAAAAAGAAGCCCGCTCTCAGCAAGGCGCACATGAAGGCTCGCCTCGAGTGGGCACTCAAACACCGCGAGTGGACCGCCGAAGACTGGAACAAAGTCATCTGGTCTGACGAGACGAAGATCAATCACTACGGCTCCGACGGCAGAAAGTGGGTTTGTGTGCAGAAGGGCTCGTCGCTCACGCTTCGTGAGATCACGCCCACCTACAAGTTCGGCGGTGGTGGTACGATGGTTTCGGGGTGCATCACCTCCTCGGCGGTGGGTGGAATGACCTTTATCGATGGCACTATGGACTCGGCCAAGTACATCAACATCCTGCAGTACCGGCTTAGGGCCACACAGGTTGCTCTCGCTCTGGTCCCGGGCTCTCCTTCTCTGGACCAGCAGATCTTCCAACACGACAATGACCCAAAGCACACTTCTCGGGCTACTAAGGCCTGGCTGGAGCAGCAGAACATCAAGGTGCTGCCTTGGCCTGCCCAGAGCCCGGATTTGAACCCAATCGAGCACATCTGGTGTCGACTGAAGAAGCAGCTCAAGACTTACGACGAACCAGCTAAGACCATGGTCGAACTCCGTAGCCGCATCGAGGAGCAGTGGCAGTTGATTCCGCCTGAAGCAGTGCAGAAGCTTGTGGCTTCCATGCCAGACCGAGTCGAAGCTGTGATCAGAGCTAAAGGTGGCAATACTGGCTACTAGGTGCATTGTGTTGTGTGCGCGTCAAGATTGTCCAACCCTTCAACCCTTCTAACTTCTTCACAAATCAAAGACGTTTCTTCTGAGCTTCTGAATGGTGTGTTGGGGTCTGCCTGCATCTACCATTGGAGTTTCGGGCCAGGTCAATAAGTGTGGTGAGTTGTTGCACACTGACGAGTTGAGGTTGTGGACAATTTTGACGGACACTGTATGTAAGGAGTGACCCCGCACTGTCCAGGTGCCAGACCAAATTCCTGAGCCAACACTTTGGATCACCACATAAACATCAACACAGCTCCTTACCCGGCAAGTAGATCTACCCTCATAATGGCACTTGATCTAGCTCATTCTTCCTTTTCTACAGGCTTACTTAGGGACTCAGAGTGTCACGGACCCGCTCGATCACGTGACCCACCTGATGCTCCAGGACTGTAGTCCGGATCAAGCTCGACCGACTGGCGAAATCCCGGAGTCCGTACGACCACTGTACGCCGAGATATCGGCGTTGCCACCGGTTTGCCACACCCGATCAGGTATGACGTCACCCCCGATCCGATGACGTCGTGCCCGATCCAATGACGTCACTATGACGTCATCACGCATCTCGACCCGATCCGCTATGACGTCATCCGCGATCTTATGACGTCACCCCCCGATTGCCGATGACGTCATCGATCACGCCATATCGAACCTCCTGGAACCTCCTCGAACCTTCTTGCCACTTCTCGCCACACCTCCCTAGCACCCCCTCGAAGGTATATAAGGAGGCCCTCCTCCAGCTGTCTCCCCCCTTGCTCCCGCAATCCAGTTCTCGTCTACCTTCCCTTCCCTTACCTCTCCTCCCTCGCCACTCCTTTGCCACCAAGGTCGCCCGCCGATTCCGCCTGCCCGGACCGCCAGCCGACAGAAGAACTGGATTCCGGCCTTCGGCCCGCGACCTCCGACCTCAAGACGCGTCAAGGCTCTCGACTCGACACTGCTTTGGACCGCTGGGTGGTAGAACCTTTGGTCTGGCGTCCTATGACTTATGCCGCGGCATATACTAGGCTCCACCAGATACCAGCAGCTCCCACATAGGCAAATAGCCTCTCCTAGGGTCTGGCCAGCCCAGTGGAGAGGTGAACGCCGGGGGTGTCCGCTCAAGACAGCAGTTGTGCTCCTTCCACTGGCTCCAAAGCCACGGGAAAGCAGTAGGAACCTTGTCAGCTATGCTGGCATTGCCGGAAAACGCCTCGAGCGTCTGCTAAGTTCCCGGAGCTGACTGGAAGAGCACTCCTCAAGACACCGGCAGCAAGAACAAGACCAACGACAACACCGAGCCAACCATCCAGCCAACCAACATCAACAACAACAACAACAACAACAACAACAACAACAACAACAACAACAACAACAACAACAACTCACACACCACACCACACCAACAACTCCCCAGCAAATTTGCGACACGGTGTCGACAACTCATTCAACACGTCGAACACCGCAAGTCACTGCCTTCGACTGCGCTTTCCACGGCTTCTGGCGGAGCCTGGATCCGGTCTTCCCCAGCGCAGTACCTGTCCGACCAGCTGCAACCTGGCGACGAGGACATACCAGCGACCTCGTGCGCACCCCATCCGGCCTCTCACGGCGACTCGGCCTTTCACGGCGACTCGGCCTTCCACGGCGACTCGGCCTCTCACGGCCTTCGAGGACCTTCTACGGCCTTCGATTCCAGCAACTTCCAGCGCAGCAACCTGACAACCTCCTGTGGGGCCCTCAAAGGTATATATACCGGCCCTCCCCAGCCTGACCTCGAGGACCAGCTCCCCAATCACCACCACCTGAACAACTGCCAAGGCCACTCAAGCTCCTCGACACCTGACAACCTGACAATCTGACAAGCCGACTATGGACACCGCTCAAGACCACCAAGCCAACGCTCCCAATGCTTCCGCCGCGGAAGTCCAGCAACTCCGCGATCAGATCAGTCAACTTCAAGACATGATCTTCCACCTGGGTGTCCATCAAGCGCAGCCACCTCGCGCTCCTGCGGCAACCCTGCACTTGAACAAGCCTCCGGAATTCGACGGCAAGGACAAACACCTCTGCTCGACCTTCCTCTCGCACGTCAACCTGTACATCTCGGCGAACCCCTCGCTGTTCCCAACGGATCGCGAGAAGGTTTCTTTTGCGGCATCCTTCCTGCGCGGTCAGGCCTTCGCCTGGTTCGAGCCCCACCTCCTTCGTCACGACGACCCTCTTCTCAACGACTACGAGGCATTCACGAAGGACCTCCTGACGAACCTCGGTGACCCGGACCGCGAGCGCACGATGACGACCCGTCTACAAACTCTCACTCAGACGGGCTCCGCCTCGGCGTACTCTTCGACCTTTTTCAAGCTCGCCGCATTCCTGCACTGGAACGACGACGCCCTACGCGCGCAGTTCTACTCTGGCCTCAAGTCCGACGTCAAGGACGCTCTTGCTCTCGCCAATGTCGACCCGAAGACACTTCAAGAGCTCTCGGCACTGGCAATTCGCCTCGACAACCGCCTCCACGAGCGACGTCAAGACAGTCGCTCGCGGACAACAACCACCTTCCGTCCGCGCATCTCGACGGCTCCCCGCAGCTTCTCTCGCCCGACATCAGGCTACCAAGGTGCCTCGGGCTCCGGCCCTCGTCCAATGGACGTCGATGCGGTCAAGACGCAGCGCTTCAAGCCTCTTACGAACGACGAGCGCCAGCGTCGCATCAAGAACAACCTCTGCCTATACTGTGGCAAGGCCGGACACCGAGTCGACGCCTGTCCAGAGAGGCCTCGCAAGACCGTCGGACGGATCCAGGCGACCCTGACTCCGGCCTGCAAGATCGAGCTCAAGGAGGAAAAAGGCTCAGCCTGAGTGGGACCAGCCAGCGCGCCCACCCAGGCAAGTCTTCCAAGCGCTGCGCTACCATCACCAAAGCGGCACTTGCTCCTGGGCCCGAGGATCCTATCATCCTCTCTTTGACCCTGCGGCAGTCGGATTCCATCAAGATTACCACCTTCGCCCTGGTGGACTCCGGCGCTACTTCCAACTTCATCGACTCTGTTTTCTGCAAGACCAACAACCTCGACCTGCACGACAAGCCGGACCCCGTCGAGCTCTTCGTCATCGACGGTCGTCCCATCTCCTCCGGCATCGTCACACAATCCTGCAAGGTTGATATCGAGCTTAGCCGCCAGACACAGACGGTTGAGTTCGACGTCACCACACTCGGCAACTACCCGATCGTCCTCGGCATGCCTTGGCTGCGCCAGCACAACCCTCACATCGACTGGCATGCAGGCACAGTCATGCTCAAGGACACCACTCTGCCCTGCAAACCTGTCAAGTCCCTAGCGCTGGTCCCCAACATCGCAAGCCTCGACCTCGGCTCTTTCCAGGCCGCCCTGTCTTTGCCCGGCTCCCATGCCGCATTCTGTTCCTGCGCTCAGCATCCCTGGGCATTTCCGCTACCGACCTGGACTCCGCGGCCGAGCCCTTCGACAAGGACCTTCCCGACCCTCCGGACTACGTCGAAACTCTCAAGAAGAAGGTCCCAGCACAGTACCACGACCTACTTGAGGCGTTCAGCAAGAAGAAGGCCGACACCTTGCCTCCACACCGGCCTTACGACCTCAGCATCGAGCTCGAGGACGGCAAGCAACCACCCTTCGGACCTCTGTACCCGCTCTCCGAGCCGGAGCTCAAGGCGCTCCACGAGTGGATCCAAGACAATCTCTCAAAAGGATTCATTCGCGCGTCAAGATCCCCGGCCGGCTCTCCGGTTCTCTTCGTCAAGAAGAAGGATGGTTCACTTCGACTCTGCGTGGACTACCGCGCGCTCAACAACATCACCATCAAGAACCGGTATCCTCTGCCCCTCATTCCAGAGGCCCTCGACCGGCTACGCAAGGCCAAGCGATACACCAAGATCGACCTTCGTGGTGCCTACAACCTGGTACGCATCAAGGAAGGCGACGAGTGGAAGACGGCATTCCGCACTCGATACGGCCACTTCGAGTGTCTGGTCATGCCGTTCGGCCTCACCAATGCCCCGGCCGCCTTCCAACACTTCATGAACGACGTCTTCCGCGACCTCCTCGATCACAAGGTCGTGATCTATCTCGACGACATCCTGATCTTCTCCGAAGACCCGGCTCAGCACGATAAAGACGTGCGCCGAGTCCTCACGCGACTCATCGAGCACGGTCTCTACGCCAAGGCGGAGAAGTGCGAGTTCTCTGTCTACAAGACCGAGTTCCTTGGCTTCATCGTCTCGGCTGACGGTGTCTCGATGGCGCCGGACAAGGTCGACGCCATCACCAGCTGGCCGGCTCCCACCTCCGTCAAGCATCTTCAGCAATTCCTCGGTTTCACAAATTTCTACCGGCGCTTCATCGAAGGTTACTCTCGTATCATCACGCCGCTGACTCGGCTCCTCAAGAAGGACACCAACTTCAACTTCGACTCTGCCGCTCAAGCAGCTTTCGACAATATCAAGGCTGCCTTCACTTCGGCCTCTTTCCTTCGGCACTTCGACCCCGACCTCGACACCATTATCGAAACGGATTCCTCCGACTACGCTATCTCCGCCATCCTCTCCCAGTACCACGGCAAGACGCTCCATCCGGTCGCCTTCATGTCGCGCAAGATGCTTCCGGCCGAGCTCAACTACGAGATACACGACAAAGAGCTACTGGCGATCGTTGAAGCGATCAAGATCTGGCGTCACTACCTCGAGGGGCTGCCTTCGCCGTTTACGATCATGACCGACCACCAAGCGCTTCAGTACTTCCAGACCGCCAAGACGCTCACGCGGCGGCAAGCGCGATGGTCCGAGGTCATCAACCACCACAAATACGTCATCAAGTACCGCTCTGGTGACAAAAACGGCAAGCCCGATGCCCTGTCGCGTCGGCCCGACTCCGCAGCGGGGGCAAAGGCCTCCGAAGCAACACCTCAACAGCTCCTCCGGCCTCTGGCGCTCGCAGCAACGCTGTAGTCAGCCACGTCTGGCATTCGAGCTTCGATCAAGGACCATCTCCGGAGCGACCCGGCTTCACTCGAGATCGTCAAGGCCCTAGAGGACTCAAACCCTCGGTCCTCCGCTCCCGCAGGCTACCGACTACAAGATGATCTCCTCCTACACCAAGACTTGATTTACGTCCCAGACTATGAGCCACTCAAGGTGGAACTTCTCCAGCAAGCCCACGACTCCATCACCTCCGGTCACCCTGGCGTCACGAAGACTCTCGAGATCCTTCGGCGCAACTTCACCTGGCCACGCATGGCACACTTCGTCAAGGAGTACATCCAGTCCTGGGATGCCTGCCAGCGCAACAAGGCAGTGCACCACTCCAAATACGGCTTGCTCCAGCCTCTGCCAGTCCCAACTGGTCCCTGGCGATCATGTTCGATGGACTACATCGTCGACCTGCCACCATCACAAGGGTTCGACAGTATCCTCACCGTGGTCGACCGCTTCACCAAGCAGGCCAAGTTCATTCCGGCCAACAAGTCCGATACGGCCAAGACGCTCGCCAACCATTTCCTCAAGCACGTCTTCCGCGAGCACGGACTACCCAGCGACATCGTCTCCGACCGAGGACCGACCTTCACCTCACATTGGTGGAAGGAATTCCTCAAAATGCTCGACATCAAGCCCAACCTCTCGACTGCGTCCCAACCCGCAATCGGACGGACAGACGGAACGGGTCAACCAAGTCGTCGAACAACACCTTAGGATCTTCTGCGACTACCTCCAGGACAACTGGGTAGATCTGCTTCCTCTCGCCGAGTTCGCCTACAACTCGACGTATCACTCGTCGATCGGTATGACTCCCTTCTTCGCCAACAAGGGATACGAGCCTCGCCTCGCCATCACGCTGCAGGAGACCAGTGTCCCTGCCTCCAAGGAGCATCTCAAGACCCTTCAAGAGATTCATGAAACGGCGCGACGCAACATTAAGAAGGCCATCGACCAGCACTCCTTCTGGGCCAACAAGCGTCGTCTCCCAGCACCAGACTTCAAGCCTGGAGATCTCGTCTGGCTCCTCCGTCGCAACGTCAAGACCTTGCGACCTTGCGAGAAGCTTGACTCCAAAAAGCTTGGACCTTTCCCGATCGACAAGCAAGTCGGACGTTCCGCTTTCCGACTTCGTCTCCCCGATACGATGAAGATCCACCCGACCTTCCACGTCTCACTCCTCGAGCGGCACTTTGCCAACACCTTGCCATCAAGACCGACTCCGGAACACCCTCCGCCGGACATCATCGACGGCGAAGAGCACTGGGAGGTCGAAGCGATCCTCGACTCGCGCATCTACCGGCGCCAGCTCCAATACTTCGTGCACTGGAAGGGGTTCGACGACAACGATCGCTCCTGGGTCCCAGCAACGGAGTTCACCGATCAAGATCGCCTCGTCGTCGACTTCCACACGACCCACCCAGACAAGCCCGGGCATCAACGACTTTCCCGGCCTCACGGCGCTCGGCCTTGAACCCGGGGGTACTGTCACGGACCCCGTCGATCACGTGACCCAGCTGATGCTCCAGGACTGTAGTCCGGATCAAGCTCGACCGACTGGCGAAATCCCGGAGTCCGTACGACCACTGTACGCCGAGATATCGGCGTTGCCACCGGTTTGCCACACCCGATCAGGTATGACGTCACCCCCGATCCGATGACGTCGTGCCCGATCCAATGACGTCACTATGACGTCATCACGCATCTCGACCCGATCCGCTATGACGTCATCCGCGATCTTATGACGTCACCCCCCGATTGCCGATGACGTCATCGATCACGCCATATCGAACCTCCTGGAACCTCCTCGAACCTTCTTGCCACTTCTCGCCACACCTCCCTAGCACCCCCTCGAAGGTATATAAGGAGGCCCTCCTCCAGCTGTCTCCCCCCTTGCTCCCGCAATCCAGTTCTCGTCTACCTTCCCTTCCCTTACCTCTCCTCCCTCGCCACTCCTTTGCCACCAAGGTCGCCCGCCGATTCCGCCTGCCCGGACCGCCAGCCGACAGTCAGCTAGGACCGAGACGCGCCCCGTGCCTACGGATGCCTACTCACCAGTGCAGTGTTCATCTTTGATGGAGATTCTGGTGGCGCAGTGCTTGCATTGCACCTTGCCGTTGACCGCGGGGAGATTGTAATTCTCCCAATATTGCGATCTACCCTTGCGCTTCTTGCTCGGGTTGACCACCGTGCTGCTGCCGTCGTCGACATCACTGGTGGGCGCTTGATCAGACTCCGAGGGCGGCACAGATTGTACAAGCCCCTCATCATCGTCTGCTACTTGCGTCTGACAGTCTGACTGCTGACGAGGTCGTCATCATCGAATGGAGAGAGCATGATGGTCTGTACGCGCTAGGTTGAATGATTGGTGGTGGTGATGATGGTAAAAAAAGCCAACGGCGGCGCGCTTGACCCGTCCAACGCGTCAAGTTGGCGCTCGGACATATATGAGATGCGGGCTACCCGTACCCGCTCAGTCATGCACGTACCCGCCCGCTTCCTCAACCACCATATAACTGCCCGCCCGGTGACAGGTACCCGCTGCGGGCCCCCGTTTTCACCCGCCCGACAAGGAACACTGGTTCGAGCTCGGAGCGTGGGAAGAACCAACGCTATGGGTCAGGCTAGCGGGAAAGGCTAATCGGGCGGTCTGTAGCGGGGAGGGCCAGTCTGGGAGTATCCCTAGCGGGCGAGGCCAACCTGCCGCCATTTCTAGCGGGCGCGGTCAATATGCGGTATGAACTTTTCGAGCCTAGCGGGGCGGGCCACACTACGCTTCTTGATCCCGTATAAGGTCGAAACTTGGCCAAAGACGGTCGGAAAAAATGGCGGGCGGCTCCAGCAGCGCTGCTGAGCGCTGTGGAGGGATGCTCTGGGCACCTAAAGATCATACCCGAGATGCGAGATGAGTCTTGAGTCTTGACTAGCGGGGAGGGTCCATTGAAGTGTCGACCGATCTAGCGGGGTGGGCCAACCTGTACATTGATCGATTTGAGCTGTTTAGCGGGGAAAGCAACTTTCCGTACCGAGCAGTTCGGACATGTTAGCGGGGCGAGCCAATCTCTGCATCGAAGAAGTTGGACCTGCTAGCGGGGTGGGGCAGTCTTCCCACCGGACAATTTGGAGCGGCTAGCGGGGAGGGCCGCTGTGTGGATAGACAAAGTGGTCTGGCTCCCAGGCACGACAGTGGTTGTGATGATGGTGGAACGGTTCAGACCCGAGCTCCTCCACCTCTCCTCCATCGTCATTCCAAGCCTCCACGTCCCGATTGGAGCCAGAGGTTGGGTTGAGAAGCAAAGTTGGCAGCTCGCGAGCGAGCGGGGGTCATCAGAGCGTACATTCCAGACTACCGAGTATGCGCGAACCCACTCCGCCGGGATCGTCCTCGTCCCACAATTCCTCCCCTCTCCACCAGCACCAGCACCGACGCCGCCCCGCCCCACCCCGCCCGTCACTGCTTGTCCCAATTCTTGGTATACCCATTCCTGACGGCGCGCGCCCAGCTCGACTCGGTCATGGACCGATCGGTATGCCCGACGAGCTCAAAGGCGCGGCGGGCATAGTCCGGCACGAGGCGGAGAAGGACGAGGAGCTTGGCGTGGGTCGGGGCGATGATGTGCTGGGAGAGGCCGGAGTCGAAGATGTCGACGAGCCAGTGGGAGCATTGGTTCGAGGTCAGGGTTGGGGTGAAGAATTGGTCTGTGAAACGGGTGGTGGGTGGGTAAGTGATCATGGATGCGAGGCGGCGAGGCAAGTAGGAAGGAGGAAGGGGGAGGACACTCACTGGGATGGTCCTCCATGGTGTCGCCGAGACCGGTGGCGACCTTGGTGGGGAGGAAGATGGAGTTGCGCACCCTTCTCGCCTTGGGCCCGTAGCGCGTCCTGAGCTCGCCCTGGAGGACCTCGTGGAAGGCGAGGGCGTACGCCTTGGAGCATGCGTAGGGCCCCATCTGGGGCAGGGCGGCGTAGCTGGCCCCGCTGGCGATGGTGAGGAAGTGTCCGTGCCCTGCGCGAATCATTGGCGGGAGGAACTGCTGCGCGATGAGGTAGTGCGAGAAGGCGTTGACGCGCCACACCTTTTCAACAAAGTCGCGGGGCGAGTCGAGGATGGTCTGGCCTGACGCGATGCCGGCTGCGTTGAGGACGTAGGCGGGGTCGCGGCCGAAGTGGGAGCGGATCTGGTCGGCGGCTTTGGCGATGGCGTCGGCGTTGGAGACGTCCGTCTTGATGAAGAGGATCTCGGGCGAGTTGACGGGTGCGGGTGCGTATCTGCGGGCACAGTGTGTAAGGGAGCGTGAGCATGTCCTGCGCCTGGCCGTAGAGAGAGAGAATGTACTCACGTCGGCTCGGCAAAGTCGAGGACGGCAATCTTGGCGTGTTTTGCGTGGGCGAGGATCTCGACGACGCCCTTGCCCATGCCTGCGCTGCCGCCGGTGACGAGGAAGACGTCGCGCGCGTAGTCCGGTGGGTCGCGCGCGTACTCGCCGTGGTTGCGGATGTAGCGGTTGAGGGCGCTGTGTGCGGTGCGGAGGGCGATGAGGAGCCAGAGCGCGCCCCACTTGCGGTACGGTGCCTCGGCGCCAACGAGGAGCGAGAAGAGGGTGGCGGGCGAAGGACGCGGGTAGGCTGCGCTGGACGCGCTGACGTACTTGCGGTCGTAGGCGTAGGCGAGGAGCGGGATGAGGGCGAGCAGCTTGGGGCTGAGGACGACGCTGGCGGCGCGGTGGGCGAGGAAGTCGAACGTGATGGGCTCCTTGTGCCCGACGGTCGACTGCCGCTGCGGCTGCGAGGGCAGTGTGGCTGTCGACATGGTGTCGATATCGAGTGCTCCTTGGTGCTCCTTGCTGATGCTGATGCTGGTCGTCGAGCAGCTCGACTCGGGCGGGCTCGAGCCTCGCCGAGTCGAGGTGCACGGCAATCTAGACGCGCCGCGCTCCACGACGCAAGTGCGGGGCGCGTCGTCGCACCCTGCAGCGAGCAAAGGCCGGCGTCGGCCGAGGCGGGCCGCGGGGGAGCCTGAGATCATGATCATCTCGTCTCCCTCGTACTCGTACGCTCTGCCATCGGCGACGAGGTCGACGACATACGCAGTACACGCGCCTGGTGGGAGAGCCACGACGCGCGCGTTTGTCCTGCGCTCGTGACGCGCTGTCTTTTCCACCCATCATGCCGCGTGTGACACCATGCCGCCCAACACGAAGGGCCCATTGGCCCCCTCGGGACCGTGGGAAATGCGTCGCACATGCTCCTTCCTCCCTCCTCCTCGCCATTCCGGCCGTTCAGCGTCGTGTGACGGCAAGCCTCGCAATGTAGCCCGACGTGCCTGGATGAATCGTGGTGGAGCGGAGTGACTTGCCGACGCGTCTGCGATGATGGGGAGGATGACCATATCGAGTCAGCAGCGGAGTCAAGCAGTGGACTTGTCAACGGGCGAACGGAAGGGATGACCACACTCACATCCACGAGCCCTATCCCCAACCCCTGCCACGCCCACCCAGCTCGTGCGCTGGGCCGGGCTGAACTCATCCATCCACGCATCCTTGACGGACGTCTGGGCGTTGTCGACGACGGTGAATCGGACGATGGAGGCGGCGGCGTGGGCTCGCCTTGCCCCCTATCGATCGCGATCGCTAGGACGCTGGGCCGGCCTCGCCCGGCGGACATGCATGATAAGCGTGTTCGCGAGAGTGTCCGAGGGAGCGAGGGCATCTGTGGGTGGGGGCCATGTAAGCTTCATCGTGCTGGCTGCGAAGGGGGGGGTGACTGCCTCACTGACCGACTGCTGGGTCTCATCCTCGAAGCTTGAGGGGCACCCAACGCGTTCCGGTGCCGGGCCTCCTGTTCCTTCTTCATGCGAGACCGAGGGCCTCCATCCGCGCACACGTCGCTTACCGGCCCTGCTGCTGATGGACGCGTAGCAAGTTGCGGTGCCGCCTCCGGGAAAGAGGTGATTGTAGAGTGCGAGCTGATCCTTCCGATACGAGCGCAGCTCGAGCTCGGCCCCGGGCGAGAAGGACGCGGAGCTCCACTGCACGTCTTGAAGCGCGCAATCGTCGCGTCGATGAGGCTTCAAATGTCGAGGAGCAGGTACTCGGGCAGCTGCTCGGCGTCGAGTGGTGCCGATGGCCAGGGCGAGAGCGAGGGCGAGGGCGAGGGCGAGGGCGAGGGCGAGGGCGAGGGCGAGGGCGAGGGCGAGGATGGGCACGTCTTGATGTCGCACCTGGTCGATGTTCCTTGCGTCCATCAGCCGGCGTCCGTTCATCTGTGACTGAGCGAGGTGCAGGTCCTGAGGGAGACGCCCGAGGCGAAGAATGGTGATGGGAAGGGGAAAGGGAATGGAAGGAGGAAGCGGGAAAGTGGCCAAGGGAAAGGGGCGGGGGGAGTGGAGAGAAGGGTGTCAACGACCGTCAGTATCACCATCATCACCTAATCACCATCAAGAAGCCCCTAGCTCGTAGACGCGAGAGGGAGAGCCAAAACGGGGCTCGAAGGAACGTTTGGGAGAGGTGAGGCGGGCGGAGGAGGGAGGAGAGGGAGGAGAGGGAGGAGAGGGAGGAGAGGGAGGAGAGGGAGGAGAGGGAGGAGAGGGAGGAGAGGGAGGAGAGGGAGGAGAGGGAGGAGAGGGAGGAGAGGGAGGAGAGGGAGGAGGGGGTGGGAGAAGAGGGTCGCGTGGAGAGATGGAGGGGGAGAGGGGTGTAGGACGACCGTCCGTCCGACGAGATACGCACCAGCAAAGAGCCGACTGATGCTTGACAAGGTCGTGAGGAACCGGGCTCGAAGCTCGGGAAGCCCCTCCCGCTGATCTTGTCTTGAGCCCCCGGTCGAAGGTGGGCTTGCGCCGCTCAACAGCCGAGGCGACGGCCCAGCTCGCCTCAGCCGCAAGGGCGCTGCCGATGCGTCGAGAGTCAATGAGGCTGGAGTATGGAGTAAGAGTCGGAGTGGGGGGAGACAAAAGGGCGAAGAAAAGGGGGAAGAAGGTCAGCCATCGTGCATTCACGTCTAGGTTCCTGCCGAACGACGCACGTGAGCGGGGTCGACATGGCCGTAGTTAGGCGGGCCGCTGTAGTCGTCGTCAGCGGCAGCAGCGACGCCGTTCTTGGGCATCTGCTCCGGCGGGCCACAGCATCGAGGAACCAACAGCCCACCAACAGAGGATAGAAAGGGGGGAGAAGCCCACGTCAGCTCTCTATCATTTGCACATGCGCATCAGGGATGAACAAAACGTACCGGGACGCCCTGGACGTTCGCACTGAGGCCGAGCATCGCGACGACGACGACGAGCAGGGCGGTGGCCGACTTGGACGTTGAGAAGACGCGCATGGTTGGTGAAATTTGGGCAACGCAGCACGAGGTGAGGGTAAGGAGTGTCGTCTGTCGTGGGCTCTGTGGCCGGAGGGGGGTGGTGGTGGTGCAAGGTGAAGGGAGGTCGATGAAGGGCCAACGGGTTGGACGCCGTCCCTACGCTCGTCTTTTATGCCCTTCTTGAGAGTGCGTGCGATGCTCTTGGAGGGGGTATGTATCTTCGAGGGGCTTGCGGACTGCGGCAGGGGCTGATGACGATGACTGCCGCCAATGATATCTCATCACCCATCGGCAGCGGTCGCGCTTGAGATGGTGGCAAATGGTTGTGCGCTTTGCACAGACGAGGGAGCCAAAAGGCGCGCAAGTTGGCCCTCCGCCCCCTCCGCCCGCCCTTTGCCTCGCGCTCGGCTGCGTATGTACTGAGTCGGCTGATGAAAGCCTTGCCGAAAAGCTTGTTCCTTGCCGCTCGCCTACGAGCTCCCCCATTCCGCCCCTGCAGCGCGCATTTCCCGTGGGACAAGTGGTCGCTCGATGGTCCTTGTCTGCGACGCCCTAGCCAGGTGTATTGTAGTTGCTCATGACGCCCATCGACAACGTCCATCCCGAGCTCCGACGCTGAGTCCTCGAGGAGCGGTCAAGTGTCGAGCTTTCGATCTTGCACCGCCTGCCAACTCTGGTCTGCCGGAGCTCGGGGACTCATCGACGTCCGGGACCCTTGTTCGCCCCTGCCGCTCGCATTCCACCGCTCCTCCTCCTCAGCCTCCCACAGCAGCCGACGCCCCGGAAGACGTAGATGGAGACGAAGCCTAAGCCGTAGGCGTCTCCGTGCCCTTGCCCGTACCCGCGCCCGTACTCGTGCCTGTGCCCGTACGCTTGCCCCTGTACGTGTACGTGCCCGTGTCCGTGTCGACACCGCTCTCAGGCCTAGGCCCAGGCCCAAGCCCGAGCCCAAGGCGCTGCGCATCGTGCAACCGCCTCAGCCACTCTGGCTTCTTCTCCTCGATGAAGTTGGCGAATAGGGCGAGGTGGGTGCGGTTCAGGGTCCTCGTTTGCTCGGCTGTGGTGTGCGCGTTTCGTAGTCGCGGGTAGAGGCGAAGGAGGAGATTGGTAGATTAGTACATTTGTCTGGGCAGAAGTGGTAGGGGCAACATTGCACTCACCCTCAGCAGCGCACGCGTCCTCCCAGGTCATCTTCTTGGTAGCCTGCGCACCGTTCCCTTCCCCCTTTGTCTGACCCACGCCGCCAGCACCAACAGCGCCGCCCTGAGCCCCCGCACCCTCACCTCCAGAGGAAGAAGAGGAGGAGAGGTTGGAAGAAGGGACGAAGACGGCTTCGTTCCCGCTTTGGAAGCGTGCCTCTATTGCCTTGAGCTCGTTCCGCGTGGCGTGAGCTTCGAGGTAGTTGCGGTTGAGAGGAGCGTAGAGGGGGAAAGGCAGGATGTGGGGTGAGGATGTGAGTAGACTTGGGTCCGGGAGGGCTGGGTCTTCTTCTCCTTCTTGCTCGTCCTCTTGCTCTTGTTTTGATTGCTGTCCGTATGAGCCGTTCGCTCGTGTGGTTGGTGAAGAGATTGAAGACGAGGCTGGCAAAGGACCGAGATGCACACCCGGCACGCTGTACCGAGACGCGACGCCCTCTCCGCCACCCAGCACCTCGGCCTGATGTTCGAGGTACGAAGCCCAGCCGCGGCTCATCCCGTCCTCCGATGGCTCCTCCTCCTCACTGTTCGACGGAGAGGATGGCCGATCCCGCTCAGCAGCCCCCACCCAGCTCCCGACCGTCCGGATCAGGGAATTCTGAAGTGCCACCCCCACGATCTTCTTGTACAACTGGCCAACGAAATGACTCTCGAAGGAGGCCAGTCTGGATGCGCGTAGTTGCTCGCGTTCCGAATCCGTCTTCTGTGCTGCCTTTGCTAGTGACGAGTTTTGAGACGAGGCTTCAAACGCGTCGGCGAGGTCCAAAACGCGCAAGGCTTCTGCGCGCGTAAGGATTCGCGAGCTGCTCAGCTCGTCCGCGCCCTCGTCCTCGGCAGAGGACGGGCCCGTCGGACCGGCTCGCTGTCGAGCCTCTAGCTGCGCCTGCGCTTCGGCAAATTTGGCATCGTCGAGCTGGCCATACAGCTTGTCCGCCACGACGCTCATCCCCGCATCGAGCATCCTGGCGCCCTCGTCTTCGTTGAGCGGGACGCGCACCGGCAGGTCGGGCAGGAGGTGGAAGGACGTGAGCTGAAGGGGGGAGAGGGTGATGGCGCTGGCGGGGACCGGGGCCGGTTCGTCGTCTGCGGAAGTGGCGGCGCGCTTCTTCTCGTTGACGTAGCCTGCTACGACGTCTTGGTGCAGCCCCCAGCGTGACCAGTGGCAGTAGGAGGGCAGGGTGCGGACGGCCTGCGAGCCGGTGCGGTCCCAGCCTGCGACGGCGACTGTGATCGTCTTGCGCGGGGGTTTGGCCTGGGGGCTTGATGACGGTGTTGGAGTGGTGGGTGCGTTGGGCTGGTAGGAGAACTTGAGCTGGCAAGTGATGAAGATCCCGGCGCGGAGTCAGCGTGCGCCCACACGACAAACTGTATCGCGACTCCTCAGGACAAAGGGAAGACACTCACGATGTGCATGGGCAGCATGACCGGATACGCCGCCAGCACCTCGACCTCCAACTCATCCGGATCCAATCTGATCCGCCTCTCCATCCTCCTCTCCAGCTCCTCCATCTCGGCTTTCCTCTTCTTGCGCGCGGCGGCGCGTTGGGTGGCTGACTTGGCTCGCGCCTCCCGCTCAGCAGGCGACGCCAAGCCCAAGACGAGGCGAATACCTTGCCATAGGGAGGTATTGGCTCCGTCTTCGTCCTTGGCAGCAAGGCGGGATCGATCAGGCTTGCGTAGGACGGTGACGAAGTCGGGCCCATCCATTTGCCTTGCTTCGGCGCGGGAGATGAGTTTAGTTTCTTGCGGCAAAACAAGCATGCTGACATCTGTTGACTCGATGGGCTGCCGAGTGGAGAGGGTGAACGCTGATGCTCCTGCTCCTGTTCCCTCCTGCCTAGAGTCGGAGTTGGACCCCCTCTTGCGCGCGAGCGACGACTTGAGAAAGGAAGGCAGTGTGAGCGGGGAGAGCTCAAAGGGCAGCGCTGTAATGGGCCCGTCGATGGTCACGGGTGGGGAGCGGTCCTTGTAGTCGAGAGCGCGTCCGATGGCGAGGTGCGCTTTGGGATCCCATATTTCGTAGGCTGGTATCTCGCCTGGTTTGCCCGGGGTGGGGATGAGGCTGGTCCTGATGCTGCTGTCGGTCGTGTCGCTGCTGCTGCCGGGCGGCATCAAGGGCAGGCTGGAGAAGGGCGCCCATGCTGTGCCCGGGAAGCGGCAGTTTTCAAAGACGAGGTGCAAGTTGGCCGACTCGGCTACAAGCTTGGCTCCGCCGCCGTCGTCCTTGTCGCGCTGGGAGCGCTGTTCGATGGGCGTGGGCTCGTGTCGGGCGGCGACGGAGAGGGCGCCGTCGATGATCCAGGTGGGCACGTAGATGGCGGCGGCCTGCTCGAGCTTGACGACGTCGTCCTCGAAGGCGCGTCCGATGCCGAACCAGCGGGTGATGCCAAACTGGTGGAGGACGTGGTACAGCCCAAAGCTGTCGAGCGTGCCGCGCTCGTCCCAGTGCGCGCTCAGCGCGGCGATGGGCCGCGCGGCCTCGAGTGCGTCTGCTGAGGAGAGCGCAAACGGCAGCGCCCACAGCTTGGGCAGTTGTGCTTGTTTGTCATCCGTCTGCGTCGAGAGACGGCGTCGGCGAGGCGAGGGTGGTGGTGAGAGCACCACCCACGCAGCCTGGGCACGTGATGCGCTCCGCCTCGTCGCTGCCCGCACCAGCATGGCTGCCCCGTCCTGCCTGCGCTCGTTGCTGCTGCCCGCGTCGTTGTCGTGCTGTCGTTGCACGGTGGTCGAGAAGATCGACGTCGACGAGCAGCTGCTGGGTGACGCCCTGCAAAGCCGACCCGTTCCACAGCCGCCGGGCTAACCGTTCCATGGCCGGCCTGGCAGGAACGGATCACCACCTCCCTCGCAGCACGTCCACCTCGACGCGTACGAGTACAGCACAATGGCATCAATGCTGACTGTATTCTCTATATCGTGCAAAGAGGGAGAAAGGGCGACAATCACGGCGACTCCTGCGCCGACGACGCGTCCGACTTGGCCGTCGGCGTCGCGCCCACCGTCGTATCACCACCCCGACTCCTACCACCCACCTTCTCCACGTCCCGACCCCCGCCAGGCCCCTTACCCAGCACGCCTCGGACGAGCTTGCCAATCACCCGCCGGCCCTGGAGTGGGGGCACGAAGAAGACGAAGAGGAGCGCGACGAGGGCCCAGATGATGGCCACGACGATCCAGCCGCGGAAGAAGGGCAGGGAGAAGGTGTACTTGCTGCCGTACATCGCGACTGTGGAATCAAGCACGGGGAGGTGGGTCAGCTGGGTGGACGATGAGGGGTGAGGGAGACTGAATACTCACATGGCCAGATGATCCACACCGCCAGGCTGCAAGAAGAGCATCATAGGAGAGAGTCGTCAGTATTTCGCACCTCCTCGAAGACAAATGTCAAAAGACCAGAAGGAGTACTCACTAGAGGAAGACACCCGCCGCGCCCGCCACGAGCGTCTGCCGCTCCATGTACGCCCGCTGCTCGGGCGTAATCACCCCATGCTCGTCCTCCTCCGCCTCCGCCTCCTCCTTCCCTCCATCCTCCTTGCCCTCCACCCCACTCTCATCCCGAATGAGCTTGATCTCCGCAAACTTTTCCCACGCGAAGTCCTCGCGCGGCCAGAGGTAGCTGATCGCGGGCGAGAGGAGGGCGGGCAGGAAGGCCGAGACGAGGGTGGCGTACAGGCAGGTGAGCAGGTCGCCCGTCGTCGTCACGTCCAGCACGCCGTTGCCCCGCTTGGCGGCGACGGCGAGCCAGGTGGCGAGGCCGCCGAACATGCCGAGGAGAGGGGCGATGATGGCTGCTTCGCGCGTTTGCTTCTTCCAGAGCACCGTCCAGACGAGGGTGAGGCCACCTGGGCAGACGACGATGCCTGTCAGGATTTCACAAGATCGATGTCAATCATGAAGCGTCCTTGTGCCTTTGTGTCCTTGGTCTAACTCACCAAGCCAGTAGAGCGTCCACACCAACGACACTGTGTGAACAAACTGCCATCAGCTTCAACTCCACGCGCTTAACCAGGGACATAGTACTCACAGCCAACCTCGTACAGCATGGTCGAAAACGCAGCCGCAAAGATGGCAAACCCAACACACGCCCACCTCGACACGACAATCACGTCGCGCTCCCGGGCGTGGGGACGGAAGTAGGTGTGATAAATGTCGCTCGACACGATGCTCGACACGGCCACGAGCTGCGCCGACGTCGTCGAGGTGACGGCCATGAAGATGACGACGACGACGGCGACGGCGCCGCCCTTGCCTGCTACCACTTGGCCGACGTAGGGGAGGACGAGGCCGTTGGCGAGCTCGGAGTCGGTCAGGGCCCGGCCGAAGGCGGGCCAGGCGGGGTTGTTGGAGAGGGCCACGCCGGCGAGGCCTGCGATGGTGCCGAGCGCCCAGACGAAGCTGTCGGCAGGGCAAAGGTGAGAGGAAGGCGCGCAGCGACGCGTCAGTGTTGACCTCTTCAAGGAGCGGAGCTGACCATACGCACCCAAAGTAGAGGATGCCGCCCGCAATGTAGCCATTCACGGCGGCGCCCTTGCCGTTGGCCGAGTAGGCCTTCTGCCAGTAGGACGAGTCCATGACGACGAGCCCAAAATTGCTATCACCCCCAAGAGAACGAGAAAAAATGATCAGTAAAGGCGAAGTGTCCCCTGGTTCGTTCTGGCTGAGGGATGGGACATACCCAAGCGTGTGCAAAATGCCAAACTCGACGGCGCTAATACTCGTCATGGTGAGGTACGACCCGCCCTCGTTGCCCGCGACGGGCGTCTGGCGCGCGGCGGCGACGACGAGGTCGTAGAAGCGCCCGAGGCCGCCCTCGTTCAGGTACGGGTTGGTGACCGTCTTGAGGCAGAGGTAGACGACGATGAGGAGGAGGGCGACGGTGTGGAGCCAGTCTGTGGAAAGAAAAGCAAGGGTGCGGGAGTCAACGGGGAGCGTTCGAGGCACGCGCCGCCAAGGGGAAAAGGCACTACTCACCCGTGATGAAGGTGGCGCGCAGCCCGCCCGTGATCGTGTACAGACACACGCCGACGGGGAGCAAGAAGTTGGCGGCAATGGTGCTCATGCCCGTCAGGGCCGAGATGGCGGCCGACGCGCCGAGGAGCATGTTGCAGACTGCGATGAGGTTGTTGACGAGGCAGAGGAAGATGAAGAGGATGTGGGCGGTTCTGCGGGAAGAAAAGGAAGGCGGGGGCGCGTCAGCGTTGGCTTCTTACTACGTGGACCAGAGGAGAGAGAGAAAGATACCCACCGACCATAGCGCACGCGCACGACCTCCAAGACGGTATGCGCATGGGGCGTCTTGAGCTTGCTCTGAATGGCCAGCACGGCAAACATGCAAATCTGGACGAGACACCCGGCAGCGAACCAAAAGGCGCCGGCGATGCCCCAGTTGTAGGTGACGACGCTCGAGGAGAGGAGGGCGGTGGACCAGCCCCAGGAGGAGATGACGGCGGTGGCGGTGAGGCCGGTGCCTACGTTTCGGCCGGCGGTGAAAAAGTACTCGAAACGGGCGTTGTTCTCGTTGTTGTACTTTTTGAGGAGGTAGGTGATGCCGTACATGCCCACGGCGAAGGCGATTCCTTTCGGAGGAAGCATACGGTGTGGGCGGTCAGAGGATCTGTCCAGGGATGCGTGAGAGACTGAGTACTACTCACCCACGCCGAGGACGATGCCGTATCCGACGCCCTGGCCGAGGGGTGGTGGTGCGCCTTGGGACGGGTCGGCCATGATTGCTCGATGCTCCTGTGGGCCTGTCTGAGGGGTGAGATGGTGGGGAGGAGCAGATTCAAGATGGGGAGACGACTGCGTGGGTTTAAGAATGGCTGAGAGTGAGGGAGACTGTGAGCCGCTTCTTCTTCTTCTGCTCGCGTCGAGGTTACGGACAAGGCTGTTCGATGAGTACGATGGTGGGTGGCCCTTGCAGTCATCATGGCGTGCTGATACCTGGCCGATGAAGGACGAGATGGGAGAGCATCAGACTGGGTATCGTCTCTCCACCCGCCCGGCACTCACTCACCCACTCTCGTTGGTACGCCGTGCTCGCATACGAGGCGTGGATAGCATCCCTCGATCCTTGCCATCATCGTACAGTTGAAGACCGAGACGCACGAGCTCCACCTCGTCCGCCCGCCCGCAGTCCCCGTCCGTCCGTGGAGAGCGTGGCCAATCATGGCCTGTGATGTGTCCTCCTCCTCCGTGACTGGCTGGACGTCGAGCTCGACGTCGTAAATGGTGCAAGCGCGAGCGAAGACGATAACCCGCGTCGATGGTGTGCTTCGTTGGCCTCGCTTTGGGAGGTGCGCGGTGGGAGCACGTGAGGACCGACGGGGAAGCCGTATGGTGAAACTTGGAACGGATGGCGTCCGAGCCGGAACGGTTGGGTGGTGAACAAATCGTCGGTGCCCAACTTCGTAGGCTTGTACGCATACTCGCATGTATGCTCGCTCCGAATGCCTTGAGCCTCCCAGGGCCAGCGCGACCATCATAAAGACGCGCCGGTGCTCGGAGACCGTCCGTCATTCCGCCGACTCGCCCTGGGATGGAGCAGAGGAAGCCGAGGGATGTGAGGTGGGAACCGCGCTCGGTTCTCCGTGCCAATACGCACATCCGCCCATTTTCTTGCCACACTCGAGTCTTGGCTCGACCTCCTTGCCTTGATGAATGCCTTGAATCGAGCCACCAATCTACTCCGCCCCACCGCCGGCCCTTGCTCTTGACCCTCGAATCCCGAACCTCGAACCTCAAACCTTGGACCTTGGAAGGGACGACGTCGTCCTCGCTGGCATGGACTTGAACGAACCCAAACGCGCACGACGTTGCGGAGAGAGGGAGGGAGCCGTGCGTCCTTGATCGACGCTCGCACCGCGCCGCGCCGCGTAGATCTGAGGATCTGAGACCTTCGATGTCATGTGTCAAGGGCCGGACGGCTCTCGACCCGCTGTGCTTGGACCCCCCTTGCCCCCGGCGTGGGCTGAGGTTGAGGCGACGATCAGGCCGTACGAGCATCGACCCGGTCGGCGTCTGGAGGGCGCCAGCCGCAGGCCGCTCGAGGAGTAAGGAAATAGGCGAGGACAATGAGCGCATCGACCACGCACGGATCGCTGACAGCTCGCCGGGCAGGCCGTCCTCGGGCCGTCCTCGACCTCGTCTTGCCTTCACTTGGATTCTGACGAGGTGTGCCGTCCAGAGGACTGAACCGTCGGTGCCCGTCCTGAAAAGAGAGGCGAGAGCGGGTCAGCGATGGCCTTGCGAGCCCCCTCCCTTGTATGGCCCACCTTCTCGAGTAGGATGCTCACCGTCCTGCCCGACACGACCCCACCGATAGCATCACCTCAACGACCACAACGACGACATTGACGGCACCACCAACGCCATCATGTCCATCTACGACCAATTCCACCTCCTCCCACCCCCACCCCCGACCGCCCTCTCCTTCGGCCCCCCCACAACCCGCATGCGCCTCCCCCCCAACTGGACGACACCAGCCCAAGCACGCACCTTCCTCGACGACCTCGCCATCTTCCGGCACGGACCCGCCATGACGTATTTCAGGCTGACGTGCGCGTGCGTGTCGCTCCTGTTGGCGCTGTTGTATGCGGCGCGGAGGGGGCGCGAGGTGTGGAAGGGCGAGGCTTGGTTGTTTCGGTGGGTCGGGGAGGCGGTTCCTTCGCCGGCGCCGGGGCAGGGGCAGGGGCAGGCCCAGGCACAGGGCCAAAGGTCCGTAGTGGGGCACGGCAAGCGCGATGTTGATGAAGCGAGCGACCATGTTGGAGGCGACGCCGACGCCGACGACGAGCACGGCCCTCGGGTTCAAGGCCTGCGAGCACTCCTCCACCGACTCCGTCCCCACCGTCTCCACCACCAGCACAAACGCCACAACAACCGCCGCCGCCAGCCCAAGCAGCAGCACCAAGACCGCATCCTCGTCCCCTGCGTCAACATCACCTTCGGCCTCCTCGCCTCCCTCTTCCTCCTCCTCAACGCCGCCCGCGAGTTCGTCGAAGTCCGCGCCGTCTCGTCGCACGGGGGCGGGGGCAGGGGCACGCTCATCCCGCGGTACCAGCTCTGGGTGCTGTGCACCTTTGCGCCCTTGTGGCTTGCGTTTTATGTGCAGTGCTGGTCCATGGCGTTTGGGCGCGTGCCGGGGTCGGCGAGGTATGAGATTGCGCTGAGGAGGTCGGGTTCGAGGTCGGGTGGTGGTGGGGCGGGGCCGGTCGGGGCGGTGGGGACGAGTCGGTGGTCGTCGTGGAATTGGCCGTCGGCCGCGCGGATGGTCAACACACTCTGGATCGGCGTCCCCATCGTCGTGCTCGCGTCCTTCATCTACCCGGCCTGGCACGCCAATGCCGCCTGGCAGGACTTTGCACGCATGCGCGAGGCCTGGATTGCCGACTTTGCCGATCGGACGGAACTGGATCAGGAGATGCTCGTCCGCTTGCAGTTGGTACGTTTCCGCCCTTTTTTCCCTTTGCCGAGGCTGGAGGAGGGCTGCTTCCCGTGCTGACCTGAATACGACCTTGTTTCCTGGCAGGCATGGGCACGCCTGCAACAGTGCTGCGTGTACGGCGCCTCGGGCCTGCTGATGTGGAGCATGTACGCCGTCGCCGCGTCCATCCTGTACATCTCGCGCTCGATCCGGCTCCTCGCCCAGCTGCGCCGCCACCTCGAGGCACTCCTCCAGGTCAAGCTCGCGCGCGAGGTCGTGGCCGGCGTCGAGCTGCAGAGCAACGTCGTCATCGAGATTTCGACGTTTGACGGCTCGCTCGTCCCGTCCCCCACGTCGCCGTCCGCCCTGCCGAGCCTGGCCCGACACACACCGGCGCCGTTCTCGCAGCCTGTGCTCGAAGCGCCCGAGCTGCGCCGAAGACCGTCGGGCCTGTCGTTGGCAGAGTACGACGATGCCGAGTCGCACCTCGTCCACCACGCCCCGCTCGGCGACGGCAACGATTTTCGGCAGATGCTCCGCACCCACACCATCCTGTCGATCCTCTTTTCGATCGGCGCGGCCGTCTTCTGCGTCATCGGCACAGTCTTTGCCCTGTGCCTGGTGTATGCGGTCGAGCATCACCGCCTGGTCGAGGCGCAAGGCATCGGCTGGCTCCTGATCGACATTACCGCGCTGCTGGTCAGCGCGGCGCTCTGGGTGCTGTTCCTGCCCTTTGCGCGGCCGCAGCTGCTCATTATGCTCATGCACGGCAATGTCAGCGCAGCGGCCGGCGGCAGCAACGAGAGCGAGCCGACGCTGGCTCCCGTGCGCGTGGCGGCATCGACTCTGTTGCACCAAGACAGCCTTGCGATGGAGATTCTTGCCGAGCGGCGAGCGGCGAACACGGAGGTGCAGGCGTTGGGCACGTCGTGGGCCGAGTCGGAGTGCAAGATGCTGGATCCGTGACGTTTTCATGTTGGTGCTATGATTGCGCTTGCATGGGTCTTGAAGACCATGATCTGTACATGACTTGTATGATGGAAGTTGATATGTGTCAGTCACCTTGCTCGACGCTTTGCGCCCCTGTATGGATGAGAGTGATGCTCACGTTGCACATCAACGAATCAGCTTTAGGTGGGAGCTTGGGCAGAATTAGATGCCGCTCTCGACGCGATCGAGCAGAGCAGTGATTTGAACAAGCATGTCGTCCTGCGCGGCCTGCCCGTTGACGGCGTGATCCGCGTCCTTGACGATGTGCGTCTGTACGAGTGCCTTCTGGCGCGCCTGGAGACTGGAGCGCCTCCCACCTGTCGAGAAAGTTGGCGCGAATGGCCGCCTCGTCGGACCGAAGATGTGCGGGCACGAATTGGTCTGCGCCCGAGAAGAGGAAGAGGAGAGGCGTGTTGGTGCGTTCTGCGTTTGTGATGGCTCTGGCGAGACGGGTGGTGCGGAGGGCGGTGTCGGGGAGGAGGGCGGGTGAGCTGAAAAAGTCGTCGTCTGCGCCTGGAGTGCAGAGGCTGTAGTGTCGGTAGGCTGTCATTGCTGGCTCGGTGATGGCGTCCGAGGGTGTTGGTGATGAGGAGGATGCATCGGCGTGGTCTGGGGTGAGGACGGGGATGTGTGTGCGTGGGAGGAGCTCGTGACCGCGCTGGGCGTGGACCATGTCGGTGGCGAGTGTGAGGAGCTCGACGGCGCGCCTGCTGCGTGCGTCGTCGTTGGCGCTGGGGAGCACGCGGTTGACAAAGTCCTCGCAGTCGGAGACGGGCGCCTGGAAGATGGCTGCCGAGATGGCGACGGGGGGCCGTGACGGGTGGTGCGAGGTGCTGGTGATGTTGATGGGTGTGCCGTGCGGTGGTGCGCGTGGCTCGGACAGGAGCTGGACGAGGTCCTGGCAGCCCGTGCTGTGTCCCTGGACGACAATGTGCCGTGCTTGCCTGTGCTTGGAGTGCTCCTCCTCCCGTCTGAGGAAGGCGATGAGCTGGGCGAGCTCGCGTGCGTCCGACTCGAGGCTGGAGGTGCCCCACCCGCCCGCGGTGGAGCTGAGCGTGGGCAGGATGAGCTCCCAGGGCGATGAGCGCTGCGCGAGGGCGCGTGCCAGCCGTGCAGTGTAGGGCAGTGTGCCCATCGTGTCGCCCAGCCCTGCGACGAGGATGAAGGCATGCGCTGGTCGTGACGATGTCGAGGTGGTGGTGGTGCGCAGGAGCGGCAGTTGGGGTGCGCCTGTCGTGTAGTGCTGCAGCCGGTACAACGGCTCCCACGCGCTGGCGCTGTCTTCCCTCGTCGACGTCGTCGATGCCATCCTCGCTGTCGTCGTCGTCGTCGTCGTCGAGCACGAGGATGAGATGGAGGGGGAAGGAGGGAGGGAGGGAAGGAACGAGGTGGGTGATGGCAGTGTTGGTTCGTGCGACCGACCGGCGTTTTTGGCAGCCGGCGGTTCAGCCACTACGCAACGGATAAACTCGCTCACAGCAAATCCCCGATCCGCCACCCTGGTGCGGCTAGCGGGGAGGGTCAATCTTGTGCAACCTGTCACCTCACCCTCGTCGGTCGAGCACGGCGAGCATGGCAACGACGACGTCGACGACGACGACCATCGCACAGCATCTGACATCGCAGCCAGTCTCAGCAGCAGCAGCAGCAGCAGCAGCAGCAGCAGCAGCAGCAGCGAGGATCAAGAAGCGCAACACTGTGCTGCGACTGTGTCCTGCCAGCATGACATCCACCACAGCACTGAGGCAGCGGCTGCTCACCGCGGCCAGGGGGTCACCCACGAGGTGCCTCTCCATCACACCCACTCGCACCATCAACACACGCTGGGCGAGCTCACAGAGCGGGCCATCACCATCGTCCACGTCGAGGCCGGGCACGACGCTCGATGGCCTGCACCGCCTCCTGCGCACCGTCACCGCCTCGTACCCGCACGGCGAGACGCTCAGGATGCCAACACGCCTCGCTCCCCGCCAGACGTGGGTCGAACTCACCCAGGACCGCCTGCGGCAGTCGGGCGGGCAGGCCGCAGGTGCGAGTATCAGCAGCAGCAGCAGCCCGGACTCGGCGCTGTCCGAGAGCCAGCTGCGGCCCAAGCCCATGTCGGCCTCGTACGTGGAGATGTACCTCCCCTTCTCGTCCTCGCCCTCCCTCGTCGACAAGTACATTGCCACCTCGGGCCTCGTCCGTCTCGGCATGCTCTTCCAGGACCTCGACACCCTCGCCGGCGCGTGCTCCTACCAGCACGTCCTCGGCGCACAGCCCAAGGAGGGCGACAGCTCCAACCCCGTCTACGTCGTCACCGCCTCCGTCGACCGGCTCGACATGCTCGAGCCTCTCTATCCGGACCGCGACTACCGTCTCGCGGGCCAGGTCATCTACTCGGGCACAAGCTCCATGGAGGTCCTCGTCACCGTCGACCAGGTCGAGCCCGTGCCCATCTCGTCATCATCATCGTCCTCCTCCTCCTCCAGCTCAGCATCAGCATACCCACGCACGCTCAACACATGCCTCACAGGCCGCTTCACAATGGCAGCCCGCAACGCCCTCACCCGCCGCGCCCAGCGCATCCCACCCCTCCGCCTCGACACCCCGCACGAACACGCCCTCTACGCAGTCGGCGAAGAGCTCAAGGCGCGCAAGCGCGAGCACTCCCTCGCCTCCCTCGAGCGCGTACCCCCCACACAGGCCGAGTCGGCGCGCTTGCATCGACTGCATCTGCAGGATGAGGAGGCGTTTGCTGCTTTTTCACAGGGAGGGGTGGAGGGGGCCAAGAGGAAAGGAGTGAGCGTGGTCAGGCATGTGCCCGTGCCCGTGGCGGATACCGTGCTCACAAGCGCATCGCACATGCATCCAAGCCATCGAAACGTCCACGGAAAGGGTGCGTCATGATCCACTTTCTTGGTTCCCTTCCTGCTGCGTCGTATGATAGCTCACTTGCACCCCTCGACGCGTCCACGCAGTCTTTGGCGGCTACCTCATGCGCCAGGCGTACGAGATAGGGTGGATGGCCTGCGCCCTCTTCAAACGCGGCGGCTCCGCTTCTTCAGCCAACCCAGCCTCGGACCCATCTCCCACCCAGAGCCCCAGCCCCAGCCCCACCCCCATTCCGGTCCGCTTCCTCGCCCTCGACACCCTCTCCTTCCACGCCCCCGTCGAGATCGGGAGCATGCTCTCCCTCACCGCCCGCGTCGACTACTCGGAGACGGGCGTGGATGGGCTGGATGGGGTGGGTGTGGGTGCGGCGGGAGGTCTGCAGGAGGGGGAGGGGCATGGGAGCCATGAGGAGGAAGGGGCCGTGGGTGAGGATGTGGATGGGATTGGGAGGAAGGAGGCTGTTGCTGCTGTTAGCGTCGTCGCCGAGGTGCGTACCTTCCCTTCTCCACCTCTTCCCTGGCCCTCTCCTGACGTCTAATCCTGTGACCGACTACTGACGATGTTCTTTGGCCTCGATGCTGACATCGGTGCTGGTGCTGGGGTTCGGGTGGACAGGTGACGGACATCGAAACGGGCAAGACGCAGCGCACCAACACCTTCCGCTTCTCCTTCGCCCTCTCCGACACCTCCCCGTCGCCTTCATCCTCCCACCCATCCTCGCCCTCCGACACACAAACAACAGCAGCAGCAGGGCAACAGCAACAGACAACCACGCCAACAACACCGACGACAACGCAGCCACTCCGCAGACGCGTCTCGCCCCGCAGCTACGCCGAAGCGATGGAGTGGATCGACGGCCGGAGACGCGTGCTGGCCGGTCGGCAGGTCCGGCGTGGGCTTGCTCACTAATGCCATCGGATAAGTACTCGAACGAGTAGGGGGGGTGGAACGAGGACGAAGACGGCGGCACGAGAACGAGTATGAGTACGGGTGCCTTGCCCAGCATCGCTGCGGCCTGCGAGGGTCTCACTTCCTTCTTATGAGTCTGGACTGCCTTGCTTGCGCGGCGGTCCAGTTCAGACACTCACTATCACTACACTACATCCTACCATCACGTCGTGCTGAACGGTCAAGGGCAAGGGCGAGGGCAAGAGAACAAGGTATCATTGCCTAGCAAAAGGGGGGAAAGGGCGAAGAGGGTGGCAAGGAGTGTTCACTAGGCAGCTTTCGGTCCCCTCGACTCGGTGATAGTGGAGGGAAGCTGGAGAAAGGCGAAGAGAAGAGTGGGTGGATGACTGGGTGCAGGGACGTGCCTTGCCGATCGGAGGGGCGAGCGGCCGGAGACGACGACGCCCGAGCCCCGGGTGCAGCACGGTGCTCTACGCCGCGTGCGCACCTACGAGCACTTGACCGACGAGCCGTCGACGGTGCAGTTGAGGTTCTGCCCATCCAGCGACGTCGCCACGCTCCCGTCCGCATTGATCTGCAGCGAGAACGACACCGACCGGCCGACGTACGTGATGCCCGCGCCGACCGAGATGCCGTTGGCCGTGACGGTGTACCCGCCGCCGAGGGTGTTCACGTTGGCGGTGCCGGCGGCGAAGCCGACCTCGAGGGCCGTCGTGTTCCAGCGCGTGCCGGCGTTGGTGTAGAAGGTGCCGTTCAGGGCCTCAATGTAGCCCTGCCCGCCCTCGTTGAGCGTCACCGTCGAGTTGTCGGCCGCGATGTCCTTGGCGGTCTGGAACCACGTCGTGCCGGGGCAGTCCTCGGGCGTGCTCGTCGAGTTGGTCGCCGTGGACGGGTCGGTGGGGTCGGTGGTCTGCGCGAGCACGGCGGCGGGCACGGCGAGGAGGAGGAGGCTGGCGGCGAGCTTGACCATCTTGTATGTGAAAGCTGGGTTGTAGAGGGTGAAGTTGGCAAGGGGCTGACAAGACGCGATGGAGGCTGAGGGAAAAGGAGAGGGAGGGAAAAGGAGAGGGAGGGGGAGAGCGACGCTCCAAGGGGTCAGCTTTTGTACGTCCACCGCCCTGCGCCCCTGACCAGCAGGGCAGAGGCCAACCAGGCAACCACTCGCCAGACCCGTCCCATGTCCGCCCCGAACGAAGATGAGATCGTCCTGTGACCGGAATGAACTTCGCCAGCCCAACCATGGCGGCTGTGTCCGGGGCTTACAGTGGACACAGAGTCGACATCCGCACCACCGGAATGAAGGCAGCGATGGGCGATGAGAACCACGTTCTCAGCCGAGCGCCCGAAAAGAATTGCACTTGCGATGAGATGAGAGCGGTGATCTTTGCGACCGTCCGAGCGTATGAGTTGTCGCCGCTGCTGTGTTGCCCATATCGCCGCTGACCCTGCCGCCTCCAGGTGATGGGACGTTGGGACGATTGGGGACGAGGGCTGCAGAATGGACGACAGTCGCAGAGGAGGGCGAAGGATGAGCAAGACCAGCACGCGCGACCTAACTCACCTCCAAGCCCTCCCAAGGCTCACACTGTACAAACAGCGTGCATAGCACGATGAGTGATGATACAGCGGACAAGGCGCCTATCACCTCAAGGCGCCGTCGAGGTCGAGCGCCGCGCCACCCGGGCGCCGCCCGTCGTCCAAAGTGGCAGTACCGGAGGGCGTATCGATAGCCCATACAGAAGGGTTGGAGAGTTAAAAGGCAGCCCGGAGAGTGGGGAGTCTGGGTGACCGGTATGAGATGAGGCCGTCTAGCCGAAGCTTGTCTGAGTGAGTGATGACTGATGAGTCCCGAGTGTCCGTTATGGTGATGAGATGAAGGGCCGCGCCGAGGTCCGGAATGGCGATCCGTCGATATCGCTTCGAGTTTTGAGTCGCAGAAGTCAGGACGGACGGACGCTTCTGCGCCGGGCGGCGAGTCGCGACTTGGCGCTGCGGATTTCGGAGCCTTGCATCGTGTTGACATGCTCGTGTTGACACGAGCACGTTGGAGGGTTGGGCGAGGACCTACGTGTACACGATGAGCAGCACCGCTAGGGCAGCAGCTACTCGTAGCACCGCTCCGGTCACAGTGCCGCCGCCGCCGCCGGTGCCAAGCTGGACACGCCTCCGACCCGCATTCTGCTGCCTCAGCACCAAGTCCACACCGAGGGCATTGCAATACTGATGCCCAAACGCGTCCGTCGCGACGTAGCGCGAGATGCCGCCCCACCGCTGGCCCGCGCCCTTGGCGAGGGCGTCGCCCTGCGAGAAGAAGATGCCCCCGCCCAGACTGTTCGGGTTGGAGCCGGCGCCGGCGCCGCCTGGATTGCTGGAGTCGTCCGCGTTGGGGACGGTACCGCCGTTGTCGGGGTCGCCGCTCACGTTCGGGCCGCTGTTGTCGTCGCCCTGTCCAGAAGGACGATTCGATGACGTCGAGTTTCGGCCCTTCCCTCCACCGACGGCCGTCGCGTTCCTGCCTACCCCCACACCAGTATCGCCCCTCCCGGACCCATCGCCACCGTTCAGGTCCGCCCCGACCCCACCAGGCCCAGCATCCACAAAGGTCCCATAGTCACGCTGCGCCGAGATGTCCCACGTCGGGCAGGACCACGTCCAGCCCGCGATGGGCGGGCACGCGCGCGAGACAAAGTGGCAGGTGTAGATGCAGGGTAGCAGCTCGCCGTAGGTGCCCGGTTGGAGAACGGCGTCGACGTAGGGTTGGCGCGAGGGCGAAGTCGTCGTGTTGGAGGTGGAGCGGGCGTTGCGGTTGACAATGTATGGGAGCAGACGCGTGTTCGTCCCTGAAGGCGCACCCGTGAGCCCGACGCCGTCTTGCGAGGCTGCACTCTGGGCCGAAGGGTCCGCGACGGGGTCGGTACATCTCGGCAGCACGACGGCACAGAGCCAGTCGCGGTACGCATTCTTGCAGTCGTCGCAGGTCGAGACGAACGAGTATTGTCCAAAGTAGGACGAGCCGCATGGAAACGTGTCGATCGTGCGTGTAAAGTTGGCCATGTTCGGTGCGATGGTCAGGTTGGCGGCTGCGAGCGCGACGTCGGTGGACACCTCTGGGCCGATTGGTATCGAGTAGGCGACGGACGGGCAGAAGTTGAGGTCGGTGACAAGTCGGCAGTTGGCGCTCGCCTTGGTCACAAACTTGATGGCTGGGTACAGGACCGTGCCACTCACGCCACTTGCTGCCAGACTGGCCGAAGACGGCGGGCGCGTCCAGCGCAGCCACGCCGTGTAGTTGGTAGCCGGCACGAGATTGTTGATCATGACCGCCATGCGCACGCGCGTCGCGCTGACGCTTGCCGAGACGCGCGAGCTGACGGCGGTGTCGACAATGCCGCGCTTGGTCTCGGTAATGTTATACAAGACGTGCCCAGCGAGTGCTTTTTGACCGGGTGCGTCCCACGTTCCGTTGAACAGGGAGAAGCTTGTCTCGAGGGCACAGAGGGACGAGTTGAAGTATGAGTCCAGGGCGGAGAAGCCGGTGGAGGGCAGGACGAAGAGCGTGACGTTGGGCGTGATGCGTGCGTTGGGGTCCAGGGGCGACACGGTGGAGTATTCTTCCGAGGTGACCAGGGCGTGTGACTGGTCCGTGTCGTCAAGCGAGACCCCAGCCAAGCTGGATACGAGCTCTGGTGTGACTGTTGCGAGGAGAAAGGAAGAGTACGTCAGCTACGGCTACTTTTGTCTCTACGAAGGGCGGAAACACTGACCTTGCATACTGGCAATGACTCTGACCGACCACACGCCGTCGTCGATGCCTCGAACATCCTCAGGTGGCCAAAGTCCCAATGTGAAGACATTGTCGCGGTCACGATCCACGGTGAGCTGGATGAGAGCCGCGCCACCGCCGAGATAGGTGCCCTTAATGCCGCTTGATGTCTGCGCGTTGGGCCCGGGTGCAATTGCGTCTGCGTAGAGGGTCGGGTCGACATCCGTCCCGCCTGAGGAGCTGGACCCCGTTCCCGAGCCTGCCGCGGGAATGGCCTGGGCGCCCAGTGCGTCGTCCGAGCTGGTCCAGTAGGCGCGGACGAGGGTGCGCTGTCGGAGCTGTGCGGCTGAGTGGGCTTGGGAGAGTTCCTTGACGAGGGTTGCGTTGTTGAGGTCGTACGGTGGGATGGCTGGCCCTGAGCAGAGGGACAGGGAGACGGAGAGGCGGGTGGGAGCTGCTCGTTCTGTGACTTGGCTGCCATCTGCTGCCGTCGTTGTAATGGTGGTGGTGTTGGCTGGGATGTCCAATGTGAAGAAGATACCCGTTGTCGCGTTGAGGGCGAGTGAGGCTCGGCTGGGCACAAAGTCGGCCAGCCTGATGGCGGGAGTGCTCGCGTTGCCTGGCGTGGGCGTCACTGTCGGAGTAGCTGCCCCTGAAGTTGTTGATGAGCGTTGCGCTTGTGCTGTTGCACCGAAGCCGAGGATGGTGAAGAGCACCGCCAACACCAAGGCAGGCAGTGCTGCTTGCATCGTCGTCCTTGTCCGCCTCCTCCTTGTGAAGCTCCACCGCCACCCACTCGACACCGTCTGCTGCACTCCTATCATTCTTACCGCGCTCGAAGCTGATAATGGCCGTGACGAGGTGCTTGTCTGGCTCGAGGGTGACGATGAGCACGGCGTGTTGCTGCCATCTGCTTGCACGGCGTCACGTTCCGCCGCTGAAGCCGCCGCGACCGTCAACGCGTCCATGCTGGCACACGCGCCACAGCACCGTCGTCGCCGAGTGCGCATCGTCCGATATCGTCGTCGACAAGACCAGAGACGTTGTTGTGGGAGTTTGCTGTCGCGCGGGATGAGGTGGTGGTGGTCGTCGATGAGGAGGCGAGGGGGTCTGGTGTCGGGGGAGTTTTGGTTCGCTTGTTGCCAGGCGGACAAAGTCCCAAAGTGCTTTCTCGGCAAGAGAACACTTCCCACATGGCTGATCAAGTCGCCTCACCTCATCCATTCTCCCAGGCTCCCGACCATCACCATCACCAACACACCATGACCCCACTCTCGCACGAGCACAACGGGAGCAGCATGGCATCGACGTCGCAGGAGGTGGCTTCGGAAGGCGAGGCGGAGCAACACGGTGTCGACGGCGGGGCACTGGCAAATGGCACGACGGCAGCAGCGGCAGCCCCATCATCGACCAAGACGCACAAGCTCATTCTCACGCCTCCCGCTGACATTGTCGTCAACCCCCCACCGCCGCTCTCCGCCCAGCAGCAGGCCAAGGTGGACGAGCTCCGCGCGTACGTCGTCGACCTGCACACCACCACGCTCGCCAGCGACGACGCGTATTACGCCTTCGAGGAGGCATGGGTGCACGAGGACGTGCTGCCCGAGCGCTATCTCGACGCCGTCAACTGGGACCTCGCAGCCGCCAAGACGCGCATCGCATCGACGCTCGAGTGGCGGAGGTCCTACCAGCCCGAATGCATCGCGCCAGACGAAGTCAAGGAGGAAGCGCTGACGGGCAAGCACTTCATCTCCGGCTTTGACGCCGCCGGCCGGCCCTTCCTCACCGTGTGCCCGCGGCTGGAGAACACCAAGAATTACGACGCGCAGCTGCGCTACATGGTCTTCTCCTTCGAGCGGTGCCTGCAGCTCATGCCCGCCGGCGTGAGCCAGCTCAACCTCGTCATGTCCCTCGAGGGCAACACGGCAGCGAACAACCCGCCCATGGCCCAGTCCCGGCAGGCGCTCAGCATCATGCAGAACCACTACCCGAACAGGCTCGCGCGCGCCATCTGCCTACAGGGCCCGTGGTTCTTCAAGGTCTTCTTCTCCATCATCAAGCCTTTTATCGACCCGGTCACGCGGGCCAAGGTGCACTTTGACCCGCCCATGACATCCTTTGCGCGGCCGGATCAGATCAGTACCGAATGGGCGGGGGGCACGTACGACTACGAGTGGGATTTCGAGTCGTACTGGGCCCAGCTTTTGGTGAGTTTTTCATCAACATGAGTCCTTTCCTTGGACAGGTCCTCTGACGCGACCGCTTTCTCCCTATGAAGGAATACTGCGGCTTGAACCCAGACGGAAGCCGCGTCGAGGGCCCCGTCCCCGTCGATCAGAACAAGCGCATGGGGCGCGTCAGCAAGGCCGCCTCCACCACCACCAACACCACCACCGCCGCAGCCACGCCCGGGCAAGAGTCGACCGCCAGCACCGCCTCACCGACGCACGAGTCGCCATCTCCATCTAGCCACGACGACGCCGAGCCAGCCATCGCACCGTCCGCACCAGCGTGATCACTCCTTACATCCACCACCGTTCAGCTTACATCTAGGGCCATGATATCCCAGCCCGCCTTGGACGCATGGACCCCGCCCCAGCCCGCCTGTTGCAAGCACGGCGCATTCAGCTCATACTACCATAGACACGATAGCATCGTACCTCCGGCACTCACTATTCACATACCATACCTCACACACGTCACCATCTGCGTCTTGAATCCACCATGGACATTCCCCCCTTCACCTCGCACCGTCACCGAAGGGTTTGACAACCTCACGCACGACCCAGCTCCAGAACGACGCCTCGCTCAGGCTAGGGTGGTGGGCTGAGGACGCCGCGCCGAGGGAAACGGAGCCATCTTGCTCGTCTGCGTCGGCTATGGCGCGTACCCGCCTCCAAGGCGCGTCTTGCGAGGCCGACGATGAGGGAGGCGAGGCGAGCACCTCGGCAGCCCACGCGTTCGCAATCTCGGCCGTCTCGAGCGCCTTCTCCGTGGCGTGTTGGAGCTGCTGCGTCTGTGTGTGCGAGGGAGCGGACGGGGGCGTGAGGAGCGCGACGAGACATTCGAGCATGGCCAGAACCTCTCTCCCGGCTGACGACCTCTCCAGCAGCGCACCGCCCATCGTCATCCCTCCTCCTGCTCCTCCTCCCCCCATGCCCTCCTCCGTCTCCAACCCGCTGACGAAGCGGAACCACGCCGCACGAAGCGCAACGACGACCGCCTCGGCGCGGAGCGAGAGCACCTCCCAGCCCTGATGGAGTACCCTCTCCATATGCTCACCCTCTAGCGCGCGCTCCTGCGCCCACGCGGGGCCGAGCTTGCGTGCCGAGGCAGAGGGAGAGGCAGAGGCAGAGGCAGAGGGACGCGCGGCGTCATCGGCGTACTGGACGATCCAGCGTAGACCCGCTTGGAGGAGGGCGCGGCGGGCGTAGGCGCTCGCGTTGGCGCGGAGGACGTCGTCCAGTGTTCTGGTTGGCGAACCTGCGCTCGGTGTAGAGGCTGGCTGCGGCTGGGGGGCAGGCTGCGATGCACGGATGGGCGCGAGGAGCGGGTGGAGACGAAGTAGTGATACTTGCGCGAGCGCGACTGAGATGCCGAGTTGGGTGCGTTGACGCTCGCTTAGGAGGCCGCCTCGTCCGTCGTGTGCCCCGCCACCTAGTACGAGGAGTGTCGCGCCGCTCGAGGATGAGTTGGAACTGCCTGATGCCTCGAGAAGGGCGTATGCTTTGAGCAGCAGTTTGGCGCTCGTGCTTGCCGATGTCCACGCCGATTGGGAGGCGTTCGCACCGGAAGAAGAGTGGAACCCGGCTTGAGCTGCGACTCGTAGGCGTTGCTGGCTGAGGCAGAGCGCCCCGTCCGCGACACCACAAAGCTCCTCAATCTCAGGAGGCGTCGGACCTTGCGCTTGCTGTAGCAATTGCTCCGCCGTCGCTACCAGCTGTGCTTCGAGACGCGTCATCTCCGCACAAAAGTCGCCGTCTTGGGCACTCGTTGGCGATTCGGCCGCGGTCAGGGTTGCGACGTCGAGCAAGAAGGGCGCGTGTCTGAGCTTGCTCAGCGTCGCGATGGATTCGTCCTGCTCCGTCTCGTCCATCTCGGGACCGGCTTGCTGTACGTCGCGTTGCAAGCGATCAGCCTCGAGGAGCAGACTTCGTCCTGCCCCGGCGCACCAGCTGATCAGAGCCTTGTGAGTGCCGGCGTTGGCGGCTAGCTCCGCGCCGTCGATGAGGCTGAGCAGGCTTGAGATCGCGTCGATGCAGTCGGAGAGGGCGCTGGCGTACCCTGATGGGGTGATGGGGTTGGTCGAGCCCTCGTACGTGCTTGAAAGGGTCGGCTCTGCGTCCATGGTGTCGTCTCCGTCGACAAGGTCAGAGTTGATGGATTGAGGAGGCACTTCCGAAGCGAATTCAGCCTCGCCCTCGTCCAAGAGAGACTGCTGCTCGTCTGATCGCAGACTGGACGCGTCGATAGCTTGGGCATAGCACGCGCACGCCAACGCAGACATCCGCACTGCCCCGACCATCGTCGTGAGCGGGTGGATCAGAATCGACAGTTGCGGCTCGGTGATGGTGGCAAACACCCCGCGGACCGATTGGGGCGAGGGCTGCTGATGGCCGTAGTGCTCGTCGAGCTCTGCGAGAGCTTGGAGGGCGGATGCTGCGCTGGAGATGATGTCTACGAGGAAGGGATCGAAGTGGCTGCCAGCATCGTCGTCAGAGGAGCTGCCGGATGGGAGTGGTGAGGCTGGTGGCTTTGAGACTGCCGCTTCTAACGAGGCGAGATCGGCGCCTTGAATGAGGGCCACGGTGACCTTGACCTCTACACCAAGTTGAGCATGAAGCGCCGTCGTCCCCACCGTTTGCACCGTATTTGCGTCGTTCAGACGGGCGGAGAGGGCGGCGAGGAAGTGTGCGACGGCGATGGGCAGAGCCAACCTCGCCTGGGCGGGCGTGTAGAAGTCGGTGGCCAGCACGAGCATCGTCCGTCCTCTGGATGCGTCCAAGCATTACGAGGTCAGCACTCATGACGCCTATGAGTGAGAGGAGGAAGAGAAAAACTCACGCATTGTAGCACGCATCAGCATACGTCTCGCCACCGAGCTGAACAGCGACGCGATATAGCGCAAGCGCCTCCTCAAGCAGCCTGCCCAAACCAAGCAAGCGCAACACGCATGCCTTCCTCATCAGCCAATCCTCCACAATGCCCTTCGACGCGCAAGGAACTCACCTCCTCGCCTTGTCGCCCTGCGCGCGCGCAAAGCGCTCAGCGCGCTCCTCAATCGCGACGGCAGCATCGAGCGCTTTTTCTGCGTCGTCGTAGGTCGAGGAGGAGGATGCTTGGTTGTTGTTCGCGGAACCAGGACTGCGACCGTTCGGACGCGCTTTTCGCCTTGATGGCGGGGGAAGTGGTGCGGGACCGGATGACTGCCTGCCACTGTGGGCTCCCTGGCACTGCTTAGGAGGCATCGTTGCCTTGTGTTGACCTCGATGATGGTTGTTGGTGAGCAGGAAGTTGAGAAGAGCATCGCATGTTCAGGCTAGGGTATCGTGGTGTGCCAGCTCTCGGTCCGACAAGCGTCCTTCCTCCCACTCCTCGCTCGTCCCAGCAGGGATACCTCTACCTTAGACCATTGTCAAGCATGACAATCGAGGCGCAGCAGTATGCAAGGTGGTATACGTATGCAACGGGGAGTAATGGAAGGGCGATAGGAGGCAACGAGGTAAGCGAAAGGGGGAGAGGAGGTTGGAACGAGCCCCAAAGACATAGCACAGCACACCGCGTCACGTTCCGCACAGGAGCGAGCGAGCGCAGATGAGGAGATGAAAAGGCGGTAGGACGGAAGCACGTCGAGGTCCGAAGGTCGAAGGGTGGGCTGGCGCGCGCGGTGTGGGTGTGCCTGCTCATCGATAGCCGCCGGGTTGCTGATGCTGGTGGTACGGCGACGACGCGTACGGATGAGCAGGCGGCGGGCCGCCTGGCTGCTGGGACGGGTGAGGATGCTGATACCCTGCTGGCCGTCCTGGCGCGGCCGACGACGGGAAAGGCGACGAGCGAGGTCCGCCTCCAGGCGCACCATACCCGCCTCCTCCTCCTGCTCCTGTGCCGTATCCTCCCGCTGGACCCGCGCTCATGGAAGGGGGCAAGCCGACCCCGGACCCAGGCCGAGATCCAGCACCGCCCATCCGCGCCACGCCCGGAAACGGCGCACGCCCTTGAGCAGCAGCGGAAGGTCCGCCGCCACCACCAACACCGCCAGCGCCCGGTCGACGTCCGCCGGGACCCGAGAGTCCACCGGACTTGCCAGGCCCCAAGGCGACGCCCAACTTGTCCTGACGCGCCCCGGCACCCGTCACACCCGCAAACCTGTCGCCCGCAAACGAGAGCAGCAGAGTCAGCGACGAGCTCCCCACGTGGTCTTCTTAGCCAGCAACGCACCGATACATCTCGGGGAGGTAATCCCCCGCACCCGGCCGCATGCGCAACAAGCGCAACAGCAGCTCCAGACTGCCCGGCGACTCGGCCTTCTCCACCACCTTGTCGCGCTTGCGCTGCCGGATCGTCTTGAGATTGCGCTGGTTGTACACGCTCTTCTTGCGCGTCGCCATGCCCGTCCCGCCCGCCGTCGAGCCGGCGTTGGCGAGCTGGGCGCGGTCGCGCTGTTGGACGAGTCGGCGGATCTCGTCGAGGAGCTGGTCGGTGCCCATGTCGTGGAAGAGCGAGTATGAGACTGTGTAAGAGTCCCAGAGTCAGCATGGTCGGTGAGCAGACGCATGGAGCAACTCCATCACTCACTGATCTCTCTATACTTGGGTCCTTGTACTGAACAAGTCCCATAGCACAAGCTTGCGATCAGCCCTCCTCGTCTGCAAAGTCAGGGACAACCACAGCACAACTCACAAACTTCAAGCGGCACCCCATGCTCCTCGCCCGTCTCCTCATCCCGCGCATTGAAGTAACTCTTGAGGAACCCAAGCCACTTGAACACAATATCCACCTCCTTATCGCTCAGCGGCTGCATCACAGCCGGCGTGTCGCTGAGTGGGGGGACGAGCATGTCCTCGATAATCTTGAGCACCTCCTTCCACACCTTCTTGAGCACCAGCTGCGCCTCGCCCTCTGACAGGCTTGACTTGAGCGTGCCGAGGCATTCGTCGAGGTAGTCGAGCAAGGGGAGGAGGGGCGCCTCGACCTCTTGGTCCGTGAGCACTTGGCCCGTCTTCTTGTTGCTGAGCACGCGCGAGGACCCCCCGCCGCCGGGCCCATCGTCCAGGTGCGAAGGCACGGGCGGGATGACGGGCGCATTGGTCTGCGCCGACGCCAACGCAGACGCATACAGCGCCTTGACATTACCCAGCGCCTTGTCAAGCGTGATCCCCGACGTCTTCACGAGCGACTTGAGCACCTGCCTCGACAGGCTCTGCCGAATATACACCGACATCTTGTCGACAATCGCGCGGATCATGTCGCTCTCCGCGCGCTTGAGGATGCGGAACGCCCGCCCGAAATGGAAGAGAATGTCGTCCTTCTCGCCCTCCATGCTGACGCGGATAAGCAGCCGGCCGCGCGTATCGAGCTCGAGCCAGAGGTCGTGCGGCAAGAAATCGCCAAACAGACGCGGGTCGAGACGGAGGTACGTCCGGCCGCACAGCTGCGGGTCGCCCAGCAGGCGCCGGTTCCACACCGTCGCCGCGAGCCACATGTGGCCCTCGACGGGGATATCGACCGTCTCGTCCCAGCGCGGATCGGCCGACTCGGCGATCGTGCGCGTCTTGGCGACCGTCGTGCCAAACTCGTCCGAGAGCGTCACGAACGAGTCGAGGACGGAGCCCGAGCCCGAGGAGCCGGACGAGCTGCCGCTGCTCGAGATGGAGGACAGCGCTTCGCCGAGGACAATCTTGACGGTAAAGAGGAAGCGCTGCCGGCCGTTTGTCTGGGGTCCAGGACTCCTCGGCTTGTCGGGTACGTCGGGCGGGTTGGCCCTCGCCACGATGCGCGCCTGCTCATCAGCATCCATCTTGGAGTAGAGCTTGTCAAGCAGACCGCGCGCCGCTTCAATGTTATTCAACTTGACGCACGACTGCAGGCCCAAGTCCAGGAAAGATGGTCAGCGATGCGCATCCTCTTCTTCACCGCCACCGTCGCGGTCAACTCACAGCAGGTTGGAAGTGGAACGGCTCCGCCGTCTTGTGCGCGCCCTGGAACGTCATCTTGGCCCGCGCCATCCACGCCGACTGCTTCGACAACGCCCCAGCCATCGCGCCTTGCTCGCCCCCAGCACCGCTGCCGCCCGCACCCCCGCCGCCGCCCCCGCCGCCCTCGCCATCCGCGCCCGACGCCGACGACGCACTAACCTTGATCTCCTCCTTGAACAGCATCTCCATCCGCGCACAGTACCGCTCGACCGCCCGACTCGCAATCTTGGCCAAGCTGTTCAAAAAGCGCGCATTCACCAGCGCGTCGGGCCACCCGAGCCCGAGCACAAAGTCGACGGGCTGCTGGAGCGCGTTGAAGAGGATGTCGATCGAGGACGAGTGGAGCGCGCCCACGCTTGGGTCGAGCGGGTGGAACGAGTCCGAGCTGAGGGCGTTGGCGACCCACTCGTTGACCTTGAGCTCCGTCTGTGCGAGCCAGCGCCACATGTGCGGCTCGAACCATCTTGAGAGGTGGAACGAGCCCAGCCGGCCGCGCTCGGCGAGCATCTTGGCGTCGCGCTCGAGGTGGCCGGACAGGCGGGGCCGGTTGTCGTCCGAGCCTTCCTCGTCCTCCTCCGCCTCTGCGATGGCCTCGCTGGCCCCGCGCACCATCTGCTCAGGACAAAAGGCAGCGTACAGCCCAAAGAGCGAGCGCACCTTGCCAAACAGCGCAAAGATCTCTTCAAACTCGATCCCACCGCCGCTGGCGCCAACCCCCTCGTCCGGCCGCCGATTTTGCGACGAGGCGACGGCCCGCTCCCACACGGCGCGCTTCATCGAGTCGAGATCGTCGAGGAAGAGCGGGACCTGCTTCTCCAGCACGAGCGCGACGACGTCAATCGACCCAAAGGGCCAACTCTCCGGCCCCCCACCACCACCTCCACCCCACCGCTTCGCAAGCCGCTTCGCCCCGCTCTCGAGCCACTCGCGCAGCTCGAGCAACGAGCGCACCTCGTTCGAGTCCTCGAGGAGGATCTGGCCGAAGAGCTCCGTCGTTCGGGCCGTGTACTCGTGGATGGCGGTGATCCGGACCGCGTCGCGCAGTTCGTCGATGTGGCGCTCGAGGTCGACGGGGAGGAGGTGCGGGGGTAGGCCTAGGCCTGCTGCTCGCGCTGCTGCCATGGCAGAAGCGGACGAGGAGGACGAGGACGAGGTGGCGGCGCCATCGCTTCGTCCCGCGCCGGACAGGACATCGCCGTACGGCTTGGTAGGCGAAGGCGGCCGCAGATTCGGATCCGCCGACTCGAGCAACAGCCCCGAGGCATGAATCTCCTGAACGAGGGCCGCATGCGCCAGCACCTCGTCCACATCCGCGCCCATCGGATCTTGGAAGGCGTCGTACAGCCAGCGCATGAGCGAGCGGAAGAGGTGGCCAAAGGTGTGGGAGAGGAGCTTGCGCTCGTGGATCATCCAGCCGTCCGTGATGGCCTCCGGCCCGACCGGTGGCACACCCTCTCCGTTCGGACTCGAGGGATGGCTTGAGGCCGCAGCGGCAGCGGCGGCTATGGCAGGCTCCATGACGAGCCTGACAGCGTCATCCACACTATCAAGCGGACACTGCCCCGCCTCGTACCGCTCCCGAATGACCTCCAACCGGACGGCCCTCCGCCACCCGTCCGTCAGGCGCCAGCACCGCGCGACGTGCTCGAGGAGGTGGAGATGGTTCTGCGAGAGGATGCCGACGCTGACCTCTTCCTCGGAGAAGGACATGATGGCGTCAATGTCGTGCGCGAGCATCACGCCGAGCGCCTTGCGGTAGTAGGCTCGTGGGTCCGGGGGGATAAAGGTGAAACCCGTGGCGGAGGAAGTGCCGCCCTCGTCGTCGTCGGCTGCGCCGCCTGTTGTTGCATCCGCAGAATTGAAATCTGGCCGGTCACTCTCGCCCGACCCAGCAGCCCCGGTCCCAGGCTCCTTGCTATTCACCTTGAGCAGCGCCGGATTCCTCCTGCACATCTCCGCCATCGTCGCGCCCAGATCGGCCAACTCTTGAGCGCGCCATCTCGCATAGCTCTCGTCGCCTACGCGCTCTGCTTCGGCGGGGTCGAAGGGCGGGTAGACTGCGCCGGAAGGGTTCGTCGAGGAGGACGAGGCTGCGTGAGCGATGGCGGCTGAGCAGGCGGCGGCGGAGGGGAAGTCGGATCTTCTGCCGGGCCAGGGTTGGGACAGGTGGATGGCGCGCACGCAGTGTTTGAGGTCGATCATGTATGCCTGTAGATAAATCACCGACTTCAGCAATCACAATCCTTCGGATCTTAAAATGAGACAAGCTCACCTCTTCCGTGCACGTCGTGCGCATAAAGTCGACATCCTTGCGCAGCTGGTCCCTGTCCTCTCTGAACAAGTTGCCGACGGTGACGATCAAGGGGTGGTCCATGAGCGCGTTGAGCGTCGGGTCCGAGTAGGTAATGGTCGGTGGTCCCAGTGACGCTGCTGCCGAGGCTCTTCTGCTGTCGGCCGATGTGGGCGCTGTGGATGCGGTGGCAGATGAGCTGGTCATGTCGCCAGCTGCGCTTGAGCCTGCTGTCAAGGGAGGGCTCTGCGCGCCACTCGCGGCGTAGGCGGCTGCGGTGGTCATCCCACTTGCGTTCCCCATCGACGGTGTGTCTCGTGCACTACTTGGATTGGGGGAGGAGCTGCCGCCGCCTGCTCCACCGCCGAGGACGATGGGCGCCGTTCCCAGTGCGGCCGAGTACTTTTCCAGCCGATCGGTGAGCTCCTTGGGCACGCCGTGGAGCTGACGGAGACACTCGCGGATGACCTTGACAAAGCTGCCGACCTGGCTCTCGAGCTCGGCGGCGCGTTCTTCGGGCGTCATGGGGTCGGCCGAGGACGAGGTGGATGCGGCGAGTCGTTTCTGTGCCGTGGTGACAAAGGCGATGATGAGGTCCTCGATCTTGCGATGGGTGCGCATGCGAGCGAGGAAGGCCTTGTCGTTGAGCTGGCCGTAGAAGGCGCCCACGGTGGCGCGGAAGCGGAGGGACGAGTAGGACGGGTCCTTGGCGAAGCTGATGAGCTGGAGACGCTCGTTGAGACGCTTGAGGAGCTTTTCTGGGAACTTGACGCCGCTGCCGCTGGAGGAGGAGGCGAGGGAGAGGAGGCCGGAGAGGGAGAGGGCCGAGATGCCGCCGGAGACGTTGGACACCCACGAGTCCATCTTGCCCGCTCCTCCGTCCTGTGCGCGTTTGGCGGCTGCCGCGGCTGCGAGGGCGGCCGATGTGGAGCCTGAGGCGGCGCCTGATGTGGACACCAGTGTGGATGACGACGCTGCTGACCCGCCGCTGCCGCCGATGACGGCTGCTGTCGAGGATGAGGACGCTGACAGCGATCCCAGCTGCTGCTTGGCGACGAGCACGGCTGTCTGGAGGAGAAAGAACTGGACATCGTTGTCGGCGATGGAGGCTGCGGCTGCGGTGGTGCGCCTGGAGCGCCCGCTCATCGTGCTGAAGTCGCTCCTCGTCGTCATCGTCGTTGTTGACCTCGTCGTCGTTGACCTCCTCGTCGTCGTCGTTGTCGCCGTCGTCGTCGATCTCGACTTGCCTCCGCCGCGCGTGTTGTTGTTGTGGACTGAAGTGGTTGCGGTGTTGTGGGCCCCGCTGGCGGAGATGAACCACCTTCACCGTCTCCGCCGGCACAAGTGGCCGCCCAGTCGTCCCACGCGGTGCGCTGCTGTCCTGCTGGCTGGCGGTGAGCAGCAGTGGGCCTCTCTTGACGAGATGCCCTTGCTTGCTGAAGACTGAGGATGGGGAGATGGTCGTCGTCGTCGTCGAGGAGGTCGAGGTGCTCGTGGATCGTGGGCTCGAGCTCGTCTACGGGGCGCACTCATCATCGCCGTGCTGGTGGGTGAGTGAGTGGCTGGGCGGCACGGAGCCGAGTGAAGAACCGTGATCATTTTGATTGGCCCAGCATTGCGCAACGATGCATTGTGGCGGCGTTTCATCGTCTGGTTCAAACGCCGACAATCTGCTCCACCCACGCGTTGCTGTCCAGCGGGCACTAGACCAGTGTCCTCCCTCCTCCGAGCCGTCTTCGAAGCGCACGACCACCACTTCTACCACCATTCATCCACCACGCATCCCTCCCATCACTGACTGCCATGGCAGATCGAGGAGGATTCAGAGGCGGCGCACGAGGAGGCGGACCAGGCGGGCGAGGCGGCAGCGCATCACGTGGAGGCTCGGGGCCTGGCAGGGGAGGAGCAGGTGCAGGTCGAGGAGGCGGTGCTGGAGGACGCGGTGGGAGCCACAGCGGCGGCGGCGCAGCATCCTCGTCCTCCTCCTCGGAGCGACCCAAGCGCGAGGCCATCCTCGACCTGGCCAAGTACTCGGACAAGACGGTGCGCGTCAAGCTGGCGGGCGGGCGCGAGGTCCTCGGCACGCTCAAGGGCTTCGACCAGCTCATGAACCTCGTCCTGGACGACGTCGAGGAGGTGCTCAAGGAGCCGGGGACGGGCCTCGTCACCGACAAGCGGCGCAAGCTGGGCCTCGTCGTGCTCAGGGGGACGGCCATCACGGTCATCAACCCAGCCGACGGGTTCGAGTCGATCGAAAAGTACGTCCTCGTTCATACCGCCTCTTGTGTGCTTGGTCCATGGCTGACCGAGTCTGCTCTCTTCTCTGCTTGCAGCCCCTTCGCCATCCAAGCATGAAGATCCTCGCCAAGCTCTGAAAGAGGCATGGCCTCTCCAACCCGAACCCGCACGCAGACGAGCCCAGACAATGTAACGCGCGCCCATCTGCCCATCGATCTCCCATCTTCAATGCACGCGGGCAAACGCATGCCATTCGACGAAGCCTGGTCTGGGCTCACCGCACGACGCTGACCTCGACGCTGACCTCTTGGTCCCTCAACCTTCTCCTCTTCTTCTCACCCTCCCATCCACAAGCAGGTCATCAAGACATTGTCCATTGCGCAAAAGATGCCTCCCTCCTACCGGAACCGACTCCCCACCATGGCCGCCCCCTTGGCAAGCACCACAGCACCCACCACCCCGACCCCCACAGCCGCACCCACAACCTGCACCCCCACCCCCGCCAGCGCAGCCAGCATGAAGCGCGGCGTCCACACCTTGTACAGCATCAGATGCCGCCGCATCGCCGCCGCCCACGCCGCGCTCCCCAGCGTGAGCGCGCAGAAGTAGAGGGAGAGCGCGAGCTGGGCGCGGAGGAGGTGGAGGAGCGTGTACATGTGTGCCGAGGCTTTGCGCTTTGTGCGGAGTTGGCGCGCGCGGAGGGCGGCGAGGGCCGAGGCGGAGGTGGGCCCTTCCTTCTCCTCCTCATCATCCACGACGCTCGACGAAGGAGGGGCAACAGGCGCACGCGGCACCACACCCCAAAGCACCACCAACCCCACCCCACCCGCCGGCAACACCGCCAACGGCCCCAGCGCATTGAGCACGACGAGCGCAGGACTCCACGGATAGACGACGGAGCGCGTGAGCACAAAGGCTGTGCGCCACTGGATCGACGAGAGGGTGGCCTGGTGGCCCGTCGAGAAGAAGGCGTTGTGCGCGAGGAGGGCGAGGGCGGTGCTCAGCCAGGCGGTGTCGTCGGATCCGTCCCCCGCCTCCTTCGTCGTGGTCTTCGTACTCGCTGCCGCAGCAGAAGCAGCACGCACCTCGGCCCCCAACTCGGCAAGCAGCACAAGCGCAACAAGGTGCAAGCTGAGCGTCACCTGCCCACTCGGCTGCGCCGCGAGGAAGAGGAAGCCGAACAGGACGGCGAGGAGGAGGAGGTACGTCGAGCCAAACGCGTTGGCAAAGCCGAGGAGTTGGACTTGTTTGCGTGTTGGGGGGCAGGCTGTGAGGCTGTAGAGCCCGCGCCTGGCCCATTCGTCTTGGAGTTGGAGTCGGACGACGAAGCAGGCCCACCAGGCGCATCCACCTCGACGTGCCTAAACTCGATACAGAGCGGCGCCAACACCCAAAACACACCCGCGACGAGCAAGAGCACCGCAGACGTCCGCCCCACAAAGATGGCAGCGCTCGCAGCCCACTGCGCCGTCGTCGTCTCCTCCACCATCGGGACACCTGTTCCCTCAGTCGCACCGCCCGCGGCGAGGCGAGCAGCGGCAGCGGCGGCAGAGGCGGACGCGCCCGCGTCGCCCGCGAGTCGATCGGCCGCCCAGTGCCCAGCCGACGCGAGGAGCGCAGGACGGAGGATCCACCTCATGAAGCGCGGCGCAATCCCCACATCGCTCCTCAAGCTCGACCTCGAGCCCGTATTCGATCCCGATCCCAAACTCGAGCTCGAGCTCGAGCTCGAAGCCGAAGCTGAAGCCGAGCTGCCCAAACGCGCATACTTGAGTAGCGCAAGCAGCACACCGGGTAAGGCGTACGCACACACGTACGCGAGCAGGATGGAGGGCACCGAGTTGGTCGCGCCGCCTTCGCCTACCGCCGCCAAGCCGCCCGCTACGCTCATGTGCGGCGCGAGGGTGTGCCCTGCCCCTCTACCCGCCTCTGCACCCTCCTCACCGCTGTGTCCCGGGACACTAGAAGCCAAAGGCACAGCATAAAAGTTGCTCACGCACGTGGGGCCATGCTCCTCGCGGCACAGCGAGCCGTACCGCCCCGCGCGCGCACAGAGCACGATGCCGATGGAGAGGGAGGCCGCCTTGGCGAGGACAAAGGTGCGGCGCGAGGTTTGGAGTCCGCTTGTAGAGGTTGTCGGGGTCGAGGTCGACGCCGACGCCGACGCCGACGCCGGGGAGCGAGGAACCTTGACAAGCAGCGATCGAACAATCGCGACGAGCACGACGGCCAACCCGACGAGGACGAGGTAGTCCTCTCGCAAGATGGTCGAGTTGGACGCAAAGAGCGCGGCGTGGACCGCTGCTGGGCCGATGAGCGCCGCGATGCCTGTCTTCCTGCTTGACGATGTCGGTGTCGATGTCGGTGCCGAGCGCGGGATCAGCGATGACTCGGAGAGCGGTAGGAGCGCTAGACCCAGCGAGGCGCCCACCGCACCGGCCCACAATGTCCCCTCCAACACCCGCAGCAACGAGCCAACGTTGATGACATGCGCCGTGCCTGCTCCCTTGGCTCCAGACGCGAGCTCGAGTCCGACAAAGATGGCGAGCGAGGGGAGGGCCAGAGCGAGGCTGCCCCGAATGGCGCGACGCCATACCCTCCTCGCGAGCCGGACCGTGCCCGGTCCTCGCACCTTCGTCCATGTCCTCGTCGTCCCTTCCCCCTCCTCCTCCTCCTCTTCTTCCTCCTCCTCCTCGTCATCCCCAACCCACCCCCGCCCATCCAAAGCCCTTCCCGCGCCCTCCTCCCTCCCAACCTCCACAAACACCCCCACCGAACCCAAGCAAGCACAGAGGAGGAGGAGGAGGCCGAGCCCCATGGCGCGCCCTTCAAAGGTCGCCCAGACGCCGCGGGCGCGAGTGAGGGCGGCGCGGGTGAAGAGGAAGTACGCGCGGGCGGCTGCTTGGCGCGCTTGGTGCACTTCGTCTTGGTCCCTCGCGGAGGCCGCGTTGTGTCTGTGTGCGAGGGAGGCAAAGTGCGCATCGGCTCGACGGGCGGCTTGCCAGAGCTTTTCGAGCTCGGCTTCGACTTCTGTTCCCAGGGCGCCGCCGCCGCCGCCGCCTTGGGAAGAACCTCCTTCTGCCGAAGAGGTGGGACCCTTCTCCGGGCTGCTCCCGGAGGAGTAGGCGCGGAGGTAGCGTCGAATCTGGTGCGCGTTGAGCCTCAGCGCTCGAAGAAGCACGTCCCGTCCTGGATCCACCTTCCCCTTCGCCCCCTCCCCTCCATCAAAGTCAAACTCCCCCTGCGCAAAGAGCTCCGGCACGACGGTGCCCAACGAGTTGAAAGGGATGGGCAGGCCGAGGAGCAGGCTGAGGGTCGGGACGAGGTCGATCTGGGCGATGGAGCGGTGGGTGAGGGTGGGTGGGCCGAGGGGCGAGAAGGGGACGTGGGCGGGTGGGACGAGGTCGGCTCCGGCTGCAGCTTCGAGCGTCCAGTTGTGGGAGAGCAGGTTGAGCACGTCGGCGTGTTGGTGTAGGAGCTCCTGCCCACCTCGCCTCGCAGAAGAGGCGCCGGCAAAGCCACCAGGCCTCCCACTGCTCCACACAAACAAGCCCGCGCCGACCTCGAGCTCGGCATCGCCGCCGTGGTCGCCCTGCGGATCCATGCCGTGGTCGCCCATGAGGACGAAGAGGGTTCGGGGTTGCTTGCCTTGCGCGGAACTGCTTTGCAAGCTTGGCTCCGGGGCGAGGGCTTGGACAATGTCCCGCACGAGGGCGTCCGTCTCGAGCAGCTTGCGCTTCACGCTTGGGTGGGTGGAGGAGAAGCGATGGCCTGCGTGGTCGAGACCGAGGTTGTGGAGCAGTAGCAATGCCCAGTCGTCCTTCCCCTCCTTCTCCTCTTTCGTCTGCACACGCGCCTGGTCGAGGAAGGGCTGGAGGACGCGCCGGACGCCGAGATCGACCGTGTCGAGGTCGTGCACGTTGAACGAGTCAAAGGGCGTGGCGCTGTCAAAGACGGAGGGGAAGAGGCCCATCCACGTATCGTCGCCGGCAAAGACGAGCCTGCCCTCCTTGCCCCTTGACGAGGGCGACCCCCTCCCCCTCCCTCTCCTCCGCTTGAGCTGATCAATCCAGTTATCCTCCTCGATGCGCTGCCCGCCTCCGAAATTGGCCGACGCATCCACAAAGGTGGGGAGCGTACCCGTCGTCAGCCCTTTGATGCGCTGGAGCGTCGTCGTGGGCGGGTCGGCGTAGAAGTGGGCGAGGAGTGCGTGCGCGGGGTGGGTGTGGGCCAGGTGGGCGGGAAAGGTGAGGTGGCCGTGCTGGTTGGGGTGGGGTGGGTAAGGCCTTGCCCTTGCTCCTCCTTGCCCTTCTTCCCCTTCTCCTCTCTCGCCATTGCCATTGCCATCGACCCCTGCTTGATGTCTTGAAGCTGAGATGTTGTTGGAGAGAGGCGCGAGGAAGTCGTACCGCAGCGCATCGACGATGAGCACCACGGCGCGGTCGTACGTGAGCTCGGCGGGCAGGGCGCACTCGTCGGCCGTCAGCGCGCTCCAGCTTGGGTCCAGCTCTCCTTCCTCATCCTTGTGCTTGCTATGGCTGCTCGTGTTGAGATACCGCGGCCGAGGAGGAAGGTACGACACCGCCCCAAGCGCGCCCCGCTCACACCCCTCCGCGCGCACCCCATCCAACACCCTCCTCGTCAACAGGAACCCGCGCGTGAAGAGGGCGACGCCGAGCGCATGCAGGACGAGGAGGAGGACGAGGATGGCGAGGGCGCTGAGCGTGGGTGGGCCCAGCGAGGTCGCGGGTGGGGGCGCGTCGGCGGGTGCGTGCCGGCGGGCGTACGACGAGTGGGAGGAGTGCGATTCGTGCGAGTCCTCTTCTTCCTCGTCATGGTGATGGTGATGGTGATGGTGAGGAGGAGCCTGAGGAGGCGGCAAGCGCACGTTGCGCGCCGGCAGCAGCGCCGATGGCATCCTCGTCCGCGTCCTCGTCGATGTCGAGATGGTCGTCGTCGTGCGCATCCTCGCCTGGCTCGTGCTCATCGTCGGATGACCCCGCAACAGGAAGAAGTTCCTCCTCACACAGCTGACACCACTCGTATCACAGCAAGAAGACGAATCATTCATAGCACCAACACTCTCAGTACTCTGCCTGTATCAAGCCACCTTGACCTTCCTCCCGCCCCGCCCACCCGCAACCCCACCCAGCCTCGCCCAGTCCAGCGACAGCCACACCCCGACAAAGAGCACAAACCCAACCACGGTGCTCCACGCCCCGCCCACGTACGGCCACGCAGCACTCAGGAAGCGCGGGTGCTCGTCGTGGTTGAACGGCCGGACGGGCGCCGTGTCCTTTGCTTGGAGGTAGGACCACCCCGCGCGCCGCCAGAGGAGCACAAAGGAGAAGACGCCGTGGCGGTCGGGAAGCTGAAACGTCGCCGTGTACGTCGTGCTTGCCTTGCTTGCCTTCGCTGAAGACGCGGAGGCTTGCAGGTCCGAGGACGAGGACGGCGCCTCCGACTGGGCCGTGAGGGGCACAGTGATGTACGGGTCGATCATGTTGAGCGTCACTTGCAGGTCCAGATCGCGCGGCGCGGGCGACCAGCCCAGCTCGGGCGTGTACTGCTCCAGCTCAATCGAGTACGTCTGTCAGGCAGAGCAGAGAGGATCATCAGCCATCCATCCAATCCTCCATCTCGAAAGCGGCAGAGAGAGAAGACTCACAACGGTGTCCTTGACGCGGTACATGCGCTGCCCCTCCCCATACCCCTCCTCGCCCTCGCGCCCCTCCCCCTCATACGCAGGCCGCACATCGTCCACACCCGCCCGCACACGCGTATGCCGCGTCCCCACCACGCGAAGCACGCCCTTCTCCTGCAGTGCCCACGAGAGCAGGTCCTCCGCCACGGCGCGGTTGGTTCCCGACGTGTCCGAGGAGGCGAGGGCGGCGTCGGAGAAGAGGGCAGGCGTACCGATCCACAGTGCGCGCGCACTGTTATCGGCCAGCTGGAAGGCGCTCACGAGGGACGGGGCGCCCTCGTCGAGCAGGACGGCGCCCTGTCCGCCGCCCGAGGCTGTGCTCCCGTTGCCGAGCAGGACGGGCGGGAAGGGTCCGAGCCCCGTCAATGCATCCGAAACGGAGGCGAGCGGCTCGACGGCGGTGCTAGAGTCCTCTTCGGGGCTGGCGCCATCGCTCGAAGGCGGGTCGGCCGAAAACGACGAGCCAGGGGGGAGGACGAGGGGAAAAGCGAGGGGCACATCGCCCACCTGGTGCACGCTTGCATCCTCCACCAGCAGTCCCTCGTTGCGCACCCGCTCGATTGTCGAGGGCGAGAAGATGACGCTGTTCTCGACGAGCCCGCCGGCGTACAGGCCCGTCTTGCCATCGAGCCCGCCCGGACCGGCCCCTCCGACCCGGACAGCGGTGTGTCTCCCGCTCCCATCCTGAGCGCGGAAGTGATCGACGAGCGCCCGGCCACGCTCCTGGAACTCGAGACTGAACTCGCGGGCAAAGTCGCGGAGGGCGGGTGTGAGCGTCGAGGCGGAGAGGCCTACGACGAGGTTGCCGCCCTGCTGGAGGAAGGAGACGAGTTTTTGGGGTGCGAGGTCCGAGGGAAGTGTCTTGGTGCTCCCTCCTCCTCCTCCCCCGCTGAGGAGAAGGACGTGGTCAAAGGCAGGCTCGTCGTAGCTGACGAGGGCAGGCTGCGACTCCCTGGCCTGGCGGAAGGTGGTGCTGTACCCGCGCGTGGCGAGGATCGACTCGAGGGTGGAGAGCGAGCTGCGTGGGAGCGAGTCGGCGTCGTGCACGATGAGGACGCGTGCGCCCGTCGCCGAGGGCGAGGTGGTGGACGAAGCGGCCCAGCTGGCGGTGCTGAGCAGCGCCATGGCAGCGCTGAGCGCACGCAGTGGCAACGATGGCAGCACCCGCATCCTCGTCGTTGTGCTTGCCGTCGTCGATGGTGATGGTGATGGTGATGGTCCTCGTCCGTGCTCTCCTCCTTCTCGGGGCAGTCGTGGAAGGGCCAGAATGATGACTGCCGACTGACAACAGGGCCAGTCCAGATTCCCACGGCACTCTGGCAGTGTTGGAGCACATGCTCAGCTTGGGATTGGCTGCAGGCGGCAGCAACGCCGACATCGAGGACAGCATCGAGGACAGCAAAGACGACGAGCAGAAGCAGAAGCAGAAGCGACCAGAGCGGGGCTGGAAGCAGGCAGTCGACCGCCCGTCGATGCAAAGGACGACGTCGGCGGAAGGAGGGACGCTCAGCTGGCCGTCACCGTGCCGCCTGCGAGCACAGCACAGCACAAGGAGATGGTCAGCGCACCATCCCTGAAGAGAGTCCAGCACCACGCTATACTCACCGTTCGGGTGGATGGTCGAGCCGCTGATGTACGAGCTGTCGCTGCTCGCCAGGAAGACGAAGCACGCCGCCACCTCGCTCGGCTGGCCCGGGCGACCTGTCAATCCATGTCCATGTCCATACATCATCAGCTTGGCACGCTCTGACAAGGGAGGGCAGCGAAGCGACTCACCCATGGGCGTCTTCAATCCAAAGCTCGCCTTCTGCTCATCCGTCATCGTGGCCGAGATGAGCGGCGTCACAATCGGTCCCGGCGCCACGACGTTGACGCGCACCCCACGCGACTTGACCACCTGATTCGACAGCGCCCGCGCGAAAGCCACGATGGCCCCCTTGGTAGCGGTGTAATCGACGAGCTCGCCGTGCCCCTTGTACGCATTCACGCTCGCGTTGAAGAGGACCGTCGAGCCGGGGCCCATGTGCGGCAAGGCCGCCTGGACGAGGTAGAAGAAGGCGTGCACGTTGGTCGCGAACGTGTCGCGCCACTGGCTCGCGGGCAGCGCGAGGATGTCCTCGACGACGTGCTGCACGCCGTGGTTGCACACCAGCGTGTCCACCCGGCCGTAGTTCTTGACCACGCTCGCGACGCATGCCTTGGCCTCCCCCTCCTCGCTCAGATCGCACCGGATCGCCTCGCACGGGTGCGAAGCGCCGCACCGCTCGCGGATCATCGACAGCGTATCGTGCGCATCCTTGTCCTCTTGCGCATACGCAATCACCACCTTGGCACCCTCGAGCGCGAACAGGAGCGCAGTCGCGCGCCCAATCCCCGAGTCGCCCCCCGTGATCAGCGCCACCTTGTCCTGCAGCTTGCCCGCCGCGCAGTAGGGCACGCTGCGCGAGAAGGCCGGGTCGACGGGCAGGCAGGTATCGCACGTCTCCGTCGGCATGCGGTGTTGGTGGCCGGGCAGCTCTTGCTTGCCCAGCTCGGGCACCTTGGACGACGCGTTGCTTGACATGGTTGCGTGCTTGCTTGGCTTGGCTTTGAGAGTGGGTTGTGCTGCGTAGGCTGGGAGTGAGTTGAGAGAGTAAGGTGAAGGAGAGGAGAGGGGAGGGATGCTTCTTCTGCTGGTATATATAGGCACGATCAGCACAGCACTCGCACTCGCACTGCCATTCGCGAACCCAGCCCCAACCAAGCGCAGCAAGCACAATCGACCTATCAAGCACGCCGCCCATCCATCATCGTCAGCACCCGATCACTCCTCACTCACCACGTCAACACAAGTAGCCGCGTCCGCCGCCTCGCCGAGAGGCAGCGCGCTGCCGATCGAGATTATGCTGCTGCTGCTGCGAGAGAGAGAGAGGAAGTCGAGAGACATGTCGAAGGGCTCCAGGGTACCTGAGAGGTGAGCGGTGGGAGATGTTGCGTTGTGTGCATGCCGTGCCCAGTGCATGGGTGCCGCGCTCAGAGGAGCTTGGTGACGATGCCCGTGCCGACTGTCCAAGTGCAGAGAGAGAAGACGCATAATCAGCTTGTGCGGACCAGCTTGGAGAAAGGAAGTATACACACCTGTCCTTCCGCCCTCACGGAGCGTGAACCGCGACCCCTCCTCGAGCGCCACATCGTGCACGAGCTCCCCCACCAGCTCAATGTTGTCGCCCGGCATGACCATCTTCTCGTCCGCGTCCGGCGTGCCCGGCAGGTGGGTGAGCGACACGGTCACGTCCGACGTGCGGATGAAGAGCTGTGGCCGGTAGTTGTTCGTGAAGGGGGTATACCGCCCGCCCTCCTCCTTGGTGAGCACGTAGATCTGCGCCTGGAACTTCTTGACCGGCTTGATCGAGCCGGGCACAATGAGCACCTGCCCGCGCTTGACCTGCTCCCGCTTGATACCACGCAGCAGCGCACCCATGTTGTCGCCCGCCTCGCCGCGGTCGAGCTCCTTGTGGAACATTTCGATGCCCGTCAGCGTCGTCTTGAGACTCGTGCCCAGTCCGACAATCTCGATTTCCGAGCCCTTGGTAATCGTGCCGCGCTCCACGCGACCCGTGACGACGGTGCCGCGGCCCGAGATGGAGAAGACGTCCTCGACGGGCATGAGGAAGGGCTTGTCGAGGTCTCGCGGCGGCATCTCGAGCCAGGCGTCGACCTCGCTCATGAGCTTGAGAATGGCGTCCTTGCCAATCTCGGGCGAGCGGCCCTCGAGCGCGGCGAGCGCCGACCCGTGCACGATGGGCGTGTTCTCGCCATCAAAGCCGTACGTTCCGAGCAAGTCGCGCATCTCCATATCGACGAGCTCGAGCATCTCCTTGTCGTCGATCTGGTCGACCTTGTTGACAAAGATGACGAGCTTCTTGATGCCGACCTGCTTGGCGAGGAGCAGGTGCTCACGCGTCTGGGGCATCTGGCCGTCGGTCGCCGAGACGACGATGATGGCGCCGTCCATCTGCGCGGCACCGGTGATCATGTTACGGATGTAGTCGGCGTGGCCGGGGCAGTCGACGTGGGCGTAGTGGCGGTTGGCCGTCTCGTACTCGACGTGGGCCGTGGAGATGGTGATACCACGAGCCTTCTCCTCGGGTGCCTTGTCGATGGAGGCATAGTCGACAAACTTGCACTTTCCTGAAGCCTCGGAGAGGACCTTGGTGATGGCCGCTGTCAGAGTCGTCTTGCCGTGGTCCTGTGCGAGGGTTACACTGGAGTCAGCCAGAAGTCGTCTCTCTAATGATTGAGATGAAAGGGATACTCACGACGTGGCCGATGGTGCCAATGTTCATGTGCGGCTTGTCACGCACAAACTTGGAGCCTGCCTCCGCTGCATAGGTGCGCACCTGGCCGACTGGAGGGTGATCAAGCAGGGTAAAGAAGGAAGATATCTGCGTCAGCTGGTCGGCTCTCGCCACGAACACAGCTCGACGCTGTCCGACTCACGAGGAGAGGCAGCACCGACCGAGACGGGCAGACGCGCGCGCGCATTGCGAGCCGATGCCGCTGAGAGGGATGACTGGGCGCGCACCTGGCGTGGCGATGGGCTGATGGCGAGGGCACCACCCGATGCGGCGACGGCGCGCGGTGTGATGGCGAGTGCGGCGGTGGATGAGGCCGAGGCGGCTGTGCGTGCGACGAGGGCCGAGTTGCGGAGGAGGGGCGTCATCTTGGTGGTCTACTTGACGATGGGGAGCGCCGTGCGTGGCGATGAGGATGGTGGTGGTGATGGAGATGGTCGTCGTCCTCGAGCTCGAGACAGCGAGTGCTGACAGTGATCCTGCGAGACTGCTCCCCCTGCCTCCTCGCCGAACCCGCCGCGCTCTTTGACTTTCTTTCGGGTCGGTCGATGGGGACGGCCGCACAGCAACAGAAGAAGTGACAGGCAGCAGCCCAGCCAGGGTGATCACGTGAAGCTCTCGCGACCGCGTTGCGCAATACGCGTCCTCCCCAGCCAGCCACCACATCGGCGCGCGCGGTCGCAGGAAGGTTAGCGGGGAGGGCCACCCTGTGTGTTGGGAAAGTGGTCCGCGTAGCGTGGTCCGCTTCGGTCGAAAAGCTCGTCAGCTAGTTGCACGAGCCTACACGCGCAGACGCAGCTGAGCGAGACTCACGATGGATCGTTCGCGTCGACGCCACAGGTGTGAGACCTTCTAGCCTCGTCCTGGAGCGGCGGCGGTGGCGTGTCGACAGCCGCCTTCGGCGTTGTCGAGGCGGAGGTTGCAAGTGCTGAGAATGGTGTGCTTGCTCTGATCCAGGAACACGGGTGGGGCGCAGTTGTCTGATGGCCTCGTTGCCATATCCCGATGAGAGACGACGCCGGCTCGCCCAGGTTGCGATCGTTGATGGCGGTAGCAGCCTCAAGGGCGGTCGATCAAGCGCTCTTCTGCTCCGCGTCGCCTTGGGAGATGATCGCGGCCCGGCTTGATGTTAAACAAAGGCAGGTTTGGAGCTGCTCCATCGCAAAGACGCCCTCGTTGTGGGCTTTCGAGACAGCGAAAAAGCGAGCCAGCTTGGATGCCGTGTGGTCTGCTGTAAAGAAGATCGGGACACCCCCGGCGAAGAACGCCAGGGACGACTTCGCGGTGTGTACGAACACCTTCGGAAGGATGCGCATGGCGATCAAGATGGGACTTGCTGACGGTGGGAAGGTGGCGACCGTTGGGGGGAACAACTTGTCACATACTTTTGCGGTGGCCGCGCCGAGGCCGACTTGCGTCAGCAAAAGGAGACCAGGAATAGTCTCATGCCTCCAGAACGCCTCCTGATTGTGTGCACGCATCGTCTGAACGAGCTCTTCCACCGTTGTGAGTCGATGCAGCTGGTCAGTCGACGAGGCCTGTCGCCAATCGTTGTGGACCCAGGTTCGTCCGCAGTTGGTTTGCAGCGCTTGGAAAAGAGGGTCCGGCTGAAGGTGAAGTTGGCATGTGTGAAGTCCTTGAAAGGCTCGAGCCCCGGCTTCGAACTGTGCTGAGCTATAAGCTGGTAACCTACCACTAGCCTGAATACTTGTGACAACGAGATTGACGAGTCGGCATACGGGATTTCGACTCGCCCGAGCAGCTTTCAATGTGCAGCACGAAGGACACGATGGCGAGTCAGCAACTTTGACCGAAGTCACAGAGCGATGATCTGGATGCTCACCGTGGAGTTCTTGGCACCGTGCGTCACTTCAGGCGGCCCAGCTTGATTGGTTTTGGTTGGCAGCATATCCTTGACGATATCTTCACAATCTGGATTGCTGTCGGACATGATCAGAGATTCCGAGGGCGGAGTAATTGAAGTGATGAAGGAAGAGGTGGGGATGTCTTTCGACTGACGAAGCCGTATACGGCTCATCATCACGTTGTGGTCCCTGTACTTGTCCTCCCGCTGAGTCCGGAATGTGAGGATGAGGTACTCGACCGGTGATGGCACCAGCGGCCACGAAGTTTCTGAGATCCGGCCCGGTCGTGTCCACCACTCGCAAGCGATGAGGCGAGGCTGGCGCGCCCATTCGGCGGCATCTTTGCTGCCTGTACTGTCGCTGGGCAGGCTGAATGCGGCCGTGTTGTAGGTGTCGAGCGTGGGCTTGGGCGTGTCGATCAGTTGCTGCAAGAAGGGTGAGACTGCATCTGGCGTCTTGACAGTGCGATCGACCGTGGTGCTGGGCGGGATGACGACGTTGTGATCGTGCGTCGTCTTGGCTTCGCTCCATGGGTCATCGATGAGATATGGGTCGGCATGAGTGGTGGCAGGGTCGGCTGAGACGGCCATGGTCATCGGTGAAGCTGAGAAGGAGGCAAGCAGAGGAATGTCAGGCCGAGTCAAGGCGGGGTGGGCGCTTCCAAAAGCGTACACACCTGGCTATATACGTCGACGCTCCCCGTCCAGCCCTGCTTTGGCAGACGACCGAGTTGATGGGTGGGTGAAGCATGGCTGGGCTGAAGCATGGGCGCATGGCTGCAGACAATGGGACGGTGGACGCCAGCGAGCGCGCCAACGCGGACAAGGGGTGCTCCAGCCTTCATCGCGTGGAGCGCGCCTGGTGACTTGTAGCGTAGAGACGGGCAGCGGCGCCAGCAGCCGTCTAGACGACCGTCCATGGTGATGTGGTCGACGAGAAGGACGTGTTGTGGTTGGCCCTTGGCCCTTGGGTCGAGCTGGGTCATGGGTGTCTGTCCAGTTGCCAGGCAACACCACGACAACGACGCGACGCGACGCGAGCGCGAATGCGGCTCCTGACCCAGTGGCGAGTTCCGACTTCCGCGCGCGGGTGCGCACCCACCTCACCGCCACCTTGCTCGCCGTCCTTGGTCCGGTTGGCCTCCTCCTCGAGCTTGACACGGTGTTCGAAGAGCGCAAAGGTGAGTGTGCTGTCGAGTCGAACGACGTCCAGCTGTGTGTGCTGATCGAGGTCGCGTCGCAGTCCCAGTCGAAGTCGACGAAGAGGAAGCCAGGCCAGTCGCGTCCGAATCCAACAAGTCGTCCGGTCAACGTCGTCAGTACGAGTGTTACGCCTTTGCGTCCCGGCCCCATCGTCAGAATTGTCCACGCAACGCCGATCATGTCAGAGGAAGCGGCCCTTTCCAGCCAATGCGAGCGCCTGGATGAGCGCGACGAGGCCGAGGACGGCAGCGGTGGCAGAGGCGACAACGGTGACGACGCTTCCCAGGCGGAAGAGGAGCAGAGCAACGCCCACGGTGGGTCTTCCATTCTGACGATCCAGCGCAGCAGGCAGGGCTGACGACCTTTGCTTGCATTCGGCCTGTCAGGGTCCGAGCCATGGAGAGAACGAGTCGGCAAGGAGACCGAGGCGCTGATCAGCCAGGCAGAGGCCCTCGCTCCCGACACGCGTCCCTACCTCGAAATCGTCCTCGGCTTCATCACCCGCATGTTGCAAGCCGAGATCAAGCACTCGGCCTCGAGACGCGTCGTCGAACATCGATGCAGGGAGACGCTCAAGTTCTTCTGCAGCATCGCCCGCTACGAAAAGAAGGGAGGCAGCCCGGCCCGCCCGGGCACCTACGCCCATCTGCTCCTCTTCCTCATCATGCTGTGAGTCGAGCAGGAGCTTCGAGTCTTGATTCGCTGACAATGCCCCCGACATCGACTGGACATGCTCATCCTCCTGCGCCCCTTGCGGCCACGATGACAGCCAACTGGACATCGACTCGCAAGACGTCGAGTACCTTACCCGGTTTGCCGTCAGCCGACAAGATCAACACCGTCCATCCATCGTAGCGGATTGGGCATACTCATTCAGGCGCCTTAGGTTGCAAGGTCGCGCGTACAAGGTGAAGAGAGAGCTGTGTGCCCCATCCAGTGGCATGTCAGAACGTCTGCCAACTCACCACCTTCTCTCTCCTCAGAACGAAGTCGGGCTCCAGGACAGCAGGCACCGCCGCATCGCAGGTCTCGCCGAACCGGAGCAAGGCCTGGTCACCAGCATCATTCACTTGCGCACCCTCGTCCAGTACGCCATCAACACCTCATGGGCCCGCTTCACAAAGGCCGACCCCGAGCCCGTCCATCCGGCAGCGCTCGAACGCCTCTACCAGCTATTGCACGGCCTGAACTTGGACGACGGAGAGCCCCCGCTCGAGTACGAGCTCTCCGTTCTCGACTTCAAGAGCAGTGCTGAGGCGGAGGCATGGGCAGACGACGCGCTGGAGGAGGCGAGGCCCATCGCCACGGAGCTGAAAGACATGCGGGTCACCTTCCCCTCGGAGCGATTCCCTCGTCTCGTCCTCCAATACGTCGCCATGCTCTTCCGGGTCAACGCGCGCGACAGGGCCGACACGTTCCTGCTCTTCATCGCTGCGTGGGCCAGTGGCAAACTCCGAATGGACGCCCGGGACGAAGTCGCGACGCTCGTGTTCAGCAAGGCGCTGTCGATGCTGGCGCTGTGCCAGCACGATGAAGATCAAACTCTGTTCAAGTCGGCCGAGCTCGCCGAGGAGGCCGTCCGCGTGCTCGAGCCATGGTGCGAGTCGGAGGCAAGCTCGTTCCAGAAAGAGCTGGCCGTTGCCCTGCTTGTGCTCGTCGAGCTGGGAGAAGGATACAAGAGCACGGAGGAGTTGCTCGCCTTGGCGCGACGGGCCGTGTCGATCTACCTCCCCCTCTACGAGCAGTCGCCCGACGACGTGCACATCAAGGCCGGCCTCGCCCATGCCCACAACCTCGTCGGACTACAGCTCGACGACCTGGAAGACGTCCCGGCGGCGTGCGCCGCGTTCCGCGCCAGCATTGCGCTCTACCGCGAGCTCGCCGAGCAGGTCTCCGCGCACTTCGTCACGCCGCTCGCGCGCCTCGTCGGTCTGCTGGGCAAGATTATGGAGGAGGACGACGAGGAGGCGGACGAGGAGGCGATCCGGCTGTCCGCGGAGAGCGTCACCCTGATGGAGTCCCGCCTCGAGGGCTGGCCGACGGAGACCAAGTCGCATCTCGTGCTCCGCTACCTCGGCCACGCGGTCACCCTCCTCGACCGCGACCGCTACGACGCGGCGCTCGAGGCGGCGAGCAAGAGCCGCGATCTGTGCCTCGAGGTGTCCGCCGAGACGGGGGCGAAGCAGGACCTCCTCCTCGGCGTCATCTACATCACGCGCGCGTCGATCCTCGTCGCGCAGGAGGCGTACGACGACGCGCACGCCGACGCGCACGCAGCGAGCGAGCTCCTGCACGCCATCCCGCACGACGACGGCGGGGCGAGCCCGCCGGCCAGTCGGCCCCTCGAGAGCGCCGCGCTCGATCTGCGCGCGTTCACCGAGTGGATGCGGGACGACCCCCTCGGCGCGCTGCGCACCCTGCTCGAGGCTGAACAGATCCTGCGCGGGCACATGAAGTCCTTCCCCGCCTCGGGCGCGGGCGAGGGCGCGGGCGCGGGCGCACAACCCACAGAAGGCGCACACGAAGAGCTCGCCAACGTCCTCCTCAACCTCGGCGCCGTGCGCTGCCGACTGGGCGACCTCGCCGGCGCCCTGACCACCGGGCGCGAGGCCGTGACCGTCGCGCGGCGCGCCTGCGCAGCCGACGCGGACGCCCAGGCCCAGCCCGAGAAGAGCAAATCGGTGCACGCCCTCGCGCAGGCGCTCGTCTTCCTCTCGGGCACGCTCCTCGCGCTGGGCCGGGTGGACGAGGCGGAGGCGGCGTCGCGGGAGGGGGTGGAGATGATGGAGCGGGCGGGGACGGCGCGGACGCGGCGCAAGACGGGGTGGTTGGTCCGTGTGCGTGTTTTGGAGGCGGTGGGGGGTAGGGAGGAGGAGGTGAGGGCCGCGAGGGCGAAGGCGGAGGCGTTGCCTTGTCGGGGGTATGCGCACATGATTGGGGCGCCGTAGGTGGTTGATGAGGCACCTTCTCCCTGGAACATACTCGTGTATCCCCTTGCTTATCAAGGAGGGGGGGGCAGAAGGAGGGGTGCATGTGAGGTTGGAGGACGCAGGATGGGCCTGGTGAGAAGGTGGCGGTACGAGTGCTCACCATGCCCTAAGCTCGCCCCGCGCTGAGGGAGCACGCGCACCCGGACCTCTCCACCCGCATCTCCATCCTCCTCGCCATCGCTGCCCACACAGTGCTGCGTGAAGGACTCGACCGAGTGCAAGACGGCGTCGGTGCGAAAGCCCTTAAAGGCGGCATCGAGGTCGACGAGGAGGTGGCCGCAGTGCCAGCGTGTGTGTGAGGAGAGCCGACGTCGTGTCGCCAGCGTGCGACGGTGGTGTTGAAGTCGTGCGGGTGGTCTCCGTCGCGGAAGGTGTCGGTGTCGGACATGGGCCACTCCCACCCAGATAAGATAAGATAGCAGACAGCATGGGAGCATTCAGCACGCTCAGCCGCTGTGGCAGCCCCACCCACTCCACCGCTCTCCGTCCTCGTCCCCGTCCTCCTCCTCCTCACCCTCAGCGCGAAGACGCCACGGACACGCCTCCCCACCATGCACCACCCCCGACCCAAACCACTTGTCCAACAGCAGGCCCACCGCATTCCGCGCCGACACCGTCGCCGTCTCCATCGTGCTGATCATCCTGCATCCCATCCCATCACATGTCAGCCACGGGCCTGCCCTCGACAGCCTGTGCATGCAACGCACTCACGGCTCGAGCGCATTCAGGTAGTACAGCCCCTCATCCAGCTCCACCGGCGGGAACGCGCGCGTCGGCGCCAGCACGGGGTACGCATCCCACGCCCTCCGATACACCCACGTCACCGTGCCCTGTCCAAACAGCTCCGCCAGCCGCGCGTCGGCAAGGCGCGCAGGGCTGAACATCTTGACGAGGAAGTCGGACGCGGCGTCGTCTTGGGTCTGGGCGCGCGCTGGCGTGCTCGTGTTCAGGAGCGGCACCAGGGGTGGCGTCGCCGCACGTGCCGATGCATCCACTGTCCCATTCGGCGAGCGCTGTGCATTGGCAAGTCGGGGCAGGCGTCGCAGATACGACAAACTATTAAACTGCGCGCACAAAGGCAAGAAGCAGTCAGACGTCAGCCCGCCCCATCAAAGGAGAACACCCCTCTCGCAGATTGACCAGAGACTCACATCCGGCATCCTCCCGCCCCTCCGAAACCCCGAAGCCGTCGTCAGCACCGTCCGCGCAACCCTCTCCCCCACCCCGCGCCCAAACGCCTCCGCCCGCGGCCGCGCTGCCGACGTGATCAGCAGCGTCACGTGCAGACGCACGTACGCCTGCGGCGGCACGGCCGTCGCCGCGCGCGAGTTGAGAATGGCGATCCCTGTAGAGTGGAACGGCGCGGCGAGCAGGACGGCGTCGAAGAGGTAGCCTTGCCCTATCATCATGCATGGCGAGGATGAGGCCTTGGTCAGCCGTCGTGCCCTGCCCAAGGTGGGACCCCACTGCACTGGGAACTGGGGTATACATAGGAGAGGCTCACCTCCCCGCGTGGCCAGGTACCACTTGGGCGGATCCTCCTCCTTGCCCCGCCCCTCCGCCTCCTCAGCCGTCATCCACCCCTGCTTGACAGCCTCGCTCCACCCGCCCTCAAACTTGACCAGGCCCGTCACCTCGCCCTCAACGCCGTGCAGGATGGCGGCGCCGCTCCGGCGCGCAAACTGGTCAAAGAGCTGCCAGTTGCCGCCCTGGATGGAGCGCGCGTGGGAGGCGGCGAGGGAGACGCCTGCGCCGAGGGCGTGCATCACGTCCGTGTTCTGCCCGTAGTTGACGCGGGTGGCGGCTTCGATGATCTCCTCAATCTGTGGGAGTCAGCCAGCCAGCCCAAGGGGCAAGGTGGGGTCAGTGCGGGGTGTACTGAGACGCACCGGCCCACGCACGCACAAAGAGCTTGCCAACACCCTTGGAGGAAAACCACGACTCGGCACTCTGCCCCGCCAGATCGCCAAACTTGAGCCTGCGCGCCAGCGCCTCGATCGACGCCCACGGAAAGCCCGACATGGTCGCGTACCGCTTCTGGCCCCGGTCCGGGCTCGCCTTGGGCCGGTGCAAAAAGGTGGGATCGTAGAGCGTCGTAAACGTCTTGACGAGGCCCGCGACGAGGTTGCGCATGGTGAGCGGCGCGTAGCCGTAGCGCCACACCATCCGCGCCGAGTTCCACCAGCTGCCGTCGAGGCCTTCGTAGACGAATTGCTGCCCGTCCCAGATGCTCGTCCCTACACCCGCGTCGTCGTCGTCGTCGAGGCCGATGCCGCCCTGCGTCGTGCTGAGGTTGAACAGCTTGGCTGCGCGGGCCTGGGTATGGGTATGGACAAAGGGGCGGGTCAGTCTCCGACGTTTCCTGTCGTGGAGCAGCATGTGGAGCGGCGACGCACCAGGTTCCGGTTGGCGCTGACGAAGATGGACGCGCCGAGCTCGATGGGGGCGTACTCGGGCGGGAGCGCGCCCTGCTCCGCCCACCCCTGCACCGGCACATCCGACACCATGACCGAGGAGCCATTCTTCCCATCACCACCATGCCCGTCCGACGCAAAGGGCAGCACGGTGGTCGAGCGGCCGCCGAGCCGGGACTGCTTCTCAAAGAGGGTGATCTCGACGTCTTGCTGGGCGCGGGAGAGGAAGTAGGCGGCGGAGGAGCCGCCGGCGCCGCCGCCGATGATGGCTACGCGCTTGGGCTTGCGGCGCGTGCTGTGGGTCTGGAAGACGTGTTGGGGTGGGTGCTGCTGCGATGTGAGCGGGTCTTGCGCTGCTGCGATGCTTGTGCTGCTGCTGCTGATGGTCAGCTGTGCGACGATGAGCGCGGAGAGGAGCCGTACCAGCAGCAGCAGCGGCAGTGGCAGGGGCAACATGGATGCTGGTCTGGATGCCGACTTCATCCTCGCCGATGCCATTGAGGACGGGGACGGTGGTGGTGGTGGTGGTGGTGGTGATGGACGTCGTGCGCCAGGATGCCGAGACGAGACGAGGAACGAGGAGGGCCCAGTCGCGAAACTCGCTCGGGCCACCTCGAATGCTCCCACTCGTCGTGGTCACCTTCCCCCTCTCCTCTGACCTCGTCCTGGCAGACGATAACCACGACCATTCCACAGCAAGAGCAGGAGGGACAGCATAACGAGTCCAAGTCGCGAGAGCGCGGCCAGTCGCGACGCGATAAGCAGAGAAGCAGCTCACACCGTCTCACACCCCCTCCCCCTCCTCCCGCCCGCGCTTGCAGTGCAACAGCGCCGCGAAGGACGCCTCCCACGAGCTCTGCAGGATCGAGCCCGAGCACGTCGTCCCAAAGAAGAGGCACACCGCGGACATGACCACCGCGCTCGTCGTCAGGTGCGGCGCAAAGGTCGCCGATTCGGTCGAGGGGTACCATGTGCGCAGGCAGTAGCTGATCACGCCGATGAAGCCCAGGCAGCCTAGCATGATGCTCGCTGTTCAGCGGGAGGGATCAAGGATGAGGAGTGTCAGTGGGGTGGTTCCCATATCGAAAGGGTTGGGCACATACCTGAGTAGACTGTAAGCCCGCCGAACAGAGCACAGACACAGTGGGCATGGTCAGCTTCGCAATACCTCCACCACAGCAGCGAGGAGAAGGAAAGGATGGCAGCCACTCACCCATAAAATACACCAACACCGCCTCAGCCTGCGCCACCTCGAGCTTGGTCACATTCTTCGACGGCCGCACCGGCGGGACGTAGCGCGTGCACAGCCTGTCCTCGGCCTGCTCGCGCGGCGAGAAGAGGTACGAGTACATCTTGTCGTCGATCACGGTCCGCAGGGTGGGCTTGCGCTCGTAGGTGGGCCCGAGGCCGAGGCCGAGGTTGTGGGTCAGGGAGGAGAGGTCGTCGTTGTGCCTAGTGTTGCTCTTCTTTTCGTGGCGTGCTGGCTGCGTCGCCCCCTCGGTGCGCAGGACCCAGGCCGTCTCCCAGTCGGAAGGGACGACGGTCGGCGTGCTCGGCCACGGTTCCTTGAGCGCCCACTCGAGCTCCTGCGCCTGCTGCGTCTGCTGCGTCTGCTGCGTCTGCGCCTCATTGCTGCGCCCCTTGAGCTCGACGAGGGAGCGCTGGAACGCAATGGCGGTGCGGTGGATCGAGATGTGCTGCCGCAGTTCGAGGACGACGGTGATCACGGCGTAGTAGTACGCCCCGCCAAAGACGATGCACGTCGAGATCCAGATGCAGAGGGCGATGCTGGTGTGGTAGGCGAAGCGGAGGACGTCGACGTGGATCTGGGGCGTCCATCACGAATACCAAGGTCAGCTCGGTTCGTCCTTCTCCATGACCGCTGCACTCGAGCTACTCACCTGCTGCGCATCCACGAGCATCTCCCGCCCCAACTCCCCCGCCCCACCATACGCACGACGCCAAGCCACCCACCCCACCCGCGCGCGCTCCGAATGCCGATCCGCCAGCACGCCCGGCCACACAGCGAGCAAGATGGGCACAAGGGGCACGACGAGATGCACCGCATTGCCCACCCACGCAGGGAGCGCCCTGACCGCAAAGACGGCGGGGACGAGCCGCCGGCTCTCGCGGCGCGAGGCGATGAGGGCCCAGGTTTGGTACCATGCCCCGAGGGCGATGGGCGACCACGTGAGCGTCAACCACGCGCCGACATGGTGCACCGGCTTCCCCACCCCACCCGCCCCCGCTCCCGCGCCGCGCTGCGACGCATAGATCAGCGAGAGCCAGCACGCCAGCAAGATGCCAAACGCCGCCATGGACACGTGGAACGAGTTGCACGCGGCGGGCACGAGGTAGCGCCGCCCGTCGCTGTGGTCCACCAGACGGAGGAGCCACCACGAGCCGCGCGCGATGCGGCTCAGGAAGAGGGAGCCGCACAGGCAGACGAGGAGGAGCAGCGCGATGCTCGTCAGGAGGAAGAAGCGGGCCGCGAGGGGCGGGTGGTGCCAGTACACCAGGCTGTCGACGTAGTCGGCGGCTTCTTGGACGGTGGTAAAGTTGGGGAGGCGCGCGCCTGTGGCGTCGCTGTGGTGGGAGAAGAAGGTGGGCGGAGGGGCGGGGGGGAGGTCGAATTGCTGGTAGATGTCCATCGTCGCCGTAGTATAGAGGAATACTGTGAGCTGCAGGATGGAAGGTGGAGGAGTCCAAAGGAGAGGGGGGAGGGGAAGAGCTGGGATAGAAGAGAACGAGGGGCAGAGGGGGGAGCATCAGCAAGAAGCAAGCAGCGACCTCGATGCCCTGCCTTGATATTGCGCCCACAACGCGCACAAAACCAGCTGACTGCCCTTACCAGACTCTGGCCTTGCTGAGAGAGAAGCAAGCGTGCGGAAAGACTCTGCCAGCAAGTGAGAGTAAGAGGGTCAGTGCGACGGCCCCAACTCATGTCACGTCTAGCAGATGTACGCCCAAGGGGCCCAAGCGCGTCCTTTGGCGCGCGGATCGACGCCAGCAGAGTCGCAGATCCGCAGATCCGCCGGCGCTCGCTTGGGACGGACAGGATGCGATCTGGACGGTGAGGACTGTGAGGATGTGCTGTGAGCTAGAAGTTCAAGGGCGCAATGTGGGAGAATCACTCACCCGCGCGCGGGCGGAGGATGCCGAGCTGGTACGAGTATTGCATGTGTCCGCACAACCAAGGATACCAAGATCCGGGCCACGATCAAAGCTTGAGCTCCGCCCCCGTCCGAACGATGACAGCCTCCCCCTGCCCCGCTGAGCCCGCGCCCTCACCCGTGCCCCGCCGCCGAATCTCCTCAACCGACTTGCATCCCGCCAGTGCGGCGTTGAGCTCGAGATCGGCGAGGAGGGTGCGCAGGATGGCGTCGACGCCTTCTTGGCCGTGGGCTGCGAGGCCGTAGGCGTAGGGCCTGCCGATGGCTACTAGGTCGGCGCCGAGGGCTGTGATGGGAAGGGGAGGGAATGGGGCGTCGGCAACGACGAGCGCGGCGCGGTCAGCATGTCAACATGTGTGCGGGGAGCGGGAGGAGGGTAGGGCTCACCTAATGCCTTCATGATGTCTGTTCGTGATTATTCATCAACGTCAGTCACTTTGCTCCACCGAGGAAGAAAGAGGGCAGAGGATTCAACACTCACCTGCACCCGTTCGAATCCCCGAGTCAAAGATGACCGCTGGGCGGGTGCGCTTCTCCACCGCTGCGCTCGTGCTGACACTCGCATGAGCCACTTGCACGATGGATCTGAGCGCCTGCAAGGACCCAATGGCGCCGTCGACCTGCCGTCCGCCGTGGTTGGAGACCCAGATGCCCTGTACGCCCGCGCGGACGGCGCGGACGGCGTCGGAGGGCGTCTGGATGCCCTTGAGGATGATGGGCGCGTCGGCGCCCCAGAGGGAGCGGATGATGGCCAAGTCTTCCCACCCGCGCGAGTAGCCGGGCGTGATGAGGCTGATGGCTTGGATGGCGGCCTGCTGGACGTCGTCGTCGGTGGCGTCCTTGGCTAAGGGCGACTTGCCGTCGCAGTACTTGGCCACGAAGACGGGGTCGGAGAAAATGTTCGCGACGCCCTCGCCGTGGAGGAAGGGGTTGTATCCCTTGTTGTCGAGATCGCGTGGTCGCCAGCCGAGGGCCCAGGTGTCGAGGGTGATGACGAGCGTGGTGAACCCGCTCCGTTTGGCGCGGGAGAGGAGCGAGGCTGTGACTTCGTCGTCGGAGGGCCAGTAGAGCTGGTACCAGCCTTCACGGCCCGGGTTGGACTTGGGATCCCATTCGGCTGCCTCTGCAATCTGCTCGCACGGTGTTGAGCTTGCGCTGCTCATGGCTGTGATAAAGGTGCCAACGGGGTCAGTTTCGCCGATGCTTCGCTCAACCATGTGAGCTGATGCTTGACTCACTGAAAGGAATGTTGAGCTCGGCGGCTGCGCGTGCGACGGCGAGGTCCCTGTCCTCGTGCAGCTGTCTGAGGACTCCGATGGGGCAGATGACGAGGGGTGTTGGGAACAGCTTGCCCAGGGGTGCTTCTCCTTCCTCGTAGTCGTCGATGGCGTGTCCGAGGCTGGGCAGGCGAGTGCTCATGTCAAAGGACTCTGTGGATGCGGCGGTGAGCATGCGTGGGACGAGCTGCCAGGCGTCGAGGGCGCGTCGGTTGGCGTCGTAGGTGGACTCGGTCGATGCTGAGCCGGCGACGTAATCCCACGCTGGCTTGGGCACCTTGGCCCGCCCCGTCTCTTGGATCGTCGTGAGCGACGTCGGCAGCGTCTCGACCCCGCGCAGGTTGGACACGTAAATCTGGCGCGAGTACGCCGCCTTGGACTCGGCCATCGTGTCGGCGAGTCAGTGCGTGCGTGGAAGAGGGAGGATCAACGGAGGATGGTGGTGGTCGTCCAGAAGTACAAGCAGCACCAGCGCGCTCGACCTCGGCCCCCGGCCGCCCGACCCCACAGTCCCACACCCCAGACTTCGGACTTGCTCGGCCGCTCAACGCCGGACCGCCGGCAGCATCGGGCCGCACGCCACGTGGCGATTATATCCGCCTGGCCCTCGTCTTGTTCCTCGTCCCCTCCTGACCCTCCTGAACATCAACCACGATGTCCCAGCACTAACGCATGCCCACCATGGCAGAATCAACCAAGAAGCGGGCCCGGCTGGCCGAGGAACAACGCCCGCATGAGCACGTGTGGTCGATGGCCGAGCTCGTGATCAAGATTGCGGAGCATCTGGCGCAGGAACGGATCGACCTGCTCACCCTCTCCCTCGTCTCGCGCCGCTGCCGCACCCTCGCCTGGCAGGTCCTCGTCCGCAACCTCGTCGTTCCCCTGTCACGCGTCCACCAGATCACAGCCTTCTTTGAGCAGCACCGACAGCTCATCAGACACATCAAGAGACTCCGCGTCATCGACGACGTCCGCATGCGACACTTCTGCCGCCGATTCGATTGCCCGACCCCCCGTCTCCACGACTCGCCCTGGCATCTCAAGCGCAATCCAAAGACGGGCGACATTGACACGGAGGCCATGCGTCGCTCCGACCGACCTCCCGTCCCAATCTGGGCCAACGCCATCGGATTCTTTCAGCTCCTCGGCGCAGAGCGAGGAGCCGACAGCGCCCTGCTCTACCCGGACCTCGACTTCTCCCTCGGCCAGGACTCCGCGACCGAGTTCAACAAGGACATCCTCTCCATCGAACACGTCGCGCCCAACATTGTCGCACTGCGCACATTCGTAGACGACGACATGTCGATGGAAGACCGGATGAAAGTCGGCGTCGCGCGGCGTTGGTTCCGCATGCGAGGCGAGAGGTGGAACGCAATTGGGCATACCGTCGCGGCCCTCTCGCACCGCTTGCGTCTCCTGCACATCCAGGACTTCACCCGCGACGTCGCCGAACGCGACGCGCTCACACCCGAGACGTGGACCAAGATTGCCAAAGGCGCGGCGTCGTCGGTGGAAGATCTCGTCGTCCACTGGTCGCGCGCGGACATGAAGCAGCTCGAACCCTTGCGCAAGCCCATCTTTAACCGCCCCTGGCCCAAGCTGCGCAGCTTTGAGCTCGCGGATCCTCTGCACGGCGCTTACCACTATGCCCCCGACCTCCACCGCGGGCCGATCAACGACTTCTTGGAGCGCAACCCGCAGCTCGAACACATCAGCCTCAAGACGATCCTTCACCGTCCCCTCGTCCACGTCGGGCACTTTCCACACACATCCTCCTCTTTGCCCCATCTCACGACGTACGAGCATGGCCCGACCATCAGGCTTGAGGACTACATCGACATGCTACAGCGCCACCCCAAGATTCAGAGTTGGACCTTGGAACGAGCGGGTGCGCCAAGGAATACGTCCTGCAAGGACGTAGCAGCCCGCCTGCACACCATCCGCGCACCCCTGAGCGAAGTCGCGCACCTCATCCAACTCGGCGCCCGGCCTGTACAGCTCTGTCTCACCCAGTGGGCCGCCGAGGCCGAGGCGCCCCATTTGGACACCTTTGAGCATCCTTATCATCCACCACCAGCACCCTCCGCCCTCCGCCTCGTCGGCGACGCCATCACCGCCCTCGAACTGAGCTGGATGTCCCTATCCCCCGATTGGGACTGGCCCCGACGCGTGCTCGTTCCCCTGCTGGGCCACCGAAAAGTGCAGTGCGCAGGGCGGATCACGACGCTGATGCCCAACCTTGTTGAGCTTGCGCTTTGTGCAAGGGGCAGGGGTGCGAAGGACGGTCGGACGGAGTCGGCCGCGCCCGAGGAGGGCGCAGAGGGAGAGAGAGGACAAGAGGAAGAGGAAGAGGCGAAGCATCAAGCGATCCAAGTGGCCAGCCTGGCCACTCTCCTCGGGCACCTGTCGGACGCGACCAAGTTGGAGGTGGTGCGGATCGAGTCGCCCCTCTTGAGGCCGATGCGGAGGCGTGTGCTGCTCCCGCTCCCATCCTCATCCTCATCCCCAACCCCATCCCCATTCCCATCCGCGCACGACCCCGACACCAACACCAACACCGAAGCCGACACCGACACGAACACGTCCAACATCCCGCCCAAGCTCCGCTACGTCACCCTCCACGCACCGCTCTACAACTCGATGCGGCACTATCGCGTCATGCGTCGGGATGAGGGGGGTTCGGGCCCTACACCATCATCGCCACCGCTTTCAGCGCAGCCGCCGGCTTCGCCGCCGCCGCCGCCGCAGCAGCAGCAGCAGGGGACACGGATACGGACACGGACACAGGTGGTCGAGCTGGAAGAACTGCCGCCCTCCTTCTCGCACTGGGTTGACGAGCGCGCCGGTGGGGGCGGTGGTGTATGGCACCACCTCGGACCTCACCTCCCCTCTCACGAGTGCGGGCTATTTCGCCATGTTGGTGTGGATGTTGCGCGTGAGGCGCCGCGGTACAAGTGGGAGGTGAGCGCGGAGGAAGAGCAGGAGCGGGAGCAGGGGGAGGGCAATCAGTCTAGACGAGGGGGGCGCCCCGTCCCCCGTCTCCGTCCCCGGTCCCTTCCACTGTATCCTTCCTGAATCAAAAGTGTCGCACTTGTATTACTATGATACTATGATGTGTGCACCACTCCGGGGCGCCCATCTACGAGCCCTTGGCGTACTTCTGGAGGTTGTCGAGCGAGCCGTTGAACACGTCCTCGTCGCCCGGGTAGGGCGTCTGGTCGCTCGAGTACTGCCAGAAGGTGTAGTACGGCCACCCGCCGGGGACCGTCGACACCGCATCCGCATACTGCGCAACCCACAGCGCATTCGTCTCCGAGAACGCGGTGCTGTCGCCCGTGCACGTCTTCCACCAGTCGGCGGTGGAGTAAATGGTGGGGTACCGCCCCGTCTTGGAGTGATACGTGTCGCTGAAGTCCTTGATCCACTGGACCATGTCGGACTGGCCGACGCCGTAGCACGTGCTGTCGGGCCCGTACTCGATGTCGAGCGCGCCGGGGAGGGTGATCCCGTCCGCGGACCAGTTGCCGCCGTGCTCGATGAAGAAGTCGGCTTGCGCGGCGCCGCCCGAGACGTCCGGGCGGGCAAAGTGGTAGGCGCCGCGGATCAGGCCGGCCTGGGTCGCGCCGTCGTAGTGGTCTATAGAACAAGAAACGGAGGGAGGGAAACTGTCAGCGACTCGGCTCGGCGGATCACGCAATGGCAAAGGACGCACCGGAAAAGGTCGAGTCAATAAAGTCGGTACCCTCCGTAGCCTTGATGTACACAAAGCGGGCACCCTTGTCGTACTGCGCCTGCATGTCGACGCTGCCCTGGTAGTTGGACACGTCGAAGCCGGGGACGCCGTCTGGGGCACGCTTTTGGATGACGGCCGGGGCGGGCGCGCCGGCGGTGAGGGAGGCCGTGGCGATGGCGGCGGCGATGAGGGCCTTGAACATGGTGCTTGTATGACTAGGGCTGGAAGAGTGAAGAGGAGTATAGAAAGGCTGTTGCGTATGGAGCGAGCGAGGAGGGAGTCAGCAACGGGGAGAACGCCCTTCTTATACCTTTGAGTGAGGTACTCCAGGTCGACCCCGCCGCCCAAGGACGGTACCGCGCGCGCCCACTCTCGCCAATCGTCTTGATGATTTGCGAACTGAACTGAGCGGGGTGCTGCTCGGGGCCACAATGACCGAGCTCGAATCGTCGCGCTCCTGAGCATACGAGACTGTGCTGAGGCGCCCGGGCGGTGCTCATCTTGGAGCGCGTTCGTGATTCATACCGCGGCGTAGTTAGGCTCGCGTGTAGCAAGTCTTGCGCCGAGGAACGTCCAGGCCAGGTCCGAGGTTTGAATCAAGGAGCCTTTCTTGAGGGTCAGATCCGCGATGTCGACAGACCGCCGCCGGCGCGCGGTCTGAGGAAGAGTGGCGAGGATGGCGGCCGGTGCCGGCGGTTCTCGACTCTCGAACCTCTCGCTCGGGCTTGGTCGTCACCGAAGACGAGTTGACGAGCCTCGCGCCCCGAGCAAGCATCTTGATTCTTGCAACTACGACGTCGTCGTCGGCGACGAGAAGGCGCGTGGGCATGGCGCACTGTACTCTTGAGACCAGATAGACGAGGATGACGATGAAGTCATTCTCCCCTCGGCCCCGTCCGCTTCCTTCGGACATTTCCTACGCCGACGACTTGTTCGTGCTCGACTGTCGAGCGTCCAGTGTCGATTGTCGAAGGCTCGCTTGTTCCGTTTGTTGTCCGTGCTTCCGCTGCGGGTTGTGACCCTTTGTGCAGCGCTGAGGGGACGCGCCCGCACCTGAGCAGCAGCGGCAGAGTCGCAGTCGCGTTCCGCCCGCGTTCTGCCCGCTGCAAGGCGAGTCTTCTGTGCGTCTCCGCAACCCGGCGGGTCGGACACGTCAAACGAGGGCGGCCTTGTTGTCAGTCGTGAGTCGTGAGTCGTGAGTCGTGAGTCGCGATTCCAAATCCTGGCGCTGATCGCCTTGCGCCGACTCCAACTTGGTGCGAACTTTTGGCATCTGTGACGAGGACATGGGGGAGGACGGGGAGAGGCAGGTAAGGGTCAGAGGTTGATGCGCTTCTGAACGCTCTGGGTAGCTTGACGCGTGTAAGCGCACTCACTGACTGTTGCTGCGCCGTGCCTTCGTCCACAAGACCTAAGCGCCGTGATGACGTCTATGTAGTCGCTCCTCCGTCTCGTCTCAACAGCACGTTGCGCGATTTTGATCTCGTCCTCGCGATGGTTCCTCGTCCGGTGCGAGGCTTGCGGCCAGCTTGTATCATACGCACAGAGGAAGCAGCTTGACGGGGACGAGAGGAAGCGAAGGCGTTGCTTGTGCCCTGAGCTATTTTGCAGCTGGGCTCAGTCATGGATGGTGAGATGCCCATCGTCGAGCTCGATGCTGCCGTCCTTTGCTGGATGGCCTCATCGGCGGGCAGGCTGTAGGTCATTGGGCCTCGTGTTGAGGAGGTGGTGGATGGTGTCGGCACCGCCATGGTCGGTGCTCATGGCTTGCAAGCCATGGTGGGCCCCAGGAGCTCCCCGGCGAGCTGGTACGTGTTGCGGTGCTGATGATGCTGAGAGCTTTGGCTGTTGCGACTGCGAAAGGGTTGATGCCTTGCTCGTCGTCGTCGTCGTCGTCGTGGTCGTCGGTGTTGATGATGAGCTGCTGCTGGCCGGCGTGGTGGTCGTGAAGATGAGGTGTCCACCACCTCATCTTCTTCCTCCATCTCCTCTCTCTCTCTCTCACCATCAACACCTCGCCCATCGTCAAGGGACTCCTCTGACGACGACGACGGACCAAGGCAGACGCGAGTACGAGGCCATGGGCGCCCATGGCGAGTCAAGATCGTGGGTCGTACGTGGATGAAGGTGAGCATAGCAAGCACGTCACGTAGCATTCCCACGCGAACACGGCTCCGACCCGGCCATAGGTGATACGTGGCAGGACATGGGCATCATGGATGGGGTGGCGGGTGACAAGATACATGCAGAGTGCATGTAGGGAGGTATGTACTGTATGCGTGGTTCCCTGCTAAGAATCGTACCATGACTGACCATAGCGTCGAGGCATCTCAGGAACGTTCTTCTCAATGGAGGGGATGGGGGACCTTGTCAAGCACACCACCACCACCGTCTTCTCCCCTCGGCCTCTTCAACTTGCTCGCACCTCGGTCCGTACGTTCGGGTTGGCTTCCCTTAGCTCGACCGCGCTCCCGGTAGCGTAGCGTCTTATGCTTACGGAGGAGGAGCGCATGTCAAATTGTCAAGATGCCGACCTGCGCTACATCGACGAGGTGTAGGTGAGCACGTCGTCCTCCTCATACCATTCCCCTCCAGATGAACAGCACTGAATGTCCACGTTCTCGCAGATCTCTGCTCCTTCCTTTCCCCCCCTTAAGAGGCCGTGTCGCGCCACCGCCCAGAGGGCAGCGAACGAGGGACGAGTACGCGGTGCGGTAGCCGCGGTCGGAGTCAAGCTCAGTGAGTGAGTGCACACCTTCAAACTGGCTCACTAGTACTACGAGCACTTTGTCTACACGCCAGCTGCCCCCCCAGGGACCACCCAGCCACTCGCCAGGGACCAAGCGATTGTCAAACGAACGACTGTCACTGATGCCCTTGGCGACTTCGGGTCGATCCAAGTTCAGCAACACGCCCAAGGGAACGAATGCACATCACAACGGAGAATACCGAGCACGAGGGAGTCCAATACTCGCATCATCCCACAGGCCTTCATCGCCCGCCCACCCCGTCACTCGCGGCACTCTCAAGAGTACAGGGCAGAATGCCGTGGCCACTCGCTGGCAGGCGCATCTTATCCAGTCGAAGGGGGGTAAGAGCATGGTGGCAAAAAATCCTACATAAGGGCGAGCTCACCGCAATCAACAGAGGAAGTCTTTCTCAAGCTGACACGCCTTCCCTCCCCCTCTCTCTGCCCCCCATGAAGTCGTTCTGCTCCCTCCTCGCCGCCGTCGCGGTGGCCACAACGGGCCTCTCCGGCCTCGCGTCGGCAGCACCCCTCGAGACTCGAGCCATCCTCTACCCTCACGATATCCAAGGCGCAGCCTACCTCTCGCCTTACAACGGTCAGTCGGTCAGCAACGTACGCGGCATCGTAACCGCCAAGGGCAACGGCGGCTACTACCTCCAGACCCCCTACTCGGCCTGGGACGCCGACGACAAGACGTCCGAGGCCGTCTTTGTCTACGGCACCCTCCCCACCACCGTCGCCATCAACGACTTGATCAACATTGGCACCGCCACCGTGTCCGAATATGTCTCCAGCTCCAACGCAGGCAAGCAGCTCAAGACGACGGAACTCACCAAGCCCGCCTCCGTCACCGTCGTCACCAAGAATGCCACCTCGGAACTCAAGGCCATCGTCATCGGCACTGACCGCGTCCCGCCCACCGAGCACATTGCCGTGGCCAACCCCTTCGCCCTGCCCTCCAACACGACCAACGTCGAGACCTCCAGCCCGGTCGACCTCACCACGGGCATCGGCTTCTGGGAATCCCTCGAGTCCATGCTCGTCACCTTCCCCAACCCGCAGGCCACGGACCGCATCAACGAGTACAACGAGACGTACATCGTCCAGCGCGGAAACGCGCCCGTCACCTCGGGCAACGCCCGCGGCGGCGTCACCCTCGCCATCAAGGACGACGGCTCCTGGGACGAGTGCAGCGAGTGCGTCGGCGTCGAGGGCAACGCCCTCGATGGATCCTACTCCGCCTCGACCATCCTGCTCGGTGACCGTCTCGACAGCACGACGGGCGTGCTTGGGACCGGGTTCAGCGGCGCGCCGTACCTGTACCCGCTCAAGGGCCTGCGCGTCTACCGCAAGGCCGTTGGCGGGCCCGTCCCAACCAACTTGACCAGCTCGGGCGACTGCTCGGCCCTCCTCGTCGCCGAGATTAACGCTGAGTGCGTCTTGGCTTCCTTGCTGTTTACTCGCGCGCAGGTCAAATACTGACACGCGCTCGCCTTACAGGAACTTGATGCCCACCGACACGGCGCGGATCAGCAAGATTGGGTACACCGTTGACAACTTCTTGAACAACCCCGACGTGATCATCCTCAACGAGGTCAGTATCCATTTGCCACTCACCAGGCCGAGGGAGGAATTGGTCGCTCACATCGACGAATGCCCTACACAGATCCAAGACAACTCGGGCAGCAAGGACGACGGCGTCGTGAGCGCGAGCCAGACGCTGACCAAGGTGGCCAACTCGATCACCAACGCCGTCTACGACTTTGTGAGCATCGACCCGCAGAACGACGTGTCGGGCGGCCAGCCGGGCGGCAACATCCGCACCGCCTTCCTCTACCGCACCGACCGCGTCAAGCTCTCGGGCGGCGCGCCGGCGGGCACGGCGACGCAGGCGGTGGGCGTGACCACCTCCCCCTCGGACGGCAGCGCCCAGCTCACCCTCAACCCGGGCCTGATCGACCCGACCAACTCGGCGTGGCAATCCTCGCGCAAGCCCCTCGTCGCGCAGTTCGAGCTCCTGAGCGACGGCAGCGTCTTCTTCGTCCTCGGCACCCACTTCACCTCCAAGGGCGGCTCCACCTCGTCGTACGCCCCCGGGCAGGCGCCCATCAACGGCGGCGTGCAGCAGCGCATCGCGCAGGCTACCCTCGTGCGCGACTTTGTGGGCGGCCTGCTGGGCAGGCAGACGGACGCCAAGGTGCTGGCGGGCGGGGACTGGAACGAGTTCAGCGGCGTGCAGCCGCTCGACACGCTCACGGCCACCTCGTCCTCGGGCATGGTGGCGCTGCAGGAGGTATCGCACCCCGTGCGCGAGGAGCGCTACTCGTACGTGTTCAACGGGCAGGCGCAGGAGCTGGACCACTTCTTCACGGCGCCGGCCATGGTGGGCGCGTCGCGCTTTGAGGCGGTGCATGTGAATACGTGGGTGTCGGCGGCCAACGCCGAGTCGGACCATGATCCCGTCGTGCTCCAGACCAACGTCTGCTGAGCGGCGCGCATCGTGACGAGGCCGGCTTTGTCCCCTCCATCTTCCTGCTCTTCTCTTTCCTACTGTGACGGCTTGCCTCTCGACAACACATACAATACAGCACATCTCCGACGCGCCGACGCTGAAGGAAGGGGACCAAGGGGGTGGGCAAAAAACGTGTTCAAATTGCTGCGTAGACTAACCAGCTGGTATAGATATGTGTCGGTGAACGTGACGGGAGTAGTCGAAAGGGGGAGAAAGAACGAGGAAAAGGAGCAGGGCCGTGTACTCGTTCGTACTCATACTCGTGCTCGTCCTCGTACTCGTAGGAACAATCTTGTTGCGCGTCCGTTGCTGTAGCGTGCGTTTTGGGAGTCTGTATCATAATCTGCGATGGGAGGGGGGAAGGTGTCGTGGTGTGAGCGAGCGCTATGGGGGTACAAGGAGAAGAGGGCAACCTTGTACTCGCCGTGACGATGTGGGCTGCGTGGTGGTCACTGGTCACTGGCCACTGGTCACTGGTCACGCCTGCGCACTCCCCGCCGCGCTCGACACTACCACAGCCGCCGCGGGCGCCAGGGCTGCACCCGCAGTCGTGCCGGTAGGACCCAGCGAAGCCTGCCTAGCCATCCCCACCCCTATCCCCATCCCCACCCCAACCCCGACCCTGACCCCGATTTCGCCTGGAGCGACGACGTCGGCGAGGGGCCGAGGCGCGCCGGCGCTGAGCGACGCGCTCCCTCCACCGCTGAGTGCACTTGCGCCGCCGCCCAGGCTCAAGCGCCATCCGCGCTCCTTGGCGCGTCGTTGGGCCGGTGTCGGGCCTGCACTTGGGCCCGGCGCTGAGGTCGAGATTGCCGATGGGGAGGAGGATGGTCTGCCCGAGGGCTGCGCTTGGGACGTAGACGTGCCAGTGCCGGTACCCACGAGCGAGGGCGGTGGCGGCGGGACACTCTTCACAGCCGTCGTCTTGGGCGGGATCGTCGACGATGCGGCCGTGCCCGTGCCCAGGCCTGCGCCTGCGCCCGCACCGGAGGAGCCCAAGCCCAAGCCCAAGCCCGACCCACCGACCTTGTGCGCCCTCCCAATGCCCCCAAACCCCTCCCGCACCACGAGATGCATAGCCGTCACACTCACCACATCCTTGAGCTCCTCCCTCGTGATCCCCCTCGCCTCGGGCCCGACGCCGCACGCGCTGAGGTCGGGCAAGGGGTAAGGGACGGCGAGCTGGGCGATGATTTTGGGGTGGTGCGGGGCGGGGACGAGGGAGCCGAGCGGGATGCGGATGCCCGGGCCGAGGACGAGGTGGCATGACCAGGGACGCTCGGAGTCTTCTTGGTCCGAGAGGGCTTCTTCGTCGTCGTCGTCGTCGTCGTTGTCGGAATCGTGAACGTCTTCAGCATCTTGAACGGCGGCGTCCTTGTCGTCTCCATCGTCGTGGTGGGCGTTGCCGTGCCCAGCGCTGCGCGAGGGGAGCATGTGGGCCTCCGAGCCCGCGCCCAAGCCCGAGCCCGAGCCCGAGCCCGAGCCCGACACGTCCAAGCTCCACCTCGCCCGACTGGGCACGCCCTCCGACCGACTACTCAGCCGCCGCGCCGCCGCTCCCGCACCGGCCGTACCCTCAAGCTTGTCAGCCGCCGCCCGGCGCTGGCCCTCCCGAGCCTGCCAACTCATCAACTCGCTCGTCGAGGAGAAGGCACTGCCCTGATCCCCACCACCACCACCACCACCACCGCCGCCGCCGCCGCCGCCGCCTCCACCGGTCGTCACGCTGCTCGTGCCGGACAAACTTGTCGGCCTGCTCAGCCCGCCACCTCCGCCGAGGGCGTGGTGGCTGAACTCTGGAGCCATCGTGCCTGGACGCAAGGCGCCGGCGCCCGTGTGCACGTCGGCAGAGCGTGAGTTTGAGTTCAGGTTGGAGGCGTTGAGCAAGGCAAGCCGCTCCGCCGTGGGCGTACGCCCACCACCCGCACCGCCCAGCCCGTCCGGATCCATATCGAGCGGCACAGCCGTCATCCCGCCCTCGGACGCCGACCGGGTCGAGAGGGCGGGAGCATGCAGCGCCCCAGACGCCGACGAGCTCGTACACGCCACCGCCCCACACGCGCTCAAGAAGCCAGCGGCCGAGACGGGCAGGGCGCTGAGCAGGTCCGCCGCTGCGGACGCGACGCATGTGAGCGGCGCGGGGAGAGCCTTGCCCGTCGTCGTCGTCGTCGGGGGGTGGGTGGTGGTGCTTCCCGGTGGCGTCGTGGACGGCTTGGTAGACGATGATGATGACGGGGTAATGGAGCCCCAGCTCTGCGCCGTCTTCTCGTCCGTGGTCATGCTTGGCGACGAGGCGCGGAGCGCCTGCGGCGAGGCGGGGATCACATCCACGACGGGCGGTGGCGGCGCCGTCTTGGCTGTATCCACGCCCAAGCTCGCCCGCTGACGCCCGCCTGCAACCGAATGCGCCTCAGCCGAAGGGGCCGACTGCGCACCCAACGAGAAGCGCTTCCTCCCACCACCACCCTCGCCCGCGCCCGCGCCCGCGCCAAAGCTCCACGAGGTGAGCCCGCCGTACGCAGCTGCAATCTTGCTGCCCACCCCGCCGCCGGGCTTGTCCAGAGCTGTAGCTGTAGCTGTAGCTGTAGTTGCAGCCGGCACCGACGCCGACACCGACTCGCCACCCCGCTCCGACGACAACGCAACAGGCGCACTCCGCGGACTCGGACCCGGACCGAGTCCCCTCCCCGTCCCCGTCCCCGTCCCCGTCCCCGCACCCGCAGGCGAGCCAACACGCCCCGCCGCATCCCTGGCGCCCGCGCCCCCGCCGACCGCCCAAGCGCGCACCCGCGCCTTGACACCCCTCACCACCTCCTCCTCGCGCCGGCGCCGCCTCGCCTGCGCGCGCACCTCGCGCGTCCACTCGAAGCGGAGCTCGAGGTGCTCTGCGGGCGGGTGTGGGATGAGGGGTGGGGGTGGGAGGGCGAGTGGGAGGGGTGGGGGGGACGGGGAGGGCGTTGTACGCGGTTCGGGTCCTGGGGCTTGGGCCGGAGCTGGGGCAGGAGACGCGTCCTCTTCGACGGCATGGTGCTGGCTCGACGCCGAAGGCGACGCTGAAGACAAGCCCTGACCCTGCGCCTGTCCCTGCACCGCAACACTTCGCTCCCCCACCCGCTTCGCACCCGCACCCGCACCCCGACCCCGACCCCGGCCCCGACCCGCCGCATACGCCAGCCCCGCATGCTCAATGAGCACCAGCCGATTATGGAGCAAAAACTTGTTCCAGATGGCCGTCAGGACCGGGTTGGTGCCCGCTGCCGTAGGCACGCGTGCCCACGTGGGCGCGGGCGCGGGCGTGGGTAGGGCGGACGACGAGGTGGGAAGACCTCCCCCTCCTCCTCCTCCTCCGCCGCCGCCGCCGCCACCTCCGCCCAAATCCCGAGCCACATTGAGAATCTTGGACCCCAAGCCCGCCAAGCCCGAGCCGAGCCCGTCGAGGCTCATCCGGACCTGCGACTGCCCGTGCCCTTGCGCTTGCGCTTGAGAGGTCGAGGTGGACGTGGACGAGCCGCGCCCCTTCTCCCAACGCGAGACCGCCTGCACCGCGGGCGCAGGCACAGGCACAGGCGCCCACCGCCTCACGACCCAATAGTACCCATCCGGCCGCCTCTCGCCCGCCAAGGGCGGCGGGGCGGGTACGAGGGCCGACACGAGCTCCGCCGCCGCCACCGGCGACGACGACAACGAGGAGGCGCCGCCATGTCGGCCCTTGCCTGGCTTGGACTTGGCCTTCGCCCTGGTTGAAGGGAGGGGCGGGAGGAGGGTGCGCGCGGCGGCGGGTGGGAGGGATTGTTGTGCCCTCGTTGTCGTCGTGCTGGTGGAGGGGGAGGAGAAGGTCGCTGCGTTTGAAGATGTGGTGTGGGTAGAGGCGGAGGGCGCGGGCGCCATCAGGGGTGCCGTCGCTGCCGAGTAGGCGGCGAGGGCGAGGGTGTCAAATCGTCGATGGACTCCGTCCGCTGAAGCGCCCGCGCCCGCGCCCGCGCCCGGGCCCAAGACGGACACGGACTCGGGCCGCGCCCCCGCCACCCGGGGTCTTCGGAGCGCATCGTCCTCGAGCCCGACAGGCACCTGGGCCGCCGCGGCACGAGGACTCGATGGCGTCCCTCCTCCCCCACTCGCGCCGCCCACACTGAAGCGCTTCAGCCGGCTCAGGAGCTTGGTCCCAATCCCGCTCCCTGCGCCGCCGCTCGGCGAGGCCCTCCCGGACGACAACGCGTGAGGGTGGGCCGGCTCGACCGTCAAGGGTACACGCCGTGGCGACAGCGCGGCAAAGGGGAGGGAAGCTACGCCCGCGGCGCGGGCGCCCTGGGCGTCGAAGGCCGAATCGTCGTCGTCGTCGACAGCGGCGCCTGGGAAGGCCTGCTGCTTTGCCTCGGGCGTCATGGCTTCAAAGCTGGTCGGCGGCGGCGGTCGGCGCGGCACTCCTCCTGCGGGCGCTTGGCCGTGCTCGGGCATGGTGCCGTGATGAGCGCTACTCCCCCCCTGGCCCGATGCACTGGAGAGAGACTGGCTGAGCGGGACCGAGTCCAGAGCCAGCCGTTGCCCTCGTCCTGTCGCCGATGTCGTCGTCGCCGATGGGGCGCGCAGGTTGAGGTTGGGACTGAGCAAGATGGACGCGGCGCTGGGCTTGGTGCTGGGCACGGGCACGAGTGGGCCCGCCTCGACGTCGGTGCGGAGACCGACGGTGACCTCGAGCTGCCGCTGGAGGGTGTCGAGATCGTTGAGCCCCCAGAAGAGGGGTCTGGCCTCGAGGGACCCGAGTCCGTCGATGTCGAGCGCCTTGCGGCCAAACTTGGCGATGCGTGCGTCGGTGGCTGTGTCGGAGACGGTGGTGGGCAGGATGGAGTGCACGTGGAGGTTGTAGAGCGGTGTGACGGCGCGTGGTCTGGGCATGAGGGAGGAGGAGGAGGAGGACCCGACCGAGGCTGTGCTTGCTGTGGAGGAGGAGGGCGAGAGGGGCCCTGTTGTTGTTGCTGCTGCTGCTGCTGCTGCTGCTGCGGGCGAGGGCAAGGAGACGGAGGAGGAGGAAGGCGATGCGCTCGTTTGCACGCTGCCGTGGCTGGCTGGACTGGGCAGTGCGCCTGCGATGTGCGATGCTGGCGCGGCGACGCCCGAGGTCGAGGCGGAGAAGAGGGAGACGTGGGAGAGGGACAGGGCGGCGGAGGACGAGGCGTGGGTCATGGCCGAGTGTGCTGAGGCGACGCTGGAGGAGCGTCGGAGGCCGCGTGATGCTGGCTGCTTGCCTGTGGGTGCGTGGTGCGGTGATGGGCTGCCGTGGTGGCTGTCCTGGCCGTCCTCCTCGTGCACGCGTCCGATGGCGATGGCGGTGGCTGCTGCCGCTGCCTTCCTGCTGAGGCTGCTGTGCGGCGTGCTTGCACTGCTGGGTGGTGGTGGTGGTGGGTGCAGGAGCTGGATCTGGAGGTTGAGTGGGTTCGTCTGCTTGTTGGGTGGTGGGCGGACAATGATGAGCAGCTCCGGGGGTGCGATGGCCGTCTTGGCTGCTGCTCCCCGTGCTGCGCGGCGTGAGGAGGGCCTGCGTGTGGGTGCCATGGCTGGGGTCATGGCTGTGCCGTGGCCGGGGTGTCCATCTGGAAGGAGGAGGATGGAGGTAAGCACGGCTGCGTGGCGCGGGTGGATAACGAGATGCTCACTCCGTCTGCTCTGCGGTGAAGCGCGTGGCCGTGGCGGGGAGCGGGGACGGAGGATGCGAGGCCGTGTCGGATGCTCTTCTTGTATCGAAGAATGCTGGCGGTGAGGGCGACTTGCTGCTGCTGTGCAAGGTGGTGGTGGCTACGAAGATGGCAGTGGTCACTGGTCACGCCGATGAGATCTCACTCGCTCCCGTCTCGCCGGCTCCACCCAGCCGGGCGCCGGGGCGCACGAGGCGCGGGGTTAGGCCCATTCGCGCAGTTGGCAGCTGCCTGTGCTGGTTCATCTCCATCATCTGGCCGGCCACTGCATAATAATTAATAAGCACAACGCGGATACGCGCAACCGGTACGCTGTTAGAATTAGTCACCACCCATCGTCAACGCTGACCAGCCCCGGACAACACAAGCCGCGCTCCTTCGCAGGCCTACCACGAACATCCTAGAATAGAAGACACTTCCCGCACTACGACCGGGTGTCGCATCGCTGGGAACGGGGGGCCAAAATAAAGATACGGTCGTGGGCCGGCACGGAGGAATGGGAGATACTCCTTCGACGTGATCCGCCCCAGGTCGGTCAGGATCACAGCCTGCACCGCATCCTTGTCGCTCCCCTTGAGGCCCGTCGCAACGTAGCCGCCGCAGTAGCCCTTCTCCCACGCCTGCCCGTCCCACCGCTTCCCCGGGCTTTGCAGCGCGTACCTGGAAACCGGCAGCACAATGTTCAGCACTTCGGTCGGGACAACGTCGGACGAGGCGCAGCCGCGGCGGGAACCAACTCACTTGGTAATCGACATGCTCATGTTCGAAAACAGCGTACCCCCGTGCGCGATGAAAATGCCCTTGCAGTACTTCTGCTCCAGCACATTGACCGCACCATGGAGGTACGACGTCGCCGACGGCGTGTCGGTCTCCGGCTGCACCACCTCGTCCGTCGACGAGTACACGGACGTCGTCGGCACAATCTCGTCGAGCCCGCCCGCATCCTTGAGCGCGAGCAGGAACTGCGACGTGGGCGCCTGCTGCCAGACCGAGGGAGGGGCCTTGCCGCCCGACGCGCCCGTGAGGAGGGGGAGCATCGTCGTGCCCCGGAAGTCGCCAGCCAGGGAGACGAAGCGGTCCACCTTGCTCCGGATGGAGGGGAAGAACTGGGGGCGCAATAAGAAAGAAAGGATGAGCCCATCCCGTTCAGGATCACAAGGTATAGAAACGGTCAAGTAGGAGCCACGACTCACCGTCAAGCCGGACTGGATCACAATGTTGCCCTGCGACCAGCCCACGACGGGGACAGGCTGGCCAGACTGGCTGTAAAGCCGGCGCACCGCATTGACAAAATACTCGACGCTCAGCGAGGACGAGTTGAGCATGTACGGCGCCGGCGAGATGTAGCACGGCTCAAAGCCCCAGCCAGGCGCGAGCTTGGCCACGCTGTTGTCCCACGACTCGGGGCCCGTCGTACCGGTGCCAGGAATCAAGAGCTGAGCGGAAGAAGTAGGGGCGGCCAATGTCAACCTCCCATCCCATCCTTGTCAGACGACGACGAAGCAACACTCACCAGAGGCTTCTTGATGCCCTGGTACGACGATCGGCCCGGGCAGGCGAGCACGCTGTCGAGCTTCGTCTGGGAGAGGGTGAGCTTCGGGTCGTCACCTGAAGGCAGGGCGGTGGCGACCGGAAGGAGGGCCGCAAGGGCGAGAAGACCAGCGCTGAGCTTCATGATGGCGGCAGAGGGGCCGGTCCTGAGGATGTGACCAGAAGGGAAGGGAAGGCAAAGGTGAGGAGCAAGACGCGGTCCGTCGTACACACGCGACTCACTGACAACACATCATATACCACTTGACCTCCTCCTCCTCCTCCGTCCTCCTCCTCCTCTTGCGCGGCGCTCTTGGTTCAACCGGACGCTGATGTATAAGGTACTGATTTTGGTCCCGTTTCCACTTGCCATCTTGCCGGCTTATGGAAGCCGAGAAGTGCAAAGCGCGAGGGCGAAAGGTGTCCGTCTCGGCGATGCATAGCTGGAGCTGGAGTGAAGTGGCCCGTCGGGCGTCGGGTATTCGGCTGCACAGTCGACCAATGCCCAATGCATATGCGCCGCCGCCGCCAAACGCGCAGGCCGCCCAGCACGGCTTCAATTCTGTACATACGACCTTCTTCCGCCCGGTGCGACGTTGCGGCTGCTAAGTCCATGGCCAAGTCGCAATAGTAGTGGGCCAGGCGCTGTGGGGCGCTTTGCCTTCTTGCTGGTGCTTGCTACGTATCAACACGAACCGCGGCGGCTCTTGCAGACGTGCACAGGGCACACGCCGTACCCGTCGTGCATCGATGTGTTGCCAGTTGTGGAACAAGCAGGCCCAGCATCGAGATTTGGATCTGAATCTTGAACGCTTGGCTGGCGGCTGGCGGCTGGCGGCTTCATCGTGCCTGTCCTGACTCCAGTTTCCATAACACCGTGTCTTGGAGACGGGAGACGGAATGGCCTTTGTCGAATGTAGTGCTTGTGACCTTGCTGAGTGTGCGCTCACTCCCGGCCTGTTCTGGGCGCATGCTCCCACCGACCGAGCAGCTTCCTTTCATGGCCGGGACTCAGCTAATTTGTCGATGGCTCTCGTCGCTTGCGATCCGCAGCGTGGGCAGTTCAATCGTGTGCCTTTGCCTTGCATGCGATATGGCGGGTTGGCGAATGGCGATTCCCCACGGGTGGGTGGAATCAGAGCTAGCCCGTGAGGAGCCAGCGCGAGCCGCGGCCGAAGTAGGGCGTAAGAGCGCTTGCCAGATGAGGAGCAGCGTGCCCGACGGTCGACGCAGGTGTCTACATAGGGCCTGTGGGGCGTGCTGCGTGTACGAGTGAAGAGGCCTTGCAAGGTGATGCCGACAGCTCATAACGCTGCGACGTCGAGAGCGCAAGCATCCATTGATGGGCCCTAGCTCGTGCTGGCTATGGTGAGGATGCCGTTTCTGGGCGCTGACTTGGGGAGCGGGTCAGGATGGAGCGAGTGCGGTGGTCGTTGTCGTCGTCGTCGTCACCCTCAGCATGCGCGACGTCGAGGTGGTGCGAACATGGGCGCACGGGCCAACGCGACAGACAAGCACACACTCTGCTCCTCACAATGCTTCTCATAACATAGCGAGTCGTATAGACACCAGTGCAGCATTGTCAGTGCCTTCACGCGAGCCCTTTGCTCCTCATGTGCTCAGCGAACTTGGGCACGTACTCATCGTGCCAGCGCGAGAGGGCCGGACGCTGAGCAAGGGGCCGACGTAGCAGCTGTCAGTGCTCTGCATCCTGGTCATGGGTGGGCGAGCACGGCAGCGTTTTGTCCCACTCACATCTTCAATGATGTCCCAAATGTTCCACTCCATGCGCGCGCTGGGAAGAGCATCTTGAGGGTCAGTAGCCGTTCCAACAGAAGGATCGCATGCCCGCAGGCAGGAAGGCAAGGCGTGCACTCACAGGTCCACTTCGCGCGATGTCTCCCCGTCTGGACAGAGGAGGTAGAACGACCCTTGCTTGATGGCCGCGGCGGCAAAGTCGATCGTCTGCTCTGGCGTCCAGGCACCGTCTGGCTTGGGCTTATTCGCCTTGGCGCCCGTTAGGCCAGTCTGTGAGCGATGCACGGTCAGCAAACGGGCAGGCTATCAGCGGTGGAAGGACGTCGAGAACGTACGTGTACCCAGCCCGGGATCAGGAGCTTGACGTCAATCTTGCTATCCTTGTCCTGCCGCAACTCGTGCGCGAGCTGTTCGGTGTACACCTTGACGGCACTCTTGCTCACATTGTACGCTGCGCCAGAGCCGGGTGGCGTGGTGATGCCTGCCGGCAACACAGACGCGTCAGATCGAGTGCTCTGGACTGATAAGAGAGGTGGCGAGGGTATTCACCTTGCTTGGAGCCCGTGTTGATGACCAGCGCCGGCTGTCCGTGCTTCTGCATTAGAGGCACAAAGGTGGTGCACATGTTCTGCACGCCGCCAAAGTTGATGCCGAAAATGCGATCCCAGCCTTCGTCCGAGGTCGCCTTGGTCGGACCGCCCACGCCGGCGTTGGCCATCAGGACGGTGACCTTGGAAGACGGGAAGGCTCTGCGTGGATGCAAGGCATCAGTCTACGTCAACCAACTCGCGCGGTACAAGCCAACTCACGAAGCAACCCTCTCGCGGAATTGCTCAACCTCCGCCTTCTTCGACACATCCGTCCGCTCCGCCAGCACAGCGCCGGTGCCCTCGGCCCCCGCACCCGCAGCCGCCCCCGCCGTTGTCTTGCCAAGCTCCTCCCTCGCGTGCGCGAGCGCATCGTCGTCCACGTCGGCAATGGCGACCGACATGCCGCTCCTCGCGAAGAGCTTGGCGGCCGCCAGGCCGATGCCGGACGCGCCGCCCGAGATGACGGCTACGGAGCCGCGTGCGACTGGTACCGAGGACGCGTAGGCAGGCAAGGTGAGGTGGGATGAGGGAAGAGGTTGGGATGTGGGAGTCAAGGTGGGTCAGCGACTGCGCAGGGAGTCAGAAGAGGTCCGTCACGGCAGTTCAACGCACTGGCTGGATGAATGCTGCTCATGGTCAAGGTCAGCGCGTGTCTGTGAGGAAGGCGGACATCGTGTTGGACCCAGGGATTGCCCTACCTTTATATCGACTGGTACGTCCAAGGTCATCGTCGTTGGGAGGCAGGCGCCACTCGAGGTACGAGGCTCGTATGTGATGTAATGATGGGTCCGCGAATGTGGAGGTCAGCCCCTTGCGCATCGTTGGAACTTCTCAAGACAGCCGGCGACGCCGCCAGGAGAAGATCAAGGCTGGGAGGAACAGCAAACTGGGAACGCAGAGATGCCATGGATGTCTTGGTGCGATTGCTGGGGTAGCACGACGCATGGGATCCAGCTGCTCTGGACAGCGCCCGAGGGAGAGGGGGTGAGGCATGAGAGGCGTGGTACAAGGTGATGGTGATGGACCGCAACACCATTAGATGTAGGTGTCGTATGGGATGGGAGCCAGCGTCTCGGGGACGTTGTTCTTCGCCGAGATCGTGCGTGCCTCCCGTGGCGCCGCAGGGAGACGCTTCAGGGACACCTTCTCTGTAGACCAAATACATCAGGGTCAGCGCTGACTCGTGTGCGACGGGCAGGGGCGAAGGCGAGGGTGCTGTGCTTCGACTTTGATCACCGGCGGCCAGCACTGTCCCCAACACGCAGATGGAGCTGGACCAGCTCTAGACGCCGCTGACCGCCACGCCAAAAAACAACCCTGACACCACCCATTCCACCCCCGCCCTCAAGTAATGATAGACACTCACCGCCCTTCTCCTTGGCCGCCTTCTTCTTGGCCGCGTTCTCCTTGACCCGGTTGAGGAAGTCGTCACGGCATTTGGAGTGCTTGACGTGCTCCACACGGACGTTGACCCGCTTCTCAAGGTACCGGTTGCCGACGACCTTGTACACGATCACACCCACCGCCCGCGGGGCGACGTTGTAGACGACGCCGGTGCGGCCGTGGTAGTACTTGTGCGGCATGCCCTTCTGCTCAGCGGCGTTGGCCTTGATGTCGACAATGTCACCGACGTGGAACGGCCGGAGGTAGGTCGAGATCCTGGGCATACCATGTTGGCGGAATGGCTGCTTGCTGTGTAACGTGGGAGCAGACTGTCAGTCATCGTGTCCACGGCAACAGCGAGACACATTGTCAGGTCATCCGCCAGCTCGCGCCCCGTGGCTATGCGTGACCTCCTCCGTCCACAACGTGGAAGACCACACCGCCTGCGCTGGCCGTCACCCTTGCCAGCCTCCATCGCTACCAGCTGTTCTTTGTCGCCCCTCCCGCACCCGAGTACGACCTTCAGCGCTTCTCCCGCCGTCCATCGCGACCATGACTGCTCGGCCCTCTTCCTAGCCCCATCCAAGCCTGCCCCTCCCTTCCAGACCTAGGTTCCATAGCTCCGCACCGCAACCTTGGCCGCAAGCTGGCTGAATGACCTGACCGATGTACGCGAAGTACTCACAAGAGGTCGCGCGTGCGCGCGCGGAGACCGAATGAGTGCGGCATCTTGAGCGGTCTTGACCTTGAGCTGACGAGATGGTGACGGACGTGCTCGTGGTGCTGGTTGAGGTGCCGCAGACGGCGAAGTGGTGGGCAGCTGCTCGCAGCGTGAGAAGACAGGAAGCGGCGTCGATGTGGAGGTGATCGATCGATTGCGCTCACGTGTGTCAGTCGTGTTGGCCCGGCCGAGTCGCACGGCAGGAGGGAGTGCGCCGCCCCAACTCTGCTTCCTCGTCCGACAGCAGCTGCTCACCACTTTTGCGTCCACCACCTCGACCTGGTCCTCAAGACAGCGACATCACCCCGGGGCTCAAGCAACGCCGCAAGTAGAGCGTGAGTACGGACGAGCGCCAATTTCGCCTTGCGCGATCCTCCTCCAACGCCCACACGCGCCGCGCTCGCGCTCGCTCGAGAACAAGATGACTCCGTGTAGTCATGGCAGCTGCGATTCGGTGTGAACGGGCGACGAGATGCGGCGATGGTACGGGGCTCACTCCACGGCGCTGTGATCGGACGGGGACGGGCTGGTGCTCTGAACTTCTTCGACAGGGCGTTGCCTCGAGCTCGAGCTGGTGCCGACGCTGAGGTGGATCCCGTATCCCCAGCGCGCGCACCATGCTGACTTCGTAGCGACGTTCTGAAGAAGGACAAGGCATCACGTCCCCTCGTCCGATACGGCTGCCGAAGACATGGCCTCGCCTCGTCGCTCCCCACTGCCCGGAAGCCCATCCAGCACAAGCCCTTCATGTTGAAGTACAAGTCGGGAGAGCTCGTAGGGCCCCGCACTCGCCAACCAGGCCCTTCCGTCCTCGGCATCGAGGTGGGTGTGCCCTCAGTGCTCGCTGCACGCATGCTTGATGCTGCCGTGGCGAGCCTGAGTGGCTGGGCAGGCGTGTTCACATGATGGGTAAGAGCGGCGGCGGCCGGCTGTGTCACCGTCTCATCGGATGAGCGGTCACAGTCTGAGACGGCTGGCTTGAGGATGTACCTGTTTTCCGGTGAGCACGGCTGCTGACCTTTTCTTCTTCTCCCTCACTGTGTTCTTGCCACGTTCAGAATATGTGAGTCTGCCTTGGTCATGGAGCTCGTAGAGTGCACTGTACTGACCTGGACCCTTTCCGCCTTTCAGGCCCCGCGCCCCACGAGTCTACTCCAAGACCTACAAGGTCCCCCGGCGTCCCTTCGAGTCTGCCCGGCTCGACGCCGAGCTCAAGCTTGCCGGCGAGTACGGTCTGCGCAACAAGCGTGAGATCTGGCGTATCTCTCTTGTTCTCTCCAAGATTCGTCGTGCCGCCCGTGAGCTGCTCAAGCTCGACGACAAGGACCCCAAGCGGTTGTTCGAGGGCAATGCCATTATTCGGCGTCTTGTTCGCATCGGTGTGCTCGACGAGACCCGCATGCGGTAAGTGTTGATTTGCTCATGGCCATGGTAGCAGCATGCTCACTCTCCACTCCGTCGACAGTCTCGATTACGTGCTCGCCTTGAAGGTCGAGGACTTCTTGGAGCGCCGCCTGCAGACGCAAGTCTTCAAGTCTGGTCTTGCCAAGTCGATCCACCACGCCCGTGTGCTCATCCGCCAGCGCCACATCCGCGTCGGCAAGCAGATTGTCAACGTGCCCTCCTTCGTTGTCCGACTTGACAGCCAGAAGCACATCGACTTTGCGATCACGAGCCCATACGGCGGCGGCCGTGCTGGCCGTGTGCGCAGAAAGAACGAGGGCAAGAAGAAGGGCGACGACGACGGCGAGGAGGAGGCGGAGGAGGAGGAGTAGAGGTTTTCGACCTCCTCGTTCTCCTTTGCAACCTCGTGGAGCCATCTCGACTACGACTATGCCAACTTCGCTCGTCCTCCTTGTCCATGTACTTGCGCTCGACCCTCTCTCTCTCGCGTCATGCACTCATTGATGCCAGCATCCCCAACCTTTACCAGCGTCCGTCTGACTGACCAAGAACTTGAAAGACAAGGTGAGAGCAGTGATCATTGGCGGTGCGATCGTGCGCGAGTCATCGCACGGCGCGCCCGCTATGCGCGTTCCCCCACCCCAAGTCACCGCTGTCGCCCGCGGCGCACGTCCACACGGCGACGGCCACCATCGACCTCAGCATCGACCGCCCCCTCGACGGCAGCTCTGCCACGCTCCCTGAACGCGACCCTCCTCGCAGTCTGTTGATGACCATCCCGCCTTCACCGACATCGTCCTCATCCCAACCATCGATTGCAACCTCACACCAAGTTTCAGCACCGTCGTCGACTCGGTCTCCGTCCCAACATGGCTACCACGATCCATCTCGCATCCTCGAGGCGCCCAACTCTGCGCTCAGAGCGCACGCGGCGGGCGACGGCGATACAGTAGGCGCGCGCAACCAGCGGAGCAACTCGGTATTGACCGACGCCGAGGCAGCTGCTGTACGAGACGTCCCGGCCGCCGTCACCGCCCCCGACAGCGGATGGCCACCCACCCTCGAGGAATGGCATCTCACCAAGGAGCGTACATGGACGCGCCCTCATCGTCCTTCAACGACAAAGGCGGTGGCTGCTCCCACTGAACCCGAGTCAAGCTCTGCGTCTCTCGCGGAACCAGCGGAGCGACCTCCCAATGAGCTCGCGCTACGAGACAGCATCGCCAAGGTGCAGCAACTCCCACAAGAAGTGCTTATGCGCATCTTTGCCTTCCTCGACCCGTTCGGACTCGCCGCCGCAGCCCTCGTCTGCCGGTTGTGGGCCAAGGTCGCGCTGGACGATGCGACGTGGCGCGGCGCGTTCGCTGTGCACTTTGGACTCGATTGGGGTGCCGACGAGAGTCGGACGCCTCTGCGACTCGCCCCTCTAACTACAGAGGAAGGGAGTAGACAAGGTTCGGATGCGCTGGCAAGGGCTACGGCCATGCTTGATGCTTCCGACTCGAACGTGTATCTCAAGGCGCGCGCACTCTGCTTGCGTCGACTGCGGCCGAACAAGTGGAAGCAAGAGTTCATTGCCCGTTGGGAGCTGGCCAGGTGAGTTCCGATACTCACTAAGTGAATGCTGTATCATTCTGACACCCTTTCTGACTCTGATACAGACGTTGGCGCAAGACAAAGACGCAGCCAATCAGCACCAATCCAAGCATATCGACGATTGCTCGGCTCGCCTTTGCGCCTCCCTCGTCCTCACATGCCTCGTCGTTCCTCCTCTCAGCCTCGCTGGTGTACGGTGTCGCGTGCCGATCCGACCCGTTCACGGGACGGCGCATCTCGATGGGCTTCCTCGACGCGTCGGGCAACACGAATGGTGCCGGCATCGGAAATCCCAACGTCGAGTTTTCGCCCGACGTGACATGCGTTGCCATGGGCGCCGATGCGCGCTCCATCGTATGGGGATTCCGTCAAGGCCACGTCAGCCTCACTCTGCTCAGCAAGCAGGGTACGAACCCGCGTGGGCTGGTACGCAGCATCCGCTTCGACGAGCAGAGCCGACACCGCGGACTCGTTGTCGACATTGCTCTGCCCCTGGCAGCGGGCAACGAGGGCGGAGCTCGCAGCGTGTTTCGATCGCCGTCAAAGCTTGCACAACACCTTTCCGAGATGGGCGAGGTGGCGGCTACGTTCGTCACCGCTGGTGAGGACGGCACGGTACGGCTGTGGGCTTGGCCACTCGAAAAGTCGCACGGCGTTGGCGTGGGTGGCTCGGCCAGTGGTGCGAATCCAGCATCGTTTCGCCGCACGCCTTTGTGGAAGGGCAGCGTACACTATGGACTGCCTGCTCCGGCAGCCGGTGGTTCCACCAGGACACCGCTTGCGCTCTCCAAGGTTGCCTACAATCCCACCCTCGGCGTCATTGTGGCAGGCGCCGAAGATGGTACAATCATTGTATGGAGTCACATCGACATCGCCCGACTGGTCATGGCGCCCGTGTCGACCTTTGGGACCACGGGTCCAACCACCTTGACGGACGCGCAAGCCATCGACGAATGGCGTGCCGAAGTCCAGCGAATCTACGACGCTGTTCAAGTCCACAGAATCATGGCGCAGCCTACGCCTGGTTGTCCCTTTCCCAAGGTGGTCGGCCTCGAGATTGTGGCGTCGTCCTCGAGACGCGTGTCCGACAAGGCACATGAGCTCTCCATCCTTGCTCAACTTCAGCGCGACACGGCCCTGCACCGGTATGATCTGGTGTATCCACCTCCAGCGGTGGCGGCGGCCTGCAAGACGGAAGCTGGTCCTGGCGGCCAAGCCCAGCCGCCATGGGTGAGGCGGCGCCTTTACGGGATGAGCGGCTTGACGGGCTTTGAATCCTCGATCACGGCCTTTCGGACGGACTTGGACACCCTCTCCGCCAATGAGCGCAGCCGTGCGGATGAGCCGCCTACTCCCTCGCCGGCTATTCGATCGCCATCGTTGCTACCGACGCTGCCGAGCCAGCGTAGTACAGCTGCCTCCGAGGTGGGCGACAGCTCGGTTCGAGCGGAGCGAGACCCTGTACGCGTCACGTTGCCCGTCTCTTCAGCCTATACGGCAAATCTGGCGATGTCGGGCGACCGCGGTCTGTACTCGGAGCGACCGTATCTGGTCGCTGGCACGGAGCAGGGACGTGTCCTCGTTTGGAGCTGGGATGCCGAGGGCGAGCCTATCCTCGAGCAGCGTCCTAATGATCCCAGCAAGGCTACGATCGCTCTGAAAAGCGCCTTTGTCGAGCCGTACATGACTTTCTCTGCGCACTCGGCGGCCATCTCGGCCGTCGACGTCACCTCGCTCGGCATCGTGGTGGGCACGGTCGACGGCTCGATCAAGGTGTTCAATTCCCTCAATGGGGAGATGATCCGGACGTTCAACGACAAGGCGGCGACGCGGCATCCGTCGCGGATGCTTGCGGAGGGCCTGTTGACGGAGGAGCAGGCGGCCCAGTTCCGCGTGCATCAGATCATTGCGGGCGAGGACAGCCTCATTGCTGCCATCGGACCCCATGTCGTCGCGTGGCGTACGGACACGATGGCGAGCAAGGGCAAGGCTGGCATCGCTGGCCTTGGCTCGGGCGCTGCGAAGAAGGCGGGTGGACCCACCAAGGCGCGCTCGCAGCGGGCGGCGTCGTGGCAGACCAAGTACCAGGCGCACGCCGAGCTCGAGGAGGCCGTCAAGGAGAGCGCGGCGCTGCTCAAGAAGGAGAATCGGGATCGGCAGGCGAGCTATGAGCGCATGCGCTGGGCTACGGGTCCGCCGGAGCTGGGTGGGCTGGACGATGAGGAGGCGCTGGAGTATGCGATTATGCTCAGTCGCGAGGAGGCGGCCGCCGCTTCTGTTCGGGGCACGACGGGTCAAGGGGAGGAGGGTCTACCGGGTGACTTTGACCTGGACGCGGCGCTGGCGGAGTACGATGCCGACGAGCACGCTGCGCAAGAGAGGCATACCCGGCAACGCGATGACGGGCGAGGTCAAATCCGTCATGGTGGATTAGGATCCGACGACTCTGCCGATGGAGACGATCAGCCGAATGAGGATCAGGACGGTCCGTCCTCTTCGGCTGGAGCGGCGGCCGCGACGCCCTCACCAATGTGCTCGCCTTCCCTGCGCGGCATCTCAACGCCCTCTCGGGCATGGGAGATTATCAACAGTGCGGGCCATACTGCGAGCTATTCGAGCACGCCGGATCGATGGGGCGCGGCGAGCAAGGTGCGCACGGTGTCGGTGCCCGGTTCGGCGCGGAAGCACCCTGCGTCTGCTACCTCGGCGTCGGGGTCGGGGTCGGGGTCGGGGTGGAATGCGGACCCGTCGTGGCAAGCACAAGTTCGACGCGATGGTGATGATGAGGGGGACGAGGAGTGGCCGTCGGTGTCGCCTCCTTCGCTCTCGTCCTCCCTTGGTGGTGTGGGCCGCTCGCCTGGGCTGGGGGCGTGGAGCTTGGGCTCGAGTCGGGCGGCGATGATGGGTTCGACGCCGGTGCCGGGTGCGGCTGCGGCTTCTACTACGACGACACACGGATCCTTGAGCACACCCACGAGCACGGGCACGAGCCCGCCGGCGAGGGTGCCGTCTTCTTCGACTCTGTCTTGGGCACGGATCGCGAACCGGGCCAGCCGAGGAGGCGGAGGGGGACAAGGTGGTGGTCTGAGCTCCGGGCCGATTTCATCTCGAGGTGAGCCGATGGGCGGTGCCGCGGAAGCGGAGGAGGATGAGGCGCTGCGGTTTGCGCTGGAGCTGTCGATGGCGGAGGAGGAGTCGCGGCTTGCGATGCAGCGCCAGCAAGAGGAGCAGAAGCAGCCCTCGTCCTCGTCGTCGTCGTCCGCCCAAGCGGTGGTGGGAGGTCAAGAATGATGCGACTTGTGGTGATCTTACCACCCTTTCCTCCTCGTCTTGTTTGAAACCAGATTCCCATCGGCTTGAGACCGGCTACCATACCGTACTATACGATGGTCCAAGTCTACGAAGGCCGGAGGGGGTCCAAGTGCCCGATGTGGGACATGCTTAGTCCAGTATTTGGCTGCCACTTGCTAACGTACTCGTAAGTCGTACTGCGTGCTGGATGCGGGTGACGGTCATGGTACGCTTGATGATTACTCGGGCCGGCCAGATGCGGTGAGTGGTGTGAAGGATGGTGCCGTATTCTTGATGCTTGTCTGCCTGCCGGCCGTAAATCAATCGTGTACGGTACCACGATGACCACGACGTGCTCACCACGGCATGAAGGAGTTATTACAATACTCCCTCGTACTCGATATCCAAGGATGCTGCCTCCTGATCCTCACTCTCCTGGCATCGCCTCATCGTCGTCCTCCTCGACGTCCATCTCCCAAGATCGACGACGCGCAAGGATCAACAACAGTCTCGACTCGGGGAGAGGTGGCCAGAAACAAGCAAGGGCAACCCCTGACAGCTCCCAACGGTCGGATTGACAGCTTGCGCACCACAACACACACTGTCACACACACCCAACGGTTACGCCGCCCACGTCCGCATCCAGAGCGCAGAGGAGGCAAGGACCAAGGGGGGACGGTGTCAGACATCCTGTCTGTCCTGGAGCTGGGGACCAGTCCAGTCCAGGACCAGTACCCACCACCGCCGGACCAAATACGGCCACGCTTCACTCCCTCGCGGCGCAAACGCTGCTTGAGCCTTGAACAAGCAGTGACCAAACCGGCGGACGGACGACGACGAGAAGGAGCACGGTCCGGCCTGCTGGGAGCTGGGAGCTGGCAACGGGGCCACGCAGCGCGTCGCGTCGGTGTCGAAATATCACCAGCGGGCAAGGCGAGCCAGCCCGTCGCCCGACCTCAACTCCGACACCTGGCCGCCTGGCCATCGCTCGCGTCCCGTCCCTGGGACAGCGCCGCGCTGCATCGAGACCCGGCTTGCCCTCCCCCTGTCAAGCAGAGGAGGGGGGCGTGACTGGTCGATCAGACATCAAGCCATCAAGCCATCAGGGGTCCCGAGGTGGCTGGCTGGCTGGTGTAGATGCGTACTAGGTGTGGCAGCCAGTAGAGTGAGTGCAGCTCGAGCTCCGAAAGGAACGTGCATGGTGGTGAATCGAGAGGGCTGCCTGGCTAACTCCTCCCCCTCCCTGTTCCCTGTCTCCTCATTCGGATGGGGGACCCTTCAATCCTTGTTCATCGTCCCACCTTGACATCGACCGCGACGACGACGACTACGATGTGCACGACGTCCATCTCCATATACGACTTGGGACCATCTTCAGCCTGACCACCAGGTGCGTATCGCGACTCGGTCGATGCAAGCACAACGCACTCGTCACTCATGACCCACCACCCATCTTGACGTCCAGACCTCGCGCGCGCTCTCTTACAAGCACGCATTGACGGAGTGACCGATGTCATCCGTCGTGGAAAGCAACCCGTCCTTGCGCGGTCGGTCTGCCATCATCGAAAGCACCTACCACGCAGCACCCGCCGCCTTCCTGCCCTCAAACACGAACGCCTCCTCAGCATCATCATCCTCCGGCCCGTCTTCCGTCTTGGTCGCAAGGAGGGCCATCGGCATGCAGAAGCAGCGATCGACATCCCACCTGCCTACGGGCACGGGGGAGCAGGCGTGGCAGGCCGAGCTCGCACACAGGCCACCAGCACGGACGATGGGAGCAGGGTCACACCATCCACCACCCAGGCGTGTCCCCGTCCCACTCGCAGACACGGCCCCTCCCAGTATGGCAGAGTACACCATGGCCTCCCAGCGATCATCAACGGCCTCACCGTCCTCGTTGCCCTCGTCACCTTCGCCGTCGCCAAGCGGTGGCAAGGTCACCGTTCTCGACGCGTTTGATCGGCCGAAGAGGACGCTCACCGCCTCTAAGAGCTTCACCATGACGACGGTGGGCAATCTTGCGGCAAGCATGGCGATGGAATCCATCGGTCCCACCGCCACCACTGCCGCTGCGACGACCTCGACGTCGTCCACATCCAGACCAGGTCCCACACCCATCCAAGACCCGCAAGCCTCCCGATCTCAAACAACGCATCTCAAGCACGCCCTCCCCTCGTCGTCCTCCTTCGCAGCCGAGGCACAGCGCAACCAGTCCGTCAGCTACACCCTGGGCGGGGACGACGGCGGCTCGCACCAGTATCGCAACGTGTCTAGTCCGGCGCGGTTGGGCGGTACGATGATGGGGGGTGCGCGACGCGCGACGGAGGCTGCGCCTGCTCTTGGTAGATGGGCCGGGGCCGAGGCTGGCGCCGGGGCTATGGAGCCGCCGTTGCCTCCCATGCCAGCCTTCTCGGCTCATCATGGTATGAACGGCCTTACGAGTCCCGCCAGTACAAGCGGCAACGCCGGGACACTTGGAGGGGCAGGGACAGGGACAGGGGTTCCCAAGTCGCCTGCGCAGAGCCGCATCGCCAAGTTGCGTGCGGCGTGGAGTCCTCGGGCCAAGGTGGGGCCTCTGCCTTCCGCCACGCCAGATCACACTACCAGTCCCAGCGGCGGCACCGGCGGCGGCGGCGTCGGATCTGCCGGTACGCCTGGGGGCGCATCTTCGACGACCGGTCCGCCTTCCGCCTCCTCCTCGACGGCCCCCTCGAGCCAGAAGGAAAAGGAAAAAGAGAAGGAGAAGGACAAGGAGAAAGAGCCCACGACGCGCAGCTCGAGGGCATTCAGCATCGTACCCTCCCGCTCCTCCGGCGGCCACGGCAAGGACGGCAAAGACAGCGCCAAGAATCAGCGCGTCTCACTGGGCAACATTGGCTCGCCGACGCTCATGTCCTTCACCTCGCTCAACGAGCATGGACAGCTTCTCAACCTCAATGCGGCGGCCGCGGCCGCGGCGGCAGGTGGTGGTGCCAATGGTGGGATCATGGCGCTCAATCGGGCGATGCCGCTCACTTCCTTGCGGGAGGCGGCGGCGGTAGCGGCGGCGGCGAGGGCGGCACAGGCGCCGCCACGTGAGGGCGGTGCCGGTGCTGGCCCCTCGAGCGTGGGACCGGATCGACCTTCGCTCGCGTCTCCCGTGCAGAACGTCGACCTTGACACGAGCGGCGGAGACGAGGGCGGCATCAAGACATTGCCGAATCGCGGCGGGTCGTGGGGCGTGAGGTCTTCGTTGGGCATGCTCCGTGCTCAGGGGGCGCATGCCTCGTTCGACTCGCTCCCGCTCACGGTCTCGGCCAAAGGGGACGGTGTTGGACCATCGGGTCTGGCTCACGCTTATGCTCCTGCTCCCGCTCCTACTCACGGCACGCCGTCCACAACGACATGCCCCATCCCGCCCGCGCCGAACCACGCGCGCCCCGGCCTACCGCTCACGCCCCAGATCCCGAAGCGCTCGCCCAAGAGCTTGGCCCGCGGCGCGCGTCAGCGCTCAGCGACGCAGGGTGCGTATAGCTCGCCGTTCAAGGATGGGAGCTTGACGATGACGGCGGCGGCGGGTTCTGCGTCGGCAGCGGCGTCGGCGGGGGTGCCGCTACCCTCGCCCACGGCGCTATCGAGGACGTCAGAAGAGAGTAGCGCCGCAGGAGGGTCGCGCCTGAGCACAGGCACCGACGCCGCTTCTGCCGATGGCGGCCGCGTCGTCTCTACCATCTCCTCCAGCAGCAGCGGCTCAAGGCCGACGTGGTCGAACTTGGAGCCGGTCCGCGAGCGGAGGCGCGCGGAGCGCAGTGCCACCATCTCGCACTCGGGCTCGGCGAATACGATTATGGCATCGTTGAGGGCGGGTGGATCGCCTTTGTCGGACACGCTTGCTGCGTTGGTGAGTTCAAGCTGATGCTGGCGTCTCAGCAACGCTGTCGTTGTGGACAGGATCACTCACTGACCTGGCACCGCTTGAACAGAGAAACCCGGACAGCTCGCGCCATGCGGACGAGGGCCTGCCGACGATGTGGACCCAAGGCACGGACATTACTGGCTACACGGCCGCCTCGGAAAGCGGCGACCCCGTCCCGGACGCTCTCGGTCTCGTCCTCTCAGCCTCGCCGACGTCGGAAACGCACCTGAGCGCCGAGCAAGGTCCGAGCGCGAGTGCGAGTGCGACGAGCCGCGCTTCGCGCCCGCACGACGGCTCGCCGGAGAGTGGGCATACGCCAAGTACGGCGGCGACGGCGTCCTTGCCCGGCTCGCCCGCCTCGCCCATTTCCATCCTCAAGGGGTCGTACGCGTTCGGATCGACGGCACCCCGATCGCCGGTCCAGAGGCGCCGCCCGGTGCCGTTCCCCGCTTCCGAACCTGTTCCGCAGGCTCAGTCTCGCCTGGAAGCTGCCGCCGGTGTGGGGCAGGGCAAGGTGCTCCTGACGGCGTCGCCCAGTCTCGCGGCAGCATTGCCCGCCGTCGAGTCGGACATGACGGAGACGCCCCTCCCGGACGCGGCCGCCTTCGCGTCGGAGCTCGTCCGTGTGGAGCGCGAGGGAGGATGGGACGAGGCACGCGCGGGACGGCCGGACGTGCGGCGTGCTCCGTCCCCTTTTGGTACGAACAGTCTGGGACTGAGCGGGTCGGCGGCCCGGTCGAGCTCGATCAGCGTTGGGGATGGCACGCCTGCGGATCGCCATCACCCCCAATCCCAGCATCTTCTCGCTACCGGCGCAGCGTTGGCGCCCATGTCGCGTTTCTCGCTCGATACGGAGCCCGACGCCGATACCCAAGCGTACGCGATCGACCGGAGCGCGGCTCCCTCCCGCGCCTCATCGACAGCATTCACAAGCGCAGGCTCGCGCTTCGCCAAGAAGTACACCTTTAAAAAGATCTCGTCGCCGCAGCAGTACCGCCTGATGCTCGAGGAGGAGGAGCAGGGCTGGAAAGCGCGGGCGCACGAGGCCGAGGGGCATTTGGCTCGTCTTGCGGCTGGTTTTGGTGGGAGGGGCGTCGTCGGCGCCGCTGCGCCCAGCCCGGCACAGACGCTCGACAAGTCGCTCTACCTCTCCGAAACGCTCAGTGCGCACACCGCGTCCAGTCGCTCGGGCGCCGGCGAAGGGGGAGGGAGCAGCGGCGCCGACCACCTGTGTCCTTCCCTGTACGAAGTCAGCTCGGTTGAGGGCTCGGCGGACGGTCACAGTGCGCGGCGCGACGACTTGGACGACGCCGACCGCGCCTCGGGGCGCGTCCGGACCCGGACGGATACGGCGACGTCCACTTTATCGTCGCCGCGGATGCGGCAGAGCAGTAGCGGGTATGAAGGCTTGATTGAGCGCGGTGGGCTGTTCGGGCTCTATGAGCATGAGCGCGACGATTCGAGTTGGAAGGAGGGGATGGCGACTGGAGCGGCGGCGGCCACAACACCCGGCCAACATGCGCTCCAAGCGCCCGTGGTGCTGGAGCCGAGCCCGGAGAAGAAGCGCTCCACCAAGAGAGATACGGTGGAGTCGCTCCTCCTTCGCGCGGCCGACTTGCTCGCTGATCGGAGTGGGACGGCAACGCAGCCGTTGCGTTTGAGGCGTAGCAGTTCGCGCCAGGTGGAGACGGCCAAGAATGGGTCGGAGGCGGGCCAGGAGCTCGATGTGGACGTCGAGCTCATCCCTGAGGGTCTCGAGCTCGCCGGGCCCATGGATCCATCTACGGGTCTGGTGCCCTACCAGCTACGCTGGAAAGTCATCGTGCGCAACAAGCATGACGACACCAAGAATGTCAAGACGGTGCATGGCGCAGCCAAGGTCGTAACAGGCACCTCGGAAATCCTCAGCCCGGTCGCCTTTTGCTCGCCCCTTTCCTCGATCATCAAGACGCCCGAGAGCCGGTCCACAAGCTTCCCTTCTTCCTTGTCCGCCGCTGCGACGAGTCCACCCGCGCACACCGTCGCGCCGGCCGCAACCACATCGATCGGCACGCGCACAACGGGATCAAGCGTCGTGCTCTTCTCCTCCGAGGACGGCGGGAGCGTGGCTTCGCACGTCGCCTTCCCGTACGCCATGCACGCCTTTTCGAACCCCTTTCGACCGGGGCACTCGATGCGCGGCTCGATCGCTTCGGGGTTGGAACAGATCGGACTGGGCGAGAGGCCGGGCGCGGCGGGGGCGGTGCAGCTCCAGCACCTGCGCGCAGCCTCGTTCTCTTACGCGCCTCCTTCGCAGCGCGGTAGCGCCAGCGCCAGCGCAGCAGGCGCACCCTCGTCGCGCGCCGCGTCGGGTTCAGCATCCACGACACACAACAAGCTCAAGGAAGGCAGCGTCGAAGACGAGAAGAGCCTGACGGCGCTCAACTCGCCCAAGTCGCCTGCATTCATGCCCAAGCCGCTCCTCTTGCTGCAAAACTCGGCGGTGGCGGGCACAGGTGCGACCGCGACCTCGACCACGGCTGCGGCTGTCTCTGCGTCTGGGGCCAACTCGCCCTCGTCGCTGTACAGCAGCGAGACGCGCAACACGAGCATCGTCAGCCTGGGCCCCCTCGTCGCAAGGAGACGCTTCGATTCCGGCGCGTCCCTGAGTCCCGCCTCGCGCGCCCTGGCCGAGTTCCCGTCCTTCTCGTCGTCCTCGTCGCCCGTACTTGAGGCGACGGCCCGTCTGGGCAGCGCGAGCACGAGCGCGAGCGTGAGCTCCGCCACTTCGTCCTCTGCCGCCAGTGGCTCGGCGGGCGGCGGCGGCAGCAGCGGCGGGAGGAGACGCCAGCTCAGCTACATCTCTTCGACAAGTCGCGCCTCGCTCGATCGCGGTGCTGCTGCTGCGTGGGTGCGGCCGAGGGTCATCTCTACCGGCATGTCCACCGCTGGGACGACCGGCACGTCGGCCGCGACGATGGCGCTCCTCGCGCGGTCGAGTCCGTACCTCTCCTCCTCCTCTTCAGCGGCGGTGGGGGCGTCTCCCCATTACCACCACTATCAAACGACGACGAGCACAAGCGTGACGGCCTCGCCTGCGACCTACACGTCCTCGCCCAGCGCGGCTACGCCCTCCGGAGCGGCAATGGAGCAGAGCGCGGGCAGCACGCCGCGCTCGTACGCTTACGTGCAGGGGCAGGGCCAGGGCCGGGCCGAGGCGGTGGTAAAGGACCCGGCGGCGACCGCGAAAGCGGAAGGCGCCGCGCTGCCTGCCTGCCTCTCCTCGTCCTCCGTCAGCACGGCAAGCGGGCGCTTGGCGGCCATCACGGGCTTCGCGGAGGCGTGAGCTGCGTGCGTGCTACCGAGCACATAGGCCGAACATCCGCATCGAGACCAGGCAATTTCCGGACCGACAATCGTAACGCGCGCACGCGCGTCCTCACGCTCCTTTTTCACTTTCCCTCGCGACACCTCTCCGCCGCGCTATTCGTACAACGAGCAACAAGAAGGAAGCGCCTACTCGACTCGTACAACGCCTTCGTACAAGTGCACAAGCGCCCTTCTCTCACACTCACTTCACTGCAACCTCGGACGACAGACACACATACCTCGATATTCGTCCCCCGTCGGCACAAGCAAAACCTCGCTCTCTCCCGCGTCTCCGTTCGCACGTCGCATCCTCATTTCTCCTCTCCTCATCTTGCAGTCCTAGTCTTGTAGCAGCGCATACGCAATCGAACTCACACTCCAGCAGAAACAGAAGCAGAAGCATCAGCGTCAACCGAAGCATCTATCTCCGGCTCAGCTCAGCCCCGCTAGGCGCTAGCTAGGCCCCTCGTCCCGTCCCGTCCCGTCTCCTTGTTCTGATACGGCAGCTTGTGGGAATACAAACGGCAAATCGTGCACTCGCTGGCTGGCCTGGTCGGATGGAGTGGGCAAAAAGGAGCGTGTGTTGTGGATAGAGTACGAGTACGTGTGCTGCTTGACGTGGAAATGTGATCCCTCTTGTCCGCGTCCGAGTTCGAGTCCGAGTCGGTCCGCCGGCCGCGCGTCGCGTCGTGTCGTGTCGCGCTAGAAGAAGAACTCGCGCCTCGCGGCTATGGGCGTGGCCGTCGCCGTATCCGGGTCGGTAGGCGCATCCGTAGCCGTAGCTGTGTCCGTGGGCGTACGCGTCGGAACAGGCGCGAGCTTCTGCGCAGGAGAGGTAATGGCACCTCCACCGGTACCGGCGCGTCGCTCGATCCGCCCTTCCACCGTGTGCGGCCTGCGCGCCTTGCCCGTCTTTGGGCTTGCCTTTGCCTTCGCCTGCGCCTGCGCCTGGGCCCGTTCCGCCGTCCTTGTATCTGTCCCCGTGCCCGTGCCCGTCCCCGTCCCCTTCGCCGGCTGTGCACGCTCCCGCCCTCGCTCCCGCTCGTGATCGCGCTCGCGCTGCCTCCGCCGGAACGCATCCACATCCTCCCAAGGCGTCTCGCGCCGGACGAGACTGTCGCGTCTGCCTTCTCGCCACGCGCCGCTGCCGCCGCCCCAGCCGACGCCGTCGGGGTGGGGTGGGAGGGCGTGCGAATTGGTGTTGGTGCCGGTGGGGAAGGAGTGTGAGGTCGAGGATGAGGCCGAGGAGGAGGGGCGGCGGTGGCGGGAGTGGGAACCCCCGCCGGAGGCGGGAATGGAGTTGGTGTTGGGCATCGTAGGCGGTTGAGAAAGTATGCTCGTCGGAATGGAGTTGGTGTTGGGCATCGTAGGCGGTTGAGAAAGTATGCTCGTCGGCGTGCCGCATCGCGCGCCGAACTCTGTATTGGTCGGGTAGGACATAAACCCGCCGCCGGGCGAGAGGATGCCCTCGCGCGGAGAGACCACCATTGATCCGGCCAAAGACGCGCGCCGCGACGCGCCCGTCGTGGTACGTGTACTGTCCCGACTGACGATCCAGATGATGGTAGGACTCGCAACTCGATCGCCTCGATCGCGCGACAAGGAGCGGTGACGGTCCTTCTTCTTCTGCTTCGTCTCGGATGAGACTGATGAGGTCGAGTCCTGGCCTGACGCCGGTGGGAGCGGGGGTTGCGCCTTGTCCTTGAACTTTGACGGAACGGGCGGTACGGCAGGCGGCGCACCCAACCCACCACTACGGCGTCGAGACGTCGGGCCCAGACTCGTCGAGAGACGGTGCCCAAGCGTCCCAGCACGGCTCTGGCTGGGGCTCCGGCTTCGCCCCCGACCCCTCCTCCCACGCTCCCCACCGTACTCGTCCTCGTCGGCATCGTCATCCTCCTCAGCAAGGTGCGCCACCCCGCCCTTGCCCAGCGCCGCCCCGAGCGTGCCACACCCGGCGTCGTACGACGAGCGCGCCGAGAAGAAGCGCCGCACAAAGCCCGTGAGGCCGCTCATGCTCACGCGCGACGAGGATCGTTCGCGCTCGCGCTCACACTGTCGTTCCCGCTCATGCTCGAGCGCAGCGCCCTCCTCGCCCACTTCGTCCGCATGATCCCTCGATCGCGATCGTGAGCGCGAGCGCGACAGGGAGCGCGGCCGAGGGAGGGACGAAGGCAGCGCGAGCCCAAGTCGCTTGTCGCGCCACGACAACCACCCACCACCACCCTCGGACGAGCTCGTGCCCAGATGCTTCTCGAGACGCGGGTGGGCAAGCCCGGCCCATAGGAGCACCGGTTCGGTGTTGGTGCCGTAGCCGTAGCCGTCGCCGTCGCCGTCGCCGTGTGTGGGGCCGTGTCCTATTCGGTCGATGTGAGACTCCGTCTCGGTGTGGTGCTCGTTGACGGGTGCGAGGGCCCAGCTGGGCGGTGCGGGAGGCGTGGCCGTGTTCGGTGGGAAGGTACCCGCCGTCGAGCCGTCGTCGTTGAGAGTGGCGTCATCCTCGGGTGCAGCGCCCGTGTGGACAGCCGAGTGACTCGAGGCGGTAGTAGGGAATGGTCGTCGTCCCTCTGGCGCCGTCGCCGGCCGCCTCCTCCGCCTCGAAGCAGGCCGGCCGCCAGACGGTGACAGCTGTTCCCTCCCATCCTCCGTGGCTCCATCTTCGACGCGTGCCATCCCTCCCTCACGCTCCATCGAATCATCAGAGACGCGTGCGCGCGGCTTGACCTCCTCCATCCTCTCCTCCGCACCAGCCCAAGCCTTGCCATCCTCATCTCGACCCCCGACCTGGTCCCCGGCCTCAGCCCCGGCCCGGGCACGCCCATCGTGCCGATCCCCAGCTCGAGGCGAAGCATGCCCGCTCCCGCCCGCCCGATCCTCCCCACCACTGCTCTCGTCGTCCAGCGACACATCGTCCCTGACCAATAACAGCGTGCCCCGATAGAACGGTCTTGGCGGTGGGGGAAAAGCGAGGGGCGGCGTCGGGCTCACGATGCTCAGCTCGCTGGGCGCTGTGCTGGGTCGGCGGGAGGAGGACGAGCTGGTGTGGGTGGTGTAGGCGTGGGAGTAGGGACGCGCCGAGGTGGAGGCGAGGGTGCTTGCGGTGGATACCACACTCGTTCGTCGGCTCGCCACCGTCTCGTCGGCGAAGGTGCGTCGTGGGTCCAGGGAGGTCGATGCGACCGTCCCTTCGCCGCGCGCTGGGACCGATCCGTCGAGCTTGGCATAGGTGTACGAGAGCGGTGTGGGCTGGTCTTCCTCCGAGCCGTCCACGGCCGTGCCCACAATCGTCGAGCTCGACCCGGCACCACCACTCTCATCCCTCCGCCGATCACGTCTGCGCTCCTCATCGTCACGCGTGCGACTCCCACGGCGGGCACCCGTCCAGGAATGTACGCGCGAGCTCGAGCATGACGAAGACGAGGAAGAGGCGCCACCGTTGCCACCTCCTCGGATGTCATGCGTGTCCTCGCTAGCATGCTCCGACTCGTCGCGGAGGTACTCCTCCAGTTCCGACCCGGGCGAGGAGGCGGAGGCGAAAGTGGTTTGGTCTTTGGGCGGAGTGGCAGGCGCGCGTGTACTCTCGTCTTGCTCGTCTTTGGCGGCAATAGCGCCCTCCTGACGCGACTCGGGTCGTCCCACCTCAACCTCCTCGACCTGGCTGGAACGGCGTCGCCAGCCCTGTTTCGCCCCCGACATGAGAGCGGGGAAGGATTGCATGGGAGAGCTAGCCTCTGCCCTTGCATCGTCCTCCCCTGACTCGGCGCGTGATGACCCTGTTCCTGTCGCGTGTCCCGACGCGGGTGCTGTTCGTGGTCTCCTGAGCCGTCTAGGCTTGAGCGCGCGCAACGCCGAGGCTGGGGTCAACCCTGCGTCGGAGGTCGAGGGCTCGCCCTGGTGCGAAGTCGGTAATGACGTCGGGGCCGAGGGGGCGATGCCGTCCATGCGGTCTTGGCTTCTCCCCAGAGAACCCGCCCCATTCCTTTCGTTATCATCTTCCACGGCGCCAACCCCGCTCCCTGAAGATGCCGTGGTGGCGGAGGAGGACGACGAGAAGCCAAGCTTGCGCCCGACCTCACTCAGCCTCCGTCCAGCCCCACCCCCACCCCCACCCGCACTCCCTTGACCAGCAGCCTGGATCGAGCCCGTACTCTTGACCCTCGCCCGGACGCTGACCTTGCTCCTCCCACTGATCAAGGCCGTGTGGGAGTGGGCGTTGGCAATGTCGAGCCGGGGCGGGGGCAGGAATGGTTTGGGCGCGGGACGGTCGCCGGGGCGGACGGGGGCGATGAAGGAGATGCGGCGGGCTGTTGTTGGTGTGGAGGATGGGATGCTTGTGGCGGAGGGCGTGGGTGTGCTGTGGCTGTGGGTGCTTGATGAGCTGGCTGTGTATGTTGGCCAGGGGGCTGGCGGTGGTGCTGCCGACGATGACCGCCCCTCGTCCCGAGGTCCTGCTTCCAGGGAATCGGACGCAGAGAGGGACGGCGTCGAGGACGATGGAGAGGACGAGGGCATGCTGGAGATGGAGACCGCCTCCGAAGAGATGTCGCTTGACCGCCTGACGAGCTGGGCGCGTGGTCTTGCCATTGTGACCGCCTCCGCCGCGGTCTTGTGAGCAGGAGCCGTCGCTGTGGTGTGACTCCAGCCGTCGTCATCTCCATCATCCTCGTCGTCGTCCTGCCTGCTTGGCTGGTCGTCGCGGCTGGACCCCTCCTCCGACGCGCGCTCCTGCACCGTGTTCAGCACTTCGTTGAAAGCGTGAGGGCGCTGTCGATCTGCTTGCTCTTGCAACGCTACCGCATGGTGCGGGTGCTTCTTCTGGAGCGGCGACGGGGTGACTGCTGATGGAGATGCTTGGTTCCTGCTGGAGGAGAAACAAGATGGGCGATGAGCGCGAGATGTGCATTGGAGCCGGCCATGGACTCACTGAATGCTGGGCTGGAGATGCTGCTGCTCTTGCTGATCGAGGAAAGGGATGCTCATCCGACTCTCCTTGTCCTTGTGCTTGTCCTTGTCCGAGTCGCTGGTGCACTAGTCCATCTTGATGATGGTGGTGATGGTGATGGACTTCGACGAGGAGATGTCCCCACCCCGTCGCCTAAAGAAGGCCGCAGTCGTGGTAGCAGCCAGTTGTCCCTCGTTGCCATCGTGAGCGCGGGGGTGAGTGAGGCAGTGAGGTGCGAGGTGAGAGGGTGGTGGTCATCTCGCAGCGTAACAGCAGCGTGACAGCGTGACAGCTCGTATGAGAGAGAGCATCGCGTACGCTGCGCCTATGCGTAATGAAATAAGCGCCCTTGCCAAAGTCTTGGCAGAGGTACAACTTGCCACTGCACACTTGTCGGCTGTTGCTCCTCTTAATCTCTTAACAATCTCTTACTCTCTTAACACTTGATCATCGTTAACGCGTTAACAGCTTGCTCCTTAACATACGGTAACCCTCTCAAAGGGCGACAACGGCCCTGCCAAGGCATACCACAAGGCACATCAGACACCCCTTTCATCCAGCACGCAGAGCGATCCTTAGCGCCTTGGGATGCAGGATCATCGCCACAGACGAACACAGGCTGGCTGATAGCATTAGTATTAGTTGGACAACGATCAACAAGAGGCAGGATGGGATCGGTGGATACTGGATAGGGTCTCGCTGGCTGGCCCCTCGCAAGTCGCAGCCCTCACGAGAAGAAGTAGAGCGATTTCTGTAATGCAACGCAACGCGTCAAGGAGGAGGAGGGGTCAGCCTGCGTCCCTCTCTCAACACGCTCCATCCCAACTCACCTTGGTCTCGGCAACATCAAAGCTGCCCTTGGCAGGCAACGGCCGCACCAACTTGGCCAGCTCCACAAACCGCGTCCTCACCTTCAACCCGGCCGAGGGGTCGGCGGAGGCGTCGTCCTGGGCCTTGGCCATGGCCGCCGCGTCCGCTTCCGCCTTCGCTGCGCCCGCCTTCTTCTTGGCCGACTTGGGAAGGGAGTCGGACGCCACCGCATTCTTGCGTGGTCGGCCCCGACGACGGACCGGTGCCACATCGGGCTCGGGTGTCGCCGCTTGCATGGCTGCGTCGTCCTCTTCGACGGCTGGGTCGGTCGCGTCGGCCGTCAGGGACTCGACATCGGCGTCCACGGGGTCGTCATCGGGCGCCAGCGATGCTGGCACCTCATCCTCGACCCCACCGTCCACCTCCGCCTCGTCGCTCCCACCGCCACGCGACACCGCCGCACCGTCGAGTACGACCTCGGCCTCCTCCACCCCCTCCAAACCCTCACCAGACCCATCCCCATCCGCGTCCCCATCCGCATCCGCCTGTACCACAAAGCTCTCCCCCGCCTCCGTCTTGGCCAGATTGAGCCGATCCGTCGCCTTGAGCCGCACCACGGGGATGTAATGGTCCTTGTACCGCTCCAGCATTTCCTCCCGCAGCCGCGCCAAGATGTCCTGCGAGTGCAGCCGCACAAACGTGTCCCGGATGATGTCCGACATCGTGTCGATGTCGCACGCGTGCGTCCAGTACGAGTCGTGCACCGACGCAAACGTCAGCCCAGCCGAGTGGCACTCGAGCGCAGTGAGCAGCATGTGCGTCGCGTCGAGCGAGTGCACAAAGTTGGGCGGGAACGCGCTCGCCTGCTTGGCGGGCGACACCTGGTTGCACACCGACGGGTCGTGGATGAAGACCGTCTGCACGGCCGTCGCCATCTGCTTCTTCTTGTGACGCCGGTACGGCTGCACGACGGGCAGGCCCAGCGGCGTCTGCCAGATGACCGACGTCATCTGCTCGAGCGCCAGACGGCTCCGCGCCGTCGCATTCTTGCTCCGCCGCGCGCTCGGCGGACGGTCGAACCGGATCGCATGCTCGATCCGGTCCTTGTGGATGCTCTTCGCAATCACCGACGCCGTGTCGTGCAACCAGCTCTGGATCGCCTGCGCCCCGCTGAACAGGTCGCCGATGCAGCTGATGATCAGCCTGGCAAGGTACGTGCCCGCCGACCAGACCATCTCGAGCGGCACGTCCTCCCGCTCGCGCAGGCGCCGCATCACCTGGTCCTTGGCCCCAATCATCGTCACGCCATACACCGTCGTCATGACCGTCTGCTTGACGACCTTGCGCGTAATCTTGCCCACGAGCGCCTTGGCAATCTCATCCCCCGCCGCCGCGTCCTCGTCAATCCGCTTGACCACCAGCTCCGCCACGCCCGTGTAGACATCGGCAGGCGCGTCGCCCCCGGCCAAGTTGACCTGCTTCGCACCCTCCATGTCGCCACCGAGCGCCGCGTAGTGCTGCAACCCATTGCACGTACCGTCCTGGTGCACGGGTAAACTGCACGGGTACGCCTCCGGCCCCTCGGGATGGGCAATGGCGCGCGAGAGCTCAAAGCACGTCGCCAGGAACTGGAACGGATCCTCGGCCTGCGTCCACCACCGGTACCCAATCGGATCCTCGGCCGACTTGCGCATCTCCTCCTGGTGATCAATCGCAAACTGCACGCGGTCCGTCAGACTCGCCTTGTCGAAGCCGAACAGGTTGGCAGCGTGCACGCGCAGCCAGCGCAGACCCGTCGCCTGGAGCGGCTTGGCGTCTGCAAACGTGAGCAGGCCGCGGCTGATGTCCGAGCCGAGGTGATGGAGATGCGGCGGAATAGGGTACGCGCGTCCGCGGAAGTCAATGTTGTGCGGGAGGTAGAAGCGCTCGCCGACAAAGGCACGCGCAATCTCAATCTTGTAGTTGGTGTCGCAGCGCTGCGAGTGCAAGGCCGCACTGGCGCTGGCCCACGCCTTCATCCGCCGGAGGTACAGCGAGCGCTGGGTGAGATCCGTATCAAAGTTGAGCGGACGCTCCGGCTGGGGCGTGTCGAGCTGCTTGGGCGGCAACTTGCCCACTTGCTCGCCTCGGTTCCACAGCTCCGTCATGACGCGAAGGATGTCGGGATTGATCGTCCACGCCGTCTGACCGAGCACGTCGAGGCCAGCCATGATGGGCTCGAGCCCGTTGCTCTCGGCCGCGGCGCGGAGGTAGCTGCCCTGCTCGGCACTGTCCTTGTAGCGCATGATCGACGTGCGCGCAGTGAGGTAGCCGCCGCGGTTCACCGTCTCCCAGAGCCGTGGTGGTACAAGCATGGGAAGATGGCGCGCCGAGATGGTGTCCTCGAGCCGATCCTTGTCGAATCGCTCACTGACCGCCTCGTTCGCCCGGATGACGCCAACCTTGCGCCCGCCGATGTACTGATATGTCGAGTAAAAAGCAGGCTGGTCCTCTTCCCATAGGACGCCCTCCTGATCGACCTTGGACCGATGAACCTTGGCGACCTCCAGGACGCGCTGCACCAGGTAGCCACCGACACGCGAGCGAATGCTCTGCGTCCATTTCGGCAGACCCTGCTCGAGCTGCGTCTCCTTATTTGACATCGAACGCGCCTCTTGAAGTTCGCGTCGCGTATTCGCGTCCAGCACGCCCTGCTCGCGCATCCTGGTCTGCGTCGCCTTGAGGTTCGAGAGCACGTGGGAGTTGTGACTGATGACCCACGCCTGACACTCCGCCTCGACGGCGCGGCCGATGAGAATGAGCAGCCGAGCGGTGCGGAAGCCTTCACTGGTACCGTTCAGACCCATGATGCGCATGAGCTCGAGGATGGTGATGAGCGCCAGCTTGTCAATGGGCAGCATCCGGATGAACGGCAGCACATCCGCATCGTCAGAGTTGGTCGCCGATCCCATATCCGTCTTGAGCCGAACTTGAAGCTCGCGGAACCAGTTCCACATCAGCGTCTGAAGGGTCTTCGACTGTAGGGTACCTGCTTGTTGCAACCCTAGACTCTCCAGATTCCTTGCCGTGTACGCCAGCTGCTTGCGCGCTGCGTCCATCGAGCTGAGTTCGAGCCATTCTTGCCGGTCGTACAGATCCTTGTACAGCTGGCGGGATTGCTCCACCACGCTGAGGTTCTCCTTGAGGTTTGTCAAGTTGAACGGTTCTACGAGGCCATCAGCGCCAGGCTCGACGTCGGGGTTGTTGGCGGCACTCTAAGCATTTGGAAGAAGAGTTCAGCAACGAACAAACGGGCCAGGGAAGAATATGACACTTACGGTGAGGACAGGATCCGCCTTGGGCATCGATTCTCGCACCTCTTCCACTGTCCTGCCCCTGAGCGCAGCAGGCTCTTTTGTCAGCCCACCAGAGCTGGAGGATCGAGACGACGTTGACGCCACGCCTTCCGGTTTCTCCACCCTTTCCTCATCCGCACGCGCTTGCTCGTCTCGTAGCACAGCACGAAGTTGGAGGCCGAGCTCGCCGTCGCCCATTCGATCGGCCGTGTGGATGGCCTCTTGGATGATGTCGACGGTGCTTGGCTGGGGCAAGGCGGCTGCCGAGCCCTGTTCGGCAGCCTGCCCTGACGGCTCGGCGCCGTCACCGGTAGAGGACGAGGCATGCATCGACGCGAGCGCGTGCGGCATCTTGATCCTCATAATGCTGTTCTCGAAGATGGAGTCCAGCTTGATCTGATGGGACCGCGCCGAGGTGAGGAGCACGTCGATGGAGGGAACATCCGTTTCGATGAGACCTGCCGGGATGCGCGCGTACGCCGTCGCGAACAACTTTTCGTTCTCCACGCCCGCGCCGGACGAGCCTGATGTCGACGCTTCGGCACCCCACTTCGTGGCGGATCTTCGAAGATGTCGGCGCGTCGTCTTGTATCCACTGCCAGAAGCGGCGTCGTTTCCGTTGGCGTTGGGAGCCAGATCGGGCGTGATGATGGTACGGGGGTAGGCACCCAGCTGCTTGAGTCGCACGATGCCGCGCATCATGATTCCAAGCGTAGCCGGACTAGGCGTCGGATCAACCGAAGGTCGGAGCGAACCTCGGCCCTGGCCCTGGCCCTGGCCCTGGCCCTGGCCCTGGCCCCGGCCCTGGCCCTTTGTTCTTCGGGTGAGCTCTCCGAAGACCGGCTTTTGGGAGTCCATCATGCCGAAGAGTGCCCACGCACGCTGGACATAGGTGCGAATGGCAGCTGTAGTGGCCGCAGCTTTGGCCGCGGCTGCGGTCGAAGTGACGAGCTTGCCGGTGGCGCTACCACCAAAGCTCGAGAACGGATCGGCCGTCGCGTTTTGAGCCAGTGTGGCAGCCTTGTGCAGGTAGCAGTCGAGCATGAGGTCGTAGAGCGAAGGCGGCAAAGTCGACCCGAGCCCCGGTGAGTCGGCAACACGTTGATCTCGAAACTGCCTCTCGCGCTTGTCGCTGCTGGACGAGGAGGACAGGGCAGTGAGGCCGCGAAGATGGTGCTCGCGCCGAAGCGAGTCAAAGAGTTGCTCTGCGCGTGCAATCATGCCTGTGGCAAGGCATGCCTTGAGAATCGACAAGCTTTCGATGCCGCGGGAGGTCGGATAGAGGGCTTCGCTCTCGGTGTGGAAGAAGGGATCGGAGACGGTGAAGGATGCCCGCTTTCCTGACGAGTCTGACGTGGCAGTCGGATTGGAAGACGAGGTTGGTCGGGTGGTGCTTGACGGGCTGGCATTGGTGGGCAGCGCGCCGGTCAGGGAGGCCAGCATCTTGAACTCGGCATCCACCCGTTCCCTTTGAATAGACGAAAGAGATCGTGACACGCCTGTTGACGCGTCGGCCGATGACCTTGTTGCCTTGGAAGAGGAGGTTGCCTTGTCCGACGAAGGTGAATCTGGTGCCGTGGTGGCTGCCTCGCCTGAGCCAGCCTCATTTGCGATTTGCCTGATGGACTCGTTGATGCGCTCTTCGTAGTTGGCGGCGTAGCGTTCGAAGGAGCCGGAGGAGCGGAAGAGCTCGAGTCGTTCGATGATGTCTGCTGGCAAGGGCGAGGGTAGCTTGGTGGTGTGCCTCTTCTCCAGCGCGACTAGAGAGGGTGACAGCCTTGACTTGGAGCTGCTGGCTGACTGTGCTGACGACCGTGGTGGGGGTGGTGGCGGTGCTGCTGCTGCTGCTGCTGCTGCTGCTGAGGATGAAGATGATGCTGAGGATGGAGATGAATATGTTGCCGAGTTGTAGGAGCGTGACAGTGTTGCTGATGAAGTTGTCCCTGCTGACGGGGAGGATGCCGTGGCGGACGATGCAAGAGTGGACCGATGTCGAGACAAGACGGCCGCATGCTGCCTCCTTGCTGGCAGTGACTGCGAGTCTGCTTGGCCTCCTCTCCTCGTTGAAGATGATGAAGACGATGCTGCCAGCGTGGCAAAGGTGGACGTCGCAGAGGATGATGGACACGACGAGGACGATGTCAAGCGTGCCGCTGACGCTGCCGCTGACGCCGTTGCGGCTGTTCTTCTCGTGATGGTGCGATGCATGGCTGGGCGGTGCGGCGGGTGCGCTGCCTGCCCACGGTGCTCGTCGTGCTCGAGGTGCTCACCAGGCCCGTGTCCGTGGTGATGGTGGTGCTGCTGATGGTGAGAAGGTCGAGGGCCGCGTACTTTGGAATCCTGGCTGTCCCCGGTGAGACGAGGACGAGTCGACGATCTGGGCGCCCCGACGAGCACACTGGACCCGAATTTTTTGCAAGCGGAGCGTGGTGGAGGGCAGCGCGACACCGTGTTGCTGTAGAGCAATCGGCCCGGAAGTGCCGTGCATCCTTTGGCTCGTTTTGTCGAGTCGACGAGACTGGATTCAGTCTTGCAAGTTGCAAAAGGGCGCTGCGAGAGCACCGAACTGGGTTGGGCGTCTCGCCCGTCCGCCGCCCGAGAGCCCGAATGAGATCTGGGCAACACTCGCTCTCACTCAGCTCACAGGGTAACCACCCACTCACCACCCACCTCGACACCATCCTCGACGACGACGACGACGACGGGCGTGTAGTCTACATCGACAGCGTCAGTCTCGCGCGCAACGAGCAAGGCGGCCAGAGGCAACCACCCCTCACACGAAGCGCAGGGCAAAAGGGGGAGCCGCACCGCACCGCGCCGCCCCCCGGACTCCGTTTCCTCGTCTCATTCCTCGTCTCGGCCATCATCCAACAAGACGACGACGGCCGCACAGGGGACGCAGGACGCGTACAAGCAACGCCCCTCGTCACGCAGCAGCAGCAGCAGCGACGCGTGGACTGCAGACGACGCGGGTTGACCACACGCGCGGCGGGTCACGGCTCCTCAAACGGAGACGACGGGGAGCGCGCAGAAAGGGAACAGCAGCACACCCACCCCTCATCCCACCATGCTCCGGCCCACGCGCAAGCCCAGCCTGCCAGGGCCAGGACTAGCGGCGGGCAACGGGATCAATGCTGTCTTTGACCCAGCACAGCTCGTCAACGCACCCCCTTCGCCGTCGCCATACGCGGGTCCCAACCCAGCAGCCGCCATCAACTCGTACTTTGCCGCACCAGCCTCATCCTCGTCCTCCTCCGTCTCAGCATCAGCGGCCAACCCGGGATCAGCGTCGACCGGGTCTGCCCTGGCCAACATGCCGCCCACACCGGGCCTCCCAGGCACAGGCGCCGGGTACCTCTACTCGCCCCTCTCCAACCACCTCGCCACAGGACCGCTCTCACCCGCCTTAACAAACGGAGGGGCAGGCACAGGCTCAAGCACACCCCTCTCCGGCCTCGGTCCTGGCGGCGTGCCCTTGGCGCACGGCGCACCCCAAGCAGCCTCCACCATAGGCAACCGACCCGCCATCGCAGCCTCCAGTCTCTACCAGGCTTGTCTCAACCTCAGAGACCGTCTCTGGTGCGTCGACGGCTTCGGACACGCCTATCTCGACGGGCCCCTCGTCGCAGCCGCCATCGCGGCCGTCAATCCGCCTTCGGCAGACGCGTCCTCGTCCTCCGACCTCGCCTCACCCCTCACCCCGACCGCTACCGGGTCAAGCACACCCACAGGGCTCGGTCCCGGATCGTCCCTCTCCTCAAGCGGCGCAGCGTCAGCCTCATCAGCAACAGGCAACAATGTCTCCCTCGACGCGTCCGAACCCGTCTCCAAGCTTTGGGCCACCTTCCGTCTCGGCACTCCTCTCTGTGCCCTCTACAACGCCCTCTTCGTCCAACCCATCGACGCCAACGCGCCCTCCACCTCGGCCGCAAAACCCATCCTCGGACCCGGCGGACAGCCGCTCCTCGTGGTGAACAACGACCTCGCCTACCTCCGTCACAATCCACGCGAGTGCAAAAAGCTCGTGGCCCACTTTATCATGGGCATCCGCAAGCAGCTCGAGTGGGGGCCCGACGAGGTCTTCAGCGTCAGCGATCTCTATCTCGACGACACCAACGGCTTTGTCAGGGTGAGTTCTTTTCCTGCCGTGCCCTCACGATCCGTCGATGCACAACACGATGGGCGTCCCAAGCGCCGTGGCTTCGGCCCATGCTAGGATGGCACGGAAGCGCTGAGCTTCGAGAGCCGTGTTCGCCTGTGCCTATGTCTCGGCTCAAGGCACTTTTGCGCGAGGCGGCTCAGGGTCTCTTGCGTTCGCCGACGCTTGGGCTCCGCCTGCGACGAGGTCCGAACATCGAGCTTTCTCAGCACACCTCATCTGGCACGTGTCCACGACGTCGCATACTCATTGACTTTGGCCTCCTCTTACCTTGTCAGGTCGTCCGAACGGTGAGCAAGTTGCTCGATGTCTTTGCCTCGCGTGGCCTCCTCGTGCCGTCCCAAGATCCCGCCGGTGGCAATGCAGGCAGCGAGGGTGCCTCCGCCGCCAAGGGCGGCCTCGCCTGGTCCGTCAATGAGCTTCTGAACACGGAGCGCAAGTACGTGCAAGATCTCGAGGCGATGCAAAACTACGCGCGCGCGCTCCAAAAGAACAACATTCTCGCTCCGGACACCATTCATCGGCTGTTTGGCAACCTCAACGCGCTCGTCGACGTCTCGCGCCGCTTCCTGATCTGTGTGGAGGAGAATGCGCGTCGGCCGCCGGAGGATCAGCACTTTGGCCATGCGGTCATGGCGATGGAGAACGACTTTGCGGTGTACGAGCCCTTCTGTGCGAACTACAGCCAGGCGCTCGATACCATCAATGCGGAGACGCCCAACATGTTGGTGAGTGTCCTTTCTTCCCTGTGCGAAGTCATCTGGCTCTGACGTACGCCACCTTTTTCATCGATTCACAGCGTCTCAAAGACTGCCCCGGATCAGAGGACTACTATTTGACGCCCAACTACGAGCTTCCATCCCTGCTCATCAAGCCTGTGCAGCGGATATGCAAATACCCCCTTCTGTTGGAGGTACGTAGAGACGTGGCGGTCCGTTCTTTACTACTTTGAAGTAGTACTCACGCGCGCACCCCTTCACCTTGGCTTCTTCAGCAAATTATCAAGAATACGCCTGATGATGCCGCTCACAAACAGGAGCTATTGGACGGGCTACACGTCGTCAAACGCATCGCCGAGAAGGTCAACGAGACGCAGCGGATGCAGGAGAATGAGCAAGTTGTCAAGGAGCTCGAGGCACGCGTCGATGACTGGAAGGGTCACAACGTCTACACATTTGGCAACCTTCTCCTGCACGAGCACTTCACCGTCATCAAGAGCGAAACGGAGCGCGAGTACTACGTCTACCTCTTCGAGAAGATCCTGCTGTGCTGCAAGGATCCGCCGGGGCCGAATCAGAGCGGCAAGGACAAGAAGAAGAAGGACAAGAAGGCGCCACCCGCCCCGGTCCCCGGCATTGGCAAGAAGGAGAAGGGTCCACTGCAGCTCAAGGGACGGATCTTCACGGAGAACATGACGGGCGCGTACCCGCAAACAAAGATTGGATGTGAGTCAAAGCGGCACTTGAAACTTACACTAGAGAGCATCACAGTTGATTCTCTCCCTCCCATTTGTAGCCGTGCTGGGAGTTCCTGGGGGCCAATACTCGCTGCAACTCTGGTGGCGAAATGAGCACGATGTCGAGACGCTGGGACTCAAGTGCAAGAACGAGGAACAGCTCAGCAAGTGGAAGACGGCGCTCAACCGCTTGATTGACGAAGCCGCGGCACGCCGCAAGTCGCAGAGCTCGGCTGGCTCGATGATGGGCATGAGCATGAGCAACATGACCGGTGCGGGTGCAAACGGACGGAGATTGACCAACGGCTCGAGCTCGTTCCCGATCACGCCCTTGACGGAGACGGCACCTTTCCCCTTCCGCTCGGGAGGCTCCTCACGAGAAGACATGGACCCAGCTTACGCCAGCGCGGCCGCTGCCTCCCGTGGCGGACCTCACTCGAACATCAACGGCCAACATCACGGAGGAAGCGGAGGCAGTGGAGCCTACGGTGCCTCGCGCTTCAGTCAGCCGGCTGAGCATCGCGAGCGCAAGATGAGCCTGTCACAAGAGACGTTATCCTCCCGCCCGCGCGCCAGGACGGAGGACCAGGACGGCGCGACGATGCAGCAGTGGCGCAGTCATTCGCCCAACCCTGCCGGCGGCGGGGGACGGCCACCCCTCCCGCGCAACTCGGGATCGAGCGTGGCTCAACATACCATGCAGGACGGCGTCGCCTTGCCACCTACGCTGCGCAAGGCGTCCAGTAGCAGGCAGCTTCGGCCTGTTGTCGCGCCCTTGCAGATGGCCGGGTTGGGTGGACCTGGCGGCATGAACGGGCCAGGCACGGGCCCGATGCGGATGATGCCGCAGCGGATGAACACGAATGACGGGATGGAGTTCATGGACGTCCCTACGCCCCCGCCGGGATCGGATTCATTCGGGCCAGGAGGGTACGGTGGCGGGTTACGTCGACTTGAGGACGGGCCCGGCCTGTCGCGCTCCGGGTCGGAGGGTCTGGCCGCGTACCGCAACCGGTCGGCGAGCAACCCTCAGCAGTACGTGCCCCACATGCCGGGCAACGCTCCACCGCTCCCCCGTCAATTTTCGCAGATCGCGGCTGCGTACGGCGCTGGGCCCACCCAGCAGCATCACCTGGCGAACAGCGTCGGACCGAGCGGGAATGGCTCCTTCACGCCCGTCTCCTCGCACTCGCCCGTGCCGGCCCATGCCCAGGCGCATCCAGCAGCCGGCGGCGGGCCCAACGCGCAGGGATGGAACGACCAGCGCCGGTTCAGCACCTCGAGCTTCTCCACCGTCGACTCGACGCATTCGGGCTCGCGGCACGACTCGATGCCGGCGAGCTCGGCATCGACGTTTGGACTCGTGCCTGGTGTGCCCGGGTCGGCTGGTTTTGTGGGTGGGGGAATGCCGCAGGGCTCGTATGGGGGTAATGGTGGTGGTGCGCCGTCGATGATGCGCAACGCGATGGCCCTCGGAGGCGGCTCTGGATCCAACGTGGGCTCGAGCCAAGGCACGAGTGCCGTCTCGCCTCCGACGCCCCAACCCGTCTCGCAAGCGGTCAAGCTGATCATCAGCCACGGCGACGAGAAGTTTACGATCGTCGTGCTCCAGTCGATTGGGTTTGCCGACTTGCAGGACAAGGTGACGAAGAAGCTGCGGCTGTGCAGTGGGCGCAAGAACTGGCCCGAGGGCGGGGTGCGGATTCGGTATGTGGATGAGGACGGGGATGTGGTGGCGATGAATGAGGACGAAGATGTCCAGATGGCTTTCGAGGCCGGACGCAAGACGAGGCAGGACGTCACGCTCATCGTCTCGTGAGCGCTCTTCATCCTCAAGTCGACGTCAAGGACAGTCTTCGGAGCGCGGCGCCGCTCGGTCGACTATGGAGTCTCGTCTGCCACACCCGCCAAGCCGTCCTCACAGGCTGCCCTACTACCAAGGCTCGCCGCGCTCGTCAAGCACTTTCTATTCAAGATTCAGCTTCTCCTGCGACATCTCTCAACTCCAGTCCGTCCAAGGCGTAATGCTTCATCCCCATCGGCCCCTCTCCCAGCAGTCACACCATCAAGGCACTTTTCTGCGCGCTCCCTTTCACGGCAACCTCCAGTCCTACTTCTCTAGTCTCCCTCTACGCTCATCTACTCCTTCCCATCTGTGGTGTTCCCCGTCTTCCTCTCCTTCCTGCCGGTATACGAGTACGTCAGCTTCCGTTCCGTTCTGCGTCATGCATGAACCGTTCCGAAGTGCCAAAAGGGAGGCAATTTCGATCGGGCCAACGGCGTCTTTTGGGTGTCCGAAAGCTCGGGCCAACGACGTCGTCGCTGGGGACGGCTTGGTCCTCGTCGTCCTTGCCGACCACGACGTCGACGTCGACAGCAACGACAAAGCAGCGACACGCCCTCGCCATTATGCCTGCGTCGGAGCCTCGCGCACAGGGCGTGCAGCATGGCGCATCGGAGGCCGATCCCATCCTGCTCAGCCTGTTCGGGCAGCGATTCATGGCCATTGCCGAGGCCATGGGCCGCGTCCTGTGAGTCCTCGAGTATCTCTCTAAGGAGAGCCAGCACAGGGCTGACCACCTCGCCTTCTCCTACGCAGCGAGCAGACGTCAGTGTCGACAAACATCAAGGAGCGCCTCGACTTCTCCGCCGCCCTCTTCTCGCCAGACGGCTCCCTCGTCGCCAACGCGCCCCATCTGCCCGTCCATCTCGGCTCCATGTCCTACGCGGTGCGCTGGCAGATCGACCATCTCAGGCGCAAGGGCCAGCGCTTCCAGCGCGGCGATGTTGTGTTGGCTAACCACCCGGCTGCGGGCGGGTCGCATCTGCCCGACATGACGGTCATCACGCCCGTCTTCCACGAGGACAACGATGACGAGATCATCTTCTTCTGCGCCACGCGTGGACACCATGCCGACATTGGCGGCATTCTCCCCGGTGCGTAGGGACTGATTCACTCTCTTTTCGTTTCCTCCCAACCTAACATGGCCTCGTCTCATCCACAGGCTCGATGCCGCCAACCTCGACGCACCTCCGCGAAGAAGGCGCAGCCATCTTCTCCTTCAAAATCGTCTCCGAAGGCGTGTTCGACCACGAAGGCCTCGAGCGCCTCCTCGTCGACGAGCCCGCGCGCTATCCCGGATGCTCGGGCTCGCGCTGCTTTCGCGATGTGGAGTCCGATCTCAAGGCGCAGATTGCGGCCAATCAGAAAGGTATCGGGCTCATTCAGAACCTCGTCGAGGAGTGGAGCTTGCAGACGGTCCAGGAGGTGAGTTTGGTACTTGTCTCAGGGCGGAGTAGTAGCACTCGTACTGACAAAGTACCCTGTGACCAGTACATGGCACATATCCGGGCCAATGCGGACTTTGCGGTGCGCAACCTCCTACGAGAGGTCGCCGAGAAGCAGCACTCAAATGAGCTCCACGCCATCGACGTGAGTATTTGTACACCCGTTTCCTGTCCAGCTTTCTGACCGGCCACATTGTGCAGTACATGGACGACGGTACACCCATTGAGCTCCGTGTCACGATCGACAAGGAGAAGGGCTCGGCAACCTTCGACTTTGAGGTACGTCGCGCGCTTTCATCTTCAGTGTGCAGCTTTGTGACCCTGATGAGTTCGTTCAACCAGGGCACCGGACCAGAGGTCATCTTCAACTTCAACTGCCCCCGCTCCGTCGTCGCCTCGGCGATCATCTACTGCCTTCGCTCCATGGTCTCGCAAGACATTCCGCTCAACCAAGGCTGTCTCGAGCCCATCGAGATTCGCATCCCCAAGGGCTGCCTGCTCGACCCCAGCGACACGGCGGCCGTCGTGGGCGGCAATGTGATGACGAGCCAGCGCATCACCGACGTCGTTCTGCGCGCGTTTGACGCGTGTGGTGCGAGTCAGGGCTGTTGCAACAAGTGAGTTGACAAGCATCTTTAAATACGAGCATGGTGTATGGCTCGTGGCTGACCAGTGAATCTCGCTGCTTCTCGCAGCTTGACCTTTGGTCTTGGCGGCCGCGACGAGCAAGGAAACCACGTCGAAGGCTTTGGCTACTACGAGACGATTGCCGGAGGCTGTGAGTCAACCCTCTGTGGCTCACACAACGAGTTGTACGGCCAGAGGCTGATCAGCGCTCTGATCTACAGCTGGCGCGGGCCCTTCATGGCACGGCACGAGTGGCGTGCACACGCACATGACCAACACGCGCATCACGTACGCTGTGACCCCTCCCCCAATGGTACTGAAGGATACAAGCTCCCGTTGACACGTCTTTCCCATTTGCCTTCCGACAGCGACCCCGAAATCCTCGAACGTCGCTATCCCGTCATTCTGCGCCAGTTCTCCCTCCGTCCTGACTCGGGCGGACGCGGACGATATAACGGCGGCTGCGGCGTCATCAGGGACATCGAGTTCCTCAGCCCGTCGATACAGGTCAGCATCCTCTCGGAACGGCGCGTGTTTGCGCCGTACGGGCTTCATGGAGCTGGCAACGGCGTACGGGGACGTAACACGTGGGTGAAGAGGCGGAGGGTTGAGGATGGGGACTGGCTCGAGCCTGCTTCTCCCTCTTCCTCGTCCACCGCCGAGCAAGACAAGAACGCTACGACGACGAAGACGGCGGGGGACAAGAAGACGAGAGTGCGCACGGAGGACGTAACGCGCCGCATCAACCTCGGCGGCAAGACGACGGTCAAGTTTGGACGCGGGGATCGCATTGTCATTGAAACGCCCGGCGGAGGCGGCTGGGGCGCTCCTCGCTCTGGCGACGATGAGGAAGACGACGGCGATGCTAACGACGGCGGTGGGGTACGCAATCGCACACGCGCGGTAGGGGCGTCGCCGCATCGAGCATGGGGAAGTCTGGCCGCCCGCGCGGAGGCACAGCTCGGCGCGTAACACAGACCACGATACAGGATGCGGCCGCCGGCGAAGGTCCGTCCACACTACACGCCTGCACGGTTTGCTTGACTGCTGGCCATCCCCTTCACGGGTTCGGAGCACGCACGGGGCGGACGAGCATGTCGGACAAATAAGCGATCTCTCCGAGGCGGCGGTCAAGGCAAGGCGCAATTTTAGAGCGCATCCGTCAGCATAACGACTTGAGCCTTGTGCCCATCCGGACATCTCCCACGTTCAACGAAGACAGCCATCAGCCATGCCCATCAATATGGTGGATGTCGGACACGTTGAGCAGCCGTCAAATGATCTCCGAGCAAGGGTTGCAATCTCACACTGTTGACGCTCATATAAACGAAGTGAGTCGTGGAAGCGAGTCGATGTGTCGCGCTTATAAATTTCACCTTTGCCAGGCGTCCGTATACAATACAGTGCCTACAGTATTCCTTAGCGAACTCGAACAAACTGGCGAGCTCCACCATCCACCGGGCGGGCGTGCCAATTGTGCTCGAGGTTCAAGACAGCCAACTCGACCCTCCGCCCGCGACAACGAGCCAACGCTCGCGCCCGCCGCCCGGCGCCACCGTCCACAGGACTCCTGGTCGAACCGGGCTCTCGGGTGACGGGCACGCCAAGGGCAGCCCCCCGCCCGCCGGCTGGGGTGCGAGCCGCCGTCAAGGAACGTGGGTTCAAGCCCACGGGTACCACGACATGGAGGCCACCACCATGGCAATCTCACAGACGACTCTCCTCGAGAATTCGATGGCGTTACGCCGCCCCTTCGGAGGGCTCGGACCACGGACATTCGCAAGGTACACACACTAGTCGTCCGTCCTCCAAGCTCGTCTTCCTGGCTGCTGCCTGTCAGCGTCCAGCTCGGTGATCGCCCGAGTTCACGGCTACTTGCCTGGTTTCTGGATCCCACGGACGCGAACCAGGGCGTGCCAGGGCCACCGCGTACAGCGCTTAGCACCTCATTCGGCCTTGCCCACCCCGCCCGGCGGTAATCCTCCAGTCCATGGACAGGTCGGGGTGGCGGGGCAAACTGTTGGATGCCGTGAGGCGCAAAGGTATAAGAAGGACCACCTGTTGCTCACATTTCCAGCGCACCTATCCAACCTCCGTCTTAGCACTCCCAGACACCCTTCCATCATGTTCAAGTCTCTCGTTGCAGCTGCCATCGCCACCGCCGCCCTCGTCTCCGGCGCGCCGGTCAACGAGCCCATCGCCAAGCGGGCGCCCTCTGGCGTTCCCGGCTTTGACATCTCGCACTACCAAGGCTCGGTGGACTTTGCCTCCGAGTACAGCAAGGGTGCGCGCTGGGTGTACATCAAGGCCACCGAGGGTACCTCGTACACTGACTCGGCCTTCTCTTGTGAGTACGCATCTGTGGCGTGCGCACGGCCATGAAGTCTGACAATCACCTTGGACCTCTACAGCGCACTACACGGGCGCGACCAACGCCGGCCTGATCCGCGGCGCGTACCACTTCGCCCGCCCGGACGTCTCGAGCGGCGCGACCCAGGCCAAATACTTCCTCCAGCACGGCGGCGGCTGGTCCGGCGACGGCCGGACGCTCCCCGGCGCCCTCGACATCGAGTACAACCCGTACGGCGCCACGTGCTACGGCCTGAGCGCGTCCTCGATGGTGAGCTGGATCAAGGACTTCAGCGACACGTACCACTCCAAGACGGGCCGGTACCCCACCATTTACTCGACGGCGGACTGGTGGAACACGTGCACGGGCGGCTCGACGGCCTTCTCGTCGACCAACGCGCTGTGGATCGCGCGGTACTCGACTTCGGTCGGCACCCTCCCCGGCGGCTGGCCATACTACTCCTTCTGGCAGGTAAGCATCCTTCGGCGCCGTCCTGGCTTGCAAACCTCGATTACTGACGCCGCATTGTGACATTCACAGTACGCCGACTCGGGCACGTACCCCGGTGACCAGGACGTCTGGAACGGCAGCCTTGACGGCCTCAAGCGCTACGCGACTGGTTGAAGCGAATCCCTATCCTCACACGTTCGCATCAAAATCAATCGTACACCTTGCATCAATCATTGATACGAGTGCAGACTGTGCTGGAATGGTGCCCGTCTCTACTGTACGCGCCATTATGGAAGCCCAATCTCCACGACTACGCTGCTAGGAGAGCCTTGCTGCTGCGCTTGTTCGTGCTGGTCTTGGAGCAGACCGCTGAGGTTGATCGCGTCCACATTCGCGCCTTGATCAGAGCCGTCCACATCCGCACCGCCGCCCCGCTCCATGCCATCATTGCCGCCGAGCGCGAGGGGCTGCTGGAAACCGAGTCGAGCCGTGGATGGGGTGGAAAGCGCAATGGACGGATCGAAGCGCTCCGTCGCGGGCGAACCGGCCGGTAGGCTGAGGAGAAGGGCTTCGAACTCTTGATTGTCCGCCTCAATGGCATCCTGTAGCAGCAGTTGAGTAAGCTTGCTGGTCGCTTGCGCGCGTGTCCTATCTGCGTAGGAAACTCACCAGGAAGGGCTCCGGCGGCGAGTCTGCCGTGCTGTCGGCAGCGTCCTCAGCGCGTACGTAGGCAAGGAAGAAGACGCCACCACCTGGCGCGCCGCTCTCGTCGCTCAAAGCTGTAGCCTCGTCCGTGACGTGCACCTGGCCGTCTTGCACTCGGAACCACTGTCCGCTATGTTGAACGTAGGCCCATGCCGCCTCTCCGTTCTGTATCAACAGCGCTCGAAGGTCGTATCGCACCTGACATGGTACCAACGAAGGATCAGTCACAAACACCCTTGGATGAGCATCGAATAGCATGACTCACGTTCTGCCACTCTGGCTTGCCTTCATACTCGTCTCTGAATCGCTGAATTCTCTCGAGTTGACTGGCAGCCAGCTTCGCTTCTGCGGAAGCGATCACCTCGTCCAGCACTGATTCGAGAGCGGCTCAAGTTCATGAGCAACACGGTTGCCACACCATCCAAGGCCAGCATACTCACTGTTCAGCTGTGACTGGAGATGGTCCTTCATCTGGCGCAGCTTGGTTGCGGCCTCCTGATTGGTTTGCTTTCGAATGGCGTCTTCGAGCTCTTGCCCTGGCCCCTCCAGGTAGGCCAATGACTGATCCATCATCGTCATCGGGTCCTTGCCCTGGTGATCAACAACGTCGAACTTCAGTACTCCTGATGGACCCCACGAGCACGACAGACTCACAGCCGGAGCGGCCAGCCACTTGCGTTGCTCTCGTCGCTTGGCGATCTCGTCTCGTCTCCCTTTGATATCCTCCAGCCATTCAAGCTCTTGTGGACCGAGACCGTGCGGGATTCCCCTCCTCCGTTCCCACAGGAAGGGGTCGGCGTAGAAGTGCTTGTCTACTCGCCAAGGCCGGATGTCGGTGCCTGAAAAGGCAGTCTCGTCAGCAATCGTCAACAACGGGATTGAGGATGTGAGTCACTGACCAGGATGATTTGCTTCGCCCACGCTCGAGGACCTGAAGGGGTCGCGCTTGATGCCCACGCAGAGCGTTTCCGCTGGCACAGTGACTAGCGCCCCGTCGTCTTCCAGTGCCATCAAGACCGCTGTTGGCATGTCGTTGACCGCAGCAGCATGACGGAGCTCGAGGTGAGTGCTGCTGATCGTTGTGAGCGGGTTCGTCTGAGGTGTAGGCATTTGCAGCTCGGCTTCGGCTTGCTCAGCATTGTCTCCACCGGAGGCTGGTTCGGGCATGCCGTAAGACACGTATGTGTCGAAGATGCTGAGAGCATGGGAAACGCGTCAGAACTTCAAGGACGTTGCGATGTACAGCTCGAAGTGGCAGGAGTCGAGGTGCTCACCGCAACTTGTTGGCCAACCAGTCCTCAGAATTGTCCGTATGCCGTCCCGCCACTGCGCGCAAAGCTGTGCGATAGGCATCGAAGAAGCTTGAGATGGTGTACATGGCCAAATCGGCTGGTTCCGGCTGGCCGCTGTTCATCGTCATCAGACTTTGAGGCAGGACCTCGAGCACCGAGCTTGACATGCAAAACGGCCGAAGCGTACGGTCCATGAAATAGAACAGGACTTGCAGACGTTGTACTACTGCAAAATTGGCACAATATGAGTGAACAATGGCGAGGCGATTCAAAGGAAGGGTCAATTCGTCCTTACCGTCCGCCTTTTCCTTCTCATCGTTGCTGACCCATTGCCCGAGACCGCCTGCATTTGACTTGCGACCGGCTTGTACGCCGGTCCAGAAGAACGATAGGTCGTTGATTGTGCTGAGCATGTCGATCTCGTATGTCTGAAAGCCGCGGCGGATTGGTTCCAGAGCATACAGCGCCTGCAGTATCAGTGGGAAGAGCCGCAGAGATTCAAAGGGTGCTGCAAGCGCCGTCGGCCTGTTGTTCAAGTAAAGTTGCTCAGCTTGCGTTGCTAGAGCAGCTCAGCAGGTGGAGCTCACCAATCTGGAGCATCTTTCCGCTTGAGGGGCGCGAGATGATCTGGCACCTTGCCTGGCTCTCGTCGACCGTCCTTGCTTCCAAAACCGGCCGAGCCGGTTGAGATCCAGCTATCCATCATACCAGCGTCCGTCATACTTGCCTGGATAGCCGCGGCCAATTCTGGGTCGTCATCCTCAACACTACCGCCTCTCTGTAGAGTGATAACGCTCGTGTATGTCAGTGACGTCGCACTGGGCTTGACGTGGACAACCTGTACTTACCCCTTGGTCCTGTAGGCTTGCTTGTAGCGCACGCTCAAGGTCATAGTCGGGCAGGGTTTCCGCCCCAGCATCCCGTCGGGGCGGCGGCGACGGCGGTCTTCTTGTTCGTCCATCAGCCGTATTTCGAATGACCGCATTGGTCGACGATGAGCTACCCTCGGTTGATCCCCAGCCGTGATCTTGATAAGTAGTCGTAGCTTGAGCAAAGTCTGTCGTACCTCCGTAGAACGAGGTCGTGGAGAGCGCTTGCGTGTCCAGCTGCATCGGATCGTTTTCTTGACCTGATGCAGCGCTTGCGCGCTGAACGCCGCGCTTGGAAGCCACGGCCTGCGATGGGTCTCCATGATCTACGGATCCAAGGGGCCCGTCGGGACGTGCTCGTTTGACTCGACCTTCCGAGTCGCGTGGCGGGCTTCTTTGCGCGTCCGTATAGTCAGGCGGAGATGTCCAGCTCAGCGCGCTTGGTTCTCCATGCGGCACGTTGGAGGGCAGGGACTGTAACACGCCCGCGCGAGGGTTCATCTGCTCCGTCAAGGTGTGATCACCGATGCCGATGTCCGCCTCATGGAACTTGACCTGACGTCCGTCCGTGGGCCGCGCGACGATAGACGCTCCATCACCAGCGTTGACAAGAGCTGAGCCTGAGTTGGCCGGGTCCTGAAGCTCAGTGGCCCAGCCGGCGTTGGCACCACCACCACCACCACCACCACTGCTCGGCGACGAAGCGGGAGCAGTGGGCTTCTTGAGCGCCGATGCAGCGGGAACGGCCTGCGACCCGCTCTTCACGCCAGGCGCTTCGAGGCCCTCGTTGAAATACCGCTCGATGGCCGCCGAGACGTTGAAGTGGGCGGCCTCCAGCAATCTGAGTGCGGTACCCTCGTTGCAGTTGCAGAAGTCGACGATCTGCCTGCAGGTTTGCTCAGAGCCAACATCAGCCATGCTCATGGTTCTTCTAGCGACCACTGTACTCACTTGATATTGGCAGCATTGTCGCCCATGTCGCCGACTCTACAACGCTGTAGCCAGCGCTACCGGCCAAGGCTGCGGTTGTCAATGCCAGACGCCGTTTTGAAGGGCCGCGTCGCTGCCGACCTGCCCGGTTTCCGGCACTGGACCTTGCGCGCCCGTTGCACCTTGTCCGCGACGGCGCTCGATCACTCGGCGTGGGAGGTCGGCTTCATGGCGTGGTGGACGTCAACCTCATCGAGGTGTCGGTGCTCGAGCGCGTCCGCGAAGCGTCAATGCGAGAGCTACCCGATCTGTGAGACTAGATGAGACCCCAAGTCCTGGGGGTCTCACCATCACCGCTGGCTTCTCCAAGTTGCGAAGCTCGGTCGACATGATCCACGACGACGATGTCGGCAAGGTGTTGTATGAGGAACAACGACGCAAGCTTGCGATACGACGACGAGCAACCATGCCGCCCATGCAGCTTACAGGCGCAATCGTGCGCGTGAGTTGGAGTCGCCTACATCTCGGTTCAGAGCTATGCTTGAGCTGACGCAGCTGCTTACTTCCAACAGGCCGGCAAGATGGACAAGACTGTGACCATGGCAGTCGCCAAAGACGTGTATCTCTCCAAGCTCCAGAAGGTGCGCATCCCGATGCTACAGTGCAGGCAGCTCTCGCTGATAGATTGCTCCCGTCTTCAGACTGTGGTCAAGCACAAGAAGTACTTGATCCACGACGAGCAGAACCAACTCCTTGTCGGCGACCATGTCATCGCAGAGGCATGCCCACCCATCTCAGCCCGCAAACGCTTCCGATTCGTAGAGCTCGTCGGCGGCGTCGAGGCGGGTGCGGCTCGGAGGTTACGCTCACAGCAGCTGATGGCGGCCGAGGAGCGCGAACGTGTCCGGATCGAAGGCATCGTCCGAGCCGAACGCCAAGCGGCGGCAGCCGGCACCTCTCGACCCGAGTCATCACAACGGAAAGGCAAGACGGAGTCCAGGAGAAGGAGTGTGTCCGGCGCAGGACAGAAGACCGTGTCGGAACACCTAGCCGCCAGAGAAGGGAAGGCAAGAGCAGACGCGGGTGCGGCAACATCATCGGGTCAAGCATGACATCGGCAGTGCAGGCAATGCATCTATCGCAGCGCATCCTGTTCTCATAGCTTCCGATAGCACATCGTTTGTGTACGTTGAATCGAGCGAATGATGCTTTGTGGAATCATCATGTTGGCCAGGTCCTCGAAGTGAGAAGGAAGCAGGTTATGATTGCATGATCATCTTCAGGCCGGGTAAAAAGCCAAGGGTCTCGTGATGGACGCGCGCGCGCGCGCGTCAGCGTCGACCTTGGGTCTGTTCCGGCCATGTTTTGATGTTGTGGAATGCGCGCGGCACCGTCCTCACAACCCCGACCACTACGACTTCCACCGCGCACCTGGCGCTTACGACTCCCACCCAGCAAGGGAGCGGCCTGAGTAGCTGCTAGGACTTTTCGTTGACGATGTCGCTCGGCACAGAGACGCGCCCGCTTTCGGGCGCGACGTCGAGGTTCGTCAACGACAAGCTCATCGCTGAGGCCACGCAAACCTCGCCGGTCGGAGCACTGCCCTCCAACGTTCTCGAGGAACGGTGCGCACGCATTTTGCTGCCTGCCAGCTCTTCTCAGACACGCTTCCGCAACTGGGGAGGCACCTTCAACGCGCGGCCCACGCGCGTCTACAAGCCGCGCACCGCTCAACACGTTCTCGAGGTTGTCGAACTCGCCAGGCGCAAGCGAGTCCAGGTGCGCGCCGTCGGACGCGCCCACAGTCCAAGCGACCTACCCTTCACCAAGGACTGGGCTCTTCGAATGGAAGGGCTGAAGGGCACGCTGAAGGTGAGATTGCTGTTGCACGGCCTCGGTTTACCTCACGCCGTGCTAACCGCTCTTCCTATACTTCGACCAGATCGACGCGACTCACCTGACGGCCACCTTCTTGGCCGGTACATACGTCTCGGATGTGCACGATGCGCTTGCCTCACACTCTCCTCCTCTGGCCCTGGGCAACGTCGGCTCCATCTCTGAGCAAACCATCGGCGGGCTCATTTCCACGGCCTCGCACGGTACAGGGATCACGCTTCCCGTCATCAGCGCAAACGTACAAGAGATCAGCCTCATCGCCCCCATGGGCGCCAGCACCAGCACAAGTGCGGACGGTGGAGCCCAGCTCATCACCTGCAGTCGTAAGCATCGTCCAGAGCTCTTCAACGCAACACTGTGCGGCCTGGGCGCAACCGGCATCATCGTCACCGTCAAGCTGGCCGTTGTTCCAGCTTTTCGCCTCAAGCAAGCATGGGAAGAGGTGCCATTCGACTCCATCTTTGGCTCAGGGTCGACCCACCTATCAAAAGAAGCGACACGGCAACAAGACGAGCTCGGCCTGAACCCAATCGAAGGGGACTATGTTGGTTTCGGCAGTGCAGGCAAGCTCAGCATCGGGCGTCTCATCGCCGGCGACAAGCCTCTGCCACCCTCACCCTTCAGGTATGCTCCATGGTCACGATCCAGAATGAGCAGCAATACGGGGCAGGTATGGCCACTTGAAGTAGCCACCCCTGGAGAAGCGAACGAAGCAGGCCGACCTCATCGTGTCCACAAGCAAACCAGCCAAGCACCTGTCCTCGACCATGATCCCGAGTTCGACGAAGTCACATCTCAAGCACAGACTACTCTAGAGTCGGTGGTGGAAAGCGTGAAGCACACCCGCATCATGTGGTTCCCTCAGTCGCACATGTGCACAGTCTTGAGAGCGGTGCCCACCGAGCAGGTGAGTTGTCCCAGAACATATTGAGCAACGTTCCACATCTCATCCTCTCACGTCCTTACCGTCCTCGTCAGCCCTCAACACCTCCGTCTCTGACGCAACGACTACATCACAAGCTCGTCGGCTATCACCTGACGCAGCTACTCCTCTTTGTCGCCCGCTACAACCAGCGCCTACCGGTGCCCATCGCAAGGCTGGTCTTCCGCTTGACTCATCCTGCCATTCCGGAGGAAGTCAAGGCTGGGACGCTGTTGCGGGTGCCAAGCGACGAGCACGAGAGAAGAGCGCAAGGCGGCCCAGCCCCACCTGTGCCACAAAAGCCAGAATTCCTCAAGACGGCGTTGGTGAACTTGCAGCAGCAAGGACTGGCTGGAACAGGAGCGGCACCCAGCTCGTCAGCCGACTCGCGCCCGACTCGGCTCGACATCGTTCCCTTCACCGGTGACCGCATCACACCGTTGAACACCAAGCATGCGCACGGAGAAGTGGTCGACACTTCGTGGAGGGTCTTGAACATGGACTGCCTCTTCCCGCAGTATACGGACGAGTGGGCCATCCCATACGCGTTCGCGGGAGCCTGCATACGAGCCATGCGAGACTGGCTCGCTGAAGAAGAGGCCCAGCCGGACGGAGCCCGCGTACATTTCCCAGTCGAGATTCGATTCACGGACGCGGATGGCATCTTCCTCTCCCCATCGACTGGCCGCAAAACGTGCTACATCGGAATCGTCCAATTTCGGCCCTACAACTTGCCAGTGCGCTACCGAGTGCTATTCCGCCGCTACGAGCGCCTCCTGCGGTACTTTGGCGGCCGACCCCACTGGGCCAAGACGCACAGCTGCTCGCGCGAAGAGATCGCCGCGATGTACCCGCACCTGGACGATTGGTTGGCCGTGCGCGAGCAGGTGGACCCGGAGCGCGTGTTGGCAAATCCTTACATCCGGAGACATCTTCTGGGTGAGGTCGGAGAACAGGTCGATGCCCGCGTCTTCAAGAGTCGCCTGTGAAGATGACCCCTTCCAACTCATCTCGACTTGCGGTACCAAGTCCCACAACGGCGGAGCGCTGTGTGCCGCAGGCCCTTTTCTCATGCCAGGTCGGGCATCACGATGCTGTCCTTCTACCAAGGGGTCACCGAGTCAAGAGCGTTGTCGCCCGCTGGTCCCGCCCGTCGTCGTCGCAAAATCCAAATGAGGTGGACACCGCGCTAGGTTCGCTCGATTTCTGACCCCTGATGGTCAACTCGTCGAGGCCACGGAAGCACGCCCGGATCGCTGCTCGACGTGGGTATCCGTGTGGCGGCAATTGCCACCAATCGTGGTACCCCATCTCATATCAGGCCCAGCGCTGGCACAACCAACCTGCGCGATAGCGGGCCTCGAGCGCACCCTGTTGCACACCTGCTGGTGAGTTTCTACGAGTATGAACCTGCACGCGACCATAGCACGCATTTCAGCGACAGTGCATGAAGATCAAACGTCGCTCTGGCTCGCCCGAGAATAGCGACAGTCTCACCTCACTTCGCGAATCCTGGCCGTTGCCATGCTCGCCAAGCCGGGAAGAAATGGTCGTCTCCCTGTATATACACGGGGACGGCCATCCTTCGTCGACCTGCCTTGCGCTTCGCCTCCATCTCCTCTATGACTTTACTGTGTCCCTTCAGCTGATTGTCCTCCCTTCTGCTCAGCAGTATCTTGACGACCCACAGGTCAGACGAAGTCACACGGTGTCGGCGCTCCAACAAGAGTCTGCCTTTGTCGCTGCGGCGAACGCCTAGTCCCTCCAAGATGGACTTGCAACAGACGCTGGCAGAAATGACGCCGGATCAGTTCTCCGAGTATCAAACCATCCAGCACCAGCTGTTGATTCTGCACATCACGACCATTGGCGCCACCGTCATTATTTTGTGGGAACACGTCGTCCTCTTCGATGCGGAGTTGAGGACATGGCGAGCGTTGCTACGTGGCAAGGGTGAGTGCGCAGTCGTCTGCTACCTGTACGTGGCCCTTGACTGACGATCCTTATCGCCTACAGTCATGCCTGCACGACTGGCAGTCGTGCTCGTCCGCTACCTCGTAGTGGCAGCCATCGGCGTCACGCTCGCCTTCCTCTTCGGCAACCCGCCAAGCTGCAAGGCCTCCATCATCACCATCTACGGTCTCTACACGGGCTTGGTCGCAGTCGCGTCAAGCATCTTCCTCATGAGGTTGCACATCATCTTTGCAGGTCACCACTGCATCCTGATGGGCTACTACATTCTCTACCTCTGCCACGTCGGCGCGTGGATCGCGGTGGATTTCGGCTTCGACGCGTACGAAGTGCCGCCACAGCTGCGTTACAAGTATGGTGGGCGTTGCGCTCCTCGGGCTGCACCTTGGTGGGCCAGTATCGGCTGGAGCGGCAACCTTCTCTTTGACGCTGCCACCCTGATCGGCACCTGGATCAAGTTGCGCTCCCTGCAAAGGAGGAAGGACTCCAAGCGAGCGTTGAGCAACCGCACCCATCGCTTCATCTGGTTGTCCAACATCTTCTACGTACGTCGCATGGGCTCTGTCTTCAGCGAAATGGTTCCATGGCTAACGCTTCCTCTATGCAGTTTTCCGTCTCGTGCTGCTTCAACTTGGGATGCTTGGTGACGGAGCTCACGGTCAAGTCGCCCATCTATTCCCACCTTCGTGAGTCTGAGCACGGAAGCGCGCTGTGAGCCCATGCTGAGCCGGATACGGTGTGGCTTGTACAGCCTCTCCCATCGCCTTCTGCGCCCACACGATCATCTCATCTCGACTCCTGTTGACGGCAAAGGGATGGGGTACGCTCGATCCGGAGGAAGATCTGGAGCAGGAACAGCCGGACGGAAACACGGTGCACATGTCAAGGAGGGGAGGCCGCGGTCGGTCAAGGAAAGCAATGCCCCAAGTCTCTTTCACGGTGGACGAGGTGGTCACCATTCACGATGCTCCCGCGACGGAGATCGCGGTTCACGGCCTCAAAGGCGTCGGCACTCAGGCAGACCGCGATCACGAAAAGGTCAGCTCGTTGAGCACCGGCGATTGCTCCAAGCTCGAGTCTTTTAACAGCATGAAGACGAGTCTCAGTCAAGGGAGTCGCCAAATCGTCGATACGGAGCCAGCTCGCATTGTCAATCGGAGCGTGAGCCCGGTACAGGCTTGGACGCCCGGACCCAGCGCGCGACCTCCTGCAAACGCCTACGGAAGGAGACCAAGCGCCGACGATCGAGAGACTTCGGTTTCAGAACAGTCGCATTCTCCGCCCTCGAAAGCTGTCATGGCGGCATACCCAAGACTGAGCGGCATCATACCACGTGGGCAGGCAGAGTTCGGCACATCTTCGCCAGCGTCGACCTCATCGCCACCTCTCAAAGGCAAGGGACTCCCACCACCGAGGTCTGCGCTCTCGTCGGATACGGCCCTGCAAGCGCTTCCAGGCTCACCCGGCGTTTTGGATGATCGAGTCAGCCCGCCCTTTGGGCAGCACGACCACGACTTTGGTCCGTCCTCGGGCGAGCTCGGCTTGGAGATTGGCAAGCAGTCGTCTCAACCTCGGGGTCCGGGATCGACGGTGCACGCCGCGTTGTCGTCCCAGTCGTTGCGACACCAATACGAGGCCGACGCGCACCAGCCTGGTCTGCTCGCCGTCGCGTCTGCCGCCGCCACCACCTCTGCGTCCGATGCTGCCAACGAGACGGAGGCCTCGTTATCTGCGCCGATCCGGGCTTCGGTCCAACTTCGCCGGACGTCGACGTTTGGTGAGCGAAAGGAGGCCAGTAGTGCACCGGCGGATCGGTCGCGGTCCGATGTGGGCCACGGTGACAGCAGTCGACACGCTTGTCAGGAGAGCATTGCGCTCTGTGCTCCGGACGCGGCGACGATCGCGTGGAACGCGTCTTCGACGGGCGCGACGGCTGCGCGTGTGGCTGCGCACACGTTTGGCGGTGCGAGGCCTGGTCACTACAGTCCGACGTTTAGGGACTCTCGGGATGGCTACGCGGTGCGGGAGCGACTCGGCAGTGCTGGACCCAGCCCGGTCGATTCGAGCCAACGTCTGGCGTCTTTGGGCGAGCATGAAACGCTGGCGCCGTGGGACCATCGGCCGGACGACTTTGATCGCGGCTCGGACACGCATTCGATTGTGGAGTCGATCATCATGTCGGCGTCGACGCACTCGCCCTATCGGCCGTCGCACTACCACGACAGTTCGTCGTCATCCATGTCAGCGATGGGGCACGAGCAGGCGAACAAGTTGCGGCCCGGGCAATCTCTGCTTGATATGCTGGCTGCGGATGAGCTCGCCAAGGGGGAGGATGGGCGGGCCGAGGCGGAGTGGACGCTCCAGCAGCAGAAGGATGTCGGCCGGTCGAGGACCATGTCGGGTGCGACGCCGCCCCGGTAGAGCCAGCCGGCAGTCGTGGTTGCGACCGTCGTGCGTTCCATACTTTCGGACCACGGGGCGTCAATTGGCGACGTCGCGTCAAGACTCAAGAGCCCATCACCCAACCGATCACTCGGTTCATTGGGGAAGGTGAGCATCCTGACCAAAAAGCGGTTGACCCTGCATCCACTGCACCGGAAACTGACGATGGTTGCTTGCCTATTCACCTGGACAGATGGCCTTGATTGCGCCCGCGAGTCCACACGCGTGACGCGACGCCTCGTCAGCCTCCCATGCCGGCGTCTTACCGGATGCGAAAAGCGGCAAGGTGTGTGTCGACGTATGGTGGCGGGGTGGAGTACGCTTTCCCATCCCAAGGCCTCGCGTCGCCTCCTCCTCCGGCCACGACGGGCACGACTTGACAGCAATCCGACGAGGTTGGGATGGACGTCCCTTGTGCTCGAGGCACTGCTATCGCATCCTTGTCAGGCGTGTTACGGGTTACGACTTTCGAGTGCGTAGGTGCGATGCGCTGTGTATTTCAGGCAAGCTCGATCGCACTCGCAGACGGCACCGCTTAAGGTTAGCATTTCGTCCGTGAGCAGGCGGCGGCTTCCTTTGGATGGATGATTCCTTTGTGGTGCTGATGAGGTGCCGAGCGAGTGGCGGCTGAGCGAGCCCTGTCTTGACAAAGGGTTTGTTTATCAGAGTGCGTGTGTACCGCGCTCGGCCTCTTCTTCTTGTTCTGTAGCGCGCCTTCCCGCCTGGTCCTTCTCGAGCCGAGAAGCAGGCGTCCACACAGAGTTGTCCGGCGGGAAGGACAGCCGTCGGCGAGCTGCTGCTGATACCCACACCACGGCACCCTCACGCCATCCCAACGTGGAATCCCATCCCTCTCCATCTCGACATCAGACCGCAACACCCCTTCAGGCCTCCAGCAGCCCCGGCCTCGACGCCTCGGCGGTGCTGGCTTCCTTTCCCATCGGACACCTCGCCGCGGCCGGCACAGTCAAGCCTCGGTCCAAGGCGCAGGGCAGGCCGCAGCAAGAGCAGCAGCAACCGCCGCCGTCGCCGCGGTCACGCCTGCCAGTGACCAGGCCCCATCTGCCAAGCTCGCGCAGGGGCAGCAGCGGCATAGGCAACGGTGGACAAGGCATCGGTGCCGCGTCTCATCTCGGTGGGGGCCTGTTTCGTCATCGAGGGCCATCCCGGACACCGACCTCGGCCAGGCGCGCGGAACGGAGCGAGGTGGTCGCACCGGCAAGACATCGCTGGGACAGACGCTCTCAAGCTATCATTATCACCTTCACCTTCGCCTTGGCCGACGGCGTGCGCGCTCTCCGCCTTCGCCGTGTGGTCGCAGTCAAGAAGCGCAAGAAAGAGCTCCACCGACGAAGCGGTGGTCCTTCCGCATCGACCGCACCCTTTTACCGCGCGACCTCATCTGGCACCCAACAACAGACCCACCCTTTGCACAAGAGGGCATCGGTCTCTGCTCGAGGGGAGCATTCACTCCTGCCAAAGGGTCAGCGAGGTGAGTTGTGACGCGTGGCGAGGCCATGGCATCACCAAATGCTTGGCCCTCGCCAGCGCAGTCCAAGGCAGCTGCCAGAGTCACCGGAGCTCATCTCACCTCCTTCTCAATCTCTCCCTCTTTCTCTCTTTCTCTCTCCAGGGCACCTCGACAACGTGTCGCTCAACTCTGCAGTCGAAGCTTCCAAGTTCCAACCTCTCCAAGCCGGCAAGCACGCCCTCGTCTCGTCTCATCTCATCTCACCTCCTTCCTTCTTACACACCGAGCCTTACACCTGGCCTGTCCAACGAGCGCGGGGGCCGGCCGGCGCGCGCGCCGTGGTACGGTTAGAGAAGACGACCACACTCGCCGTCCTGGTGCGTCCTCGTCTTCGAGGGTCTGCCAAGCGACTGAAAAGGGCCTGGTATCCACCCGAGTGGGACGCGCGTCCTTCGTCCTTGGTATCTCTGCGGCTCCGACTGCGCTTCAAGGCCCTTGCATCAGCCCAAGCCGCTTGCAGCTGCACCGTCGCCCGCGCCCAGCATGAGCGTCGCACCGCCTGTCGATTCCAAGACGCCGCGCGTTCTGGTCGACGGACCAGGTGGTGCCGAGGTCAAGCAAGGCGCGCGGATCGCGTGTGACAACTGTCGACAGGTAAGCACACGACCAAAGGCGCTCATTAGTCAGGCGCAACTTGCTGACCACCCTACCCATATTCTTCCCTGGAACAGGCCAAGATCAAGTGCTCCTCACCAACAGACGGACAGGTGCCCTGCGCACGTTGTCTCAAAACACAAAAACCATGCCTGTTTTACAAGCACCAACGCGGCCGCAAGCCTGGGCGGCTCAACAACCGAAAGAAGGACGCCAATGCCAGTGCGACAGCAACCGGTGCAAACGGGCGCTCTTCCGACAACGAGGAGGACGACGACGACGATGAAGAAGGAGGCGGCGATGGCGAAGAGGACGATGCGACCCCTCTGGCAAGTACCTCGTCATTGGCGTATTCGACGCCCACCTCGGCCAAACCTGCTAAAGTCAACGAATCGCGTTCGGTGAGCGGCTCGTCAACCAAGAACGCCGCGTCGTCCAAGTCCAGGCAGCTGAGCCTCAGCGCAAGCACGTCAGCTCCCTTGTCGCACCATCACTACTCCCAAGTCTCACCTGCGCCCATCGCAAGCGGACTGACGGGAAAGAAGCGCAAGCGACATAGTGCACACTTGACCAGTGCAGGCTCGGCGGCGTCCTTTGCGGCTCATGCGGATCCGATCATCACCTCGTCACCCAATTTCCACTCGCCCAGGCTCGCGCGGGCTCCAAGTCCTGCCCTCTCTCGCACCTCCACAGTCGGGAGCACGGGTGCGGCGCTGCACCACGGCGGCAAGCGTGCTGGCTCCGTCTCGGCGCTAGGTCCGCCCGCGCTGCTTCAGCGAACATCGCTATCTGCCTCTGGCTCGGGGTCCGGAACGGGCTCGCGCTCGGGCTCACGACACGGCTCAGGCTCGCCGGCGCCATTGATACCGGGTTCGCCCTCAACCAAGCGACAGCAAGCAGCTAACCCATCGGCTCATCATGGGCATCAGGGTGGGCGGCATGCGAGCCCGGAGGAGCTTGCACTGGCGGCCAACTCGCTATTGTGGTACTCGTCCGCAGCCGGGACCGGGCTTGGTAATGGTGCACCTACCGACCGTTCTCAATCAAGTCATCATGGCGGCATGCAAACTTCAGCATCGACGAATAGCACGGGCATCAACGCCTACAACGACTTCCAGAACCCGGCTCTGTCACAATCATCGCATCACTATCCGCAACCGGTGCGCGACTTTGGCAGTCTCGTCGAGGACTTCTTCGGACCGGGACAGAGCGCTCTGCTGAGCCCAAGCCAGTTCCTCAACGAATACTCTCACCTGGACGCGGAGCGACAGCGACTGCTCATGCCTTTGTACCTGGCCGCCACCGGGCAGGCACAGACCGGGCCCGCGCCCGAGTGGCAAAAGCTGCTTCAGCAGCAAATGCAACAGGCCTCCTACGATCCGAGCCACTTTCCAGCTGCGGCGGCCGCGGTGCAGCAGATCTCCAATGTCATCCAACAACAAGCACAGCAGCACCAACAGCATGCGGTCCAACAGCTTCTTGCCAAGTCAAGCAGTGTGCAGTCCATGAATGGCTCGGCTCATGGGCCGCCCAGCTCGACGGCGCCCAACGGAGCTGGACACATTACCATCCCGGCACATCCGCCCCATGCGTCTGTGCAATCTTATTCGAGCCATGCGATGCATCTAGGCATGCACGCGGCATCCTCGGGCCCAACCCAACAGCGATCGACGCCAGCTATCTCAACTTCCGTGTCGATGGGTGCTTCAGGCGCGGCGTCCAAGGCCTCCTATCCGAACAGCGCCCGGAATGGAACGCCGACATCGGCTCCTCTTCCAGGCATGTCTGACTTGCTCAACCACTTCGGCTATCCAACGCCTGCCAGTTCCAACGTGGCCAATACCTCCGCGGCACAGCAGGGCATCATGGCACCTCCGCCTCCCCGACACAGTGCAAGCTTCCACGGCTTCGAGTCTGGGCATACGCGTTTGCACCATGCCGGGCCCGGCGCGGCTTTGCATGTCGGTACCAGCGGTGGTGGCCGGTCGGGCTCGTTCAGTGAGGCTGTACACGCCTCCGGTCGGGCTTTGGGGCAGGGACAGGGCCCGTCCAGTCACATCTATGACGGTGCTTCTGGCGTGTCGCCATACGGACAAGGTCCACAACAGGCTGGCACGGCACCGCAGCAGCTGCAACAGCAACAGCACCACTACGCCCAACATGCAGCGACTCAGCAAGCACAGATGCATCTTACCGGCGGCAAGGTGGGTGCTGTGTCCATGCCCCCTTTCGTGCACGGTGCTCGCGGCGTCAATCGACCTGGAGCGCTCAAGTCGGAACACTCGCCCAGCCTCAATCTAGGCTCTCCCGGCATCGGGTCGGGTACGAACCCCAGTCCTGCACCGGGCGAGACGAGTCGAGAAAGCGGGACGCCGACGGGCCTGTCTGGTGTCGCTGATGGCGGGCCGCTCTCGCGTCTTCGGTCGCTTTCGAACGAATCTGGCCAAGGCTCGGCGGGGAGTGGGCCGAGCATGAAGAGGGCGCGACTGGAGGGCAACGTCGCTGAGCATCCTCCTCGTCCCGTCGATGAGGAGAACAAGGACGATGTGGTTGAAGACGTGGATGGCGCGGATCGACCCCATGACGACGGGGGAGAGGAGGAAGAGGTGATTGATGAGGGCGATGATGAGGAGTATGATGATGATGATGATGATGACGACGAGGAGGAGGAGACGGACGCGGAGAGCGAGTCGCATGTGCTCTCCAACCCACTTCGGCTGCTTGCCCACGCGTCGGGTGCGGCTGCGCTCATGGACTCGGGCGCGACACACTATCAAAAGGCAGCCGAGACCATGGGCTTGCTCTGTGTGCGTCGGGACGAAGGCGCCGAAGCCGATACACGCTCCGGTACGACTCCGTATGAGGGTCCAGTGAAGCGCGAATCCCCGCTCGACTACTACCGCCGTCACGGCACAACCAAGTTTGCGCGCTCGCTCACCTCGCCACGCAATCGGCCGTCGGACATGAGCTCGTTGCCTTCCCTCGTGCGCAATCCGCCAGGCTCGACGGCCGCCTCGGGTGTGGTCGCCTCGGCGTCGGCCACCGGCAAGCACATGTACCGCCCCTCCCGGCCCATCACCGACGATCCGACGTGGATCTTGGGCCCGCGGAGGCTGACCTCGGGCGTGGCCGCGCTCGTGGGCTCGAACCGGCTCTACATGCGACCGGGTGGGCTGCCGCTGCCTGATGGTCCTGCCTACCGCGCCACGCCACCAGCCCTGCCTTCTTCGATGTCCGACTCTGGGATCGGTAGCGAAGGTCGTGGGCCGAGCGGATTCCTTGCCGCCAATGGACTTGCGTCGAGTGCGGCGAGGCGCGACGGAGGCAGTGCGAGCGGAAGTGTGCACGACGACGATGGTGCTTTGGGTGGTGGCGCGCTTGGCGAGGTGGACGACCACGGCCGGAGCCAGTTCCCGCGCCGGGCCGGGCTCAGCTTTGAGTCGTCCGCGTCGAGGACGACGGGCGGACGAGGTGGTGACGACGAGGTCATGTCGGAGCGCGGGGCTGGGCTGCGACGCAGCATCCTCTCGGATACCCGGCGCACGAGCGTGGGAGCTGGTCTCGGGATCAGCCCGCGCTCGCCCGTTCAGCAGACACAGGGCCAGCCGACACCGATGCGGCCGGCTGACCTGCTCCGCCCCGACAACGCAGAAGACGCAAGCGCCGCCCATGCGTACTCGCAGCCCGAGCCTCTACGCAAGGATGATCGGCACGGCGTGGTCACGGCGGAGAGCTTGCTCGGGCTCGAGCGCGAGAGCGGTGAGGCGCCTACCTCGCGCAAGCAGATCGAGGAGTGGAAGGACAAGCAGAAGGAGGCGCAGGCGGAGACGGAGGGAGGTGTCAAGGCGCCACCTGCGTTGGTTGAGGACGTGGTTGTCAAGCCGACGCCCGTCGCACCGGAAGGCGACAAGATGGAGGTCGACCCTCCTGAGGCTGGCAAGGATCCTGTCGCGGTCAAGTCTGTACGTCCCAGTCGCAGTGCCTCAGCTGGGGACGGTGGCATCACATCGGTGCTGTCGGCCTTGGGCAAGACCACACCCGATGTGTCGATGGACGCACCATCCTCTGTGCACACGCCAGAGCGCAGCGGCCCCGCTCCTCGAGTCGACGCCGCGGTGAGTTCAGCCGACAAGTCGACGGACAACCCAAGCTTGTCGCCGGCAATGTCACCCCCTGTCCGGCGTCGTCGCTTCTCACTCTCGATCGACACACCCAAGGACGGGACGCCGTACAGTGGGGGCGTGTTCCCTTCGCCACACCAGCAAGAGTACTTTGAGTACAAGGATGGTCAGGCGCAGTTGCGGACGCGTCCCAAGGGCGGGTCCGTCTCCAGCGGCACGGGCGTGCCTTTCCAGAGCTTGCACCTCCTTCCTGGACTGGGCGTACGAGGCGGCAAGGCTCACACTGTCGCTGGTGGTCTCACGCCGGCCATGAAGCCAGCGTCTGGGCCCATCACCGTACCCTCTCCCTCGCCGGCTGGCGACGGCGAGCTCCTGCCTCCACCGCTTCTCCCTCGCAGCGTGGCCCCGCTCAAGAAGGCGCCCAAGAGCTGGGTCAGCTTCGGCGGGCTCGAATCGTCGCCGCTTCACCACTCCTTTGGTGTGCGAAGGCGGCCCAAGGACAAGAAGGAGAAGGACCGCATGAAGAAGAAGCGGAGTACGGCGGGCATGACGGATATGAGTGGGCGGTCCAAGACTACGATGCGGACCCGGTTGAATGATGATGGCAAGGATGACATCTTGCCCAACATGGACGATGCGGACTCGGACGACGGCTTCAAGAGCGGGTACTTCAACTGCAACATCTACCAGGAGAAGCTTGACAACGACTTTGACTCGGCGGACCCGGTCGAGCACGGTTATGTCGAGCTCCGCGAGGTCGAGCGCCTCTTCGATGTGTGAGTTGTGATCACTGGGCTGGACCGAAGGCTGTCGAAGTTCTGACCGCCCATCTCTTCTCCTTCCAGCTTCATCAACCACATCAACCCGCTCCTGCTCGTGTTCGACCCGATGCTGCATTCGGTGCACTACGTTCGCTCACGATCGGCGTTCCTCACGACCGTCATCATCAGCTTGGCGGCGCGCTTCGTGGACACACAGCGCGATGCCGCCTTGGCCGTCACCTTGAGTCACGTGTGGCTTGACAAGCAACTGCCACGGATCTTGTGTGAAGGCTTCAAGTCGATCGAGATCGCACAGGCCTTCATCGTTCTCGCCATGTTCCACAAGCCTTCCGACTCCCTGGCCGACGATCGGTCGTGGCAGTATCTCGGCTTTGCCATTCGTATCGCCACCGAGATTGGAGTCAACCGGCGCCTCGGACCTCGCGAAGGCGTCAGGACCAGGGAGCCCATGCGCCGACGAGAGCGGAACCGCGAGCGACTCTGGTGCAACCTCTTCCTCTGCGATCGGGTCATGTCTGCTCAGACCGGCCGGCCGTGGACGATCTCGGACGACTTGCTCAGGCCCGAGCTTTCCAGGGATTGGCATACTCAAGACTGTGCCTTACCTGCCGACGCGGTCGTTGTCCACATGATCCGACTGCGCCGGACCTGTGCCAGGCACATTACCGAACTCGACTCCTGGCTGTCCAAGGAACACGCCTCGCTCGGTACCAGCACACAAGCCTTGAGCTATCTTGAGTTCCTTCGGCAGACTGCGCTCACTGATCTCGAGCGCTGGCGCGACTCGTGGAGCGAGACGAAGGCGGGCGCTGAGCCGGCCGGTCTCGAAGCCACCGACTCGGACTGGGGCCCATTCTCAACGCATTGGACGCCCATCTCCAAGCTCTACTATCATCACGCCTGCCTGCATCTGAACAGCTTCGTGCTGCAGGCCATCGAGAAGTACGATCAGCTCCCGACCACGGCACCGACGGCATCCAAGGTGTCCAAAGACTCGTGGAACGCGTCTCTCGAAGTCGTCAAAATCACTCTCGGTCTTGGTGATGGCAAATTGATGTACGCGCCAAATCACCTCATCGTCATGGCGGTGTACGCTGCCATCTCGATGCTACGGCTGCTCAACCGCGACAAGGTCAAGAACCCATGGCTGGATCGCGAAGAGGCTATCTCGGCTGTGCGCTCGCTCATCAAGGCGCTGAACAGTGCTGGCAAGACGCCACAGCATCGGAACGGCGCAGCGGTTCCGTATGCCAAAGTGCTCACATCCGTGCTTGCGCTCTGGGATCCGCCTACGCAGACCGAGGCGCCGACTCAACCGCCAGTCGCCGAGGAGGCGAAGAAGAGCAAGGATCCACCTCGAGCCACTTCGCCCAACCGGAATCGATCACAGTCGGACGCAGCGGCGATGCGCGTGCGACCGCAGCACCGCGACGTGCCGCTGGTATCCAACAATGCCATCGTCATGCCTGCCAATGCGCCACCTCGAGATCGCAAGGGCGACCGCAACAGCCTCGGTTCTGCCCAGCCTTCGAACACGGCGACGAGCATCTTTATCAACTCGAGCATCTCGCCTGCGCGTCCGGCGACGAGCGCGGCGAACCCCACCTTTGGCTCGATGGCGTTCAGCTCATCCGTACCATTGGGTACACCAGAGGGAACCAACCCCTTGACGACGGCGCAGAGCCAATCTCATCCTCATCCGATCGACTTTGACTCGGTCGGCGCCTGGGCAGGTGGGGTGGCGAACGGCGGTCTGCCTACCAGTGATGCCTTTGGCTTGTCACTACAACGTGCAACGGCCAGCGCGCCCATCTCGTCGTTGTCCACGCCTGCGATTGGAGCGGACACGTCGGCTGACCTCTCGGCCAGCTTGAGCATGGACGCTCCTGCTCAGAGTGGCACAGCTCAGTCCAATTCCGCCCTTGGCGCACCATTCATGAGCCTGACCATGCCCAACCTGATGGGGCTCAACTTGCCGGGTGTCAACATGCCGAGCTTCTTGCTGAGCCGCAATGTGGCGCCGAGCACAAGTTCTACCGCGGCGGCGGCGCCGAGCAGTGCGGGCCCCACGATGATGAGGCAACCACATCAGCAGCGGCAAAGCGGGACTGGCTTCCTGGACTCGGTGGGGGGTTTGGGCACCAATGTGATTGGGAACCAATCCTTGGACGAGGCCTTCTTCAACTTTGGCGCGCCGAACGCCACCGCGGGAGCCGTTGCTGAAGCATGTGAGTTCCCCGTCGTGGTTTTCTCTTGTGAGTATGTGCTGACTCTACCGTAATGCCTTGGTCCTCACAGCAACCGCAGGTGACGATGGAGAGCGCGATCGACTGTGGGACTACCTCAGCGGATTCGATAGCTCTGGCAACGGCGTCACGAACGGATTCTGGCCACCCCAGCAAGCATCTTGGAACTCCTTTTCTTGAGTGGAAGGGGACTCGGTCGACAACCCAAACTCATACAGACAAGCATCCCGTCCTAGGCAACTCATCAAACGACACGCGTTTCAAGCTCAATCTACTCATTCGACCTAGACATCTACAATGCGTGCAACTCACCTCAACTTTTGCCACTTCGATTTCAACTTTTGCCCACAACTTGCGGCCTCAAGCAGATCGCTCGTCGGACATGGACGCGTATCCCCGACTCGTCTTCGGTTTCAATCATCAGGGCGGCCTCAACTATACACCTTGTCACGGTGGTCGACAGTCAGTGATACGCGGCGCGGGACAGGTGGCAGGGCGCGGGTTGGCATTACTATCCCGTGCACACCCTTGTCACCGGCCATTCGACAACTACTCGGACGTTCCCGCCTCGCCTGCGATCCATCCATCAAGCACTCATCAAGCACTCATACCGACGGCTCTCTTGGGCTTTCACACACCATCCGGCATCGCGACTTTGCTTCTCACCTCCCCTGTTGCCACAATATCAGGTTCGTGCCCTGTCTTGGTCGGCCGTACAGACATCCAGATCGCAGTGCCGATCCTGGTGGCAGCGGCGGCGGCCAGCGCCGATAAGTAGATGCGCTGATGTGTTCTCGGATCACGCTAACACACTCTCCTCCCTTGTTCATTCCCTCTCTTCTTCATCCCCAGCCATCACCTTCCAGACTCTGCCGTATCTACTCCATCGGCGCTCAAGGTGACGGCGTTTGGCAGTATCGTCGGCTCGGCTGTGCGCCTGCAGCGCATCATGCGCACTGATGCGACGAGGATGGGATCGACGCGGGGGCGGATGAGAAAAGGACATCATCGTCATGGCTCTCGAGTCACGCGCGGCCGCCCTGCTACCCTTTGTGAGTGGACTCCTCTCCCGAGCGGCGCATGTTAAGGTCTCGTCACTTACTTGTCTTCGTGCCTCATGCTGTGCACAGGGTGGTATATAACGGGATGCTCGTCGACGCGTCCTTTGCCAAGTGGGCAAGGCTCCTGCCCTCGACCAAGCATCACCGACCTTCGAGCCGCGCGCCATGGCCGACGTCCTCAGCTCCTACTCGCCTTCCTTCTTCCAAGACCTGCCCTCCATCGGCAAGGCCGCCGACTCGTTCGCGGCCCTGGGCGGCATCACCAAGATCGACGATGCCCTCGAAGCCGTCGCGATGCGTCACGACGAAGGCGTGACGAAGCGCATTGGCGTCCAGCTGCTCCATCGTCATGCCACCCTCGACGAGGACGAGGTCATGCTGGCGGTGGGCAACACGACGCTGCCTGTCAAGCGCGGCGAACTGGCCGCTGCCCAGCTGGCCAACATTGTGCCGACGGTTTGGGGTCTCAAGCCGCGCGACGGCCACAAGGACCAGCACAAGGAAAGGACGACGACGACGAAGCGGACCTCTTCGTCCCGCTCGAATTCGCCCTCGTCAGCGACGCCAGCGCGATGCCAGTCCCCACGCCCGCCCTCACAAAGGACATGGCGGCCCTCCTCCGCGCCTACAGCCTCGACCGCACCCTCGGCCTCGCCATCCTCCCCAGCAACACGGACGAGGCAGGCCTCGAGCAGACGTTTGGCCGGGCCAACGTCCTGCCTGCCGGCTTGCTCGCGGCGGGGGATGCCAAGACGGTCGAGGTGATGTGGACGATGTGCCGCCCGGGGATGCAGCGCGGCTGTCGGCAGCGGTGTGTGCAGCGGTGCATGGGCGGGGTGTATACCAACCATTTCCAGTATCATCCCAGTGAGTGCTTGGCGGCCATTGGAGGAAGGTGTCAAGGGACGCGTTACTGATCCTGTGTCTACCTACAGTCAGCGAGCACGTCACGGACAGCTAGGACTTGCCAGAAGCCAAGTATTCGCTCAAGAACTCGAGCTCGTGCGCTCCGAAAGCCGCCAAGGATCTCAAACATTCGCCTTCTACCGTCACCCTTCTAATCAAGTCTCGCGCGCGATCAGGATCGACGCAGATATTAGCACCGAGAAGTACCCAAATGTGGTCGTCATGATGTGTGTGTGAGTTGAGAGGTTCTGTTTGCCAGTGGCCGACCGCAATAGGGTCTTACTACAAGAGCCGAGAGAGGTTTTGGAAGGGGGGCGTGGCTGGACGCTGATGATGGACGGGAAAGAACGTCGAACAGGAGCTACGTGAGGTTGGGTTGGGGGGATGTCGAGAACAGAGGAGGACCTCAAGTTACCGAGATTCGTGCCTGTTTTTGTGTGGATAGCCCGGGATGGCGCCTTGCTGGTTTGGTGTCGGTAATAATGGGTGGATTTGGGTGCCGGACTGTCAGGCCGCATCGATCCGGATCGCGCCGAGTCGGACGGAGCGCGACAGCAAGCTCTCACTGGCCCCAGTAGCCGCCACGCGCGCCTCCGTACGGGTACGAGTTGCCGTAGCCAGAGTTGGCAGAGTGCTGCTGGCCGTAGTTGGCGTAGGCCTGGTAGTACTGCTGCTGCGTCGTAGGCTGCTGCTGTTGCGGTTGCTGGGGCGCCTGGGGCTGTTGCTGGCCCTGCTGAGGCGCCGACGGCTGCTGGCCGACGCCGCCCGTCTGCTGTGCCTGCACTTGGCCGCTCTGGCCCTGCGACTGCGAGCCTTGCGGGTTGCCACCGGCGCCAGCACCTTGTCCAGCTCGGCCGCCCGCTCCGGCGCCCTGTTTGCCATTGACACCAGCATCGTAGCCGCCGCGACCATAACCACCGTCCAAGCCGGACCCAGCACCGCCCGCGACGCCCTTTTGCGCGCCACTCAAGTTCGGGTTGGAACCCAGGGCGGGGTTGCCGCTGGACGGAGGCATGTTGCTCTGGTATCCTCCCAGACCTTGCAAGCCGGACTGGCCGTAGAGCTTAGAGTAGTCCGTGCCACCGACGCCACCGCCGAGGCCGAGGTTGCGCTGCTGAGCGAAAGCGGCCGCCTGGCTGTCATAGCTGCCCGCACCGGAGAGGGACAGGTTCGAGCCAGGAGTCTGATGACTGTTGTGCTGATGCGTGTGGTGGCTGCCGTAGTGACCCTGGCTGTGGCTCTGGTGGCCATAGCTGCTCACGTCGGACTGGGGAGCCGTCTGGCCGTATGGAGAGGCGAGGCCCGCCGCAGGCGTCGGCTTGGCAGTGTGCTGGTTGTGGTGCTGGGGCTGGTTGGGCTGGCCGTAGAGAGGGTAGCCGTATCCGCCACCGGCACCCGGCTGGCCGTAGTGCTGGAACTGGTTGGGCAGGTAGTAGTGAGGGTAGTAGTAGGGCATCACGCCCGGGAACTGCTGGGCGGGAGCAGCCGCCTGCTGCTGTTGCTGAGGCTGCTGAGGCTGCTGTTGAGCTTGCTGCGGTGCGAGACCAGGAGCACTCAGACCCTGGTGTCCGAGATGCTGTGGCTGTTGTTGCTGTTGGGACGCTCCCAGGTGCGAGCTGTGTTGCGCAGACACCTGCTGGCTGTCAGCCGACGCGCTGTGGGCTTGAGACTTGTCGTCCGTGCTCGAGTTGAAGGTCGAGTTCTGGTCATAATTGCCGTAGAGGGATGCGAGTCGCTGGGCATCGATGTTGCCATACATGGCAGCGTACTCGCTGAGCGAGCCGGTGGCGTTGCTCTGCTGACCGGGCTGCTGTGTAGCTTGTTGCTGGGACTGAGCGCCTTGGTCTTGAGCCTGAGTCTGCTGACCCTGCTGGCCAGCATAGCCGTACGCGTTCGTTGCCTGCTGCTGAGTCTGCTGTTGAGGCTGACCGAACGCGTCCTGCTTGTAGCCTGGGTACGCGTCCTGAGCCTGTTGAGGGGCTTGCGCGGCATTGTGCGATTGAGCAAAGCGGTCGCCGAAGGGGGCGGACGGAGCTTGCGCTTGAGTTTGAGCAGGAGCGACCTCGGCGGCTGCAGGGACAGCAGCAGGCTGCTGGACGTCGGCGGTCGGCCTGTAACAAGTCAAGTGTCAGCCATTGTACCTCGACAGGTCAGCAAATTGCTACTCACGCGTTGGCAGGGACATCGTCCTCAGGAGCATCGAGGAAGTTGAGCGAGCCAAACTTGACACCGAGGCTGTCCATCCCGGGCGCCGTCGAGCCGAACGAGACAGGCGCGTCCTGACGCGAGCGTTGAGGTCGCTGGCCCACGGCACCACGACCGACCGCCGGCAGAGGGCCAGAGGCGCGTGCCGCACCGACGGGTGCGACACCGTCCGCATCTGTGTGCACTGGGTCGGAAGCGGTTGCTCCAGCAGAGTCCTCTTGAAGCGCGGGCGCTGCGGATTCTGCCTCGACAGCCGGAACGCTGACCTGGGACAGGTCGCCCTCGACCAAAGCCGTCGTAGAATCGACCGTCTGGTCGTTCCAGGGCGAAGGATCTTGGCTGGCAGCTGCGGGCTCCTGGGCAGCTGCCTCTGGGGCGGCAGCCTGAGCCTTGGCAGGTTGTACCGTCGCAGCGGCAGCTGGAGGCGGAGGCTGCACGGGCTTCGGTGGCTCTTGCGGACTGCAAAAAGGGCGCAAAGAGGCGATGAGACGGAGCAAAGTCTTGACTGCGCCTCCCACTCTGAAGTCATACTCACGTTGCGATCTGAGCCCAACTCTTTGTGGCCCCCTTCGGGATCAAGCCCGAAGACTTTGCCTGTTGACCGGGGACCTTGACGGCGGGAGGACTGGCGACGCTCGATGGGGCCGCTGCCGTCGTGGTGGAAGCATCGTCCCACCCCGTGGCCGTCGTGCTCGAGAGCTCTGTTCCGTTTGCCGTCGTGGCCGTCTCTGCCGTCGAGACAAGGTCGGCCCAGTCTGTGCCAGCATCAGCATTTGCTGCGCTGGAGCCGGCAGCCGCTGCATCCGCACTGGACTTGGCTGCCACGGCATCGGCCCAGGATTGGCCACCCGAAGGCGTTGAGCTGGCAATGGTGTCCTTTGTGACGGCCTCCCCGCTGGGAGTACGTTGAGCTCCATTGACTTGAGCTCCACCACGGCCGCCGCCTCGTGCCACTCCACCGCCGCGTCCACCGCGAGCTGTCAAGAGCAGGGAAGATGGGGATTGTCAGTGCACCTGGCCGCGTTGGGAGACGCGTTTTGGACGTACCGGCACCTCGGCCGCCACGAGCGCCTCGGTCAGCGACACCGCCTCGTCCTCCACCGCGAGCTGTGTATCCGGCCCCGACGCCCTGTCCGCCGACGCCGGCGGAGGAGGCGACCTGGGCTGACCGCTCCTTTCTGACGTCCTTCTTGGTCTTGACGGAGGAGAACTGTTCGGCGTGGCCTGTGGAAGCAAGGGCACTGGTCAGCAAGGGGCGTGAGTGTGTGTGCGTGTGCGCACGCACCTTCGCTGATCCGTCCGACGGCGAGCTCGACCTCTCCGCCGGCCTCCTGGAGGACAAAGAGGAGGTCCTCGTCGGTCCAGTCTGGGAAGAGCTCCTTGAGGAGGGGCAGCTGCTGCGAGTACTTTGCGCGCAGGGCCCGCACCTCCTCCGTGTCTGCCGACGTGTCTGGTGCGGCGGCGGTGGTGAGTGCGGACGCGGCGGAACCTGTGCCGGCATGGAGGCCGTGATTTGCTCGATGTCCTCCCCGTCGTGCGTATCCACCGCGCCGGGGTGCGGGCGAGGCTGCGGCGTGGCCTTGTGACTGTCCGACTGTTGTCGACATGATGGGCGCGATGGCGGATGGGAGAGATGAGCACGGCGATGGTGGTGGTCGTCCGGGTGGACGGGCGGCCATCCAGCATGGCAAGGGGGGCCGTCTTCCACGCTGCTCAGGAGGAGCATCCACCACGCAGTGTCAGAGCGCAACACACACACACACGCCTGCCAGCGCACCAAGCCGCTGCCTTGCCGTACACGTCGGCACACTCGGCGTGCTCATCCTCAGCGCCCTCGTCCTCATCTTCGTCGACAGCCGTGCCGAGTCTCAGCAAGGAGGAGGACCGAGCAGCCGCACTAGCAGCCAGCCAGGCTCACCCACCTCACCACCATCATCAGCACACACACGCACAACACGCACGCACGACTCCTTCAGCAGGCAGCACAGCACCACCTCGTCCATGGCATCGCAGTGGCCAGCATGCTCACCATCGCATGAACCCACCTACGAGTACACCGCGACGAAGGGAGAAAGGGTCGAGGCTCTCCCACTCTCAAACACCTCGCCGCAAGAGCAAGTCGCGTGATCGCACTCGGCTCAACCGGCCCGACGGCCGTCGCCGCTTCGCCACTTCGAGAGGACATTGCCACCGACAGGCATGTTGCTTGAAACGGTACAAGTACAAGGACGCTTGCGCGCAGTATGGGTGACAGTCGGAAGATGGGCAGACGGGCGGCGTCCTGGTTGAGGACCTTCAGGCAAAGTGAATGCCCGCATCGTGCTGCATAGATAAGAGGAGGGGTAGGTGCGATGTCAGTCGAGAGACACGCCAACGTCAAGGGATGCCGAGGTACAACTCACAAATGCTGCCAGCAACTTGAGCAGGTCGTCCACGTCCATCTTGGCCGCACGGTTCTCCGCAAAGCCCGTCGCGTTGAGCACGTCGTCGACGCGGGAAGAGAACGACTTGCTCTCGTCAATCAGCTGCAGAGAGACACGGACGGCGTCAGTTCTCCAAGCTCTACACCGTATCAGGCTGGCGACACTCACAATCTCCTTCTCCGAGCACCAGCTCCTCCAGTTGGCCTCGAGCATCTCTAACACACCCTTGGCCCCAAAGAACGACGCCCGAACATGCTTGTTCCGCCGGCTGAACACGATGCGCGTCAAGCCATCAAACTCCTCAAATCGCACCTCGGGCGGAGGGTTGATCGGCGTCACCCGCACCACGCTCGACTCGACCTGCGGTGGCGGCCGGAACGAGTTGCGCGACACCTTCATGATGTGGTCCACCTTGGCGTACAGCTGCACGTTGGCCGAGAGGCGACACCACATGTCCGTGTCGGGCCGAGCGACGAGTCGCATCGCGAACTCGCGCTGGAACATCAGGATGGCGCAGCGGAAGAGGGGCCGGTGGGAGAGCAGCTTGAATACCAAGGGAGAGGAGATCTGGCAAGAGATGGAAAGGCCGTCTGTCAGTCAGCCCTTCCGTCGCCTACAAGCGCCCTCCATACTCACCTGATACGGTGTGTTGGAGATGCAGACATCAAAGTACTCGAGCTCCGTCTTGCAGAAGTCGCCAAGCTGGATATGCAGTTTCCTCGCCAGGGCTCTGTATAGAGATCTCGGCTTGTGGTAAGAGACGCGCCCTGGCCTCCGGGTCCAGCCCAGAAGCTACTCACGTTGCTTGTACGCGTTTTTGCACCTCCATAGCCATGCGCGGGTCCATCTCGACGGCCACCAAGCGCTTGCACTTCTCGAGAATGCGAACCGTGAGGTTGCCCGTACCCGGACCGACCTCGAGCACTTGGTCCGTTGGCTTGAGATTGGCCTTGTCCACGATGCTGTAGGATGAGATAGGACAGGTCAGAACCACCGCCGTGTGTGGACTACCAGGCTACAGCACACTCACGCTTGGGCAACGAGCGGGTTCTTGAGGATGTGCTGGCCAAACTCGGACGTCTTGAAGAGGGGGTTCTTCGTCGTGGGCCCTCCCGAGCTGCTACTGCTGGCGCCCTTGCCACGGCTGCCCCCAGCGCCGCCCGACTTCATGCGGACGGAAGCGGGCGCAATGTCGTGCTGGCGATACATCTTGTCGGACACGGCGCGCGGCATGTTGGGCGAGCGTGTGCGGTCGCTGTGTACGTCCAGATGAGTGATGGTCGTTGTCGAGCAGCAGGAGCGTCTCACCAGCTCGAGCTCAATGGCGCCTCCATGATTTTTTCTGGCCGTCGCGTATCGGGCGGAGTGAAGCCTTGCTTGCTTCCTCTGCCTCGACCAGCCCACCATCAACCACGGCGCCCACCATCCCGGCAGCGCCAGAGGCAGCTTCAGCAGCAGCAGCGGCCATGGCGAAGGCAGCGAAAGCGACGAAGAAGTTCGTCAGCCGCAAGGTGAGCCGTCTGCCTTGCCAGTACATCGAGGCGTACACAATACTGACCCACTCTCATACCTTTCCCTCCCGCCCCAGCTCAAGGGCGTCATCAAGGACCGCAGGGCGTTCAAGAAGAAGGCGGCACCGATCATCAAGGCCAAGAAGGAACGCGAGGCCAGGCTGGCCAAGCGCGGTGGTCGGAAGCAGGCTCGCGGCGAGGAGGAAGACCTGCAAGAGGACGACTCGGAGGACGACGACGACGACGACGGTGCGGACGATGACGGGCAGGCAGTGTGAGTCCATACGAGCGCGTGAGCTCATGTTGAGCTATGCTCATCTTAATCACGTCTTCTTTGGCTACCCAGCGGCGCCATGAGCGTCGAGGACTTCCTCGGCGGCGGCTTTCGCAAGGGAATGGACGAGCACGAAAGCGAGGACGATGACGAGGCCGAGGACGGTCCCGAGGACGACGAGGATGAGGACCTGGACGACCTCGACGACGTGGAAGGTACGCCGAGAGCTCGAGAACAAAGTTGTGAATGATGGACTGACATCCTTGCTCACTTTTAACGCAGATGAGGCCAACGTGATGAAGGCCGAGCTGGCCAAGCTCAAGGAGAAGGACCCCGAGTTTTTCAAGTTCCTGCAAGAGAATGACCAGGAGCTGCTCAACTTTGGCCAAGACGAGGACGGAGATGCAGACGAGGACATGGACGCTGATGATATGGATGACGATGACGAGTCTTCGGCCGGGGCAGAGGTTTCCAAGAAGCGTGCGGGTCCAGGGAGGGGACCTCAATTGGTCACCAAGAAGCTCCTCACTCAGTGGAAGCGTGCTCTCATTCAAGTAAGTCTCCTCGCCTGTTCCGCCTCCATGCCTCTCATGCTGACTCTCACTATCCTTTCGCCGCCCAGAATCACTCGATCAGGTCTCTGCGCAAGTTGTTGCTCGCTTTCCGAGCCGCCGCGCGATCAGATGCGCAAGACGACAACGAGGTCGAGCTGGCGTACAGCATTGACAACTCTGAGAGTGCGTATGATGTCCTTATACATTGGACGCTGTGATGCCTCCAGAAGTACTGATCCTTCGTGTTCCTACCTCCTCACAGTGTTCAACAAGGTCGTGATGACGACGATGCGCTTCACACCGGTCGTGCTGCAACATCACCTTCCATACAAGCAGCTCGCCAACGGAAGATTGTGAGTACATCGAGCGCTCGTACAGCTGTACGTCATGCTTCTAGCCATAGCTGACGCCTTCGACTCGTCTTTGTTCAGTAAACTACCTACGAACGACAAGAAGTTCGGCCTGCTTCAGGCTGCCATCAAGTCGTTCACCTCGAACCTGGTCCATCTGCTCAAGACCAACCCTGACTCCGATACCGTGCTCGAGGTGGTCACCGAGAGCTCGAAGATGATCCCATACATCGTACCAATCCGATCCAGTGGGCAAGAGTACTTGAAGGTGAGCAACGGTAGCTCTGGCTTGGTGCAGAAGGTCTCATACTGAAGTCATCTTTCCTCGATAGACATTGATCAACTTGTGGTCAACGGCGCGCGACGACGTGAGGATATCGGCCTTCCTTGCCGTTCGCAAGGCAGCCATGGCAGGTGACGCCGACTATTTGGATCTCGCACTACGAGTACGTGGACTCGTCTCCCTTATTCGACTGACAGGAAGACTGAGCTGCCTCTGACTACACAGAACACATATCGCGCCCTCATCTCGAGCTGCAAGCAGACGACAATCTACAATCTGCCCACGATCAACCTGATGAAGAACTCGGCCACCGAGCTATTCGCGCTCAACAGCTCGGCCTCGTATCAACACGCCTTCGGCTATCTGCGCCAGCTTGGCATTCATTTGCGCCAGACGCTCAAGAATACGCGTGCGACGAAGGAGGCCCGGCTGGCGGTGTGCTCGTGGCCGTACATTCACAGCCTCGACTTTTGGTCGCTCGTGCTCGCCAAGGCTTGCGATGTTAAAGCGCGGGAGAGCAAGGGCGAGGAGGGCGATAGCGTCATGCAGCCGCTCATCTACCCCCTCGTCCAGCTCGCCATGGGCGTCATCCGACTCGTACCAAGCTCGGCGTACATCCCGCTCCGACTGCATCTCCTGCGGTCCTTGATCCGGCTCGGGCAGCGGACGGGGACGTACATCCCTCTGTTCCCCTTCTTCACGCAGTTGCTCGGCGCGGCCGAGTTCCAAGCGGGCTCGTCCAAGGGCAAGGGCAAGCTCAAGGGCTCGACGCTCAAACCGCTCGAGCTCGACACGACGCTGCGCGCGGGCGAAGCCTACCTCCGGACGCACGTCTACGCCGACTCGGTCTCGGACGAGCTGATCCACCTGCTCACCGAATTCCTGGCCACGCACGCGCGCTCCATCGCCTTCCCGGAGATGGTCCTCCCTTTCCTCGTCCAGGCCAAGCGCAGTCTAAGGACGTGCACCCACGCCAAGCTGGCAAGCAGCCTCAAGGCGCTGCTCGAGAAGACGGGTCTTAATGCGAGCTGGGTGTTGGAGCGGCGGGCCAAGGTGTCCTTTGCGCCTGCTCAGACGGAGCTTGCGAGTCGCTTCTTGGAGGATGTCGAGGGGGAGGCGCCATTGGAGAGCGCGGTGAGGTTGGCGCGCAAGGTGCGCGAGCAGAAGAGGCGCTTGTTGGAGCAGCAGGGTGTCGAGCCGCCCAGGCGTCGGTGAAGCGTGCGTCTTCTCTCATTCGTTCCGATACCGACGCAGGGCTCTCTAGTCTTTCAAGGTGTGAATCCAGGTACAGGTACACTGAGGGCAAGTAGATGACGCAGATCCGTGTCTACGAAGTCAAAGGAGCCGGCGCCTGCGCCTGAACCGCACCTTCGGATCTTGAGCTGGCGCGTCTTGCTCTGCGCGCTCTCCAAGCCCGCCAGAGGAGCACACTGTTGAGCGCTCCGACAAGAGCCAGGAAGACGGCGCTCACAATCGTGCCTACATAGCCACCCGGCCCGTCTCCAAACGCCTGTAGGCCGGCAAGGGCCGAGGTGGTGATGGCGATGATGGAAGTGGCGACGATGACAATGGTCGAGTGGCCGAGGGAGAAGTACAGGCCGGTCAGGATGGGCGCGTGCATCCCGTGGACGAGCTTCTGCCGCCATGTTGGGGGCGAAGCTTGCTGCCGTCCGAGATCCTGATGTGCTTCTTCTTGCTCGAGAGCGAGAAAGCGTCGGATGGAGTTGTCAATGGCGCTGTTGCAGTGCAAGGTTAGTGGAGCTCAAGCATCAGTGCAACTGTCGACTACTTTCTCGTCCGAAGAGGCAACGTACCTGATATGATCCGCGTCCAGACCGTGACGCAGGCCCGTCGTCCAGGCGAGAACGGCGAGAACGAGGTCGGACCGGTGTCGCGATGTGATAAATACGATGGCTGTGATCGCCCAGATGGCAGCGTTGGCAAGGATGCCCGCGCCGATGAGCAAGACTGACTGTCGGAACAGTGTCGATCTGTTCTTGAGCGTTTGACAGCGCCGAAGGAATGCGGTCAAGCACCGACGCGTGCGATTCGTATTTGAAGATTGTGCTTGGTCGGAATCCGGGTTGAGAGCTTGCCTCCTCCTCCGACTATGCCAGCTCTGTGCTGCCTTGATGATCCAGACCGCGAGGGTGACGAGGATGAAGAAGCCGACGATGCCGGCGCCGATGTAGCCGAGCTGGTCGCTAGCGGCTGCCCAGAATGCCCACCAGTGACCCGCCGGGGATCGTGCGCTTGGAGGCTCTACCGCGGCCGCGTTGGCGCAAGCGGCGCATTGAGCGGCTGCAATGCCGAAGACTTGGACGACGCAGATTGCAAAGGCGAGGATGACGGACAAGAGAGTGAGGTAGAGGGCTGTCGTATTTGCATCGAGGCCAAGCTTGGAGCGCGTCCTGGGTGCATCATCGGCGGTGTCATCGTGGGAGGCCTCCGGCGGATGTGCTGGGTCTGTGCGCGGCTTGTCTGAGGATGTTGAGCCATGCCGAGGCGCGAGTAGGCGTTGATCATGAGCACGCTGTCGCACGAGTCGACGAGGACCATGCTGGCGGTGAAGAGCAAGGCGAGCATGATGACTCGGCCACTGGCCGGTGTCTGTCCTGCTACCGAAGCGTCCGTCTCGACATCGTCCGGGCGGCGCTGGGCGACAGCGGCGACACTGAGCAGCGTGATTGTGCTGGCGGTGTCAAAGCCCAGTCCAAACAGCACGCCTGTGATGACAAGCGTCTGTTAGCACACCAGGGTTGCTGTCCAGCGCGTCTCTGTGATGCTCACCAATGGGATATAGCTGATAAGGCCGCCTCACCGCACGCAGGAGCGGCAGGACGAGGCGGGTGAGAGCACCCGTGAAGTGCGCCTTGTCCCTGCGCGTCTCGACCGCGAGCTCGGCGTTGTCCTTGCCATTGTCGGCAGCCTTGCGCTCGACGTCGTCGCCTGTCATCGTTGTCGTTGGCAAGAAGGCCATCCGTGCGCACAAGTGGGTGTCGACTGTCGAGAGCCAGGGTCCGACCCATCCGGTGTTCTGAGCCGGCCCGGAGCGGGGACATCGGGCCCCGATGTCGATCTCAGTCCCCCTCTCGTTTATAGGGGCGCCTGCAGGCTTGGATCTCATCGTACACGCTGACCACGACCACGAGCACCAGCACATCAGCTTACTCGCGCCATCGACGACGCTGCTCGGAGCGACGGTGCGCACGAGGGCTGCCTCAACCCACGCGCGACGGCGCCTTGACGACTCCTTGACGACCCCTACGAATCCGTAACGACACCGGTAACGACGCAACGACACGACCCTTTCGCAATGCATCACCCTCAAGACGTCCAGCAACATCAACCTCGACGCGCCCCTTGGATGAGGCCCGGGCGCAGCCCAGTCTCATCCCACTGGACCCTGGCATCGATGCTACTCGGCCTTATCCTGCTCCTCAGCGTGGTCGGCGCCCACGTCGGCGTGCAGGCCGCGCCCGTCGTCCTCAAGAACGGCATGGCAGCACGAGCACCGCAACCTCAACCAGCCGCACGCATACCCCAAGAAGTCGAACGCGCGATGCGGGTAGCAGCGCGCGTGCAGCCCTCGGCCGTCCCTCTTCAGCCCCGAGTCACACAAGCGCCCGAGGCGCGCAATGTGGGCTCGCAGCGCAAGGAGGACCTGGATGCCGTCCTGCGCTGGTACGAGGAACGCGGCAAGCGCTTGCCCACGGCCGTGCGACGCGACGAGCAGCCGTCGGTGCCCCTTTCACAGCTTGGCCCGCCCAGCTTCCCGGCCCAATACCCTTCGTGTGTCAAGTGCGAAGCCAAGTACAGCTCGCTCAGCAGTTGCATGGAGGCGAGCGCCGTCTTCCGTGAGTGAGGGCTGCCATACCGATACATGACCGACTCGCCTGACTCTTGCCATCGCTTTACCTCTTCAGAGAACGCGACGAGCATCTTCAACAACCCACTCAGCTACATTGCCGTGGTCAAGTGTGCTTGCACGGACACGTTCCAAGCCGTGAGTATCTCATCCAGGGCTCCTGATGCTCCCTGCTTACCGGGCCATGTGACTGTGCCAGGTGTACCCGCAATGTCTCGACTGCTTCCAGCACACGAACCAATGCTGGTACCTCGGCACAGATCCCCAAGGTACGGGCGCGCCAGAGATCATTTCGAACATTCGCAACATTTGCGGCTTTGGGTCTGCGCTTCTCGGCGGTGTGGCGTCGGCAAACGGGATGAATGGCACGGGCACGACCACGGTCCGGCCCAGCGTCATTGGCACGTACACCGACGTCGGGGCGACCGACTATCGGCCTGGCTACAATGACCAGAGCACGGGGCCGATCTTTGGGAGCGCGTCGAGGCAAGAGGTGCCGGCTGCTTTGCTCTCCGTTGGGATGGCCGCTGTGCTTGGCAGTGCCATCCTGACTCTCTCCCTGTGAGGCCCGACTGTAACATATCCTTCCCCTTCTCGTCTACGGTGGACTTGCTCCTCTGCTCTGTGCGGTTGCCCTCGTCGTCCAATGCCATCTGTTTATAGCTCTGTCGCGATGGGACCGTTCGGATGGGTAGCGTAGGAACGGATGGGCCCGGCGATCTTCTCGAGGTCGACAGCAGTTGCCACTCCCTACTTTGGCCCGCCCCGAGCGGCCGGGGCGCGCCCAGTAGTGCCCACTCCTTCGTACGCTGGTGGGAGCACGACCATCGCCCGCATCTCAGCACCGACCACAGCACACCAGGGCGAGGCAAGGCACCCTTGGCTCGCACCGCCTGGCACCACGGCAAGGTCGACCCGCGACGCGGCGACGAGGGACGCGGCCTGCTTCAGCGTACGCAACGTCGACTTGGGGCCTGTGGCTTCGCGCGCCGGGTGCTGCCACCCAGTGGGAAGCGACGACGCGTCCCCAAGTGTCCTCGTCACCGTCACCATCTGCCATCGTCAAGAAGGCGAGCGTCACCTGGACAAGGTCGCGGACCGCGCACTCGCCTCGTAGCGTCTGCTGCTTCTGCGCACGCTGCGTGTGGCCCAGCGGCGGCGAATCGAGCTGGTAGCAGGTGACCGTCCTCGAGGCGTGCGCATCGAGGAACGCGCGGACCCACCGCCCAAGGACGGGCACCACCCCCGTCACTGTCCCCCTCTTCAACATCGACGACGCCCGTCAAGACACGCTTGACGCCTTGCAGCCATGAGTGGCCCCAACCCGACACGCGCGCGCGCCGCCAGCAGTTCCGGCCAGAGGCGCACCACCGCAGGCTCCACGGGCGATGCTGCTGCTGGTGCTGCGTCTGCATCGACGACGTCCACAGCGCCCACCTCGACGCAGCCTTCCAGATCGGCAACCCACACCCGCGCCTCCTCGGCCGCCTCGACGACGACGACGGCTTCAGCGCCCGCCTCGGGCTCCATGTCGTCGGCAGCACAGACGCCGCCTTTGACCATGGCAGCCGTCGCAGCCCGCGCCGCTGGCATCCCAGCGCCCCACTCGGGACCCTCCTTCATCTCGTCTGCCATGGCGGGCACGGGCAACCCTTCAAGCGCATCGAGTCAGAGCCAGAACAAGCCTCGTCGCCAAAGCAGTGCCAATGCCTCCTCCCACCAGCACCCCGTGTTGGCTTCAGGTCCAAAGGCGCGCAAGTCGTCGGGCTCGGTGTCGAGTCAAGGTCACGGTACTTCAACCGACGTGGGCACGTACAGCAACGGAGCCGGAGCCATAGGCAGTAGCAGCAGTGTAGGTGGCAAGCCACGTCGGTCCTCCTCCTCGATCAGCTCCTCGTACGACTTCAGCGCGGGTGGCCGAAGAACTGTCAGTGCCGGCAGCAAGTCTACCACGACCTCAACGAGCGCAGAGGTCTCCACTTCCAACCCTGCCAGTGATACAAATTACAGCGGAACGACTGCGGCACGCCCTCCTCTGGGGACCTCGATCTCATCTGCGACGGTGTCGCAAAGGAGCAGTCCCAAGGACAAGCCATTGGACGGTGGCACCACGAGTGCGATGACATCGACAGCGTCAAGTGATGCGCAGCACGAAGGCTCTGCCTCCAACAGACCTGAGCCGGCGAGAACCAGTGCGATGCCGCCAGACGCCGGCTCAAAAGCACAAGCTGGGGATGATGGCGACGATCAGCTACCCAATGGTGCTCCCAGCACAGCGGAAGAACGTCTGGCTACATCGGCCGTAGAGACAACTACCTCAGTCAAGCATACCAGCCTTGTCCCTCCATCTCAGGGCGACACAGCAGGCTCGAGTACAGGCTCGACGATCAACAGTGCGCGCAGCGGCACCAAGGGTCGCCGCATCTCTCCTTCCGTGGTGGGTCCATCGACATCAGCTGCGAACACAGCTTCCACCGGCGCTGCCGTAGCCGGCGACACGAGCACCTCCTCCGGCAGGACTGGGCCAGGCACGTCCCATGGTCCTCCAGAAAGCAGTGCCATCTTGCCGAATGGCAAAGGTGCCGAGACATCAAACAGCTTCAGCACGGGCGCCAACTTTGGACCAGAGTCACATCAGTCCAAGGCCAGTGAAAACGCCTCATCGAGCGCAAGCCTGGCCCAGATGCGCTTGGCGGCAGTGGCGCCGTCCTCATCATCGGACAGCTCATCACGCGCTCTTGGGGCCGCCTCTCAATCGGAAGAGAGAGCGCCCGCTCTAGAATCGCATCAGGGGTCGAGCGAGCAAATCCCCAAGGGGCCGGACAGCAGCCGGACGGAGGCCGGCAGTGCGAATGTCGTAGAAGAGGACGCCATTTCCGCGTCGGCGAGCAACAGCTTCAGTTCGCAGCCACAGGACCAATCCTCCAGCACACAGCAGCAGGGGCGAGGCGGCATCGACACGGTCACGTCCTCAGGGACCGCGCCCACGAATACGCCAGCGGCTGGCGCAGCTCCGACATCTGCCTCATTCGCCGGTAGCACCAGCATACCCCAGCTCTCGAGCAGTGCCAACGCCGTGCCCCTTCCGAGCGGAAGTACGACTAGCGGCGCCGGCGTCGCCTCCACTCTACCCGTCGGGAGCGTGGGAGGCAGCAGCTTGCCAGCCTACCACTACCACCAACCTCACCATCCCCACCATCACCACTCTCAACATCACCACCACCACTTTGGTGGAGGAGGCACGGCCACGACGCCGCTCATGGGCGGCAGCGGCAGCTCGGCGGCGTACGAGCGTCTCACGACGGAGCTCACATCGAACATCATTGCGTTCCTCACGCCGATTCTGCCGACGGAGGAGGAGTATCGGATCAAGGAGGCGACGCGAAGGCAGCTCGAGCGCCTGGCGTGCCGCGTCAGCCCGGGCGCCAAGCTGTTGGCGTTTGGGAGCATGGCTAACGGATTTGCGCTGCGGAATTCAGGTGCGTCGTGCTCACACCTTTCCTTCCTGTTGAGTACAGAATCTAACAGGCATGTCTCCAATCCGCACAGACATGGACCTGTGCTGCCTCTTGAACAAAAAGGAAGGCGAAGCGGAGGAACGGAGCGCATCCGTGCTTGTTGAGATTCTGGGTCAGCTCATTCGCGAGGAGACGGACTTCAACGTGATGATGCTGCCCAAGGCGCGGATCCCCATCATCAAGATCAGTCGAGGTGCGCAGCCGTTTCTCGAGTCCGCGCTGGAGTTTTGAGCTAACGTGCCTGAGCTTTTGCATGTTGCAGTGCCGTCGCCAGACCTGCCGTACGAGATTTCGTGCGACATTGGCTTTGAGAATCGACTCGCGCTGGAAAACACGAGGTTGCTGCTGAGCTATGCGATGGTCGATCCGCCACGGCTAAGGACATTGGTCCTCTTCTGTACGTACCGCGATCAGCTGGCCTCTCCTCAACGGGCAGTACGACTCACTGAGCTGCTCCTTCTTGCGCGGACCTCACAGTGAAAGTCTGGACCAAGAGGAGGAAATTGAACTCTCCGTATACGGGCACGCTGTCATCCTACGGGTACACTCTGCTTGTCCTGTTCTTCCTCTGCCACGTCAAAAGTGAGTTCGACGAGGTTACGATGGCGCTTCTCCCTCATTCGTGGTACTGACAATCTGCTCTCCACCCATACCAGGGCCGCCAATATTGCCCAATCTGCAGCGGATCCCTCCCAGCCGGCCTCTCAACCCAGAAGAGGTCGAGCTGAACGGACACAACATCTACTTCTACGACGACATCGCGACGCTGCGACAGCAATGGGTCTCGCAGAACACGGAAAACGTGGGCGAGCTCCTGATCGACTTCTTCCGCTACTTTAGCAAGGAGTTCAGCTATGCGCGCGACGTGATCAGTCTTAGGACCGAGGGCGGCCTCATGAGCAAGGACAAGGACTGGACTGCAGAGGTGAGTTCGTGACGGGCCTTCACCCTGTTCAGTCTCACGCGTACTGACTCCGCGGCGTGCCCTTCAGCTCTGCATCGAGGACCCTTTCCAGCTTGGGTACAACGTGTCTAGGACGGTCACAAAGGATGGACTTTACACCGTGCGTGTTCATCATGTAGTGGGTTGCTTTCATTGCACTGACCCACCTTTCCAATCTCCAGATCCGCGGCGAGTTCATGCGCGCCACTCGCATCCTCCTTGGAGGCAAACATCAGCGTATGTCATCACTCATCGCCGAGTTGTGCGAGGAGCGCGAGGACATCATTACACGCGCCCCAGACACGCCCGTCAAAAGGCATCCCAGTCTCGGTCCCAACTCGCGCAACACGAGCGGGTCACATGGTCATGTACCAGCGGTCGGCGGCAGCGCGGCTGGTGTCGCTGGGACAGGTACGGGTCTGCCACCGTTGTCGCTGGGGGGGACCGGTGGACTCGGACTGGGCGTCGCATACCACCACGCTACGGCCGGCACGCTCGCAGTAGCCCAAGGCGGACTCGCCTCACCTCCTACGGCATCAGCAGCGGCGGCGGCGGCCGCGGCTGTGGCAGCTGCAGCTGCAGGTGGGCACGCGGCGGGCCTCATAGATCCGCGATTGATGCGCGAATATCGCGAGTTCTACGATTCGCCGCGCCGCTACGACAGCTCATACGCCAGCGGGCTCGGCGGAAGCTTTGCCTTCGAGGAGATGGCTCGAGGACTCGGTCTCGGTCAGCAAGGATACCGGTCCGTGCCGGCGTACCCACCCACGACGGCAATGCTCCGGCCACTTTCGCAGAACAATGGCCTGGCGCAAAGACTCGGAAGCGGTGGACCGGGGAGCTCGAATGTGCGCGGAGCGTCTGTCAGTGCGACCAGCAGTCGGATTGGGTCGAGCAGCGTCGGCATGGGGTCAGGATCGGATGCGGCCACGCAAGCCGGATCGAAGAGCTCGACGTCGCCGGGTCAAGCGGGCTCGTCGTCTGCATCCAATGGTGCCAGCATGGCTGCGACAGTCAGCGAGAGTGGCCATGGAGCTTCGATATCGGATACGGCCAAATCTGGCTCCTCGACGGGCGCCGCGGTCGGCATCGGCATTGGAGGCGTGCCTGGCACCCAGGTCGACGCGTATGGGTACCCAGTAGATATGGGCTTCACCGGTGAGTCACCAAGCATGCTGCGAGGAGCCTCGAGAGCGTCACGAGCTGACTCGTTTTGATGACTCGCACAGACGCCCTGAGCCGGTCCAAGTCGTTGCCTCGGCCCTTCATCGACGATCATCGCGGCGCGACGCCCCTTCGATCGGAGCCGGCCTCGCCCAAACTGGGACCAAGCACGGCTCCACGAGCGCCAGCGCGAGACTATGGCCAATCGGCGACGTTTCACGCTCTCCAACCTGCCATGGCGGCCATGTCTGTCTCCGGCCCAGTGCCGCCAAGTCTGCAAAGCGGCCAGTCCCCTTCGATGCCCTCGTCGAACGTCGCGGTCCCAACAGCGGGCGCACCGCTCTCTTCGGGAGCAAGCAGCGGCGGCCCGGCCTCGCCCAACTTTGGCGACGCAGTGGACCCGAATGCTCCTGTCTCGACGCCCATGTCGGTTTCCGCGTCGGCGGGCCCAGCGCGCTATATGGGCGGCGGCGTGCCGATGAGTGGAGGGCCACCTGGCTCGTCGATGGCGTGGTCCTACGCACCCGGCTCGTCGGCGGCTCTTGCTGCGGCGTACGCTCAAGCGGCGGCGGCGGCCGCCGTGGCGGCTGCGTATCCCACGTCGGCGGCAGGGGCTGCGGCGGCAGCTGCTTACTCGTACGCGACGGCTTCGGCGGCGGGTGGTGTTCCCGGTGCGCCCGCGCCGTCGTACGCGATCCAGGCATCTCCGATGCAATACGCGCAAGGGTTCATGTACGACGGACACGGGATGCAGCCGGGACATGGTCCTACTTCGGGCTCGGAGCAGATGGTCGATCCGCGGGCGATGGGCACGCTCCCTGAAGGCGGGACGGGAGGGGCCGGCACCGAGGACGTGTTTGGCGTGATGGGCGGCACTCCGCTGATGCCCGCCATGGGATACGGTGCAGGTGGAGCCTTCGTCCCTGGGATGGCTATTCCGCCTCTGTACGGCATGAGTGGCCCAGTCGAGCATGGCTATGCTGGCGGGTCGCATCTGCCCAATGGCGACGAGGTCGGCGACGGCGCGGAGCAGGACGACGACGTCGATGGACGGTCGAGCCGCCGTGGCCGAAAGGAGAGCAACAATGACAGCAACGGCGGCGATGATGGCGAAGGCGCCAACTCGGACCTGTCCGAGGGTACGCTCGATGAGCTTGCAAGATTGTCCGCGCTCGAGGCCAAGGACGAGGACGCTGCCTCTTCGCCGGGCCTGGGTCCGTCGAGGTCGGCGCACGCCACGTCTGGCGGTGCACGTCCGCAGACAACATCACCCCCGGCAAGAACAACTGTGAGGAGCGAGAAGGATGTCCAGGCGCCGACGGCCTCTCCCGCGATCGACATTGCGTCTTCCTCTCAACGCACCTCGGCCTCTCGGGCGGGCTCGCATCACCCGAATGCGACATAAACGGAGCTTCGCGAGCCAGGGTGCCAGGGTGGTGGATATGCTGCATTTGGAGGTGGGCTCCCTGCTTCCCTCCCTCCCTCTCTTGCTCGCTCGTCTGTCGCCGCTGCTCAGAGAGAAAAGAATATTATTGTTGGGCGTGAAGACGTTGGCTGCGAGTTGTGATCGACGGTCAGAAGGCACGATGGGAAGTGCAGAGGTGCCGATCTCATCGCTAGGCCCGAGCTCACGATCGGAGCCTTTTGGAGAGTGGAGGTGATACCTTCGCAACCTCGCCGCACCTAGATGCCCTTCCCACTACCCACCATCACCACTCCACGGCTCACCCATCGCAAGGCGCGCAGGGGAGGACAACATGGACGAGCTCCAGGCGCTCATGGCAGGCGGCTTTGGCAAGCGCCCCAAGGGCCCACAGCCGCAGCAGCCGCGCAAGATTGGGCCGACAGCAGCGCCGCCGAGCGTGGGACCTCAACCGGCTCCTCCTTCCTCAGCGCCTGCGTCGGCTGGCATCAAGAGCGGCGTGGACGGCCATCATGGGAGCGGGAAGCGTGATGAAGGCGCTACGGATGCTCCTACCGCGTCGGCGGCGGCGGCGGTGCCAGATGTGCAGGAGGACGATGGACTCACAGAGGCGGATCGCATGCGCAATGCCGAGCTCGACCGACTCGCGGCTGAGGCGGGTGATAGCGACGAGGACGACGACGATGATGATGATGATGACGGGGTGGAGGACGCTGGAGACGGCGCTGGTCAGTCACGCGTTGCAGGCAAGAAAGATCCCGCTGAGGACGAAGACGAGGAGGATGAGATCGGACCTCCTCCTCCTCCGTCTGCTGCTGCGCACGGAGACGCGGCCCAAGACAGTCTGCCCATCTCGCACGAGGCTCATCTGCGCGACCACACCAAGGTGAGCACAGTGAAGCTAGTTCCAAGCCGGCGACAAGCAGTCGCGCTCATCACTTGATCCTTCTTGCAGACCGTCACGGCGCTTGCGGTGGACAAGTCAGGGGCGAGGGTTGCCACTGGCGCCTCCGACTACGATGTCAAGATCTGGGACTTTGGCAGCATGAGCTCCACGCTGAGACCGCTCAAGACCTTTGAACCAGCGGGGCCATATCTAGTGAACGACCTCGCCTTCTCGCCCTCTGGCAAGTCGCTCCTCGTCATCTCTGCCACCGCCCAGGCCAAAATCTACGATCGTGAGGGCGCCGAACAGCTCGCGATTACCAAGAAGGGAGACGTCTACCTGCGCGACATGCGACACACAGCTGGCCACGTCGCCGAGATCTCGTGCGGCTCCTGGCACCCTACAGAGTCCAACGTCTTCATGACAGCCTCAGCCGACTCCAGCGTACGCTTCTGGGACGCCGAGAACGTGATGAAGCACAAGGACATCATCGTCGTCAAGTCCAAGACGGAGCGTGGGACGCGGACGCGTGTGTCGGCAGCCGGCTTCTCTCATGACGGGCGCACGCTCGTCACCGCCTGCACCGACGGCGCGCTCCACGTCTGGGCAACGAACAGCAACTTTGCCCGTCCAAATGCGAGTGTCGAAGGCGCTCAGGTCCGCCACACAGAAACGAGCTCAATAGCATTCTCAAGAGACAACCGACACTTTGTCACTCGCGGTGGCATGGGCGACGACACTGTCAAGCTGTGGGACGTCCGAGCGTTCAAGAAACCGCTGGCGGTGCACGGTAATCTGCCGTCCGCTTCGGCACGGACCAACGTCATCTTCAGCAGCGACGAACAGTACCTCTTAACTGGCACGGCAGGCTCGGCACCGCCTGATGAAGACGTACCTCATCAACCGGCCGCGCCAAGGGACGGCAAGGGCGGCGAAATCGTTGTGCTTGCACGCAACGACCTATCGGCGGTCCGCTCCTTTGCTCCAGCTGGTACGACGCCAAGCACAAGTGTCATCAAGCTGCTCTGGCATCCCAAGATCAACCAGCTCTTCGCCTCGACGAGTAGCGGCTCGGTCTCGGTCTTCTACTCGCCTGAGCGCTCGGTGCGTGGAGCGCTGCTCTGCGTCGACAGGCACGTCCGCTCCAAGGTCGTCGTCCCCGCCAGCGAATTCACGAGTGCATCGCAGATGACAATCATTGTACCAGCGGCCGAAGCGGCCAACCGCCGCCGACGGCGTACCGATGCGCCGGGCGAATCGGGGCCCAACTTGCTCATGCCCAACGTCGGCGACGGACAGCGGGAGAGCGAGGCGGCGAAACGGAGACGACTGGAGAAGATGCGTCAGCAACCCAATGGTCCTGCCCATCTGCCAGAACGGCCGCTCAAAGGTCCTGGCAAAGGTGGGCGTATTGGCGCCGCCGCGACGCAGCACATGGTGCAGAATATCTGGAGGGACAATTCGAGGAGCGAGGATCCGAGAGAGTGCGTACCGAATTGTTGCTTGCCTGGCACAACTCAGTTATCTATGGGTACTCGTATGCTGATCCGAAGCGCCCTTTCATTTGTACCTTTCATACTTACAGAGCACTCCTCAAGTATGCCGACCAAGCCGAGCAAGACCCCAAGTGGACCGCTGCGTGGAAGGCGACACAGCCAAAGCCGATCTTCCGAGCCGACGACGATGAGGATGGAACTGAGAAGAGGCAGGACGTTGACAACGGCGGCGCAAGTACCAGCAAGACTTGATTTCCTCCAACATGGGGGCCGGCCAATGGTCAGATGATGGCCATCAGTTGACGGCTTGGCGCGCGGCTCGCTCCTTGAGATCAGCATCAATTCGGACCTCAACCTGACAGGCAGCTTTCAACGCCCCTAAGGCGTCGGATGTGGCGGCGGTATGGTCATTCGTATGTACGCCAATTGATAGCGTCTCGAGAGATATGCGCGCCGACGCTGACCCTCTTTTGCCCCCCTCGAGTTGCATCGCAGTATGCAGATGTCGATTTTGGGGTCGACGCGTCGGTGTAGGTGTCTTCAACTACATCGTTGACGATGGCATGGTTCGTACTGAGCGCCTGTCGTGCACCTGACGTCTATAAAAGCTGACTTGTTCTCGCTCTGTGACTCATTGCTCTCGCCATCCTTCACCCTCACCCTCTTCACCACACTCATTGCCACCACATACCTCAACTGAATCCTCCCTCAGCATGCTCGCTGCACAGATCATCACCCTCGCCATCGCGCTCGCTTCGTCGACGCTGGCAATCTCCATCTCCAAGTCGCAACCTCCAATCAAGAGCGCAGACGCGTGCCACAAGTACGTGCTCATCACCTCGCGCGGCACGAATGAGCCCCAGGGCCCCTCGATCGCCTTCCGCGGCATGGTACAGCAGACGCTCAACGCCCTCCCCGGCGGCATTGAAATGGTCAACCCGTTCCCTGCCAGTAGCGCCCCCGACAGCCCGACGCAAGGCGCCGAGTGGATCCGGACATTTGTCGAGAACGGGGTGCAGAACTGCCCCGCGCAGCGCTATGCGCTCCTGGGCTGGAGCCAGGGCGCGGCTGTGGCTTCGCTGGCGCTCGCGCTCGACGGTGGGGCGGGCGGCCATCCCTCGTTGCTCAAGGCGAACGGCGGGACGGTGTACGACCACGTCGACGGCGTCGTGCTCGTCGGCAACCCGTTCCGCGTGCCCAATCGGCAGGGCAACACGGACGAGCACGGCGGCTTTGGGTTTACCGACACGGCCACGGGTATGATGGGCGGCAGTCGGCCGGCGGGCATGGACGAGGTGGCGGCCGATGGCAAGGTGTTGGACGTTTGCTATACGTCCGACGGCGTGTGCGGCTCGCATGGCACGGACCCGGGCGCGCATGGCAAGTATGGCGGCGATGCCAATGTGCAGGCTATGGGCGCTCATTTCCTCAAGATGCACCTGAACTTGTGAGCATCAAGAGGGGCTCAGCAGTCCCCCTGACGACTTGAGTCGTTCCTACGAGTACCTTCCTCTCCTTTCGTCCTTGAATTCAGCGCCAGTGTTTGGCTTACTTTTTGAGTGCAACGCGCTGAATGATTACGTGAGCCAGGAAGCGCGCATGGTAAGGCATTCGGTGGTGGCGAAGAGGTCAGGATAATGATGAGGTCAATAAAGAATGAGCCTCGACGCGTACGACGTTGGCCCCAAAGGGGCTCTGTGAGCTCGTCGTCGCCCTCAATGGTCTAGGAAGGGGAATGCTGAGAAGAGCCCGAGCTCCTCAAAGGGGCACGATGCCTACCGAGTTGGTGTCGAGGTCAAAGATGAGATGCTTGACGCTGGCGATGAAAGGGCTGCCGAGGGTCGCTGTATCAGGCAGGAAGGGGAGAAGGGGTTGAGTCAGTTCTGAGATAAACAGCCGTCAAGGCGGGAAGGAAGGCGCCCCTTGGTGCCCCCCGTACGCGTAGGCAGGCGGATGGTGTTGTACGTACGTGGGTAGGAGTTGCCTTCGTATCCGCGCAAGGGCAGGAGACAGTTGCCCTTGTCGTCCTTGGTGTAAGTCATGACGGCCTTGGTCAGCGGGACCTTGACCTTGCCGCCGAGGGTGATGACGAAGGTGGGTGGCTTGTCGCACGGGTAGGAGGCCGAGATGCCTGTGTATAGGAAGGTCACTCCGTCAGGACGGGAGGGGTGAAGAAGGGTAAAGTGGGGAGGGCTCAGAGGACTCACCGCCGTCCGGAAGTGTGATGGGCGTGAGGCCGAGGCTGGTGATGATCTGCTTGGACTCGTTCGGCGCGGCCAAGATGAGGCTGGCGCTCGGATCGATGATGAGGAAGTCCTTCACTCCGCCAATCTGGCCGGGAATGGACCAGTAGCCGGGCGCTTGGGAGTCCGACTTGACCATGCCTCCGACGGCGTCGGGCACGATGGATCCGTAGCCAAGGGCGGGCTTCTTGGTGTCAAGGTTGTACATGAGACAGAACTTGCTCGGCTTGATGGCGCCCTCGCTCTTGAGGATGTGGAAGATGGAGGGCACGGCCGCGTCGGTGAAGAAGCTGCTTTGGGGGGCTGGCCAAGCAATGCCGCACTGGCCAAAGGCGTTGTTGGGCTGGTCGAGGACACCGATCGGGACCTGGGTGGCGGTGGCATCGCCAACGCTGACGGTGTCCTTGTAGATCTTGCCTGTGGCCGAGCCTGTGGACGAAAGGTAAGGGCAGAAGGCTCAGCGTCCTACATGGACAGTGAGTTAGGCATTAGAATGTTTGCTCACCGGCGTAGGGGCTGTTGAAGACGGTGCCAGTGTCCTTGGCTGAGGCATCAGGCTTGTAGGAGCCCGTGGCGAAGATGAGATCCGGGTTCACTGGAGAAGCAGGTGCACCTGTCAGTCATGGAACATGAACGTGTTCAAGACGGGGATACGTACTGCCGGCGAGGAGGCAGGTCGGCTTCTGTCCGCTGCTTCCAATCTTGGGCGAGAGGAGGAGACGGTTCATCAGGCCGTCACCAGTGTCCTTCTCGTAGGAGAGAGGCACGACCTCGCCAGTCGATGGGCCAGCGCTAGTCTTGTTGGCGTGGTGGTGGTGGTGGCGGTGTTGATGATGCTTGTGCTTGTGATGCTCGTGCTTGTGGTGATGGTGGTCTGCGAGGTCTCCGTTGTCGGCCGCGGCTGAGCTGACCCAGGCAGCGGCGATGAGGACCGCGGTGAGGAGCGAGGCGGGCTTGAATGCCATGTCTGCTGATACTGGTGAGGGAGCGAGGGTCAAAAGGAGAGTGCTTGGCTGGGGATGTGGGAGAGGCGAAGGGGGCCTGCTGTATGAAGAGGGAGGAAGAGCTGATCAAGCGCGGTGAGCCTGGAATGCTGCCCCGCTCCCCCGTCTTATACGCTCACCGAGCAGCCCGCTGTGAGGGGGGGCTCACAGACAGGAGTGCCTCTGTTGCCTATGACCCTATTCAAGGCAATCTCCCCTGGCTTCTTGGAACGCCGTCTCATGCCGGGCGTTGGCGTCCTCATCTTGGTGGTGCGAATGATATGAGGTCGGGCGAAGGTCCTCACGGGATGAGCGGGCGGGCGGGCGGTGGCGGATGGGCGTTCCTGTCGATGAGGAAGGACGGCTCGCTGTCGACACCGACTTGGACCTCGTCGTGGTGGTGGTGGTGGTGGTCGTCGTCGTCGTCGACAAGGATGGCATCGGCGAGGGTAAGGATGACATCGACGGGGTTGTGGCCACGTGGGTGGTACACTTCCGGCGGTTCGGCATGTTCGGCTGGGGGAAGGCCGACCAAGGCCGATGGGTGCCCAGGTTATCACCACCACCTTGTCTCTCGTACGGCTCCCCTGTAGACGAGGTGGCCAGTATCAGCAAGCTCGTCGCCGTCGTTGGCAGCGGTAATGCTCAGCACGACGCCCTCAGCGCAAGCGGCAAGGAGGTGCAAGGGGCGAACAAGCGTATAAGTACAGCGCGGCTCTGGCGGGATTCACCCATCCCCTACCACCCACCCACGACGAACGACGCCCTGCCTCCCAGGCAAAGCAAGCAGGCCCACAATGTCAGCATCGAAGCCGACGAGCAACGCGCTCGACGCGGCCGACAACGACTTTGCCCCAGCACGCATCGCCGTCATCATTGCAGTGAGTGCACAGAGGCAGAAGGGGTGTCATTTGTCATGCTGACGGCCATTCCTCCTCAGATTGCCACCGCAGCCGCCTTCATCTCGCCCATGACGGCCAACGTCTTCTTGCCAGCACTGCCCGCCGTCGCCAGGGTGAGTGGCACATTCGTACGCTGCCCAGCCAGCCTGCTGATGTCCTCCTTCATGTGGACGGCGACAGGATCTCAATGTCACCATTGAACGCGTCAACCTCGCCGTCTTCAACTACATGATCGCACAGGGCGTGTCCCCGCTCTTCCTCGGCGGGTCCGACGCCCTCGGCAGGAGGAGCATCTACCTCTTCTGCTTCCTCCTCTACGCAGGCGCAAACGCAGGCCTCGCCAACCTCCCCAACGGCGACTTTGCCGGCCTCCTCGTCTTGCGCTTCATGCAAGCAACCGGTTCAGCTTCCATGATTGCCATCGGAGTCGGCGTCGTCAACGACGTCTGCAAGCCCACCAATCGCGGCACCCTCATGGGCATCGTTCAGGCTGGCTCCACCCTGTGAGTCCTCTCCCATCGGCCCCCACTCTTTATACTATCCAAGTCATCTGACCCTCTTCTCCGTTCACGCCACAGAGGACCCGCCCTGGGACCCGTCCTCGGCGGCATCTTTGCCCAGGCCTTTGGCTGGCGAGGCATCTTCTGGTTCTGCTTCATCCTCGGCGCCGCCGTCCTCGTCTTGGTCCTCGTCTTCCTGCCCGAGACCATCGCCCGCGCACGAACCAACAACAAGATTCCCCTCCTCGTACGCACGCCTTGGCTCGACCTCTGCATCAAGGCCAGGAAAGCACCCGATATCGAAAAGGCGTCGGCGCCACCATCGACTTCAACACCAGAGCACGAGAAGCGATCAAGACGATCAGCCCGCCAGATCCTCAAGCGCGTCCTCCAAGCCTGCGCATCACCCTTCCACGCCCTCGCCATGGTCCGCCAGCCCGAGATCCTCATGGCACTCCTCATCTTCGCCCTCCCCTTCGCCTCATTCTACAGCATGACGGTACCCCTCTCCGACCAGTTCGAGCAGCGCTACGGCTTGAACACCTTGCAAGCAGGCCTCATCTTCCTTGCTCCCGGATTGGGCGTCTCGGGCGCGGCCATTTGTTCGGGCAGGTTGATGGATCGGTCGTTTCGCAAGGTCCGTGAGCACTTTGATCGCTCGCGCGCCATCAAGGCTCAGGCGGCCACCACGGCGACGGAGGAGACGGCGCCAGAGCAGCCGAGAACGGACGAGGAGGACACCCCTATCAATGCCTCCCGCCGTGGGTCCGAACGCGACTCGCAAATTACCGCCGTCGCCTTCGGCTCCGTCCCCGCCACAGCCGACATCAAACCAGATTCTGAAGCTCAAGCTGAATCCAAGTCAAAGTCGACGCCCACGCCCAAGATATCGACACGCAACGAGCCCGAGCCCAAGCCGCTCTCCAAGGAGGAGATGACGGCCTACTTCCCGCTCGAACGCGCCCGACTGGCCTACTATCCCGCTTGGACGTCGCTCATGGTCGCTGGCTTCCTCGGCTACGGCTGGACGCTCAATGCCAATGTGCACCTGTCGGTGCCGATCATCTTCACTTGTGAGTCCTGACCGCGTCTCCTAGAGAGAAGGGACGAAGTAGCTGACACTCTCGTCCTTCTGCCGACTGCTTCCAAAGTCATCGTGGTGAGTCCAACCTTCCTTCCATTCATCTGTCTCTATCAACAAGGGAGCGATGTACTGACCAAGCATCGACAACTCACAGGGCGTCGCGTGCGGCGGCCAGTTCTCCATCCTAGGTTGCATCCTCGTCGACTATGCCAGCGGCAGGGTGAGTCCTCTACTGATCCCCCTGACAACCTCTCCGCGCTCTTGGCTGACTCGCCACCCATCTCTCCGACAGTCGTCGCAAATCACGGCAGTGAACAATCTCTTCCGCTGCCTCACCGGCGCCCTCGTCTCCGCCGTCGTGCAGTACCTCATCAATGCCGTCGGCATCGGATGGACGCAGAGCATCTTTGCGCTCGTCACCGTCTGTGCGGCGGCCATGGCGGCTGGCCTGTATCGCTTCGGACCCGGTTGGCGCCGATGCCGGTACGAGCGCCGGATGCTGGAGAGGGAAAGGGCGAGGGAGCAGGAGAAGGCGGTGAGCAAGACGTAGGAAGGAGGAATAATGACTCTACAGGACTGTACCATACGACTCTCTAGAACGGACCGCAACGCAACGAACTGGACTAGCATTGAATCTTGAATTGTAACAGTACAGATGCGAACAGATGCTATGGTACAAATCGCACGGCGCAAGAGGGCCGTTCGTGGTGAAGGCTAGAACGGAGAGAAGGAAGCTCTCTCACATATCGGCGTACGACTGCCCGAACATGGGCTCGCCCGTTCCAAACCCGCCCGCCGCACCCCCAACCCCAGCGCCAGCCCCAACACCCACGCCCACACCCGCACCAGCCCCAACACCACTTTGGCCCTGCCCAGCCGTCGCGGAGCGCAACATGCGCACCTCATCCTGCCACGCCCCCGCCAGCGTCGAGAAGCTCGCAATGAGCGACTCGCACGCGTCCCGGAGCGCCTGGAGCGGCGTCTTGCTTCCGTCCGTTTGGATGCGGACGAGCGTCTTGGGCTCGAGCGGGTGCGGGACCTTGTAGCCTGCGAACAGGACCGAGGGTTGGTTGAGCACCGCGCTGGGGAGATGAGAAGAGTCGGTGTGAATCAGTCTTCATTGTACTCCTCACCACCGCTCCCTAGACAAACACTCACTATCGGATCAGGTTCCCGAGCGTGTGGTCCTCCTTGTTCAGCACGACTGTGACCGTGTTGGGTATGCGCGTGTCCTCCTTGATCTCGACATGCTTCTCGCCAGGCAAGAGCATAAACAGCTCAAACTGGTTCGGCGCGTTCACTCCTTGCGACATGCTGGACGACCTCCTTCGACAGGGCTACAAGCGCAGAGCAGGCTCGAGACGATGCGCGCGTGCGCTTTGGGATCCGGGATGGGCGCAGGAAAGAAAGCCAGGCGTCAATACCGCTGTCCAATTCCAGCTCTAGCATGCAAGATGAGGAAGGGGATCGACGCCACTCGCGCGCTCATGGACGCGCAAGCGCAAGCATCCGCAGCCGAGGAGGCAGGGCTCATATACCGTTGTAGTTATTGATGTTGTTGTGTTGCTCATGCGGACGAAAGGACTTGCCTCCGCCGTCGAACAGTGTGAATATGAAACTGTGTAATCGTCGCCGTCGCGCGGAGACGCTGCTGCGAGGGCCGATGCGAAGAAGCGTGGGGCTGGTCATGCTCACCTCAGGACGGGTCCGATGGGAGGCAAAGCGCGCCGTGTCTGGATGTTGTGCGATGGTCTTGTGCGAAGGTGGTGATCGTCGTGCGCAAGTCTGACCGCGGACGCGCTCGTCGAGAAGATGGGCGCCGCCTCCACATCGAGGACGCTCTTTCCCACGCCAACTTGGGGATACTCAGGACGGTGTCAACGCCACTGGTAACTCGTACGGATGATTCGATGATCTTATCATTGACTGGCGCGCTGAAGCGCGAGCTCGACCAAAGCATCACGCACGTAGCCTTCGAGCTCCCAGCTCCGCAGGGGACGCTCGCCCTCCTTCGCGCCCCAAAGCTGGCGGCTCATCTCGCCGAGCGAGAAGTCGAGCACGCGCGCGAGCCCGGCACGTAGCGTCGTCCCGTCAACACCCGCGCCGAGCTGAGCCCGAGCAAGGCCGCAGGTCTTGGAGAATAGGGGCCGCAGCACGGTGCTGGACCAAGGCATCGACGTGAAGCCCGCAAAGATGGTGCTGAGTTCTGTGAGGGCCGAGCCGAGAGACTTGCTCGTGTCTGCAACCGTGTCGTCCTCGAGGACGCGTTTCACAGCCGTCATCCCCACGCCTGCGTCCGAAGTGCCTTGGCCCGAGTACCACAGCGCCTGAGCTCGAGCCCGCCACTCCCGCACGGCTGCGTCAACGACGTCGGGTGAGATCAGCGCAGGCACGCCCGACTTGCCTGCACCATGGCTAGACCACGCCAAGCCGAGGCCGGCGAGCAGATACGGCGCATCTGGATCTGGACCATGTGCTGTCCCTGCGCCGACGATATCCTCTTGACGAAGGCCGTACAGGCACCGAAGGAATTCAATCTGTTCCCCGACCCGTCCAGCATCGCCTGCCAGACGCGACTGATTCTTGCCACCGTTGGACGCCAGCGACGTTGCCCGCCAGAATAAGCCGAGCCAGCCTTGAGCTAGAATCTCCGGCGGTGCGTCCGTGACGAGTAGCGAGATCAGTGCGCGTACGCAGAACTGTCGGAATACGTCGAAGGTCTCTTCTGCCTCCTGCGCCGCGTTTTGGAGAAGGCCACGCAGCCAGGCGCGCTGAGTTGGTTGCCGAACGTATGCTTCCAACAGATTTTGCACGTCGTCATCCAACCAGCTGCTGGAGGGCCGGTCCACAACCAAGCCAGGTAGACGACCGAGCGTGTGAGCATGTTCCAGTCCGATCGCAGACGAGAGGGTCTTCCGCTCGAGCGAGTACACCTGCTCTGCGTGAATGGTCACGCTGTCGGACCGGTGCAGGGCGTCGTCCTCCGGGACAGCCGGCAAGACGTCAGAGCTGATTCGATGGCCCGTCCATCGTGCGAGATCCGCCGCCAGACCGTCAAGACTTGACTTCAGTTGACCGAATCCTGCACTTGGAGCAGACGCTGAGGCGAAGGTGGGCAGGCTCGGGAAGCCCGCGCGTCGTTTCACGGGTAGCCGGCGTGTGAGCAGCAAGCGTCGCGCGTGGTCGCGTTCTTGACTGATTCGCAGTTGAGACGACCAAAACGCGTCCGAGTTGACGCGAACCTCCTCCAACGACTCGAAGGGAGGGGCTTGGCCCGGGAGACGTACGGCAAGCTTTGCTGACTCTCCATCCTTGCCTTCGTGGTTCTTGAGCTTGAATTCGGCATCGAGGGATTCTACGATGCCGGACTCGACGTCTTGGGCTACCACCATACGAGGCTCAACGGCCAGTACCCAGAGGTGTCGATATGCTTGCAAGTGAGCGCGATTCTCGCTCGAATTCGCGGGAAATCTTGGGAAGCAAGCGATGAGCAAGCTTGCAATCGCTCCGTCCGAAGTGCCGAAGGTGTAGCGCCCACCACCGAGGAATAGAAAGCCAAGTGCGAGGTGCGAGGAGAGGTACGACCCGTACACATGTTGCGAAGGAGTCGTTTCGATCTTGCCGTGCTCCAATCGAAGACGCGTCAGGAGCGAAAGGTGGCCGGAGCCCGCCAAGATGAGTGAGCAGGAGAGCAAGGTCAGGTCCTTGGCCGTCTGCAGTGCAGTGCGCCGGATGCGCTCAAAGTACGCCGTCGCTGTATAATTTGTCACAGATGTTGTCAGTCGGTGCGATAGTGCCGAAGCCAGGGGATTGAGACTCACGGGAGGGGCGCAACAAGTCGATCATAGCGTCGTACTCTTCTATCAGGATGCCCGCCGCCTGTAAGTTCTGCGAGCCCGCCCACTTGAGTCCGATCGCAAAACAGCACGCCGCGTGTATATTGAGGTAGGCGAGTTGCATGGGCTCCGTGAAGGTGAGGAATTTCATTCGGAGACGCTGCCGCGCGCTGCTCCCTTGGTTCAATTTGCCGGCCGGTGGCGGCGTCCGTAGGAAAGGTGGCAGTGAACCTTCCATCCAGTCCGCGTCGGCGCGAACGTCGTCCCACATGATAAGATGTCGTGCAAGCGCCCGAGCGAAGAGCATGTCGGGACGTACGTACTCGAGAGCGTCGACCAATTTTGGCAGTCGCAGCAGTTGTTCAGCCACGTCGTGACGGTTGCTTCTGAGGAATGTCAGGGCGAGCGCAATCGTTGCCGGCACATTGGTGGTAGCGGTGTTCTGACTTGACAAGCCGGAGGTCTCGCCTTCGAATAGCGTCTGCTGGGGTCCCTCGATGAGATCGACGAGGGAGCCGATCAGTTGTCGATCCGCCGCGCCTGTCATGGGGTCCCGTCGTCCCTTGCCCAGCATAACGAGACCGAGCGCAAAGCCAGATGAGAGTGCGTACGCGTCGCGCAGGAACATCGGATTGTCGCTCGTTTGCACGTTCTCGACTCGGATTTGAGCTAGTAGTCGTTCGGCCGTCCAACGATGGTAGCTGCCCAAGAAGGTCAAGCCCATGCCGAGGATGCCAGCCGTTTGTGTGAGCATGGACTGGTTCAGAGGCGCCGATCCGTCCGGTAGGAAGGCTGCGATTTGAAGGGCCATCAGCTGTCGCACAGCCGGATCGCCGGTACCGACGAATGATACTCCGAGGCCAAGGACGATGCCGATGGTCGTAATGCTGTGACGAGGCGCAAAGTACCGGTAGGCGTGTACTCGCCCAAGCGATCTGAGCCTGCCCAGCAGTCCTAGACCGAATAGGAAGCCAGCATGTTCCGCACTGGGTTCGGCGCCGTAGTGTGAGTAGATCCAGTCGGATTCGAATTGCTGGCCATCTTCAGCGCTGATGGAGAGGGCCGCCGCAACGCCGTTGTGAAACTCGGGCCATTCGAGCTCAGAGTCCGCCAGCTTGTTCACTGGCCAGGTGGTGATCAGCGCATTGGGCTCGCCGCGCAGTTCAAGATGCAGCGGAGGCACCTCCCATAGTTGCGTGTCCACGAAAGGCTTCGACGTGAGCAAGAAAGCGCCCTTGCCGATGGGAGTGGCCTTGATGCGCTCGGTCACCGACCAGTATATTCGGCTCTGTTCGTCTTTGACATCGGCGTCCGTCCTGCATGAAAAGACAGGTGTTGAGACGAGCCTGCGAGCGAGCGGGACGGTATCTGGACTCACTTCTTCTCATCGCGCTCCGGAAAGTCGATAGTCAAGGGCCCTGAGGTATACATCATCTTGACGACCTCGTCTAGACGGTAGTCGGCCCCGAATAGAACAGCCGAAAGGGGATCTAGCGCCTCTGCGGCAGGCAGAGTCCGCAGTTGCAACTCTGCAAACTTCAGGGCCTGTAATGTCAAGGCAGGCTGTTGAGCGCACCTCCTTTTGCCGGAGCTGTTTCGATTGCACTCACCACGGTTGCCTTGTCCTCGCGGCTCTGGATCAAGTCTCTTCGATCGACTAGATCCAGAGCATTGTAATTCCAGAGTGGGTCTGGATACATCTGGCCAAGCCTGATGGCCTCCCAAATTGGCAGGGCGTACCCAAAAGGAAGCTCGGAGATTGCGGCGCGGTCGATCCCCTGCTCAACGAGGAGGTCAACCAGAGCTCTGGCACGCCTGGTAGGTTCGAGTCTTGATGCAGACAACGCGGCTCGGAGACTCCGATACACACGCCACAGCCGTGTCAAGGTTGGGCAGATGCTCATCGCATACTTGCCGTCTTGCCGAACGGGGCCGATGAAGGCATCGAGAAGGTCATCCTCGGTCTTGAGCTCTTGTGTGCCTTTGCCCGTCAGAGTCGCTTTGAGAACTTCGCTCGTGGTTGGGACCTTGAGCTCCCAGTCCTCTATTCGTACGGACCGGGACCAAGTTGCATGCCCAGCAGCGGCTGCCGACGGTAGAATCCGGGTCCAATACTCCGCCACCGTGTGACACTGAAGCTGTTTTGAGAGCACGACCACGAGCTCCGCAAGTCTTGAAAGATTATCGGACGCTTGAGGAGCAGCTAAGAGCGCTTCTTGCGCTAGAAGGTGGACTACCTTAAGTACGACGACACCCGATCGTCGTCGAGACTCGTCCTGGAGCGACGGTGTGCTGTGCCAGGTCCCCTGCCGCAGTCCGAGAGGTTGGCGAAGCAGCATCGCCGCGTGATGTCGACAATGTGCGCGTGTGTGTTGTAGTCTCAACCAGGAGTCCGGCTCCGCCTGTGTGCCGGCAGTGACTACCGGGCAACCCGCAAGCTCGCTGCAGAGCAAACCCCATTCGGAACTTGCGACCTTGGTCGGCTTAACGCCGTCCGCGACTCTGACGCTTGCTTGTAGAACGGCACGTCGAATATGTGCGCCTTGCTTGGCGAGTAGAACGCGTTCCAAGGCGTCAAGGACTCTTTGAGTGAGCGGGCAAGTCAACTTGCTGAGCGTGGCGGCAACTTGGACAAGCTCCTCGCGTCTTCGGCCCGGTGACGGCATCGCGATGCTGGGCTGATCATGGCAGGGTTGACCGAGAAACAAGCGTGTCGACCCGTCCATTGCACCCACAACCACATCTGAAGGTGTTTGTGCACTTGCACGATGGCCGAAGGTGGCGGACAGCTTGTGCGGACTCGATAGGCGTTGGCGCTTGATTGGTGTGGCCCATCTGACTTCGAGAGCTGCTGCAGCCGCGTCGGAATCTGCGTGCTTGGCGCTGAGGGCGTATCCCAGCCTTCGTCTCCTTGACGTGTCGTTTCCAGTCTCGTAGTGGACGGGTACCTCGGAAATAACCCTTGAGAGGACCACATTCGATGATGGCACGCTGATGCAGAGCACAGCCGACGTCGTCAGCGTCGCACTGCGCGAGCTCGTTGTCATGCCGGAGTTCAGGTCCAGAGGCTTGACTTCAGAGGAGGTGAAGAAGACTTCGATGTCTCGTCCCATCATCGATGGGTCAAGATCCTTCACAGAGATCTCGTCCAGTAGCGCAACGCCACCGTACGTCCGGGCAAAGGCATCGGCGCCTTCGAGACCGTCCTGCTCATCATCCTCTCCATCTGCGATGCCGAAGTGAGGGTCGGTTGCAGAGGCTTGAGCGCGCCGGTGGTGTATCACGGTTGTCGCGCCGGGTTCGTGGGCGATGGTCTCTGCCTGATGGATGATAGCAGAAGAGGTCATCCCTTGACCATTGGGGTCGAATTGGGAGCCGCTGCCAACGGCTGCACGGGGATTGGGATCCGAAGTACCGACGTCTTGCCCATTGGTGTTCATAAAACCCATGCCAAAAGATGGCTGTCGCCGCAACGACGACACCGCTCGCCCTCCAATGCTGACTCCGCCGGCGACTGGAGTGGGAACGATGGAGTTTGAGCCGCTACCGCCTCGGCGTTGCCGTGCTGAGAGTGCATTGCCGTAAAGAGGCGGTGCGGCCGTGTCATTTGGCCCAGCAACCCCGCTCGCCGCGCGACTCATGGATAGGTGGGATGAACGCCGCGCATGAGTGGGCCGTTGAGTTGCACTAGCACTACGCGTACGCGTATGCTGAGAGAAGGTTACGCCACCAACACCACCGGTCTCGTCGGCCATTTGCGTTAGGCCACGGTGCGCCATGGCGATGCCACCGCGCGCAGGCTGTGAGGTCCACTCGTGTGGTTGTTGTTGATGCTGTGACTCGCGGTTTATGCTTTGCATAACTTCCGCGAATCCACCGCGCTCATCCTGGCCATCGACCAGGGGGAGGCCAAGACCGGCATGGATCTCCTCCCCAACGCTGCCGGGTAGAGTGCTTGTACGGTCGGCTATCGCTCTTGTGGAGACACGGCGCAGGTCGGCACCATGCGTTGATGAGCTGATACGACGAGAAGTGCGTTGGCTCGGTCGTCTATGGTTTTGTGAAGCTCCGATGCTACTGCCAGCAACGATCGCACTTGTCCCTGCGCTGCCAATGCCACCTTCGCCGCCACCGGATCCTTGAGCTGTTGTTGACGGTAATCCGCTGAATCTGCGCTCATGTCCGATACGAGCTGAACGCCGTGGAGGCGGGCGTCCCCGGCCCAAATCTCGCGCCGTCTGCTTGAGCTGTGATCCTGATGCGACCGGCAGCTTCGGTGATGTACTCGAGGCTATCTCCTGGGTCATGACGATGTCGTCCACAACGCTTGATTGGGTTTCGAGCGCTGCAATACCCTGTACTTGTGATCGCGTGCCATTTTGAGTCTCTTGGCGCAAGTGACCTGAAGAGCTACCACTAGCAGTCATCAATGTTGAGGCGGTTTGGACTTGGTCGAAGGCAACGCCACTGATCCCGTATTGATAGATGCGGAGAGAGCGTCGACCATAGTGTGCGGTGACGATGATTGGTAGTGGCGAGCCCAGAGTGCCATCCGAGACGAACACGATGATCTCGTCGAGCTCTGGAAACGTGCTACTGGTCGAATCGGCAACAACAGATGGCGGTCTTGTCAGGATGTCGGCCCTCCGGTCGCACGTCGACGCTGGTGTTTGCGCCTGTGTGCTTGGTCTGTTCTCGATTATTTGAGTGACGCGATCAAGGCCCGCAAACTCGTCGAAAGGTCGACATACTTGGTAGGCAAGCGGACTTGTCAGAGGTGAAGGTGCGTGCACGGGCTCGTTGAGTTCGCCGTCGGTATGCTCGAGCTTGGTGCACTCTTGCCGGTGGTGAAAGTCCTCCGCTTCTGCTTGACGCTGTACGACCACGCCGAGAACCATTGGAAAGACGGCTGCGACTGTGAATGGCAGATGAATGAGGTGCTCTTGACCCGAGGCGGGAAAGTAGAGCACGAGGGTGTGCTCGAGGAACATGCACAGAGCACCTTGAGTGGCAGCATCTTCTCCGTCGTCAACCTTGGCACCTATACGCCGACGCTTTGTGCTGGAGTATGTTTGTGCCGCAGCATGTCTGCGGTTGATTTGTGATAGGGACCGAACGTGGTCCTGGGCCATGGAGAAGCCGCCGGGTCGAGCTTGCTGAATGTATGACTGCGTCTGGGACATCCGTGACGGGCCAGCAACGGTCCCTAAACCAGCAGCATGCTGTTGCACTCCAATAGGAGGCAGCTGACTGTTTTCCGCCAACGCGACGTTGCCCAGCTCGAACTGTGCCCAGCACGCGTGTGTGACCTTGGACGAGAAGGAAAAGGTGCGGATCACTGTCGAAGGTCGCCTGCTCCAGATGACCATCGATCCGAACCAGCAGAGCTCTTCCGTAGCCCCATCGTCTAGCTCTCGCACCACGCGCTTGTTCTCAACGCTCGGTGCCGCACCATCCTCTTGGGCGTACGGACCAGATCCAAAGCGACTTCGTAGCTTGGCGAGCTGCTCATCGTTCGTGCTGCCGTTCGTCGCACGCAAGATGTCTTTGAGCCGTGCGTCCAGTGCTCGTTGCGACTTATACTCTGGCGAGACTGCCTGGGCAGCTCTATGTGCTTGGGCGATGGCCTCGCTGATCGTGGACGGTGTAGCATCGTCGAGCATACCTCCAAGTGCCTGTAGACGGAGGATGAGGGGGTCAGTCCAGTTCGCGGCCCTTCCGCAGCGCGCGGAGGCAGCAGCTCACCCATCCAGCTCCGTGTTCCAAGCTTCTCCAACGGCCCTGTTGCGGAGCCGCCTGTTGGCCGATGCTGCGATTGATGTTGAGGGAGGATGATGGTGGTCAAGAGGAGCCAAGGAAGGATGGGCAAGAGGAAGGTGTTGGTCTCCTCCGCGAGGTCACGAGTGCCCGTGCGCGCGACGCGTTCAAAACATTGGCCTCACGCGTCGGCGTCGAGACCAACACTTACTTCCATCTTCTTGACCACCATCGACTGACCAGCAGCCCGAACGAGCTCAAGGTGCCCAACATGTCGATGCCGGCACGCCCGGGGGCGATCACGGGCCCGTCGATGGCAACATACGCACTCATTCGGTACTTCTGCTCGAGCTTGCCACCGCAGACCGGCGCCGCGACCGCACCCATCATCGCACCTCTCCTTACTCACATCGCAAGGCTCATCCAGGGTGTAAGTGGGCAATGTTCTCTAGGGTTGGGGGCCAAGGCTGACTGCCGTCTATGGTATCCTAGGTCGACCCGCCGTCCCCAACGTTGGCCCACTTTCGCGATTGCCTCGACGGGGCGCTGGCCGCTGTTCCAACAGCCCTCAAGGCGCCGCTCTTCCACTCGTTCGACAGCTGGGTGCGTCACTGCATGTCTGACGCTGCCATATGATGCTCACCCCGCTTGCTCTGCCTCTCCAGTTTGCTGCGCTGCGGCCTTCCCATTGGAGCATTCAACAGATATTCACCCGTGAGTAGCTGGCTCGAGACTGGAGCGCAGTCATGAGCTCCTGATGACCTTCACTTGCCTCACTTCAGAGCTTGACAGCTGTATGCAGGCCATCGAAGAGACCGATGTGAGCTCGTACCACCCTCATACAGATCAGGTCTCACGCTGATTCTGGTCTTCTCTACAGGCCGACGTCTCGATGAGTAGGGTTCGCTATGTGGTACGTCTGATGCCGCTCCTCACACTACGTCGTTGTCGACGCTGATACCCTTTCCATCGAAATAGGACCGCCGCTCGACGTTCGGTATCTTCTTACGCCGCGCTCGACTCACATATGATAAGTCGGACGTCCACCAACAGTGCCTGTGGGCAAGGATGTTGTGCCAGTGGAGAGACGCACAGGTCGACACCTACGATGCCATCAACGAGTCCGTCGGGCTTGTCGATGTTCCATACCCATCCAAGGGCTCGACAAGCAGCCATGGTGAGTGAAGATGCCTCTGTTCAGCACCAACAACTTGGGCCCACTTGCCTTTGACTGCCCACAGCGCCAGCTACCCTTACACGCATGCAAGCTTTCGACGAGTATCAATCTGCCTTGCACCGCGGGGACATCTATTCGGCCAAGGAGCACATGCTGACCTTTTTCGATCACACGGCTCGTGGATCAACCCGGTGAGTGGTCCAGCCTCCCTTTGGGGTTCAGCGTACTGACCTGGCGTCGGACGATCACGACTGTTGATGACAGTGAGATGCATCAACACGCGCTGCTAAATCTGGCCGCCCTCTACCTCGAAATGGACAGTCCAGCGGGGGCAGAACCGGTAAGTGAAGATGATCTTGGCCGTGTACAAGTCGCTACATTGTTGACTGACCCAATCTCTGCTTCCAGGCCCTCCATGAAGCCATTCTGCTCGCGCGTTCGAGCCGAGACTGGGAATGCGTCTCTGCATGTGAAAGGTATGTACCTGCGCTTGGGCTCGCGTTCCGCACTTGTTTTACTGATGCAAGTTGCCGCCTCGCAGTCTCCTCAAGCGCGTTCAGGCAGCACTTCGCAAAGACGGCCCTGCAAACACCAGTGATGAAGAGGCAACGGACGTTGACGATGCGGACAAGAACGTACACTCTCTACACTTTTCGACCTGCAATGAGCGAGAGGCTCTCTTTCGCAAGCTTTTTGCAGAGGTTCAAAAAGTGCGCTAGCTACACATCTTGATGTTGTTGTCGATGATTGACACTGTTCTCTGCTGCCTGACAGCATGCACGCCGAGGCGACTACGACGAGGCGCTCAACGCGCTGCTCTCGACATCCTTACTCGACAAGATGTTGATGCGTGAGCATACAGCCTGGCAGGCACAGATATGGCGCGTGTTCTGGCTGCGAGCAAGAAGGCGGTCAGAGGAGGGATTGATGTACCGGCTCAAGACGATGTCAAAAGATGTGCAGCACGGCGACTGGGTGCACGGATGGGAAGTCTTGGGCAACGATGAACACCATGGAACTCAAGGTGCAAGATCATCCACCCAATACGTCGAGCTCAAGATGGCCAAATCTTTGCTACAAGACTATGATCAGCCACAGCATGCCCGGCGGTTGCTTGATGCGATCATGCCCAAGGTGAGTCTCCTCGTCCAGCTACATCGTTCACATTCGACTCTGACATGCCATCTTTGCTCTCCTCAGATGCTGGAAGGAGATGACCTTGAGGTCCGCGGCATCTCACGGTGGCTGTACGCGCAGACGATGCTGAGTGAGGACGCCTCGGACGGTGAGTAGCTCGTACCTGATCAATTGGTCATGTACAAAGCATGCCACTGATTGGCTTGTTCCCACTCCTAGACTGTCTACAAGAGTCGTGCGTCTGGCTACAAGAAGCCCTGTTCGGTACGTTCGTCTCGCCTGAATCCCTGACGCGATCCCCAACGGGGCTGACCTGCCTTGCAAGTACAGACTTCCGCGCCACGGAGTGCCTCGATCGGCAAGGCTCGGTGCTCTACTATTTGGCTCGATTGCACGACGCGCTGGGCAAGATGGACGAGCGCGACGCGTACGCGGCCGAGCTGGTGCGCGTCGAGGACAGGGTCGACGCCGACGGGGCCGATGGTGAGGCGCTGTTGGACGACGTTGTCGAGGTGGTCAACCTCGTCGGTGCCAACATCGCGGTGGGCATTCCCGTCTGACCTTGGGGAGCTCCGTCGGCCGTGTTTGCCTCGTGGCGCGGGTATCAACGGGCCTGTGCGCTGTCGACCATGTATCATTTCCCCCGGCAGCGGGTCAATGCTGCCCTCGTCAAACTCGAGCTCGACATCAACAACGACGACGACAAGGACGACAAGGATGAGCATCAACATGCGGACAGCAGGGCTGCGCGTGCTCAGCCGCGCGTCGCTGGGGCATCGCTCTGCTGCCCCTCTGCCTGCACGGAGAGCCGCTTCCACTTCGCAGGCAGATGACAATTTTGTGCGGGTGCGTTGCCCTGCTCACGTCTTCCCCTGGGATGCTGTCCTCGCCCAGCACTCACGCACTCCTCTCCCCCTCAGATCGTCGAGGTGTCGCCGCGTGATGGCCTGCAGAACGAGAAGCGCATCGTGCCCACGCAGACCAAGCTCGAGCTCATCCGCAGACTGGCCCACACCGGCCTCAGCGTCATCGAGGCGGGCGCCTTCGTCAGTCCCAAAGTGAGCTGCCAACGGCGCGCGCGCTCATGATCCTCATATCTGAGGCTGACTTAGCTCTCTACTGGTCATGCGCACAGTGGGTGCCGCAGGTGAGTGCCCGCGCGGCCCGTCCTACCTTGCCCCGACCGCATACTGAGCTGCTCTCCCCAGATGGCCGACTCGGCCAGCGTGCTCTCGCAGCTGCCTCAAATCCTTGGCCCAGACGAGCGCGCGCGCCTCTCCTTCCCTGTCCTCGTACCCAACGCGAAAGGCCTCGACACGCTGACTTCGCTGCTTGACAAGCATGCGGCGGGTCGCAATGACGATGGGCCAGCGCTCACGGACGAGATTGCCGTCTTCACCGCCGCCTCGGACGCGTTCACCAAGGCCAACACGAACTGCACCATCGAGGAGTCGATGGCGCGCATCGCCGAGGTCATCTCGCAGGCGCGCTCCTACGCCTCTTCCTCGTCATCAAGAAGAGCCCTCAAGGTGCGCGCCTACATCAGCGTCGTGCTCGGCTGTCCCTTCTCAGGAGCCGTCGAGCCCGCCCTGGTCGCGCGCATGACGCGCGATCTCATCCAGATGGGCGCGTACGAGGTCAGCTTGGGCGACACCGTCGGTATGGGTACGCCCTCCGGTGTGCGCGCGCTGTTGGGCGCGCTGGAGAAGGAGGGCGTGCAGGTTGGCGGGCAGGTCGTCCAGGATGAGCACACGGGCCGGCGGCGGAGAGAGGGCGGCGTGGCGGCGCACTGCCATGATACCTTTGGCACGGGTTTGGCCAATGTCCTCGAGTTTGTGAGGGGCGGCGTGCGGGTGGTCGATGCGAGCGTGTCTGGCTTGGGAGGATGCCCATACTCTCCAGGTGAGCTTCTGTCCCTGCTTCCCTGCACTGGGCCGTACGGCAAGTTGTGCTGATCCTTCACGCTCTCCATCTCCAGGCGCAACGGGCAACATCGACACCGAGTCAGTAGTACAAGCCTTACACGCCGAGGGCTACGCGACGGGCGTAGACCTGCTCGAGCTCGCCCGCGTCGGACAGTGGATCTCAGACCAAGTGCGCGGCCAAGGGCAAGCCTCCTTGCCGTCGGCGGAGCCAGTACCGGTCAACCTGAACGGTAGCTCGGCGGGTCGGGCTGTGCTCGCTCGAGAGGCGCGACGCTTACAGAAGCCGAGCGAGTCCACAGCCAAGGCCAAGTTGTGAACCCGACGCTTACTGCTCGGGCCAGTGCTTCACGGGTGATGGCTGGCCACAGATTGTGTCTCGATTGACTGTCTAGGAGGGTAGGAGCGAGACTGGTTGGACGCAGCCTCGACAGACGATCTAGATTAGCCTGCGGGCGTCGCCAGCGTCGGCTGCCTCTGCCTTGGCCTTGGCAAGTACCTCGCCGACACGCAGGCCGGTACCCTTCTCGACGTGCTCGAGCCCGCTCTTGACGCCCTTGGCCGCCGCATCGCGTGCCTCGCCGACGAGGCCCTCGGTTCGGTTCCAGAGTCGGCTTGTTGACTGTGCCAGCTCGCGACGGGGCTGGGTCAAGCTGGGCGCGTAGCGCTGCTCGAGCTCGACGTAGTATGCGCCGAGGTTGTGGGCCGTCTTGGGCAGGAAGTAGTTGAGGCTGCCTACGAAGAGGAGGGGCGGGGCGAGGAAACGGATGGGGAAGGCGCGGTAGCGGGTGAAGACGGAGGCTGCGAGCGTGGCCACACCCACGTAGAGGAGGTTGGGGTTGAGCGGCTCGTCCGGGACGGTGAGGGCGCGTACGCGCTGTTCGACGGCGCGCTCGCGAGCGATCCAGGCCGAGGTGGCATCTTGGACGCGCGATTGGAGCGACGCTGTCGAGGCTACGAGCGAGCGCCGGAGGGAGCCGATCTGCCGCTCGAGCTCGGTGTGGGTCTCGACCAGGGTCACGGGCTCCTGGGGCTGGTCATAGATGGGCAACTACAGCCAGTCGGCAAGGCCACGGTCAGCGCGCGAACATGTGTTGTGCTTGGGAGGCTTTGGAATGCTCACCCTCTTTGTGGCCGCGGTGAGCGATGTCGACGCAGACGGAGCGGAAGACGGGCCGGCATCGCATCGCACCGGCTGCGACGACAGTGCCATTACTGCCAGCAGCGACCGCGGCAAGGAGATCTGCGAAGAGGTCGAGTGGGTCAGCTTTGGTGCTCTCACGCGCGATGATGGTTGCGACTCACCTCGGCGACGGGATGCGCCTGCGAGCCAATGTTGGCGCGGCTCGTAGCTGAGGAAGACGACATCTCTGGCGAGCGACCTTGGCACCGTCGTCGTCGTCGACGACGTCGTCCATCGTGAGCTCGAGCGCGAAGTCGACACTCGACGCGGACGCCAGGCTTCCTCGATGACGGGCACAGTCGGAAGTTGCTGAAAAGCGCTCGCCTTTTGAGAAGGTATGTTGGGTATGATGGAAGGCGGTGCGGATCCGCTGCGGTGGAGTGAGTCCACATCCCTCCCTCGGCTGATCCTGAGCCGCCTCGATCTGACCATGACACGCTCCCCTGTTCTTTATACAACGGCCCACGCTGATTCGACGATGCGCACGACGTCGACCATCTCGTCCTCGACGGTGGCAGGGACGGCGTGCGCGGTGTGTACGACATAGAAGCATCTGTGCTTGTCGAGGTGAGCACCTTGGGCAACTATGATGACGGGCCCCTTGCTGACCTCAACGTTGCGCCCGTTCTCATCAAGGCTTAGACGACGACAAGCACAAGCAATGGGTCGCTTGCTCCTGCCAACGATGCTCCTGGCCGAGCGCGCCAGCGTGCTGGACGACTACCCGCTCGATCCCAAGTCGGTGCTCAACTACGTGCCCTCGGTCAGTGCCGCCTTGACCTTTGGCATCCTCTACGCCCTCTTTGGCATCGGCTTCCAAATCCGCCTCACGCCCCACCGCGCGTGGTTCGGCCTCTGTCTCTCCCTCGGATGCGCATTCGAGTCCCTCGGCTTCTTCCTGCGCTTGCTCTTGAGAAAGAGGCAGGAGGACCTCGGTCTCTTCATAAGTGAGCATGATCTTCCTAGTCCAGGTGGCAAACCGCTGACGGCTTCTTCATCTATGCAGTCCACGACTTGTGCATCATCCTCAGCCCGTCAAGCTTCCTCGCGTTCATGTACTGCCTCTTTGGCAAGATGATCATCGCGGTTGACGCCCGCTTCGCCGACGAGTCCGAGTCCGAAAAGGCCAAACGGAAGAATCGGCCCAAGGGCGTCAAGAAGCCAGAGAAGAACAAGGTCAGGTCCGCGTGAGTGCTGCCCTTACCCTTCCTGCGCTTGATATGACTGTGAAAGCTGACCAGAAGCGCGGCTTCCAGCTACTCATTCATCTCTCCGCGCATCGTTGCCCCCATCTGGGTCATTTCGGACATTACAACCTTCTGCATCCAAGGCGCCGGCGGGGCCCTCGAAACGGCCGACAATCCGACCACAGCCAAGGCAGGCGACCGCATCTTCCTCATCGGCATCATCTTGCAAGCCGTGTCGTACCTCCTCTTCGTCTTCCTCACCATTGAGGCCCATCGCAGGCTCACCGCCACCTCGCACGATCCCACCTTCCAAAGTCGGTGGTCACATCCGACGGGTCGGATCTTCTTCTTGATCTACTTCTCATCCATATTCATTCTGGTGAGTCTACACTGCTGATGCTTGGCTGTAAGATGTTGACATTCTGACCCTTTGTCTTGCGCCGCTTAACAGATCCGATGCTTCTACCGCGTCGCTGAGCTCGCCGAAGGGTACACAGGCACGCTGGTCTCCGTCGAAGCCTACTTCCTCTTCCTCGACAGCCTCGTCCTCCTCATCGGTATCTCTCCCTACCTCGTCTTCTGGCCGACTGAGCTCATCAACGAGACGGCGCGCCGGACGCGAGAAGGGTAGGAGGCGGCGCGTGTGGAGGAGGGAGGTGGCCATACTGGTGGGACGGAAGACACTGGGACGTCTCCCGTTAGACTTGAAGATTCCACATCGAGCACGCCAGCTCGGGCGACACAGGAGAAGGACCAAGACGATGCTCTCACTGCTGTGAACGGTTTCACAGAGTCACGACCGCAGGATAGCGGAGAAGGCACGGATCACAGGCCAGTCTAACGACTTACGATCTCAAGCTGCTTGATTACGCTTCGCAAGCGCACATGGACTTTGACTGAGTTGTATAGACTAATGGACTGCATCTGTACGGATTGTTCTTATCCATCATCTTCGTGAGCTTCTCAGTCCGTGCTTTGGGACAGCGGCGTCGCACGCTCAAGAATGGTGCGCGCCCTGGCCTCCTCCTGACGGTACAGCGCCCTCAGGGCGTGCTCGTCCTGCAAAGCGGGTGGTAGAGGTGTTCTGCAAAGGTCCTAACGAGTTCAGCAAGCTTGCGGAAAAGGGGGCGGAGGAAAGCACACGCACCGGATGACGTTGCCTTGGTAGTGCAACTTGCCAGGTACCACAGCCTCGCCCTGTCTTAGCCGCTTGGCCGTGGCCGCCGACGTACCTGCCTCCCGCTCATCGCTATGCAGCTGAGTGTCGGGCAAGGGAACGAGCTCGAGACCCGCACGCACCGGTGCGCGAATCGTCCAGAGCACCTCATTGGCTGCGTGCGAGGCGGATCGGAGCAAGAGCCAGGCGAGGGGCTGGAGCGCGATCCACAGCGCCGTGCGAAGGACGAGCCAGATGAGGTGCAAGGCCGTGCTGGAGCTTTGAGAGGAAGGTGGTGATTTTGAATAGTGAGCAAAGAGCTCTGCTGATGGGAGGAAGGTGGCGAGCGTCTGTGAGCGCTCGAGGCCGGTGGAGACGGAGAGTACGCGGATGTTGCTCCTCGATCTGCTCGCTGGCGACCCTTCTCCTTCGCCACGGACAAGTGCCGTGCTCAGAGACGATGCTGAGCCAGCACCCGTGGTCAGCTCACCGGCTAGCACGTCGAGACGCCGTTGTAGGTAGTCTGCAATGCCGAGCCAGGTCAAGTCGGCCAGGGCTGGTGGCAAGTGTGGTGACCAGCGTGAGAAGCGTGGACCGGACTTCCTCCGTCCGGAGATGGCTGGCGTGCCGCGCCAGTCTAGGTCGGCGCTTGTCAAGCCCGCTGGTGGTTTCTTGGGCTCAGTACTCGACTTTCCGTCGCTAGAATCGAGTGGTTCTGTCGACTTGGTCGATTGAGAGATGATGGCGGCGGCGGCGGCGTACCAAGGTCCGACAGCGTTGATGATGCATATGTCACGCTCGCGCGGTAGCGTCGTCAGCGATGGGACCAGGCCGAGGAGGAAATGCAGCCTGCCCAGTGCCAGTGCATGCTCCCTCTCCACCTCTAGCTCTTCATGCGCTTCAGAACTTGAATCCTTGAGTGGATACTGAACGCCTTGTCGACGCGTTCCGAGATGATAGCTTGGGGCCGGTGGCAAGAAGACGATGCTGTCTAATCTGCGTACGGGACTTGAGAGCGCCTGAATTGCATTCGCGTCGACGCCGTCCGTCCGCGTCATGAGCGGATCTTGCCCCAGGGTCGGATTCGCGGCATCGCCACCGCGTCCAGGTTGGAGCATGCGCTCCCATGTCTTGACAAAGGCGTCTACGGAGCGCACATCGGCGAGATCGCATTGCTCGGCGTAGATGACAGCCTCTGGCGCGTCGCCTTGACCGTCGCCATCGTGATCACTGCCGTACAGGGCCGACGTGGAGCTTGCCCTCAAGATGTGAACGAGCTGGAGCACGGCCGGGTGCGAGAGCGGCCTCGGGTCCAGCACGACGAGGTGTGCGCCTTCACGGATGAGGGCGTGGCAAAGCTGCAACCCGAGCGCGGTATCGAGCCCGCCCGAGGCGATGAGCACGAGACGCCCATGGAGATCGCGCACAGGCCCGACTCTTCGTTGCGCCTGATCCTTGCCCGTTGTGTCGGCCTTGGCTTCGCGCTGTGATTCAGCCGCGAGGGCGTCGAGGAGCCTGTTGGGGTTGATGCCGATGCACGCTTGCCTTACGAAGGCGAGCACCACGACGGCGAGAGCGGCACGGACGAGGCCGGAGAGCGTCAGCAGTTGGGACAACGCCCATGCTGCGACGTGGACCGGCATCGAGGCTGGCTTCTCTCTTGATGATGGAAGTCGTCGTGGACAACGGCAACATGCTCGAGCTCGTCGTCAAGGAGACGGCATCGGAAGTGCGACAACTCTGAACGGTTGCCTGTTCCGCTCAGAAACGGATTTGCGAAGGAGTACATCAAGCAAAGAGCAATGTATTCAAGGCAAAGAGCATGACGCGAGAGTCCTGGGGCAGGTCGAGGACGCCTGGCAGGCGCTACGGTACTGGGGCGACATCACTGGTGATGAGCAGATCGGTTATGGTCAGAATCATGGTCTGGAGGTCGAAGCAGGCTGAAGGGCACTCACCTCGTCGAGGACCTGGCATCGTTGGACGCCTCCTTTCGTCGTCGTCGCCGTTTGGCATCGAGCGAGGCCACCTTGGCCGCCACAGCCTTGAGCGTCGCCTCATCGGGTCGCCACCAGGCTCGCATCTCGGCGGCAAGCGGCCCAAAGGTAGTGTCCAGCCCATCTACGTCTCGCTCCCCCGATCGAACCGGGCTGCTCGAAGGGGACGTCCACTCCCAGCCCCGCTGCCGATACACCTCCCGGAGAGGCGTCACCACGCGTGCGAGCGTGTCCGGTGTTGGCCGCACATTGAGCCTACGCGCCCATACCAGCACAAAGACCAGGTTGTCCAGCAAGCGTCCGAGCGCGCGGGAGATGGCACGCGTCCCTTCTTGCTCGCCGGAAGTGCTGCGACGCTGCTCCTCAAGCAGAAGTCGGTTGGTCAATGCTGAGAGCAGGAAGGTGTAGCCCTCGAAGAGGTTGGCGTCGAAGTTGATATAGCGTTGCTTGATCACGTCCGAAGAGATCGACGTTTGGCTGTTCTCCTCCCAGTCCGTCTCTCTCGCGTTCGGCGTGCTTAGATCGGCTCGTGCTTGAATCGGACGCCATGGCAGCGCCTGTAGTCCGCGTAACGATGGGTGCTGAGCGAATAGATGCTGCCGAAACTTGTGCATCACCGTCCGAAGCAGCTTGGCCGGTCGCTCGCCTCCATTCGTCCAAGGTTGCCAGACCAGCCGCTGAGATGCGAACAGTAGGCTGCCAAGCATCTCGCTGTCGTGACATAGCGCTGGCCAACGACGCTCGGTCTCGCCGAACAGCTTCACGCCTGCAAAAGGATCGCCGCTCCAGCTCGCGATACCCTTGATCATGTGTGCCAGGAGCCTGGCCGACGGCTCGATACGGACGGAGGCCACGGTGTTTGTTGGAAGGCCGCTGTCGGAAGAGCGTGTGCCGGCCACCTTGTCCTCGAGCATCGAGGTACTGGCCACATCGAGGCCGATGAGGTTGCCAATCTCGATGGCGCGATGCCTCACATAGCGGGACTTGGTGGCGACCCGAGTCCCGGGGACTCGCGTGTTTGCTCGAGTGTGGTGGACTCGCATCCACTCCGTGCCTATCATGACACTGCGCCAGCGTCGATAGAGGATTTGCGACGATAGGGTGAGGAAGCGGTATTGGTGGTCACCACTGGTAGCCCGCCGGAGATAGGCGTGGAAGAGGGCGTCGCAGCCATCGAGTGCGCCACGGAGTGCAAAGCCTCGCATCGCGTTGCCGTACGCCACAGGCACCTGCTTGAGCTGGGTCGGCTCGTCGACGTTGCCTGAGCTAAAGGTGTCGCCTGTGGCCTTCGGAAGGTCTTTGCCATCTTGATCCAGGTCGAACCACGCAAGGACATCTGCCAGGGTGTGGTCCTGCGACTGCGCCACCATTTCGATGCCAGAGACGACATCCCGTAGTGTTGCCCGAGTTTGCTGTACGCTGTGCTTTGTCTTTGAACCCTTCTTATGCCCCAGCTTGGCAAGCGAGGCATACTTGGGCTCGTGCGCGATCGTTTCGTAGAATACCTTGGTGACAATCTGTTGAAAGGAGTTGGAAGCAGCGATGACCTCCTCAATATGCCGAGGTCGCCTTGGCCCATGTGTATTGATCTTGTTCAGGAGGACGAAGATTTGTGGCATCTGCTCGTCAAGCAAGGTGTAGTCTTGCTCGACGGCAGGTATTGTCGAGTACGCTTGTGTCTTTTCGGCATGTCGCACCGATGCGCCAGCTGTTCCGTGCCTCCTTGTGCTGGGGACTGCCAATGCACTCTTGCAAGAAGATGAATCCGACGCGTATCCGGGCCACTGTCGCTCAAAGAGGTCCAGCAGAGCTAGTCTGCCTGCTTCGAAATCCCCGTCACGAACTGCTGCCAAGACCACTGGCTCAATGTCGAAGGCAGAGAGGCGAACAAGGTGCTTGCGACCTTGAGTAGCTACGGTGTCGATGATGCTGACACACAAGCGGGCGAGGTCACAAGGCAACCATCGCGCCTGTCTTGAGAACGATAGATGGCTGGTGAGGCCCCGACGCCAGGATCGAATTGCGCCCTGTCGTGCGCAGAGAGGTGGCGGTATCCAAATCGTCGTGTCCAGTGCAGCGGGACTATGTGCCTTGACGCCGAATCGAGACGTATCGAGGAGAGCCCGTGCGATCGCCATCAGGAACTCGGGATCGAAGAGATGCGAACTGTCCTGTCTTCGTCCTTTGCCGGAAGGCTGTAACAGGTGCAGCCACGACCTCGGTGGCTGCCATGGGCTGAGCGTGCGTCGCCTCCGTCGCCGCGTCCAAGCATGTCTGGTACGCGCGGCAACGAATGCTAGAAGTGCATATGCTGCTCGATGTGACCGCTCGTCCGTAAGATTAGGCAGCAGGAAGGCCATGCGTGCTAGTAGGTCCTGGACCGCGAGTTGATGTCCGGCTTGATGGCTGCTCAAGCGTCGATGCGCTCTCATTCGTCGATGGTCCCGTCTCGGTCGCAATCGCGCTTGATGATTGCATATCCTTGAGGAGGTGACTTCTAGGTTCCTTTGCTGGTTTTCGAAAGCGCGGACGAGATCGAAGTTGCGTTGTTGGATGGGCTGGATCAGATGCGCTGCTTGCAAATCTCGGACCGCTCGCTCGAGTAGAAGACCCAGAGCGTGACACCGATAGCCAATGTGGTCGATGTAGAGCTCGAAATGATCCAGCGCGAGCTCGACGTCCGCTGGTAGCCTTACAAAGTGTAGCAGGCGTAGAAACAGGAGCGCATTGATTCGCCGCGCCTTGAAGCTTGTCTTTGAAATGAGAAGAGCTTGAGCACGCTCAAGTACCGACATGGCCTGGTCGAAGTATGCTTGCTGGAACGCGTGCTTCCACGTTGAGTGAAGTGCTTCATGCTCTCTAGCGGCCGCCGCCAAGAGCTCGTCGCGCGAGGGGAGGTAGAAATGTGCTGGAGTCTTGAAGCCCCTGGGCTGAGGACACATCGCCGTTTCATCCGAAGTCAGCCAAGCCGGTTGATCCTCGTCGACCAGGCGAGCTTTGCCCTTGCCCTTGAAGCCAACTTGTCCTCGACGTGCTTGAGCCCGGTTGGTACCGACAGTTGTGCGTCGAACAGGCCCCTCCGACTCGAAGGCAGTCGGCGCGTCCCTTTCCGTCAGCGCCTCAGCTTCACGTTGCGCGAACGCCGAGCTATCACGCTGGCGCAGATGCTGCTCGTACGGATGCCACGTCTGGCGACTGGGTCCGGCGTGAGCCTCTGGCCAGACGGTGTCGTCCTGGTTGAACGCTGTCGATGCCGCAGACGTGGACCCCGACCCCAGTCGTCGAGGGGCTGGAATCGATGCCAGCACGCGCAGGGCAGGCCGTATGGCCCTCACCATCTACCGCTGGCGCGCTGACCGCCTCTTCCTCCCCCCTCCCTTGCTTGGCCGCCGCGGCGCGCGCGCGCTCTCCGCCTCGAGCCCGGCCCCGTCCTGAAGCGTGCCTCCCGGTCCCCGCAACGCAGTGGCCCGCCGTCCAGCTCGAAGAATCGTGAGGCCAGACGGACCACGAGCCGGCTCGTCCGTTCTGACGCCCGTGTAGCTGCTATGATAGCGTGCGCCGTCCCTACGTTTGGTCTTGGTGTTGTGGTGGATCTTCTTGACGAGGTGGTGGACGAGCGCGCGAGGTCACCTATGCCGTCGGGTATCATGACCACCAACGGGGTCTCGATAGTCGATGGGTCTCGCGCCAATAGGCCACTCTTGAAGCGCGAAGCTCGTCCCTCATCGATGTCGATCTCGACGGTCACCTCAAGCCCGCGACGAGCGCACCAGTACCCACTGCAAGCGGCCCTGTCGATGGACGCGGCGGGCGAGGCGTCGTCAAGATGAGCACGGCGCGCGTCCACACAGCGCCGAGCAAGCGGGCCAAACTCAAGGCCACACCGGCGCCAACAGCGTCCAATGTCGGTGCGCACACTGCCACGATTGCCACATCGCTCACCGCGAGACAAGACGCGAACGCGAAGAAGGCGACAGCGGACAGCGCCGTAAAGAGGACATCAGTGTACCGTCCGCTGCTCGCCTCGCCTTTCACCGTGAGCTGGCCCACTTTGTCAAGCTCGGACGCGGAACCACTGCTGCACACCTTGCTAGAAATTCTCACCGCCGACAATGTCCAAGTGCGTGCGCCTCAAGCGGACGAAAAGCAGAAACGCAAGCACGTCAAGGTGCGGCCGGCGTGGCTGCAAGTCGGAATGAACGAGGTCAACGCCCGACTCGAGCAGCTCGTCGCCGGTGGCGTAGATGCCATGCACAGCGCTCCAGAAGCTCGCCCTGAGCCTGCGCCAACGGGCGTGGCGGCACCAAGTCAAGCCGAGACATCGACATCAAGGTGCCGTGTACGGTTCTTGTTCGTCTGCCGCGCAGACGTCGACCCGCCCAGGTTGATTGCGCATCTGCCCCTACTGGCGTGCACGGTGAACTCCATCTGCCGAGATCAAGCGCGTCCCAACGATGGCCTTGTCCTCTTGCCACTTGCTGCGATGGCCGAGGACATGCTCGCAAAAGCCCTCAAAGTGCGGCGGTGCGCAGCCGTGGCCATCTCTGAGGATGCCCCGGTGTCTGTGTTGAATCGACTCAGTCAGCTCCTCGGCGAGCTCCGGTCTCGTTCGGCCCCACAGCAAGAAGCATCAGCCTCCAGCTCACATGTGGGGTCTTCAGCTCAAGCTACTCAGTCTGCCTTGTGGCCACTACGAGCACCTTGGCTCGATGCAGCCGTTGACGCAGCCCGTGCAAGTATTCAGTCTGGGCCTTCAACATCACGGAAAACCGAAGCACCGTCATCGAGCACTTCTGTTGCCCCTCAAGCACGCTCATTGCCAGTTCTATTCGGTATACCATACCAGCCGACTACGATTCGGGCCGTCGAGATACAGGTACCAGCCGACATGAATGCCGCAAGGTTGCGAAGGAAGGAGACGCGCAAGGCTCGCAAAGCGGTAACTCAAGCCAACAAGACTGCAAGCCGTACCGTCACGCCATCAAAAACGTCTGTGACGACCGAAGTCACGTCCCAGGCTGGCAAGCCAAAGGCCTCCAAACGCAGCGTCAAGGGGCGCGAGCGCGAGGCGGGGAAGGGTGCCAACGGTTCGCCCAAGGACAAGTCTCAAGTGCTGCGGACAGCTCAAGAGGCAGATACCAAGCAAGCCCTGTCTTCAGACAACGACGCCTCTCAGACACTTCGCCGAAGACTGCGCCGGCTGCGAGCCAAGTTTGGGCCTGACTTTGATCTCAAACGGTGTCAAGCAGCGGTGGAAAGCAAGCCTGCGAATAGCTCGCATCGCGATCAGGGTGCCCGAGCTACGATTCCACAAAAGGCAAGTGTCCCAGGCGACGCCGTCGCTGAAGGACAGAATCAAGCGCCGCAATCACCTGCGGCGGCCAAGGGTCAAAAAAGAAGACGCAGTGTGGTCGAGGATGCCGATGGCTCAACTTCAAGTGCGCTAGGCGCGGCCCAGACGTCGGCCCCCATCAAGAAACCCAGGCAGGCGTCCGCGAAGGCGTCGACAAAGGAGACGACCTCCAATGCGGCTGGCGGACCCACAGCGCCGCCTGCCGTTGCCCAACATGTAAAGCAGGTTTGACTCTGTAACATCAACATGATAAACTGACATCCTCATCCAGGAAGATACGATGTCGAACCGTTCGAATCGCCTGATCCGTTTCTGTGAAGGCAGTCCCGTGAGTGCAATGTGGAGGTCTGGATACTCGCATAAGCACAAGCATTTGGAAGCAGCACCCAAGGCACCCAATCTTCTAGCTCACCAACCATCATCCTCGTCTCGCATGAAGCTCAAGGCGGGCAGGCGCGACGCGCACGACGACTTCGACGACTGAACGGACGGCGTAGCGGAACAGACGGTCGCGGGCCTCGACCAGCGGAGCTCGACCCGGGCGCGAGGCGGGTCAAGGTCGTTGGCGGGGCGACGGCACGGCGCCGACCAGCGCGCCGTAGCCATGGCGACTGCCATGAGGGCGGCGTTGGCAGGATTGGGCCTGCGCCGACCCGTCCTGCGCTCGCTCAGCAGTGGCGGCCACGACATCGGAGAGGCCGCCGCTGCCAGTGGACGCGTGGGCGAGCCATGTTGCTGGACATGCTCGCAGAGGAGATCGTCCTCTTCACGGAGCACCTCCAAGACGAGCGCCCAAGACGCTGGGGACGACGAAGGCAGCTTTGCGAGTAGCAGCAAGTACCGGCTTGATCACGAGCCTCGTCCTCAGCGCAGGCGTTTCGCATCGAGCGCGTCGTCCGGTCGACCATCGAGTGCCGTGGCTGCCGCCGTAGCGGCTGCTACAATTTCGACGTCTCACACACGCTCAGAAGCCCAGCAACACGACGAGGCAGCGTTCTCGCGTCAAAGTCGTCTTCTGGAGCGCCGCGAGCGACAGAATTGCGCTCAACTGACGGATCAGGAGGCATGGGTCGCGTACGACCGGCACGATACTCGTATTCAAGAAGAGCATCGCTCCGAGTTCGCGTCGCCATCGCAGCTATCATCGGTTCATGGAGCCAGTCGAAAGGGCAAGGAAAGGCAAGTGGACGAGGGCTCGCGCCCTCGCCATGAGCTCAGCTGTGCAAGAGATACGTGGTCTCAGCCCTCGTTACCGGCAATCTTCTACGTCCTGCCCCAGGGGCATCCAGGTCCTCCGCAGCTCTTCGTGCCCACCGTACATGAACTTCTCAACGCCGTCAAGCACTTGCCTACCATCCACAAGATTTGGAAAGACGCTCTGAGGCCGTCCAACTTTCTCACCGTGCGTCGACACCTAATCAAAGCTGGCCGCCAGCAAGCACATTTCTCGGCATCAACAGCTCCACCGTTTCCGTTCTTATGCATTCGTGCTTTGGAACACGTTCGGACAACAAGAGACGTCCGAGCCGCCCTTCAGTTCCTACAAGAACACATCTTCAAACCTTCGACAAGGCGTCATCGGAGAGGGCCCTCAAGGCATCGGAGGGTTGGTGGCCCCAGGTGGGATGTCTACCACATCGCCTACGCGTACACCGTGTTGGCGGAGCGAGCCCTTCGAGATCTGCAGGCGGGACACCTCATTCCTCTTCTCCTCAAGCATATACTCGTGCTCAGCAGACTCATCGAGAATCGCATCATCAACGCTCGGCAAGGAGACGACGGATCAAGAGTCCCTCATACTGGCCGGCGGTCATCCGATGCTCATCTTCGCTCTTCTCGATACAAGGCGCGGTATTCACCGGCGGAGCAAAGGGCCGAGCAAGAACAAGATGCGGTGGAAGAACTCTTGGTTCGCCTCATGGCTCTGCTCACCGACGTGCAAGATACCCGCGCGCTTCACGCTGCCAATCGCTTGCTTGGACACGTGGGCGCGCGATCGTCTCTCTGGTATCCACTGGCGCGTTCGGATGCAACCGCTCGCCTCGGCAAGGCTTGGACGGGTGATTCTAGGTCCAAGGAAGCCAGCTCTGGTCTGCATCGAAACCAAGATCGACACTCCGGCAAGGAGTGGCGAGCATCAGTCCTAGCTTTGGATGCGTGGGCAAGACGGCGCAGGCGGGTGCGGAGGTTGCTCAGACTCGCAAGTCCCGACGTGTTCGACGCTGCCTTTTTGGCTCGTCTCGCTCGGGTCACCTTGGGCAGCTCGGCGTCTCGGGCGATGCCTGGTGAGGCAGGCGCGTTGGACTGTACGGTCCTGCGTCCTTCGCCCGTCACGAGTGCACTCAGTGGCCCATCTCTTCGTCCTCGGGACCCTCGGGATGCTCTCATCAAGACGGCAGAGTGGCTTGACCAAGACGTGGCTCAGCAATGTCTACGCTGCCTACGCACGATCTCGATGCACGATGCTGCCCAGTGCTTGAGCCCATCGGACATCGCCATCGGTCTGCTGGTCGCAGTACGGGCTCAAAATGCGGATGAATCGGTCGTACTTCTCCGCGAGTTGGATCAAGTCCTGTCATCGGCGACAACGGTGTCAACTAATCAAGCACCGTTTGACCAGACCTTCTTCAGGCCGCGGATGCAACAGTCGCTGCGTGCACTGCGTTTAGAAGAGAGCTTGGCGGGGCCATTGGCATCGCATCAAGACAGCTCCGAACCCACGTCTGCCGCCGACGATGATGCCAGCCCTCCGGCAGGTCTCGAAGCTGCCATATTCCATTACATCGACCAGTTTGCTCGCAAGGACGTCGAGGGCCTCAGTGCCGATCTTGCCAATGCCACGGCGGAACAGCCTTACAGTCAGACGGTGTCTAGGAAGCTGTTCCTACGGCTCACGGAACGACGCTTGCGGACCACCAGATCGTCGCAAGAATTGGTGGAGGCAGGGAATGGTGTGGGGCTCCCTTGGGCTCCGGATCAGACCAGCAACTTGGTCAGGTCCTGGCAACAACCGACTTCGGTCGTGCCTGTCAAGGGCATCGAGACGCTGGCTCGCGACGTCTACGTGCCTGTATCGCAGGTGCTGCGCCGTTTCGGGCTCGATGTATACGGACGCGATCTCGGTTCACCGGCGGCTCTCCGGCAGGTCAACTCACGGCAAGAAGATCTGAGTGGCAAGCTGACGGCGTACGGGCATGCGATACGTGGCTTTGCTCTACGTGGCGAGTTCAGGGCCTCTGAGACCCTCTTCAGAGCGCTGTTGCGACGGTCGCACACGATGCCGGACGCCTACCCACGGCTCAAGCTCAATGCGTTCGTGCTCAGCTTTTGGTGGACCGCGGAGACCTTGCGTGTGCAAGCTTTGGCCAACGAGACCGGGCTGTACCCTGTTGCAGGACCTAGGAAGGCTAGGCAATCGACGTTACCACGGACCGAGGCAAGACGGGCGTTGGAAATGATGATGCGACTCATCGATGTCCACGCGGGTGGTGACGCTCACAGTCTCAGCATCGCTTCAAGTGCTGTTTCGGAGGTCATCGAGGAACACAACCACGTCGTCCAGCCCAGCCCAGAGCTCATTGGCAACCTGGTGTTCTCCCTATCAACCCGATGGGGCGCACGCTGGGCCGCGGTGGCCGTATGGTTCGCAACTGAACGACGATGGCCGGCAGTCGTAGGGTGCTCTTCACTGCTGGAGGCTCTCCTCCTCACGGCCCGTGCCATCCGCACCGATGTTCAATCATCACCACCGCCGACGAGCTGGAAGAGCGAAGACCCGGCCCTTGCGGCGCGACGCGTCTTCCGCCAGTGGCTGTTTGCACAGCATCCCGAGCTTCATCCGGTGGCTCCCGATAGTCCAAGGGCGCCAACCTGGCTTCTAGCTGGAGTTGAGGACGTTTCCGGTCGGGCCCTCTCCCTCGAGGACCCTCGACGCAAAAAGGTCCCAGGGAAGCAACCTGCGAGGAGGATAGCGGCGGCTCCATTGGAGTCGACTGCGGTAGACTTGCACAGCCAAGGCTCGGGGAACATATCGGCTGGATCTGTCGCCTTTACCGGCGATCTCTTCCACGCGTACGCCCAACTTCTCTCTTCAATCCTCAGCAGCGAGAAAAAGAGCACTTCTTCACCCGGCTCCGGAGCGGCTGCGGCAGCGGCCGGCTCGGACCCGATCAGCGACGCTCAGCCCACGGTCACGGAACTGGTGCAGGTGCTAGCATGGATGCGAACGCTGGGCATCCAGCCGTCCAAGCAGACGCTCTGCCTGGTCGCCGTCCACATGGCGCGCTACTACCGATGGCACAGCCTGCCCTGGCCCCGCGGGCACCGTTTCGCGAAGGGCGTCCACAGCGCCGAGGTCGCTGCGAGGCACACGGTCGAGGGGGCGGGCAAGCGGCGATATGAAGCCATGGGTCCGCTCAATGAGTGGCTGGCGGAGTGGGTGGAGGAGCGGTGGCCGACGGCGTGGGAAGTCGCGTCGTATGCGCGCTTCTTGCGGCAGAAACGCTCTGTTCCCAGGGTGATTTGGGACATGGAGTAGGGTCAGCTGGGCGGCCATGCCAGCTCGTTGATGTCTGTGAGTAGTTACCGGTTCGTCCTGTGCTTTCACGTCTGGCAACTGACTTCGCCATTGCTACCCCTTTCAGCATGCTTGTCCAAGGCCGCTTCCGAACGCGCGAATGCACAATCTGTCACGCCCGCGTCTTTGCACACCCGTCCCTGCCCGGGAGAGAATCAAGCTGAAATGTCTATGAATGTTTTGCACGGCATGGCGTCGCTCGCTCTCCACTCCTCGTCCTCGTCCTCGTCCTCGTCCTCGTCCTCCTAATCAGACCGCCACTGGCGCAGGTAATCCATCTGAGAACGATGCAGCCTCAACCACGCCGTCACGCGCTCGTCCGAAGGCAGCGCAGCGGTGCCCAACCAGCCCGCCAACCACCGCTCCAGCGGACCGAGCGGCGAGCCCGACCCGCGCCCGCCCGGACCGTGCGGCCGCGTCTCGGCCAGATGGATCGCGACGCGACAGAGCATCGAGAGCGAAGGCCGGACGTCGAGCGCGCGCATCCAGCGCAAGACGTGCAGCGGCTCGTCGGCGTTGAGGTGCGCTTCGAGCTCGGCTTGCAGCGGCGAGGCGGGGTGGGCGAGGAGGAGGGTGCGGGCCTGCGTGCTGGGCGTGTCGGCCCCTCCTCCTCGTGCTGCTCCTCCCGAGGCCGAGGCGGGGAGATGCGTCGGGCGGAAGGTCAGGGCGACCGCGGAGGGCCCTGCTTCACTTTCGTCGCCACCATCCGCCCCACCACCACCACCGCCACCGCCCCCCTTCTGGCCGCCCCAAAGCGCCGCGCTCCACAGCTCGACGGAGCGCCGCTGCACATCCGCCCGCACGATGGGCCGGCGGTACTCGCGGTCGTCGGCGCGGGAGCGGCCGACGATGGAGTGCGGCACGAGCATGGTGTGCAGGAGGGCAAAGTACGCCTCGAAGACGCGCGCGTCGAAGTTGATGTAGGGCAGGGGGTGCGTCTCTGGGTGGTGGGTCGTCGTACCAGAACCCGCGCCCGTGTCTGCGCCCGTGGGCGTCGTCGTCGCTCCCATCGCGAGCGAAGGCAACGTCGACGCGACCCTGGCAAACGCCACGCCCTGCGCCGCCGTCGAGAAGGCCGCGCGGGCGGTGGTCCGGCCGTGGGAGACGGTGTCGAGCGAGGCGGCGGCCTGGTGGAGCTCTTTGAGGTATCGGTCGCTCGACTTGGACGGCGGTGTTGTGCTTGCTTGGGCGTGAGCGGGCATGGGCACGGGGACGCCGGCGACGGCGACGGCGGGGTCGATGCCAGCCTGGTCGCCCTCCTCGTCCGACATGCCGTGCAAGGAGAGGAAGGGCACCGCCGCGCCGACGGTGGCGGTAGCGGTGGCCGTAGCCGCGCTCGCCTCCACGGCCGCGAGGTTGGGATGCTGGTTGAAGAGCAAGCGCCTGAAGATCCTCCTCGCCTCGAGACCCAACGACGGCAGGTCCGCACTCAATCCTCCCGCCGCCGCCGCCGCCGCCGAGGAGGAGGAGGAGGAGGAGGAGGAGGAGGAGGAGGGGGAGGAGCCCGACTTGGACGTGCCCTTCGATCCCACACCACGCTCATCCCCAACATCATCATCCCCACCCTCCTCCCCCGCCCCCACCCCCGCCCCCGCCCAACCAGCCTGCACCCGCTCCCCGCGCTGCGCCACCTCCAGCACGGACGCCATCACCCGCGGCGCGGTGGCCGTGCCAAACGCACGCACGATCATCGTCTCCCACAGCGAGAAGACGGCCCAGTGCTGCTCGAGCGAGATGCTCAGTGCCTCGAAGAGGGTGCACGCTAGGTGGACGGATGGCCGCGGTACGGGCACCGGCACCGGCACCGGCACCGGTACGGGCGCGAGCCTCCCAGCCTTCCCGCCCTTCCTGCGCCGAGGGCTCGTGCCCGCCCGAAGCGAGTCATGCAGCTGCAACGCGACCGTGTCGAGCGCCTTGCGGAGCGCGATGCGCCGCATGGACTCGGGCGCCTCAAAGCACCGGTTGCGCCGCCCGCGGAGGTAGGCGCGGGCAATGACGTCGAAGGAGCCGTCGACGATGTTGCGGCGCTGCCGGCAGGCGATGAGCCAGAGGGTGTCGGCGGCTGCCCACTTGCGTCGTGCCGAGAGGCCCATGATGGCTGCTTCGTACACGCTGGCGATGCGCTGGAGACGCGATCGCCAGGGGTGTCGATGGATGAATTCCTCCTCCCCCTCTCCCTCCACCTTCCCCCCTGCCACCCCCTTCGCCTTCGCCTTGCCCTTCCGTGTCCGCTTCCCCTTCCGCTTCCGCTTCCCCTTCCCCGCCGTGTCCTTCCCCTCGCCCGCCAAGCTGGGGTCCGGTAGGGACGCGTCGAGAATCGCAATCACCCTGCCCTCGTCCGTGTCCGGATCCGACGCCAGACTGAGCATCATCTCCGTCCAGATGGCCTCCATCGCGTAGGTAGAGGTGGACGAGGACGCGGGGTCGATCTCGCTGCTCCCCATCGAGCCGCCGACGGCGTGGTCGAGCCCCGACTCGTTCGCCTCCGACGATTCGGACGACGAGGACAAGCCAAAGGCCGACCGAAAGAACTTGCCCGCCCCCTCCCACCTCTGCGTGCGCGCATTCGCCAAGCTCCGCCGACGCGCTCCCGAAGGGTCCACCTCGACCTCGCGCAAGTTGTGCCGCGAGCGCGCATTGAGCACCGCGACGCGGTGGGCATCCTTGCGCTTGGCCATGTTGGCGCGTGCCCACTCGCGGAGGAGGGCGTGCGGGAGGAGACTGGCGCGGAGCGGGCTCAGGACGCGGTGCTCCCACTTGCGCTGGAGGTGCTCGGTGAGGCGGGCGGTGGCGTTGAACCAGCGGAGGAGGCCGTCGGCGCGTTTGAGGGCGAGGATGCCGTTGGTGGTGGCGAGGGAGCGCATGGCGTTGTCGTAGTCGCCTGGTCCGAGGGCGCGCTCGCCGTACGTGTCGTCCCATCGTCGCTGGCGCCGGAGGGTGCTTGCGCAGATGGTAAAGATGCACGCGCGGGCAAGGGGCACGCTGAGAAAGGCGCCGCGCTTGCCGCTGCGTATGCCCAGGTCGGCCGTGTCGAGGAGGGAGCCCTTGTTGTCGGATGTGACGGCATACTTGGGCTTGGTCACGATGCTTGGGAGCCACGTCTTGTTGTGGGTCCAAGGGTCGAGCAGGGGCTGGCCCTGCCTGCGCTCGGTTGGGCTGGGAGCGTCGAGGAGGGCGCGTGCGACGTCGCGGGCGAGGTCGGGCGGGAAGAGGGGTCTTCGCCTTGACCGTGGCCGGGTGAGGTTGCTGATGTCGGTGGTGAGAGGATGGGCGGAGGCGTAGTGGCGGTAGCTGACCCAGATGCGCGGGTGCTTGAGCAGACGGGTTCGAAGGTCGACGTTGCACATGCGGGCGACGGCGTGGAGGAGGGCGACGGCGGCGTCGCGGTGCCTTGGGTCGGTGTGGTACGGCACGAGATGGGCGAGGTGCATGATGAGGGCGTAGAAGCGCGCCGAGGCGCGGTACCGCTGCCTGCGCTGGAGGAGGGAGGTGAGGCCACGTGCGCGCCTTGGCCGTGTGGTGGGCGTGTATGTCCTTGTCCAGCGCGAGCGCGTCTCGCGTGGGCGCACCTCTCCGAGCTGGGCTCGAAAGGTGTGGACGAGGCCGATGACGAGGCGTACGCAGTGCGAGACGAGGTGCGTGGCTCCGAGGTCGCGAAGGACGCGTTCCAGGACGGCGGCCGTGGTGCGGGCAACGAGGGCCGGGTGGCGTGCGAGCGTGGTGACGAGGCGGTGCCTGTCCGTGGCGGTGTCGGGGGCGGCGAGGCGGGTGCGACGAGGGGCGAGGGTGTGGGTGCTGAGCACGTGCAGAGCGAGCTCGGCGTCGTCGACCGAGTGCAGCGTGCTGGCGATTAGATGGCCGTGCAGGCGTGCGAGGAGGGCGCGTCCGCCGGGCTGCTGGCTGCCGCGGGGCGAGGCGTACCAGGCGCCGGCGTGCGCGAGTGCGGCTGCGGCGGCCGCGTACCCGGCGTGGGCGCGCAGGGCGTGCCGCCACGCGTGTGCGAGCGACCGCTGCCGTGTCGAGGCGTGGCTGTGCGGGTGGGCGAGCGTGTCGAGGGTGTGCATGTCGGCGGCCCAGCGCGCCGCGGCTGCCGACGGGTGCGCGTACGGCGGCGTCGTTGGCGAGGGAGCCTCGCCCTCGACCTGCCGCTGCTTGCCACGTGCCTTGTCCGACATGGCCGTCGTCCTGCTCGTCGATGCCGCGCGTCGACAGGCTGGCGAGGCTGGCGAGGCTGCCTCGACCGCCGCCGTGGGAGGGGTGCGCGCGAGGGCGAGTGCGAGCCATCGCCGGCTGCTGCGGAGGCGCTCCATTGGGCGCGCACGTGATGGCCTGCCCCTGCGCCCTTGGCCCCCCGTCCTGGCTGTCGATGTCGTTGTCGTCGTCGTCGTCGATGGTGGGTGAGGTGGTGTTGCGGCTGCTGCTGCCATTCTTCGTGAGGTCGAGGGGAGAGAGGGGAAACGCTCCGACGGTGAGGAGGTCACGTGATTCATGATGCTGCCACCCATGACCTAAACATCCTCCAGGGCCTCGTCGCAGGCAGCGTCGTCAGGTGAGTAGCCATCCCTGCTCCAGCACTCACTTCCCATGCTCACCTTGTCATTGTCGCAACAGCTCGCCAGGCTGGTACCTCAACAAGGACCGCACCCTCCGCATCACCGGCGGACCCAGAGCCACCGAGGCAGACGACGTCCTCGTCATCGAAACCAACCCCGTCCAGCCCTTTGTCATCATCGAAGAACACGGCAAGTCCGAGCAGGAGCTCCTCCACGCAGGCGAGCAGGCTCAGCTCGAGCACCACGAGCAACGTCGACCTCGTCGCCACCACCACCGAAGAAGAAGAAGACGACGACAAAGTCTCGCCCCTGGGCGCCCTCCTCCAGATGGGCTTCTCCCCGCTCGAGGCCAACGAGGCGCTGCGCAAGCACCACGGCGATCTCAAGACCTCGATTGAGGAGCTCCTCGCCAAGGACAGTGCCGAGGCGCAGGTGCGCCAGCTCGCGCTGAGCACGCCGCTGCCTCTCTCGCCGCCCGAGACGTCGGAGGTGGCGGGCCCTTCTCAAGCGGTGGCGCTGGCGCTGGCGGCGGAGGATGCTGCGGCCTCGACGTCGGCATCTCAAGTACCGACGAGCTCGACGCCCGCGCCTTCTGAGCCTCAAGCTCATCCACCACCACCACCACCCGACGCCGCCGCCGTCGCGTCGCCTGTAGCATCATCAAGCCCAGCCCCCGCCTCCGCCTCTGGCGCCTCCACCAGCACCAGCAGCACGCGCAGACCCCCACTCAAAATCATCGGCGCCGAAGCCATCGAGACGCCCCACTGGACGACCCGCGGCCGCCGCGACGTCGTCCGAGCTGGGCCGGTTCGCGGTCGGGCAGGTGGTGGGCAGGGGGATTGCCTTTTTGGAGGCGCCTGAGCGGGGCGGGGAGCCTGGTGGGGCCTCGTTGTTGTCTGCTTCTTCGGTATCGTCCGCGGTGAGCGGGGAACGGGGAGGGGGAGGGGGAGGGGCAAGTCGGCGTCGTCGTCGTCGTCGTCCCGCTTGGGTGGGTCCTCCTCGTCAAAGGCGCAGGCCGCGAAGGGATCCACGGGCGCGTCCAAGTCCTCGTCCTCGGCACCTTCTTCATCGAGCGGGGGCGTGTCCGGCGCGCTGAGCTGGCTGGGAAGGGGTAGCAAGCCGGCCACCTCCTCCTCCTCCTCCTCCTCCTCCAACGCGCCCTCCTCGTCCTCGTCGGGCAAGAAGAGCGGCGCTTCTTGAAGCGATTCCGTATCGTATGCTTGTCCCCATTATGGTGCTAATCATCTAACAATTTCTAAAAGTATTGGGAAAGTTAGTGGACATCCTACATATACAATATCTATAGCTAGTCTAGCAGGGGTCTGCAAAGTGATACGACACTGTCTACCACTTCTACAGGGATATAAACATTATCAAGTAATAGAATTTATTAACAAAAGTAAAACACTTTCAAGGAAAAGTAAAGACTTTTTAATCAATTATAATATGTGTCATGTTGTCAAGCCACTGTGAGAGAAATGAGTATAATCTTTCGGTATCTATTTACTTTCTATTATTTATTACATAGTAAGAGCATAAAGATGCTAACGGTGAAGTCTTATTATCCTATTTTAGCTACTGCACTAAAATCCTTGTCAAGGAATAAGATAATACCGTGGGAACCCTTTTATTATTTCTTCTCTTTTTTAATTATAGGAAGGAGAAGCCGTCTCCCCCTGGTCCAGTGTATAGATGTTCCAGCCCGTCTCGACCGGACCCGCCTTCGTTCTGATGTATCGCTCGCATAGAGAATAGACACGCATACACGCATACACGCATACACGCATACATACACGCACTTTGGTCTGGCGCGCCGCTCGCGCATAGATGAAGCGAGGGAGCAGAGCAGACGGGCCCCCGTTCTTGCTCTTGTTTCTCGTTCTCGTTCTCGTTCTTGGCCGTGCTGACCTTTCCTACCGCGGGACGGGAGGGGCCCAGCCGGTCGGCCCCGGCCCAGCGGCCGGGACGCGACAGGAAGGGGGGGGGGGGGGGGGGGGGGGAGAGAGCACGCCGTTGGTTGTGGCGAGTTAGTTACCAGCCCCACGTCCCCGGTCCTGGGTACAAGGATGCATTCAGGACGGCGTCAGCGTCAGCGTACCGCGTTCGTTAGGGTCCAAGGCGACAGCGACGACAATGCCGCGGGGAGGGAGAGGGAGAGGGAAAGGGAAAGGGAAAGGGAAAGGGAAAGGGAAGGAGGGATACGTACCGCCTTTGAAGCCCTTCTCGCCGCCCGTGATCCAGCTGTTCACCCAGCCTACGGTTCATCCGTCCGTCCGTCCGTCCGTCGTTGGCGGGGCGGGAGTGGGCGGCGCAGGTAGGGTAGGGTGTGGTGTGGAAAGGAGAGGAGGTAGGAAAGCGCATCAGCACACGCCACGCCTTCCCAGCCCAGCCCAGCGCCAAAACAGCCGTGATGACTCCCCGAAAGGGAGCCCACTCACCCCCATAAAAGTCGCCCTCCTGCGGACGCACCTCCTCCCCATCCGCCCAGCACGTCCACGTACCCACCCGCTCCGGATCCGTGCGCGAGGACGGGTAGAAGCACAGGTGGTCGTGCAGGTCGCGTGCGAGGGGGGTTGGGGAGGGGTAGGACCAGATGCGGGCTTGCACTGCGATGCTTGGTTTGGCGTTTGTGTTGTTAGGAGAGGAGGAGGAGGAGGAGGAGGAGGAGGAGGAGGAGGAGGAGGAGGAGGAGGAGGAGAGGGATTCGGGCGCGAGGAGGTCCCAGTAGTGCGCGACGCTGTGTTCGCATGGATAGAGGGAGGCGTGAGTGCAAGGTAACGTCAGCATCGCTGCAGTCCTGCGCAGAAGAAGGATGGCTGGCCCCAGGCATCCACACCCACCCTTTCCACTCGCACACCGTCTTGCGCGCCTTACTCTCGCGCAGGAACTCGCGCCGCACATCTTCGGGCGGGAACTGTAGGACGTACGAGGCTCGAGCACCCGTAGTCAGCGCCAGAACGGGAAGCGAACGCGAAGGCGAGGGCGAAGCCAAGGGCGAGGGCGGGTACGTACGTAGTAGGTGGGAGGGTGCGACGTCTCCTTGACCGCCCACGCGCGGTCCGAATCAGCAATCACCACCGGCTGCCCCTGCTGCTGCTGCCCATCCGAAGGGCGGGACGGCGGGTGCCACACCACCTTGACGTTGTAGGGTACGCGCTCGATGGCCGGTGGGCGTGGGTAGGACCATACCTGCTCGGCGAGTATTCGCACGTCAGCACATGGTTCATACGCTCCAAGGGATCGAGATACGCACGTTTTCGACGGTGCGCGCTACGTTCGACTTGCTCATCGTGCCTCTTGCAGGGCGTTGGCACAGGACAGGACCCACTTGAGGACGCTGTGGACGCGGTGATGGTGGTGGACGTCGGGGAGGAGGACACGTTTGCTAAGCTGGCGTGGTGGCAACGACATCGACAGCCGCGCTCGGACTCCCCGGACCTCCGAAGCCTACGATTCTCACGCTCTCTTGGGGCTCCCTGATCCATACGAGATCTATTTCTACACGAGGTTGAATGTAAGGTCGCAGCGAGGGAACGGGTACAAGATTGTCGAGGCTGTAGTAGGACACAGCGGGTGTGAATGCTCAGGGACGGGACGGACGGAACCGGCAAACTGGCTGGCTGCGGGGGGCTTGCAATGAGGACGAAGTTGGCGAAGCGGTCTCGATCCGTAAATGGTTGGGTGCGGTGGGCTATGTACTTGAATGGGAGTCGAAAATGGAGTGTTGTTGAGCTGGTCGACGGTCGGGTTCGGCTCAAAAGCCAGCGACGGTGCGGACGACGTCGACGAGCGGCGGAATGGCCGCGCAGAAGAGGAGCACCGCGCCAAAGATGACAAAGCTGAGCGACGCGACCGCCATGACCTTGGGCCTTGCAATCAGGCTCGACGCGCCAATAGCACCAGACGTCGCGCCAAACGTGGCCCCGACAATGAAGTGGTCGTCCATGCTGACGCGCATCATCTTGAAGAAGGGCTCCTTGAGGATGGCAGCCACGATGCCCGTAATGACGACGAGGATGACGACAATGTTCTCGTCGCCGCCCAGCGTATTGTTGAGCTCGATCGCGAGGGGCGTCGACATGAAGCGCGCCGCAAAGGCCAGGCTGCGCGAGCGGTCGAGCGTGATCAGGTGGGCGATACCCGGCCAGACGAAGAGCGAGAGCGCCGCGCAGGGCACGAGCACGCAGATCAGTCGGAAGAACGACTCGCGCAGCTCGGCGCGGTAGCGGTAGCACGGGACAGCCCTGCAGCATCCAAAAGGTGTCAGCTCCGAAGTCCAAGCAGCATGCAACAAGAAGATCCTACTCACAGAGCGACGATGCCAGCGTCCAGCGTCGAGATCAAAAAGTCGCCAGCGCCCGGGACAGGGCCGCTGTACCCGTCCAGCCGCCAGATGTCGTAGTACTTGGCATTGACCTGGTACGAGCTCAGCAGCGTCTCCTTCACATCCCGGCCCTTCATTGCACTAAACGCCCAAATCACCAGCACCGTCCCGATCGAGGTCGTCAAGATGGGATGCGCGAACCGGCGCACCTTGGGCGGCACCACCGTGATCGCGCCGATGAAGATGAGCAGGTTGATGCCCAGGAAGAGGGGCAGCGAGAAGTCGAGCACAAAGTAGAGGGGCAGGCCGACGAGGATCAGGGTGGCGTACACCGTGGGCGAGATGAGGTCGCCGAACCAGTCGGCCAGGCGCTCGACGGCGTTGGGCCCGCAGGAGATGGTCGACTCGGCGATCGAGTTGTGCCGGCATCGGATCGAAGGCGCGGGCGTCTTCTCGTTGTTGTTGTTGTTGTCGTCCTCGCCATCGTTGGCATGGTCCCCGCTCTTGCCATGTTGTCCCGAGGCAGCCGCGGCGGCCGCGGCAGCCTTGAGATCAATCTGGCTGCCCGTCTTGGAGTTGAGCCGACTCGAAGCGCGCGACGCGATAATCGTGAGCGAGTTGCGCCGTGTGCCCGGGTTCGACGGCGAGAAGAGCGAGTTGCGCCGCGAGGCTTGCTGCGAAGCCAAGATGGGCTGCTGTTGCTGCTGCTGTTGTGAGCTGGGTTGTCGGTTCATCTCGACGACCTCGTCTTCATCCGCATCAGCGTCGGCCGCTCGCACGCTGGCCGCCGTCTCCAGGACGGGGTCAAACGCGATGCGAGTCGGGGCGGGTGGCGAAGGCGTCGTGCCACTGTCGGCCTGCGATGGCCGGTCCACCTGGGGTACCTCGGGAGCCGAAAAGGTCGAGTAGGGTCCCTCCTCCAGGATTGACGGCCGACGGGCGTCCGGAATGTAGGGTGTCCGAGGTGGGAACTCGTAGCCCTCCGGGATGATGGGCGCCAAGGCCGGCATGGGGCCCCTCGACGTCCACGCCGGTGCCGGGAGCGCCGGCTCGACCATGTCGGGCGCCAGCTCTTCCACCTCGTACTGAGGCAGGGGAGGTGTGATCGTCGTCGTACCCTTTGGCGACATGGATGCCGGGTCCACCGGCTGGCTCTCCGCCGAAGGCACTTTGGGTGTGCGTCCCGTGCTGTCCGCAAATGACGTCGTACCTGACACTGCCCTGCGCGACGCCGACGGGATGCTGAACCCGTCCGACTTGGTGCGCTTCATGTGGGCATGTCGGCGGGCGGGATGTTGGAACGTGCTCACGTCGGAGCGTGGTGTGCCCGCGAGCTTGTCGGCACGACTCATGGGCGCCACGGCCGGTCCGACACCCTGCTGACGGGCCAGCTCGATGGCGACGTGGGTGAGCTGAGTGACTTCGTCCTCGGGCACATTGTGCAGGACCGGCTGGACCGGGCGCAGAGGCGCAAAGGCGACGACGCTCGATGTGAACAAGCCGGCGAGGATGGGCGCGTCCTTAACTCGACCGGCTTCAGCGAGGCCCTTCTCGATGGGGTGGCCGAACCCGGACCCGGCGCCAATGACGCTGTTGCGACGAAGGTTTTCAAACTGCTTCTCGGCCTCCTTGGCCCGTCGTCGCCGAGGTCCGAGGCCGAAGAGCCAGTCGACCAGCATGCAGAGCAGCACGGGGAAGACGTAGCCGAGCACTTGCGTCAAGGTGAAGTAGGCGGCGAGGATGCCGATCTCTCGACCGGGGATGACCTCGCGAGCGGGGATCATGATGAATGCTGGTGTGAACATGACACTCTGGAGAGGGAATCGTCCAGGTCAGTCTCGGAGGCGATCTCAAGATGATCTTGGTTCCACAAGTCTCACCATGTTGCGCAGCAAAAAGTCGGCCGGGGGTGCCAAGAGCTTCATGAACGGATCCAGGAAGCGCTTGCGGTTCCGTTGGGAAGCGGGCGCCGGAACGACCTTGTCCTCGATATCATCGTTCTTGGCATCGCGCCCCGGAAACTTGATGCTGAGCAGGTCGAGCGTGAGGAGCACAATCAGGAAGATGATCATGGTCAGGACGGCCGAAGGGAAGCGGAACGATGTCCGATCGATGCCGAGCTTGATGGCCCAGACGACGACGAGCATCAAGGTGACGCCGATGGGGACGTGGATCCAGGTGATAAGGAGGTGTTTCCTGTTCTTGATCCACGTCTGCAGACCCATAGAGAGGGAGGATGTCAGCTCCGGTACGCCGTCCATGAGGGCCAGACTACATACCAGTTTGAAGGCGGCGAGGACGTCGCGGGGCCCATGAATGCGATCGTTGCGGCACAAGGGGCAGTCGCCGTCGACGACGGAGCCCTTGCGCGAGGCATCGGCACCGACTGGGTACGAGATGGAATGGGTCCGCGTGCGGTCGCCTAGCGTGAGGCCCGTCGAGCCACTGCCGTTGCCGTTGCTGCTTGCGCTTCCGCTCCCGTTTCCGCTGCCAGTGATGCCCTTGTTGAGGCCGAGGCCAATCTTGGAGCCACCCAGGGTGGAAGCATTGGCCGTCGAGTTGGAGTTGGACGAGGTCGAGTTGGAGGTTGGTATCCTCTCTGGCGGCTCTGCTTCGTGCGAGACCGAGGGCGGGGTGCGATCGGGAGCCATGGAGGTCGATCGAGTAGCCGTGGAGGGGAACCGATGCCTTGAGCCTTGAGAAGGATGCCGTTGAGGGGGAGGAGGACGGTCACGGGGGCCAGATGGTGGGATGGAGGGCTCGTGCTTGCCTTTATACGAAGACGATGGTGCAACCGTTGTGGTGCGCGTCCGAATCGCACGATGATGGGTAGGTGCGGGCGGTGCAAGCTGGGAGTGATTGGTGTGAGAGCAATATCCAGACGGCTGGAAGCTTGGTACCGAGGACTTGGGATTACCGTAGCGTACTCTTCTGGCAGGCTTGGCCCGCGGGACGATGATGCGCTTGCCGTGGTAGGTTGGGCTTCGTGGGTAACAAGGCTTGGACCTTTGCTGACTTGTGGCTAGGCAGTAGGCACTCCGTCGTCAGAGCGTGCAAGTCGGACGAGGCCCTGCCGGGGGGGGGGGGGGGGGGGGGGCGTAGGCGAGCGTGGCTTCCTTGGTACCTTGCCCTGGGCGGCCGTCGAGGCGGGCGGAAGCGAAAGAGAAGGGACTGGGCAATGCTGATAAGACTGGCCGCGGTGTGAGTAGCTGGGTAGGTACGAGTATGTACTCCGGTTCGAAGACAAGGCTGCGTCGTGCGTCGTGCGTCCGCCGGGAACGAGGACGGAGAATGGATGGGTACGGGAATATAGCCAGCAGTGCGTGCTGATCCGATGCCTGTGCAGTACGAGGGCGAGGCAGAAGAGAGAGGGAGAGGGTGCTGTACTGTCAGAAGAGTGGGTATCATATCAGTCAGTGGAGGAGGAGGAAGGTCAGCCATGAGCGTGACGGGATGACAACGGCAGTAGGGACCCCCTGCCCACCTCATCTGAGTCGCGTGTACCGCCTCGAGTGTACTTTGCCTCGTGATTGCGTATAGCACGGGCTGGGCGGGCGCCTGAGCCCGCGCGGGTGCGTACTGTACTGCGTACGTGTGTGTCGAATCGAACGATGGATGCGGCGGGAGCTTGACGCCATTCGGGAAGGCAGGCATGGAGGCATGGAGCTGTGGAAGGAATACGAAGCCGTTGAGTGAGTAAGCGCTGGGTGCTGCTGATGGCTGCTGGCTGGGCCTGACATACCGAACTCTTGGCCCCGCGTGCGTAGCGCCATGCGGCCATCGACGATGGTGGTGGTGGTGGTCGTCGTCGTCGTGCGTGTCGTCGTCCTGCCCCGACGACGTCGTTGGTAGTGCACTGCCAAGCCTCGCCGATCTCGTCTCACTTGTAAGGTTGTGCATTGCGCAAGGCAGACCAAGTGCAGTGTAGGAAGCGGCTTCTTGGCACCGCGTCCTTTAGAACGGCGCCCTTCCACCGCTTGCCCACTGCCAACTGATAACAAGGTGTCCACTAGTGAGCTTGCTCTAGTAATCCTCGTAGGAAGCAGACACGTTAGCAGTCTTGGCTATGATCGCTTTAACCAGCGAGTTATCTTCCTGGCTTACTAGTTACTACCGTAATGGCGCCAAGAGGTCTCATCATCATCACCTTATCCCCTTCTTCCCCATCCTCGGCCGCGCACCATGGCGTACGCCAAGGGAGAAGCCGCAAGCCCGCAGTCCTCATCCGCATCCGCAACCTCACCCTCCCCCGTATGCGTACTCGTATGCGCAACGTTCGCAGTCCACTGACTGATCTTGTCTTGCTGTACTCCAAACGCCAACGTACAGGCGGCGAACAGTCGACAGTCGACAGTCAAGCTCTTGATCGAGAACGAGGAAAGTGGGCGCATGAGATTCTTCCGATCACCGACCACCCACGCACGCACGCACGCACGCACGCACGGACGAGAGCGCAGGCCGGCGGGCGGGCGAGACGGCGGGCGGGCGGGCGACAAGGAATGATGCCGTCGTCGTCGGACGTCGTCGTCGAGGACCGAGGTCGACCTTCTCACTTGAGCACCTTGCCGTCGGCCCACTTCTTGTCGCCCACCGTCGCCTCCCACGCAAGGTAGTCGTCCCACAGCTTGCGGTCCGCCTCCTTGGTCGGGTCCAGCGGCGTCACCTCGTACGAGTCAATGTCCGGCGCAACGCCCAGCACCGGCTTCCAGTCCTTGCCACGGCACAGCGCAACGCCAGAGATGACCGAGTTGTTCGCCTCGCCGAACACACCCGCCGTGCCAAACACATACTTCCGGCTCGCCTCGAGCCGGTTGAAGAAGCCGCCAATCTGGTTGGCACTCTGAGAAGGAGAAGAGACGAAAAGCCATGCCATCAGCTCGCACTGCTACAACCTGACAGGGTTATTGGCCACAGCGTGCTCACCATGAAGATCTGAGTAAGCTCATCGTTGTACTTGAAGTCAATCTTCCACAGCGACCAGCCCTCAGCTAAAAGCAATGAAGAACAGGAGTCAGCTCGTTGCGCCTTCCTCCGTCACAGATCCCAGACTTCACGCTACTCACCGTCAAAGTTCTGCCAGAACCAAGGCAGCGCCTCGGACCGCGTGTCCTTGTTCGAGTACTGGCGCTTCCACTCGTCAAGGATGAACGGAGACTTGGGCAAGTCGTCAAGCGGGTTCTTCGTCTTGGGCTCCGCAGGCACGAGCGGCTCGTCGTCGTCGTCGTCAGCCTGCTTGGCCTTCTTGTCCTTCTTCGCAGGCGCAGCGGCAGCAGCGGCACCGCCAGCGGCAGCAGCAGCAGCAGGGGCCGCCTTGGGCTTCTCCTCCTTCTTCGGAGGCGTGTACTTGGCACTCTCCGCAGCAAGCTTGTAGTCCTTGGAGTAGACGACGCCAAAGCCTTCTTGGTTGACCACCGTGTTCAGGTATCGGACCGTGTTCGGGTACTGCGACCGGACATCGGGGCCGAACACGTTCACGTACAGCGAGCGAAGGTTGGCGCCAACGACAATGTCGGCGAGCGTGATGCGGTGGCCGACGAGGAAAGTCTTGTCCGCCAAGGTGGCTTCGAGGTGCTTCAGAGCGCGGTTCAGGTTGTCAAGGGCGGTTTGCTCTGCCTGTAGATATGCGAGTGGCAACCAGGACGCGTCAGTAGCGTCCAACACGGCCATGAATATGGTTCACTGCACTTACAGGCTTGCTGTATGGCAATGCGCCGTTGCGCACCCGCATGAGGAAGCTGGCGTTGATGAAGAACTCATCGTCCGCCCACTCTTCCCAGAGCTGAATCTGGGCAGCCGTCTTGGGGTCCGAGCCGAGCACCTGGGAGTTTTGGCCGTGAACGGTGGCAACTGGAGCGCGTCGGCGGTGAGAGAAGGATGCAAAGCAGCGTCAGCGAATCAGAACGTAGCTTTTCGCACGTTGAGGAAGGGAAGAGTTTGGGATGATGCCGCTCGCCACCCGCTGCCGATCGCCCTCCCAGGATCCGTCATCAGCGCATTGTGCAGGTTGAAAAGAGTCGACACGTCTTGTTAAGACAGGGATAACTGTAAAGTGTAGGGCTCATCTCTTGACGGATCACGTCCGGCTGGAAGGTGCGAGGGCCTCGAGCGCCGCACCGAGGGACGCGTGGCTTCTCCTCGGTGGCAGGCGAGGCGATCCGAGCGCGGCGCAAACAGCAACTTGGGCGGGCGACGACGAACGGCCGGGGGCGAGATTGAAGGGGAGATGGGGAGGCGCACTCACTGTAGCGCTCGATGGCACGCGACTCGCTGAGGTTGAAGCCGTCTGCGCCCTCGAAGCCGGGGCTATTGCACATCAGACAGGAAGCTAGTCAGTGCACGTTCAGTGGAGCATATGCCGGTGCACTCACATCTTACCGAAGGGGAACTTGGCAAGGTACTCGGGCGTGCGGGCCGCGCCCTCGCGCGGGTTGGTGTCGACAAAGTCGAGCTGGACGCCGAGGTACTTGGCCAGGGCCAGGATACGGAGCGTCTTGGGCTGCCACTCGACACCGTAGAGCTTGCCAATGGACGACATGTTGTGCAGATGTAAGCTGCGGAGGAGAAGAGATGCGTGCCACGATGAGCGCCAGACTGCTCGTCCAAGCTGCGAGTCGGCGTACTCACCAAGGTCGACTGGTATGAAGAGGGGGAGAAGGTGATGGTCTTCCACGTCGAGGAGGGCGTGCGCACGGAGAAGAAAAGAAGCTCCACGGACAACGAGACGAAACATCGGCAACAGGAAGGAAGGGCACGTGATGGACGCGCCGCCGCTCGGGCCACGTACGAGGAACCGTTCTGGACCTGGGAACGGATGGCCACCTCACCATCCTCATGCTCCTTCGCGAAGGGTTCTTCTTCGTAACCACCACCTTCTCAAGGCGGAAGAGGATCGCGGCGCGGCGCAGCAGTGCGCTTCAGGCAAGCAGCATGGGTGAGAGTCGAACAGGCTGTGGTCTCGCCTGCATCCTGTACCGAACTCGTACGCTGACCCGTCCTCCTCGTCTTCATCTGCACCCACCACCTCCTGCTCAAACCGCCGCTGCCTTACCCTTCTGCCCCCAACTCATCATCGTGGAGCCGCTCGCGACTCGGCCTCGGGCCCTGACTTCGCAGGCTACGCTCTCTGGCTCGTCCCAACGCCTGCGCAGATCCCAACGGTCCAAGCCGTTCAGGCCACACTGCGGCAACTTCACCCCACCTCGCCCAGCTTCCACCCGCACGTCACCCTCTTGAGCGGATTTGATCTCGCCACTTCTGGCGGCGCGGACAAGTTCTGGCAGGATACTCTCGAGGAGGTGGACAGCTGGCGAAAGGAGAGAGTCGGTGGTGGCCAGGGCTCGCTCGACGTCCAGCTGGCAGACGTGACTACGCGACATCTCTTCTTCCAGGTACGTGGCGAACTATGCTCCCCACGGACCGTCTACAAGGACGCTGACGGGGCTGCCTTGTACACAGTGCATCTTGGCCGCACTACAAGAGGACCCATCGCTGATGGGGCTCAACACCAGACTCCGGAAGAGATTCGACCTTGACAGCACCTTGCCACCGTACTTCCCACACCTCAGCCTCTTGTATGGCGACTTGACTCCGCAACAGATCAAGAGCTCGATCGAAGAGCTGTTCACTCAAGGCTTTGCGAGTCGCACCGAGTCCGGCGTAGAGCTGAGCGACGGCTCGCAAGGGACGCGTGTCGGAGTCCTCAGCCTTGCCAGCGTCGAGCTTTGGGACTGTTCCGGCAAGCCAGAGGAGTGGACAAGAATGCGGGCCCTGACTCTGTAGCGCGTTCCCAGTGGAGATCGGCAATGGAAACCTAGGTGTAATTGATACAGGGATATGGACTGATAAGCACCCATCCAAAGCAATGCCAACGGAACTGTCGCGCTGACAAGACCGTCCTTGTATCGACGCTCAATCGGCCCTCGTGTCCAAAAGCTCCCCCGTCGGCACAGCCGGCCGGTTGGTTCCACTCCGTCCGCCCAAGTTGCCGTCTGACGCTGCGAGATCTGTTGACGATCCCCCCTCGGCCCCATCGCCTGAAGCGGGACCGGGAGGTGGTAAAGACTTGGTCCTCGTCCTGGAGCGGTAGCGACTTGAACGCCCTCGGCGCAATGGTGGCCGAGGTGGGGGTGGCGGCCGCAAAAATGCCGGCGGCTTGACGATGCCGTTGAACAAGAAGGTACCGTAGACAAGCAGCACGAAGCCGAGCACTTGCAGGCTGCCGTTCAATGGCTTGAAGACCTCCCAGCCCTGGAAAGCACGATACATGGGTCAGCACAAGTGTACCTTGGATCGCGGTCGTCGAAATGGCTCACCAACAGCAAGCTGACGATCCCTGGAAGCGAGGGGTCGATATCGTGCAGCGTTCAGTATCTCAGGCTGGACTACAGACTCGGCGGAATGACTCACAGATGCCAACAGTCCGACTGGTGTCAATGGTGCTACGAGCCGTCGCCGATATGCTCCGCGTGACACTGAGGCCAAAGAAGTTGAACAGGGCAATGCTAAGCATGATAGCAAAGCTACTCCAGAAGATCTTGGGCGTGTTCATGACTTGGTGCCAGCACAGCACAAAGTCGAAGTAGCCGCCTTGACCTTCAGGCGTGCGGCCGATAAAGTAGTATAGGAACGGTGCGGCGGCCGCCACCGTCACAATACCAAAGGTGCCCTCGTAGCCGACAGCAAGGAGCGGCTCGACCGAGTATTTGCCCATGATCTTCTCCTCGAGGACGAACTGTCCCGCCGTGAATAGTTGAGCGAAGAGGATCAACAGCACTCCCAGCAGAGCCTGGGCTGCCTCGGGAAGCTCCGCCTCCTCTCTGATGCTGAATTTGGGCGAATGGAACGGCGCAACAGCGTCCGAAGCTGTCCAGAGCCGCGCGTTCAGATAGCCTTGCGCCGTTCTCAACGCTGGTGATCCGAAGTGCACTGGTACCAGGGCTGCGTCAGGGTTGGTCGTGTTGGCCAATGCGAGGTCTGGCTCGCCACCCTTGAGCAGCGTTCCCGACAACCCGACCACGCATACGCCGAGCATGACAGTGAGCAGGCTGAGCCACTGGAAGAGGTAGAGTTGACGATGCAAAAAGAACACCGAGAAGACTCCAACCCAGAGCACAAGCGCTCCTCTTGTCATTCTGAATGAAGACCACAAGATTGGAATGAGATGCGAGCCAAATCTTTTGATAATCATGCTGCCACTCACTGGTAGATGGAGACCGGAGTGAAGATCAGACCGACGTTCATGAGCGTCGTGCCACAGATGTCGCACAGGGCCGGCGCGAAGAAAAGGAAGATGGCACGACCAGTGAGCGGGAGCTCCTCGGGCTCGACCTTGTACGATCGTCGACGAGACAGCGAGCGTCGTGGCCGCGTCGAGCGCCGAGTGGAAAGAGGAGGGCGTGATGGGCGCGTTGAACCACTTGCTGCTGTTGGTCCGCCTTCAGAGTCTAAGGAGGACACGGAGCCCTCCATCGTCCTTGCTCGGGGACGAGACGGCCCGCTCTCGCTTTCTTCAGGTAGCGCGAAGGTCGGCCGCTTGCGCGAGGCAGTAATTGCATCCGTATCTGTGTCCGTCTCGCTGGCATAGTCGCCTCGTCGTCCGCCCTCTGCGTCGGACTCGCCTGCGCTGCTGAAGCCGCCTCCTCTTCGTCCTCCCGCCGAGCTCACCACGCTCGCTTCCATATCGACCGGTTCAGAGGTAGGCACTGCTGTGTAGGTACCTCCGTTCGCCTTCTTGCTCGGGGTAGCTGTGCCGACAGCCGCTGCACCACCGCCTCGATATCTTGATACGAGGTACTGATAGAGGATCCGGACGCCGACAGGCAGCAAGCAGAGCGACTCGCCGATGAACATCGTGAACGTCTGGAAAACGGGGCTCTCGAAGTTACGCCGCGGCCGTGGGTCGCGCGGGTCGCAGTGAGCTACGCATTGAAGGTCTTGGTACTTGTTGAAGATGGAGTTGGCCACGCCCGTTGCCAGCATCCCCACTACGAGGAGCGGGATGAAGAGCTTGGCGGGCACACGGAAGCCCATCTTGTCGGCGTGGCAGCGATACGCCGTGCCAGAGATACACGCCCGTAAGCCGTCCGGATGCTCCGCGCTTGACCAGCCGTGACCGACGCTTGTCTGACCTGCTCGTCTTGTGATGGTCGAGGTGCTTCAGATGAGTGCGACCGTCGACGGCGGCGACGTGCACCGCGGGAAGGGGGAGGTGGGTCACAGCGGTTCACCCAAACCACCGATGGGAGCCTCAATCGCCGAGCAATCCTCGACCTCGCCACTATCCACATGCTCGAAGGTGACCTTTGCAATAATCAGACGTGACATACAACAAGACGAGGGAACGGGTATCAGCTCCCGCGCGGACGGAGCGCCCTTCCTTGCTCCAGCGCGGTCATCCTAGCGCTCAGCTTGAGGCAGAGCACGCCAGCGACAGCCGCTGAAACGATGCCTATTCGGAGCACGACTCCGATCGCGTCTGGGTCGCTGTTCGTGTGAGCTGCGGTGCCCCTCCTGGCCGAAGATGGTGGTCTTGAAGGAGGTGTCAGATCCCCAGAGGGAGGCTGAGGTGCCACAATGACAGGTTTGGGCGCGTCGGTGAAGGCGAATACTGCAAGTCGGAGGCAGTCAGTGTCTTGCCATGATCGACACGCTCGTAAAAACACTCACCGATTGAGGACATGGCAGTGGCAGCCAGTTGCCCAGCGACGATGGAGACGTTGTGCAGACCGAGCACCGCACCCGCATGTGTTTGCCCAGCGCTTCGTGTTGTCCCACGCAGCCGTTCGTTGCGGGCGTCTTCGACATCTTGATCCGCTCCAAAGGAGAGAGCGTCGAGATCTTCATCGTTATCGTCACCTTCGCCAGGGCGACGGGCTGCGGCATGCGAGCGTGAACGGCCGCCGGTACCTTGGTCTGACGTCCGACTGTTGTCGGCGCCAAGCAGGCGCTCTGCTTCAGAGCCCACCGTGGACGTGCCGCCGTCTTCGGCTTCGTGGACGAGGATGCCGAGCTGCAAGTTGAACACTAGTCAGTTGCGGCATCATGGAAGGGCACCATGAGATCGACACGTACCAAGGTAAAGGGGATCCAGTTGACAGTGGCCACGCTGAACCCTGTCGCGGTGATGATCAGCATGGCGATGAAGGTGCTGGACCACCATGCGGCCGGCCAGGTGAACACCATGGACAGCGAGTAGCAGAAGTGCGACAGCGCCCAGAGTGACGCGAGGCTGACGTTCCAGATAGGCAGAGGTGCGCCAAGCCAAGGTATTCGGGGTCGCGCTGTCGGCGTCGTTGAGCTTGTGGCTGGAAGAAGAAGAGGCAGCAGGATCGAGATGGCGAGTGAGAACAGAGACTGGTAGAACATCGCCAGCGAGCCCAGTCTTGTACCGCGCTCAGCGATTTCGTCCGGAGTGCCCGCTTGGGAGGACTCTTGTTGTCGGTAGATGGATCCGATCCAGGTTGTTCCCCAGAAGAGAAGCGGATACATCGCGATCCAGTTGAAGACTGCAGGACAGTGTTTAGTCACGAAGGGCGTCAGCTCCTACAAAGCATGAACAGTCCAACAGAACTTACATTGCACCTTGAAAACGGACCAGATGGTGTCAGGTAGATTGGTTGCCGTCTTCTTGAGCTCCCGTATCGGCTCGAGCACGGTCTGCACACATGATCGTGTATGTGCGTGCTTCCCGCCAAGTTGACTGGTGTGCTCCGGCGTGAAAACTTGCTCCACGGCCGCGTACGCGGTCAATGACTGCGTCAAGACGAGAAAGGTCACCGTGGTCACCGACATACACTTGATTTGTGCTTCGCTGGGTGGCGCGCCGTCTGGATATCCGCTCTTCCAGATCCATGGGAGCCACGAGAACGGGAAAGCGTTGGGCAGATCGATGTTGCCGATGAGGAATCCCACGAGGAGCCCTACTGATGTGAGCCGCACGGCCCAAGCGTTGCCTATTGCTTGATGTGATGCTGGAAGGATGTCCAAGATCAAGGCTCGTCCCACCGACATGACTGAAAGTAGGGCAGAATCCCCTCGTGAGCAGACGCGTCCAGCGCCCATGGTGCACCTGAGAACTCACCTGCATTCACACTGAAGTCAATTCCAAAGATGGAGATGACAGCGAGCGCGAGAGTGAGCCTTTCTGCCTGGGAACGAGAACAACAGAGGTTAGGCCACTCGACATCCCAAGATCGCGTGCCGAACGGTACGACGCACCTTTTCCGGACTGCTTCCAAGGGTAAGAGTGTGGGAGAGCGAGCGCGCGTACCCAAGCAGCAACAAGTTGGCGGTGCAAAGGACGACAGCGACGGCGAGGAATGGCCGCCTCCTACCCCAGCGATGTGTGCACTTGTCCGAGATGGCTCCGACGATAGGTTGGACTGCGGACGCACACCGAGTCAGCGCAGCGCACTTCTGCAGATTCAGGTGATGTGTACGCACCAAGGAGGCCACTGAGCGGACCTGCGACAAAGACGGCGGCCATTGAGGACTTTGACAGGCCCAGCTCGAGCAAGTAGGGAGAGGCGAAGGCCATCTCTGTGCTCCACACGACTTGAATACCGAGCACGCCGATGGCCAGCAGCGGGATGTATATCACCGGCGAGCCGCGCAGATGCTGGAGCCCATCGTTGCGAGCGTGTGCGTCGTGCTCGCTCGACCTGCTCGCGGGCGATGCCGTCACCGAGGGAGGATAGTGTTGTATCGTTGCGCCGCCGCCCACCATGGCGATACCGAGGTCCGTGGAGCGCGCGGGTCACTCTGGAGTTCGCTCGACAGCGCGGAGCGCGGTGGTGCCCACCCACGAGAGTGGCACGACGGTGTTGAAGACGATACGCTGGCGGTGGTGGTCGTCCGGATGAGGAATGTGCGCGGTCAGTGCGCGCGAAGCATCGCCCGACGGCCTTCCCCTTTGTCGGAGGGTTGTCTCACGCTCGCCGCCCCGGAGCGCGTCCTCATCTGAGCATGAGGTTCTTCTCGGGACGACGACCACCACGACCGCTCATCCTCGCACCCCCGACTTGGTCTTGACGTGCACACGACGCGGTGGCTGTCAAGATGTCGGTAAGTAGAGCCTATCGATATCGAGCATCCACAGCGCGCTTACCCTCTCGCCCCTTCGCAGGCCCTCTCGTTCACGCCGATGAACCCCAAGCCCTTTCTGCAGGCGCAGACTGGCAAGCAGGTCCTCGTCCGACTCAAGTGGGGGATGTCGTACAAGGGCTTCCTAGTCAGCACGGACAGCTATATGAATCTTCAGGTGAGTTGCGCTGCGCTGCGGCAAGGTGCTCGATGGGAAGGTCGAGCTGATCAGCTCTTTGCCTTGTGCAGCTGGCGAACACGGAAGAGATTGACAACGGCAAGTCCAACGGCACACTCGGAGAGGTGTTCATTCGGTGAGTACAGCGTAGCGTGGACACTTGCAGTCTTCCGACTCATGGTTTCCTTGTGCGGCAGATGCAACAATGTGTTGTATATCAGGGAGCTTCAAGACGACGAGATGCAAAGCTAGGGAGGGAGCTCGCCATCGGAAGACACTGCGCGCGCGCGCGATCTGTCAGGGTGGAACCTCGCTCAAGGCGTCAAGCAGGATCCCAGCCCTAGCGTCGTGTCCAGCTTTGAGGATCGCGCCCTCATCCTTCTCATCCACCTCGCCTCCGGCGACCAGATCGAGCTCGTGGATCTCGATGGCAGATATCACGCTTACTGACCCGTGTCAATGTACTACTAGCACCGCTTACAACACCTCTCGTCCATCAGTCTCATTCACGGCTGCCAGGAAAGCAGCTCCCTGAGCATCTAAAGCTACGAGCACCTGTGCTGGCTAACCGCTGAAGATGAGTGGTTGAGCTGCTCATCTTCGCGCTGAAAGCGCTTCGCAAAAGAGCTGGACATTCCAAAAGCGATTTGCCAGAATGTCAACAACGCCCGAACGCGAAGACGACGTCGACGCTGGAGATGATGCTCTGACCGACAGCCATCATCTCCATCCATCGCAACGGACACGGCAGTCTCAACAGGGCGCTGAGGACGGGATACTGTGGCCGCCAACGCAAGGTCTGCTACAACCCTCGGACGCTACGCGGCGCACGCTACAATGTCGCTGTACCCGGCGGAGCACGCCGCTGAACTCAAGGCGTGGCTCACCTCGGAGCTCGAGCCAATGTGAGTACTCGTACCCGTACCGAGCGTGCTGCGGGCTGGCATATCATGGCCTTCTTCTGACACGAGTATCTTTGGCTTGAACTTCTCCAGCTGCGATGCCGATCCGGATGTGCTCGCCGACTACGTGCTCGCGCTGTTGAAGCACCCAGGCGGTGAGACGGAGCTCAGGTCCATGCTCTCAGAACAGCTCTCAGACTTCCTTGGCGACCGTGAGTGCCAAGCAGAAATGAGGGTCGGTCGTGCTGCTCAAGATTCGTTGTACATGACAGAGACGCGTGTATTTGTCGAAAACGTGTTCACGGGATTGAAGGCCAAGATCTACCTTCCCACGGCGGCGCCAGCTGCCGTGCCTGCGGAGGCCAAGCCCACATCCGCCACGGCCACGGTCGGCGCAAAACGTCGCGCTGAGGACGACGGTGATCAGCCGAGCAACTCTGCGCCAAAAGCCCAGCGCACTTCTACACCAACCGGCCCTTCAGGTGTGTCGTCGTTGCCGCCTAATCCTGCCCTGCAAGGACTTGGAATGCGCACAGGGCCTGTGTCACGACATCAACAAGAAGGTGGGCATAGCAATGGTATGTCCATGGGAGGGATGAGGCAACTCGGACAAGGTCCAGGTCCAGCGCAAGGGCATGGAGGACCTGGTGGACGACAGCAAGGCGCGCCTGAGCTTTGTCGCGACTACCACAGTGAGTCCATTCTTACCCTACCCGGCCAGTTTGCCAAAGTTCTGATCATTTTGTGCATGAGCAGCCAAAGGATTTTGCGCCCGTGGAGCGAACTGCAAGTACATACACTCGTCAGACATGATTACCGGCAACATGAGCGCGTTTCAAGGGGTACCTGGCATGCCCTTTGGTGCACCCGGTCAAGGCCCTCAGGGGATGATGGGGCCGGGCGGCATGCCCTTTCAGCAGAATGGCATGGGCGGTCCATTCGGCGGTGGCGGACCTATGCCTGGTACACAACATGGCGCCGGCGGACCGTCCTCGTCGGAGCCGACAAGTCTTGCTGCGCGGCTCTCGATGGCGTCCGCATCTACGTCAGCTCCAGCGTCGGCACCTCAAGGGCAACCCCCTCTCATGCAACCTGTCGGCGCACCTGGCTTTGGTATGCCAGGTTTCGGTATGCCCAACCCCATGATGATGATGCAGCAACAGCAGCAACACCAAATGGGCATGAACGGCGGTCAAATACAGGGTGGTCGTGGCGGATTCCGGTCTGGGCGAGGCGGGCGTGGTGCCGCAGGCAGGTTCGGCGGCTCACGCAGGAGCGACACGACCCTGGTCGTGGAGAATGTGCCTGCTGAACATCTCGACCTGATCAAGGTCAACGACTTCTTCAAGCAGTTCGGCACCCTGACCAACATTCAGATTGATGCATCGGAGCGCAAAGCTCTGGTCAGCTACTCGAGTCCCGAAGAAGCCAAGGCGGCACATTCCAATCCTGAGCCCATCTTTGGCAACCGATTCATCAAGGTCTTCTTCCAGCGCCTCGACGAAGAGCCCAAACAGCAAGCAGCGCCGCCCGTACCTCAACAAAGACCGGCTCCGAAACAGTTTTTCGGGGGTGAGCGCTCCAACAAGTACGTTGCGCCTCTGTCGCCCACATCTCAGGCAGAGGCGGCGGCAAGGGCGGCCGCGCTGGCAGAGCGAAAACGGCTCACTGAAGAGCACGCGGCGGCCAACTACGCGCTCGACTTGCTGCGTGGCGAGAGCAAGACGGTGATCTCCAAGGTCTCGGCGCCGAATGCAAGTGAGGAGGTCAAGGCGGAAGGAATGAGGCGGTTCATGGAACTGGAAAAGGAGATCAAGGAGGCCACGGAGCGCGTACGCAAGGCGATTGCTGCATTAGAGGCTGCGCCCAAGGTTCCGCCTGCCCCCAGTGGCCCCAGCACGACTGCCATCGACCCGGCCAAGCGCGAGGAGATGGAACGGAAGCGGCTCGACCGAGAGTTGGAATTGCATGCGAAGAGTGCAGAGGGGCAGGAGACGCCGGAAGAGCTTCGTGCCAAGTTGGCCAAGTTGCAAGAGGAGGTGCGTGAGGTTCAGTTTTATGGCCGATGTGGATTGACTGACCCGTTTGGTGATATTCTTCTGGTTCAGGCTGCTGCCATTGGATTGGACGCCAATGGCCGACCGGTGGCGGGTTCAAGTGCGCTTCGCGGCAGTGCTCGGGGTGCGTTCCGGGGCGGCTTCCGTGGTCGTGCCGCGTATCGAGGCGGTCGAGGCGGGCGCGGTGGTTCGTCGAGCATGACCTTTTTCAACCTGGACAACCGGACGACGAAGGTGCTGGTGGCGCCCTCGGAGGGCGAGTCGTGGGACGAGGCCAAGACGGAGAGGGCCAAGCAGTGGGCCAAGGTGAGCTTTTCCTGAGATGCTATTGGCCTGGAGTCTGGTGCTGACTAGTTCCGCCCTGCATTCACCAGAGCTTTGGCGAGGTGAGCTCGCTCGACGATGCGGATGGAGCTGGCTTTACTGCGACCTTCAAGACGCGGGCCCATGCTGAGCAGGTGCGTATCGGTACTGCCCATGCTTCTCAGGGCCTGCCTAGCTGACTCGTCTCATTGTACGTTGTCAGGCTCTTCGTTCTGGCGCGTCCATTCCCGACGTAGGCCAAGCCAAGGTGTCGTGGGTCAATGCGGCCTCGAACGGGGACACGGCGGCGGAGGGTGGTGGTGCGGGCCCGACTGCGGGCGAGGGTGAAGCGGCTGCTGATGGGGGCGAGGGTGGTAAGGACGACCTTGCTCTGTACGAGAGCTGATTGCGCTGCTTCCTCTGCTCGTCGCTGTCCGGCTGTGCTTCGTTGCTGCCTGCTGGCACCACAATGGGAAGCCCGTTCCATTCATCCGCTGCCGTCTCACTGTCTGCCGTTGATGAGAGGCCTCGTACGCACTCGATCGATGCGGTGCCGTTGGACGACGAAGAGGCGGTCCGGTGTGTTGAAGTGCAGCGCGCACGTCACGCTGCAGTGGGACAAGAGGGCAAAGAGGACGCCGGGCGTCCGTGCTGGTCGATCTCGTCCGCCGGTGCGATGTCGATGAGGACCCACGGGACCACCACCCACCCACGCTTCAACGTCCTCCGTCTCCCCTTCCTCACTGAGCAGGACGACGACGACGACGTCCATCATCGCCTCCTCCTCCTCCTCGACCTCGACGACAAAGACGACGTCGGCGCTGTCCAGCTCGCCCTTGCTGCTCGCCCCTGATCCCAGCATCCTCACGATGAGCAACCGCGATCATCCCTCGGCCGCGCCCGCCTCGCGCACCATCCTCAACCTCGGCAACCTGCCCCCCAAGCGTGCCGGCTTTGGGCCCGCCAACTACCCTCGTACCGCATCGCGCGTCGACCCCAACAACCCGCCATGGCCCGCCTTCCGTGGCTACCACACCTTCTCCTTCGCCCACGACACGATGGGCAAGCGTCTCCCCACCATCCTCGGCAAGGCCATCGACGACACCATCCGAACGCTCAACGAGCAGCACGACGAGGAGAAGATTGTCGACCTCAACAAGTGCATCGAGCGCATGCAGGATCTCATGAACGACCTCAGCAAGAATCGCAAGCTGAGGTGAGCATACCGACGCGTGCCAATGTGCACACCGTTACCAATGCTGACGCACCCTCACCCCTAGACCGATCATTGACGACGGCGAGGGCGACGTCGCGCTCTGGAACAAGGAGATTGCCAAGTTCTTCCGAGGCAAGGACTTCATGAACGCGCCCTGGCTCTTCGCCGAGGCGTACAAGTACCGCCGTCTGCACGAGTGCTTCTCCTCGTCCAAGCACTGGAAGCACTACGACGTCTTCTTCCGCCAAAAGTGCGACACCTTCTCCCGCTCCGGCACTGCCGTCTTTGAGCTCTCGACCCGCTTCGCCGAGCCCTTCTCCTACCCGCCCGAAGCCACCGACGACGACAAGGCGACGGCGCGCAAGCTCCTCTTCCACGAGCTCACCCAGGTCTGCCTCTGGGGTAACGCCACCGATCTCAGTCTGCTCATCAACATGACCGAGGAGGACATCAAGAAGCTCCAGAGCACCGGCGGCGAGCACCTCGCCGCAACTGAGAAGAACATTCTCGGCAACCATCTCGAGCGCATCTGGGAGATTGTCGGCAAGATGAAGAATGGCCGCATCGACTTTGTCCTCGACAACGCCGGCTTTGAGCTCTACTGCGACTTGGTCTACGGTGAGTGCGATTTTATCATCGCTGTCGTTCACGATCGCTGACTGGATCTGTGTCTGGTGGCGAATCACAGCCGACTGGCTGATTCAGTCTGGAATCGCGTCCGAGATCCACTTCCACGGCAAGCGCTTGCCCTGGTTCGTCTCCGACGTGACGCGCAAGGTTCGTGATATGACAAGACGCGTGTTTGCTTTGTGCTCCAAGACTGACACGTTCTTCTCTGCTCCAGGACTGGGACTGGCTCATCAACGCGACGTACTACGGCTCGCTCTTCCCGACCGCGCCGGACACGGACGTGGCGAGTCTGCGCCAGATGGCCCAGCGCTGGAAGTCGTACGAGCGCAAGGGCCAGTTTGTGTACGAGCAACACCCTTTCTGGTGCACGGGTATGTGTCCAACTGACGCGTCACGGCCTTGGACAGCGTAGACTGACGCTTGCCCGCCTCTCATTGCTAGGTTACACGTTCTGGTCGCTGCCGGCCGAGGCTCCGGATCTCTTCTTGCACCTCGCGGGATCGGATCTGGTCATCTTCAAGGGCGACTTGAACCACCGCAAGTTGACGTACGACTGCCAGGTGAGCGCCTTCCCTTCGTCCATAGGGTCTTTGGCTTAGAGACGGCGAGCTGACGCGTCTGGTTCACCGCTTACCAGGCCCCGAGCCACACGCCCTTCGACATTGCGATTGGGCCCCTGGCGCAGGAGCAGGGCGCGCCGCCGGTGGTCAGTCTGCGCACGGTCAAGTCGGACGTCGTCGTCGGTGTCGACTCGGACGTGGCAGCTCGTCTGGACAAGGAAGAGCCCGGCTGGCGCATTTCGGGCAAGTACGCCGTCGTGCTCCTCAGCGAGGGTCGACCGGGCGAGGAGGTCCAGTTCCCTGCCAACTGAGGATGTGCTCGTTCCCGGAAGACCAAAACAACCAAGAAGACAGCATTGGCCTGGCCTGGCCACCGTCGGCGTCTGGCGGCATCCCAAGGTCCCGCTCAGGGTGTTTACGGTGGCAACGGGCACGGCTCGCGAGGAGGGCCATTGCTCAAGGCTGCGCCTTGCTCACGATCTCACGTTACGAATTGCCCATTGATCTCGTCATGCTCCTACACCTACACACACGCTCATACGATTCCCTTGAGCTCCCGGCAATGACATGGCTGTTTCGATATGGCTTGAGCCTCGTCGTAAATGGTGGTGTACTCGAAGATCTCGATCGTGAACCACGTGGTGTACCGCCGGTTGGCCGTCATCATCGACGCTGGCGAGGGAGGTTCGCCCGTCGGCATTGCCCTTGCTCTTACAGTACACACCTTCCACCACCACTGCTCACCACAGCGGCCAACACCTCGACACCACTCTCTTACGACGGCGACGGGCGATTGGGAGAAGCGCAGCAGCCTTCGGACAGCGCGAGACGCCCTTCGAAGCGCTGTCGCGGCCATCCGCGTCTCTTGCCGTCGCTGGCTCGCAGCCTGGTGCGGCCTCTTCTCGACGCGGGCCGAGGGTGACCAAGACGACCTCCTCCCGGGCTGCGGCATGGAGTCCTCAACACAGGCACGCGATGGGGCGCCCGAGGATCGTCGTACTGGATCCAGCATGGCCTCGACACCGCCCGCCTCGGCGCCGTCCACGGCCGAGTCGCTCAGCGGCAGCACCGGGAGCGCCAGTACCAGTATGGCACCAGGTGAAGACGCGACGCCCGAGCAGCTGCCACACCAGCGCAACTCGCGGCTCGTCATCCAAACGCCTGCGTCTTCCTCATCTTCCCCGTCGGGCGTGCCGCCGCCGAGACCGCCTCCGATGGCGCTGCGGTCGCCGCATTCCATCGCCTCGACACCTTCGGCGCTGCACCGAATAGCAGAGGATCCGGATCAGCAACTCAACGAGGTGACCGCCGCCCATGCTGCTAATCCTACCGATCGCGTGCCGACTGGATTGGAGCACTCCGTCTCTCAATCCGCCTCGGACGTGCCGACAGGCTTCAGCGAGCTCGGCTTCGCCGCCGCCGCGGCGGCCGCCGATCCCGTCTTGACGAGCACGCCGGCCAGTGAATCGTCGTTCCAGCTCGAGGCTGCACCTGGTTTTCAGAGCAACATCAGTAGCTCAGGGTACGGCGCAGGCGCAGGCGCAAGTGCGGTGGGCGCGTCTTCTCGCAAGCCCTTTCAGCGTACGTTAAGCATGCCTCTCGCGAACAAGCTGGGCCCCCTACAGAAGCCGACAAGGCCGCAGCAGCAGCAGGTGGCTATCCAACGCGCCTCGTCGAGCACCGGCTTCGTTACAGCGCGACAAGGAGGGTCAAGCACGGGTAGTGAACCGACCGCGCCCACACTCGACGAAACAACGTCAAGCACGTTGCAAACACAGGGTCACAGTGAAGCTGTCGGAGCTCTTACGCAAAGAGCCGAGCAGGAAAGTGGCCGCGAAGTCGCAACGTCACGTTCGCAAGATGAGTCCAATGAAGATGATGGTGAGCTCGTTCATAACTCTAGGTACGATGAGCACTTGCTGACTCGCCCCGTCCCCTTCAGCACCATTCTCATCGCTGTTGGCCGACACGCTCCAACTCTCGATATCTACACTCCTGCACATCATCTCTCCACACCTGCTCGACCCTTCGCACGAACGATACTCAGCATCAAGCATTCAGGTGCCCGTCACAAGCGTCGAAGCATTGCTGGAGAGTCATCGAGCACTCAACTGGCTCTGTGCCAAGATGGACGACCTCGCTACTCCTGTCAGCGATTTTGCCAATCCCACCGACGGTCTCGCCACCTCGACGGGACGAGGTCAGCATCTCGCGGCCCCCGAAGGCGCTACCTCGAGTGTCAACCCGTTGGAACAACACCAGAGCGGCGTGCGGGAAGTGTCGACCTCTGAATCACCTACGACCGCGTCATTTGCAAGCACATCACAAGCCCCATCATCACTGTCGTCTTTCAGCAGGGTTGATCGCTCAGGCACGTCTACGTCGATGTCTAGCCTCCCGTCAGGGCGACAGGTGCCCGCCCAATCGCGCGCAAGCAGCGCCCTATTTATCCCCTCCAAGGGCCAAATGGGCGACCCATCAGCCGAGGCTATCGCCTCGACCTCGGAGACAGGGCCCAAGGAAGTGGACTTCGACATCACCGAGCTCGTTCAACGCGCCGCCGACGCAGTGAGCGGACAAGCAGCCGCCCGAGGCGTGGAACTCGCACTCTGCCTGCCACGCTATCGGTCCAAGAAGGGAGGGACAGAGACGTCTACGTCTCTGTCTCGGTTGCTCGGCATCAGCGTGCGCGGTGACGAAGGTGCGGTGCGTTTCGGCATGTTACACGCTCTGGGCAAGGTCATCGAGCAGTGTCAGCGGGACGAGACGGTGCACGCGGCGCTGTGCGTTACGGAACTGGAGGAGGACAGCGGTACATCAGAGCCACCGAATGGCAAAGGCAAAGCGCGAGACTCGGGGGCAGTGATGCAGTGCTGCCTACACATCTATCGGACAACGGAGGCAGCTCCCGCTTCAGGTTCATCAACGACGAGCGCCAAGGACGCATCGTCGGTCCCTCAGGATGGCAAGTTGCGTCGTCGGCCACTCGAACGCGCCTTGAGCACCAAGTTTCTTCAAAGCATAGCATGCGAAGTCAACGTGCGAGAAGTACCATGGCCGAGCGTGCTGCACGATCATGGCATGGCCTTGCCGGCTGGGTCGGATGCCAACGTCAGCAGTGCGACTTCCGAGACAACGACGAATGCGCCTACGGCGACGGCGACCCAGTACACCCTCAAGTACTTATTGAAACGCGGTGGCCCGCTCGTAGAGGCGGCGGCAGTCGACCTCCGAGAATCTTTCTCAAGACAACGGTATCTTCCGTCGATATCAGTCGGTCGCGAGCCGAGTCTGGGCGAGCTGGTCAGCTTTGTCGAACAGGAGCTGAAGGCGAAGAGCCGCACGGTGGCTTTCCACGCTCATGGCGAGAGCACAAGCGCCAAGCAGCTCATCTCGATGCTCAGTTCCTGGGGCTGCTCCGTTGCGCTATTCCCTTTGCCACGCATCGCGCGAGCACCGGTGCCCCTGGCCGCAACCAGCCCAGGAGGAGTCGGACTCAACGTCGAACCTCTGCCACCGGGCGAGGAGACGGGTCTGTGGGCAGGCGTACCCCATGAGTATGCTACATCGCTCGATGTCTTCGCGGGCGCAGCAAATGATCCCGATGCCAGCTTGGGCTCGGAGGTCGACGCGGCAGGCATACCCCTTGAAGGCGGTTCACAACGTGTACTGCGGACAGCCGTGGCTCTGAATCCGGACGGCAAGCCAACCCTCGTAAGCTACCCGAGCGGTCTACAGCTTCCACTGTTGCCACCGTCATCTTCGAGTAGCGGTGCTCGCCGACCTCGTGGAAGCGCGGACACCGTCATGGACAACGGCTTCCCCTCATCTGCAGGATCCGCCGCACCGGCTGCCCCTGCCATCGACGCGGCCGTGCTTGATCCGGTCACGGGTGTTCCCCTCGCGGTGACAGCAGACTCGCCAGGCACCATCGTTCCGTCGGATGGTGCCTCTGCTGAAGACACGGTCACAGCGGGCCTGAGCTCCCAGATTGTACCCTTCAGCTTCGTCATCATCGACGATGATGTTGAGGTCCTTCAACGCGAACTTCTCCGGTTGCAGTCAGCGGTGCCAATGTTACGGTCCGCCATGGGATCGCCTGTGCAAACGCCGGGCGTAGCTGGAGCGCCCACGATGGACGTCTCGGCGCGGGCGACCTTGCCAAGGACCTCATCCCTCCCCAAGACGAGACCGGCGTTGCCACACCGAGGCACGTCCAACGCTCAGGTTCAACGAGTCATGGCCGAGGAGCGCGGCGAGGCGTATTTGAAGCAGACCCAACCAAGCGGAGCGGGAGGCACGCCAATGCGAAAAGTGCCATCGGCGGCCGACAGTCCAACATTCGCCATCATCCACTTAACGAGTCTGGGCAACTTTCGCCTCGTCCGCGACTTTATCAAGTCGATGGTCGAGTCGACCAATGCTCAGCAGCGAGCGGGGGTACCGTTGTCCCTGCCCGAGATATTGGTCCTGCCCAAGCCAATCGGACCGCGGCGGCTACTTACCACCTTGCACACGGCCGTGCACAAGCCTCTCGTGGATGAATTCTTCCTGCCAATCGCGACCAGTCCCCTCAGTCCGGGCATGGCCGCGGTCCAGAGCCCAGCGGCTGTGGCGGACCCACTCAACCGGTTCAAGCCAAGTAAACTGGGCGATAGCGATCTTGATCCAGTCTCAAGACGATCTACGCCTCTCAATCTTGCTACAGGCCAGTCGGGACAGCGCGAAACCAAAGCAGAGCCAACGCTTGCTCAGTCCCCTGCCCTGCCCGACAAGACGAGCAAAGAGCCCGAGGCAAGAAAGCCTGCTGAGGCTTCGGCTCCCATCGAGAAAGACCATGCTCAGCAAGGCACGGCCAGTGCAGGCATCGCGGCCAAGGTGCGGCCTGAGGGCTCGCTTCCCATACCGACGACTAGTCCAGGAGCGCAAACGCCGTGGTCTGGCGCGTCACTGCCTGGCCGGCGGAGTCATCCAAGCAGCCCTTTGCCCATGGACGCCCTCGAGTACTTCAATGAGACTGCGTCAAGGATGGGCAGTCGAGCTGCGAGTGGCATGCTGGTTCAGAGCGCCGATGGCAAGGCGGCTGGTATCTTCTTCCGACCTGGAGATCATGGACGAAGTCAAGGCGGCTCGGCGTTCCATCGACGAGACTCTGGTGGCAAGACGGAGTCGGAGCGTAGTGGAGGGACCAGCCAGATCCCTGTGTCCTTACGCTGGCCGCCAGCATCGCAGCGCAGCGGCGATGGGCTGCTCCGGGAGACGCGCAGCAAGTCGTCGACAACAGTGGCAGCCGACATCGATTCGGAGTCAAGCTCTTCATCAAGGAGGATGAGGAGTCCGTCGATTGGGCAACAGGTCAATGCACGTGGCATCCCGAGCGGCAGTCTGTTCTCTCCTGGAGTAGGCATCGAGGCGGTTCTAGCTGGCTCAGCGCCTCCGGTCGCCACGCCACTCGGACCTCCCACCGGTCATGGCGGAACACCCAGCCTTTGGGACTCAAGTGCACTCCCTCCTCGTCCGGGGCCAGCGGCCGTCATCGCCGCGTCAGGCACCCCGTCCCATCGATCTCCGCAACAAAGCTCGACCGTCAGCCCGCCAGACGCGTCCATGCCGCCGCCGCCCTCTCCAGGCGAGTCGCCTGTACCCAAGGAGCTCGAGCTTCCGCCTGAAAGCCCTGGTGGCGTTCGGCCAGATGCTCGGTCCGGCAGCGGTGCCGGTGTCCTTGCTGACATCCCGGAGCACCAGCCAGCAACGAATCAGCTTCTGCCCTCCCACTTGCAGCCTCCTCAACGATCCGGGACGGCCATGACACCGCAGCCGTCGGGCAGGGGGGCCAAGCCGAGTGCGTTGCCACAACCTGGCCTCCTCATTGGCGCCGGCTTTGCACCGAAGAACAAGAAGGTGTCGGCGCCAAGAAAGGCTCTCGTTCGCGAACCCGTCCTGCCGCCTATCAAGGTGCTGATTGTGGAAGGTGAGCCTGACTCCCATTAGTGCTTGGCTTGGAGGGAGCTGAAGATTGATCTCTGTTCACAGATAATCCTATCAACCAGCGCATCATGGCCAAGTTTATGGACAAGAAGAAGATCAAGTACGAGATTGCCACCAACGGCAGGGATGCCATCGAACGCTGGCAAAGTGGCGGCTTCCATCTCATCTTGGTGAGTCTCAGTCGTGCTTGATGGTAAGCTTGCAGCTGACCAAGTCCGCCTCACCACACAGATGGACATTCAACTGCCAGTCATGGACGGTATCGAGGCCACACGGGAGATCCGTAGACTCGAGAGGTCCGCCAACATCGGCATCCTTCCGAACACGCCTCCTGCTCATACCACGAGCTCCCGTCGCGAGATGGACAATCCGTCCTTCTCGCCAGCCCAAGCGCCGCTCTCGCCGTTCCGCGCATCGGTCATCATCGTCGCCCTGACCGCCTCCGTCTTCCACCCGGACCGAGTCGCCGCGCTGGCCGCCGGATGCAACGACTACCTTACCAAGCCTGTCAAGCACGACTGGCTCGAGAAGAAGATTATCGAGTGGGGCAGCATGCAGTACATCCTCCTCTCTGGCTTCCCATCGGACAACTGGGATCGCTGGAGGGAGGAGCGCCGCATCGACGCCGCCAGCGTGGCCGCTGGACCCGGTGCAGGCCGACAAGTGGCGCGCGATATACGGCGCGGGTTCAACACGGGCCCCGACGAGAACGCGCGAAGGCTCGCAAGCAAGCTTCACATTGCTCGACCGCCACGTTCCGGGCGGGCTTCGCCTGGCCCACCTGCCCAGGACCAAGCAGGTACGAGCGCCGCGCAGCATTCACGACCTACGCCGTGCCCCCACGGGACGAATGAGCAACGCACGCCGGCCAGCCGGGCCAGTCAACACAGTGGCGATAGCGGCAACAGCTCGACAAACTCGTCCATCCGTCTCGATGTGGCGGGCCAGATGAGGCAGCTCAACGCGATCCACAGCTCGACGAGCAGTGCCGACCGCGTGCCTACGCTCTCGACAATTGCCGGTGTCGGCGTCGTTGAGAGTGGTCACTTGACGCCGCCTCCTCCGCTTGCTGGTGCCGGCGCCAGTGGCGGTGAGGAACCGATAATAAGGACACCACAGGCTGCGAAGCAGCACACTCAACGTCAAGCCCAAGGCGCCGAAACAAGACGCGAAGCGGACGATAACGACCAGCAGTCGGCGCCGAAGGCAAGCACACACGCGGCGGCGTCGCTTGCCGTCGCGCCGCTTCAAGGATCTGGCCCGCCTGCGTCCGTGACGGATGAAGAAGCCGAGCGACTCATCAACGAGAATCAGGTGACGGGCACGGTTCCCGGCGATAGCGCAGTGCGTGAGCTGGAGCAATGATGCATGAGGGGCCCTGGCGCGGCTGTCTTACCTCCTTGCGAAAATGTTGCCGTGCTTAGACGTTGTACAATTCAGACGCTTGCTGTCGCTTGTTCTCGCTGTCCTTGAAAGCGTCGAAATGGACGCAACGACGTGACAGGGAGGATCTGGGTACGTTACGCGCTACGTACACACCGTCTGCTCACGCCCTAGGGCATCCCCTTTCCTCCCATCCCCGCCCGTCCTCCCGTCCGCGTGCCCGGCCTGCCCATTCCCTTGCTCCCCCTCCCCCTCCTCGTCCTCCTCGCCTTCGCCCTCCCCAAAGAGCCCACTCAGCGCCGCCTCCGTCTGCTCCAACCGCATGCGCGTCCCCTCCAACTCGCCCGCCAACTCGAGCGCCCGCGCCTCCGCCTCGGCGAGCCGGCGCGTGAGCAGCGTGTTCTCGGCGCGCGCGGCCTCCACGAAGGCGTTGTCGGCTTCGAGCTTGTCGGTGAGGGTGTGGTGGAGGTGGGTGTAGTGGTGTTGGGAGAGGCGGTGGGATGCGCGCTTGGCTGCGCCTGCGCCTGCGCCGGCGTGGTTCGAGTCGTGGGTGGGGGTGGTAGCGCTGCGGGCGGTGTGCTCCGCCGTCGAGGGCGTGGGCGTCGATCCGAGGGTGAACTGCGTCGGACTGAGGTCCTTGCGCATCCCCAACGTCGCCGGAATAGGAAGCCACCCGTCCACGCCGCCGTCCGCGCCCCGCTCCGGCTCGCCCGTCCCCATCGGCTCGCGGAAGAAGCCGAGCTTGCGGAGCTGCTCGAGGTTGAGCGGCTCGTTGAAGAGCATCGTCGTGCGCCGGCCTTGGGTCGTGTTGGTGGGCCCCAGGCCGCCGGGTACGGAGGGCGAGACGGGCAGGTTGAAGAGCACGTCCTCAATGTCGAAGAGGGGCTCTTCGTCGTCGTCGTTGTTGCCACCTTGACCGCCGTTGGCAGGCTTGCTGCTACGACTCGCCTCGTCGTCTTCGTCTCCATCTGCATCTTGTGCCTCGCGTTTGGGTGACCAGGACCCGCCGGCTTTGCCACTCGTCGTACTGCTGACTTCGTCCAAGACCGACGCCGCCATGCCAGCCGCAGCCACACTCGCACCATCCCCCTCGCCGTCCGCAGTCGGCGTGGTAGCTTCGTCCTCATGCCGTGACGCGTCTTCATCATCCGCGAGCAGCTTCCCTTGACCGACTTGCTCGGCCAGAGACTCCATATTACGCGCCATCGTCCGCAACGAGTCCCTCCGCTTGCCAATGAGAACGCTCATGCGCTTGCTCCGTCGGTTCAAGCCGCCCTCGTCCTGGCTGGACAGCCACTCCGTAAGACCGTCGAGACGGCCCTGGAGCGTGCCGAGGATGACGAGTCGGAGCTGGGCATTGATCGCTTTTTGCTCGAGCGCCTCCCGTCTTGCTTGCGCGAGGCTGAACTGCAGATTCTCGCGCTCTTCGCGCGCCTCGTCTTCCCAGAGCGCGCGCTGTGCCTCGATCTGGCCTACAGTAAGGCGCTGGAAGTCCTCGAGCTCCGACTCTCGTGCGGCAATTTGCTCGGATAACAAGCCGAGCTGTGTCCTCAGGTTGGTATTCTCGTCTTCGAGGTCCGAAACCGTATCTTGTGCTGACTCTAATCGTTTGCGGACCGAGCTCACTTCGGCGAGCTGTGGACAGAGTTGATCAATCGTGAGCTCACATCCTCAGAGACGTAGCTGGCTGCAACCACCCATACAGGGAGGACATACCTTATCCTTCCAAGCCTCCTCGAGACGAAGGCCCAACTGCCTAAGCTCGTCCGCGTCGTTCTCGGTTCTGAGGATATGCCGAGCGTCCGCAAAGCGCATCATCTCCTCGGCCACCTTTTCCTCGTCGAGATCACGACGGGGCAGACGGGAGCGGCCGTCGAGGTCGTCGGCGTCGTATGCGCCTGAGGAGGTGGTCGAGGTTGCCGAGGTGCGGGTGCGGAGGTTGGACATGATGGATGCGAAGGGGGAGAAGGCGGACGATTTGCGCGCTGGGAGGGCGGGTGGCGAGGTGATGGCCGGTGCCTTGAGCGCAGGGACCGGCTGCTGTTGCTGTTGTTGTTGTTGGTGCTGTGCCGAGCCTGGCGTTGAGGGCGTCGTCGAGGCTGCTCCGAAAAAGCTGGGAGCCAGCGAGGAGGCACTCAGCCCACCTCCTGCGCTTGAGGCACTCGCGGTGGAGGCGAAGCTGTCCCTGCCACTGGCGGCGGATGAGACCGCCATCGGTGATGTTGCTGCTCCCGACGGGAAGGAGGCGACAGATGAGGCGTTTGAGTAGGCGGAAGCTGACGAGGCTGAGAAGGGCGCCGTGCCGGGCGTTGGGGTTGCTGTCAAGGCGGAGTCGGCGCTCGCTGAGCCTGTCGAGTAGTGGGAGGGCGTGCTGGGCGTTGTTGCGGCGGTGGTACGGAGGAGGCCCCAGAAGGAGCGCTTGGGTGCGGACGGCGAGGAGGAGGCCGAGTCTCCTGCCGGACTGGTAGCTGCGATGGCTGCTCCACCGCTCAGCCGTGCGCTCGTCCGCGGCGTCGTCTCTGGCGAAGCGCTGGCGCTCTGCCGTCGCGAGTCTGGCGGCGTGGTGCCAAGCGGTCTGAGCTGCGACTTGGGCGAGACGCTGTGAGTGTCGAGGCTGTTTGTGCTGGGCTCGTGATGAGTGTTGTTGCTCCTGCTGGCGTCGGTGCCAGTGTCGATGTCTGCCTCTGCTGCTGCTGCGTTGCTCGACGTCGACCTTGGACGCTCGATGGTGGCGGCGGATGAGGACGACGTCGATGCGCCGTCGTCGATGCGTATGTCGTGAAACTCGTCTCCGTCGTCGTCGTTGTTGTGCTCGACGTTGACCTCGCCGCCGCCAGCAGCAGCAGCAGCAGCAGCAGCAGCAGCAGCAGTGGCAGCGCCTCCCTCGCCGTCCTCTGCGTCTGCTTCTGCGTGCTGGCTGTGACGGCGTTGCTGTTGTGTCGGTTGGGGCTCCATGCCTGCTTCTGGCAGTTGGGCTCCGCTGGGCCCGCCGACGCTGTCCGACGCCATGGCAGTTGGGCGGCCGCACACTCGTCGCCTCGTCCTTGTCGCCATCGCAGCGCTGCCTGCTGCCACTGCTCTGCGTGAGAAGGATCGCCGTCGTCGTCGTGGTTGCCAGCAAGGAGCGCATCGCATCGCCAACCCGCATGCGGAAGTGTGAGATGAAGCAGGCGTAGCGCAGGGTCCACCACTTGCCAGCGAGCACACCCGACAAGGCACCGACAGGATATACTCCCTCCTCCTCCTCCTCCTCCTCCTCCTCCTCCTCCTCCTCCTCCTCCTCCTCCTCCTCCCACGCTCCCAAGTCCCAACTCACAGCAGGAGAGGCAAGAGCAGCAGAGAAGTGGTTGGAGAAGAGGTACAGCAGCACAGACAGAGTTGCAAGGTCGAGCACCAGACGCAGCGTAAACGGTTCGTGTCGCGGCGCCCAAGTGAAAAGGGGATCGTCGTCCATTGTTCGTAGTCTCCTTCGTCGTCGTCTTCCTCGTCGTCAAGGCTCGACAAACGCAGACAGGCTGAAGGACAGCACCCAGTCAGCGAGCGAGTTCCGTCCTGATCAAACGTGTCCGAGCACAGACTCACCTCGCCTGCTGATGGCCCTGCAGCGATCGCACCTTCAGACACTTGACGTACAGGTTCCGATCCGCCTCAAACGAGTACTGCGCAGCCCGCTCCTGGAACGCAGCAATCGTCTTGACCGTCAGCGCAAGCGCACGCGCCTTGAACAGGTTCACCAGCGGCTCCAGCTTGATCGACGGCGGTAACGGCGGCAGGTGCGCAAACGCATCGGGATTCGCCAGCGATCGCAGCTCGCCCGTGCTCGGGTCCATGTCGACCGGACACGTCGGCGCAGACGGATCGATGAACGTCGGCAACGCTTCCGCAGACGCCAGCGTGCTCGTAAACAGGCCTGTCGTAAGTGGAACAGAGAGCATGGTCAGCCTATGGGTTAGGGAGGCACAGGCATACGCCAGCACTCACCAAAAAAGGGTACAAACCCGCCCGCCTGAGCATCCGCCGCCTTCTTCGACTTGCTCGACCCATCCATGGCACCACCACTGCCACCGACACCACCACCCGCGCCCCCAGCCCCGCCGACACCAGCACCACCACCACCTCCTCCTCCTCCAGAAGGCGCCGCAAACGGAGTCAGCGAGAACGGATTCCGCGTAGACGACGTCGACAGGCCCGTCGTCATCATCATCTCCACCATGCCCAGCTCGAGCACCTTGGCCTGGATCGCCCCGCGCAGGTACGCAAAGTTGCGGCTCGGCGACGTAAACGTCTTGAGGTCCTTGAAGATGCGCCGGTGCTTCGCCGGCAGACGCGCCCACGTCTTGTGCAGCCGTTCCACCGCGGGGAACTGGAGTCCCACCAGGATTTGCGTCAGCGTCGCATGGTTGTGCTGCTCATAGCATTTCTGCAAACGTTCAAGCAAGCAGAGATTGTCAGCCTTCCCAATCGCGAGAACCAGAGATATGAGAACGAAAACTCACCCAGGCGATCCGAATCAGCTTGGACAGCAGCTTGGCGCGCAGCTCAATCCCCTGCGTAAGGACCACCTCGCTCGCCACCCATCCACACATCAGGTTGAAGCGAGCAATGATCGCATCCACCGCCCGCTCCTTGTACGGCTGGCCCGCCGCGATGCACTCGGCCTTGCGTCGGCCCGTGCGCTGGAAAAACGTCTCCCAATCGAGCGCCTCGAGCGTGCGCTCCTTCCACCGCCCGCTCACCAGCTCATCCCACGTCACCGCCTTGAACAGCTCCGCCTCGATCAGCGTAAACTGCTGCGCAATCGTCTCCGGCGCCGAGTTGAGCAGGAACGAATAGTGCATCACGGGCAGTGCCAGGGGAGCGCGCGGGCTGGGTGTGCTTGCCGCGCCGGCTGCGTTGGCGACGCCGCCGGGGTTCGTGGTGGCGTTCATCAGCACGCGACCTTGGCGCGTCGTGCGTCCGGCAAGCCGTCGGACATCGCCGCCCGGCATGAAGGTGATGGGACGAGGACCGCGTCCCACGCTCGCATCTGTATTGGAGCCGGTAGGCAGCGGAGGTCGCCCGCCCTTTGGCGAGCCGAGTGCAGGCCGACTTCGCAGGAAGGGCGATCGTTGTTCCGCATACGTCCGAAGCTTGGGCTTGGGCGAGCTTGCATCGTCCGACGGGGGCGTGCCCGACTCGCTGATCTTGATCGGCGGGAATAGGCCGCGAGGGGCCGTACTGCTCACGTCTGTACTTGCCAACGTGGCGCCGTCGACAGAGTGCCGCTCGCCAGCAGCGACAGCCGCGGAGTCCTTGACTTCGAAGGCGTCCGAGATGCCCTCGAGCCTTGACGCCGTCTTCGAAAGGAGCGAGTCGCGCGCGCTGCCACTGCCCGTGTGATGGCCGCCCTCCTCGCTCAAGATGGCCACCGTCGCGCGCTTGGCCATGCGCTCACGTGCCGCGATGCGCGCCTGCGACTCCTGGAACATGCGCTCGACGCGACGCACCTTCTCCCGCTGCTTCTCCTCATCGATGACGCCCTCCAGACGACGGAGCGCCGTTTCGACGTCGCCGGGCTCGTCCTCATCGCTGTCAACGTCATCGAGGCGGAAGCCCTTGACCAGCTCATAGCCGGCCAGTGCCTCGTCCGGGTCGAGCAGCTCCGTAGTGACGGTGCCAATCTTGTCCGGGAAGGTGGGCGCAATCAAGCCGGTCATACCGTCCTGCCAGCTGCCCGAGCGCTGCGACCCAACAAGAGAGGCGGGAATGGACGAGTATGCAGCCTTGACGGGACCATGTCCAGACATCATTGAGAACGAGTCAAAGCTCTGCCTCGGCTCCGCCGCGCCGAGGTCGCGAACGTTGTTCGTGGTGCGCAGGTCACGGGCACCAGGCAATCGGCGTAATGCGCGGCGGACGACGCCGTCATCTTCGTCGCTTGACAAGTCGATGTCGTCGATCTGGACCACGTTCGGCGAGCTGTCGTCGACCGTGGCTCGATAATGCGCCAAGTCGCGCAGGGTCGGCGCAGCTGCCAAACCAGAGGTGAGAGGTCGGTCCACACTCTCCAGGGTGCGCAACGTCTGATTGGACGTATATCGATGCAACGTGTCGCCGTCCTTGGTCATCGTCAGCGACGTCGGCAGTGGGTCTGCGGGCGGCGTCTCGTCCGTCGTCTTTTGCTGATCATCGAGCCCGAGACCAAGCCCAAGTGCCGACGCCATCGAGCTCGGACGCGAGCGAATGATTGACTCGCCCGAGACCGAGTCACGATGCCGTACCGAGCTGGCTGGCGTCGAAGCCGAAGCATCGCTGAGCCCAGGCGTGTTGTCCAAATTGGTACCGTCCGACTGGGAGGACTCGGATTCTGTTTGTCCCGGCTCGAGGAAGCTTGTGCGCGAGCTGCTTGTCGGCTCCGTCTCCTCGGCCGTGGGCTCGAGCATGGGCTTCTCCGCCACCTCACTGGCGGCGATGGCCTGACTGTTTCGCAGCGCGTCGATGAAGAATTGGAGCTGGCGCGGATCGGCAAGCAAGTCTGTGAGCTCGACGGCTTCTTGATCGTTTGACGAGCCCGTACCACTCTCGTTAGAGAACGGCACTGTGAGCGTGCCCCTCGAGCCCAGCGCACGCCCAATCTTGGTGAGTCGAGTAACCGTGTTCGAGATGGCCTTCGAAAGCGGATTCTGCACGCTTGTCGCCGGCTGAATGATCATCATGGTTTCCGGCACAGGCTCGTCACCGTGCGACGCAGCAAAGTCAGCCGACGGCGGCATGAATCCGCTGGCCTCGGTCGCGTCGTCGAACATGCTGAATGGCGCCGTGAGGAATGGTTGTGCGGGCAGGTTGGCGGCATTGTCATTACCCGCCCCGCCTTCCGCCGGCTGTGTTGAGGCCCGTCTCTGTTCGAGCCAGGACGGCGCGAGGGTCTCGCTCCCACTACGCACGCGTCCACTTTGTGCCATGGAGGTCACGCGCGACGGCGGCGCGCCATTGTCTTCGCCAGCCTCGCGCTGACCGTCGACTGACAGGATGAGATCCACGTCGTCTTGAAGCTTGGGCGACGTGAGCGACAGAGCCGCTGGCATGGCTGGTAACGCCTTGTCCGAGTCAGAAAGATATGTCGAGGTGGACACGTTCGACTCGGCCCTGCGCCGCGTCTCAGCGGCACCGACGCCGCTCAGCACGCCCGGGTCGCCAGCAAGCAGACCCCCGACACCCGACTGGGAGTAGCGGCCCTTGAGTTCGCGCACCGTCTTCTTCAAGCTCTTGACAATGGCCAGATCGGCATCACGATTGGCCAGCGCCGGATCCTTGGCGAGCGAATTGAGCCATCTTGTCAGGCTGGTGCGTAGCTCGCCATCGCTCAAGAAATCGTACTCGAACAGATGGGTGAGCCAGTACTTGAGGACGGTGTACGTCCGCACGCGCACAATGCGACGCCGTGCCTCATCGTGTGGCGAGCACGGCTGTCCCAGCGCCCACTGGAACCGCAAGCTGAGCAGGCGGAACAGCTCACACGGCGTCATGTAGAGCCGGTACGTGAAGAAAAAGTCCGTCAGCATCCGGCTGTCGATCTCGGACGTGAGCTCGGCGACGAGCCGGCTCTTCGTGGCTGCCAGTAACGTCGGCCGATCGAGAGGAAGCAGTACATCCTCGCGAAGATTGGTGCCGCGGTTCTGTCGTCGGCGCGGCTCGGTGCTGGCTGCTGTAGGCGTCGCCATGTCCGAGGTGTCGGCCACGCTGGCAAAAGGTGACTGATTATACGTTCGACTTCGGTCCCGGGCGGGCGTTTCCGGAGTGGCCGGTGGACGCACACTGAACCGCGACGTCGCGCTCGTGCCCACCTTGGGGCTGACGACAGGGTCGGCGACGTCCGACGGTGCATGCTGCGATGTGAAAGCCTCGGCGCCAATGGAGACGATGGGAGGTTGGTCGGGCCCTCGAATGGTCCAGATTGCAAAGCGTGGGTCATCAGCCGGCATCGTGGGCGCGCCGCCGGCCGTGCTGGACTGAGCTGCCGACGTAGATAGATTTCGAGCGTTCCGCTCGCCCGAGCCCGCTCCTGCCATTGGACTCGCTTCACCGCCTTGCACAGTCGCCAAAGACGGTGATGCCGACACGCCTTTGCCACCCTGTCCAGCAATCGAATCGACCGACTCGCTCCGCTTGTGCGAGTCGGTGACTATGGGACTGGCTCCACCCGGCATTGCTGTCAAGCTCAACCGCTTCGCATCGGTCTCGTCGCTGTGGTTGACTTGAGCGTACGCTTGGAAGACGTCAAAGATAAGTGTGGGGTCGTCTGGCTTGCTACGCTCCCAGAAGGGTCGGAAGGCCGCCGGTAATCGCTCAAGTAGGGAGGCGTCATAACTTCTTGCGCCGCCATCCGAGTCGGCTCCTACTGCTGGTGAGATGGCTCGCGAGAGAGGCTCGGCAGGGTACTGGAGCACGAGCTCGGCATCCTCTCCCAAGCCTTGCAGGTCCGTGGGTGCCTCGCTGCCGAGCATCAAGGTATGTGCGTCGCTCCCCCCACCACGAGCCGTGCGATGCGAGCCCGAGCTTGACGTAAACGAAGGCGCCTCGCGAAGCTGAGGATGGATTCTAGGCGTTTGAGAGTCGGCGACGCTAGGTGTCGCAGCATCGCTCAGCTCAGGGCTGCCAGGACTTTGCGTAGAGGATAACGAGGACGGAGCTGGACCACGCGCGCTGAGGAATGCCCGGTTCCGCTCGTCATTCGGGGCCGCCGGTGCGCTTGTAGGCTCGTTATGAAGTGTTCGCACGTTCCGAAGACCCGAGCTGGCCACCTTGCGGAGATTGGTCTGTTTGACCAGAACAGAAGGGCCGAAGGGCGAGACGGACCGCCAGTTCCCGCGTCCGATGGAGGCCGAGCGAAGTGGGGTAGGTGCGCCGCCTGCACCCCCTTCCCTTGAGACGTGTTGGAGCTTGGGCAAAGGAGACAAGTCGAGATGCCCACTGCCGCCACCACTGGACGCATTTGAATCCACTTGCGCCGCTTGCAATGCCTGCAGACGTCGTCGTTGGCGCGCCTGTCCAAAGCCGGTCACCTGGTCGGATTCACCGTGTCCTATCGCTCCATCGGTGCTGAGCCCTCCTTCACCGACATCTCCGCCCTCGAGCGAATCGTCATCGACTAGCGTCGCGCCGGACCGGACGTCCAGCCCGAGACCGACGTCGGTCGTCTCGCGATGTCTGGAGGCAGAAGTAGGTGCTACTGGTCGACTCGTCTCGGCTTCCCCGTCCTCACTGGTACCCAACAAGGCGCCCCAGACATCACCTTCCGTCAGAGCCGCCGCCGCGCGCGTCCGGGGCGAGCCGGCCGAGGCTGCGGTCGTGCCCGACGAGGCAGTGTCCTTGCCAAAGTTGGAGCTGTACTGCGTGAGCGCGAGTTGGGGCGGTCGATTCGTTGATGGTGCGGAGAGTTCACCGGGAAAGGGTACGGCAAGTTGCTGTTGGAAGCCTGGGCTGAGGGCAGGCAAGGCCGGACGAGGTGTACGTCCTCCTCCTCCGCCGCCACCGCCCGCACCGGTAGTCGCCCCTGCGCTTGCGGACCGGTTCGTGGCGTGTAGACGCAAGTTGGGAATGGACCTGGGTCCACGAAGCACCTTCCTCCCCTGCTTTTTGAGCATCGCGGCCGGCGATGGCCTGGGCGTCGGCGTCGTCCCTCCTCCCGCCCCACTTGAAGGAGTGAGTTGGCCCTGCGCCGCGAGGGAGCTGACAGACGAGCCAAGAGGCTCCGATGGGCTGCCTCCGCCAGGTTCGGAAGCCATTGGCGGCTGGAGCGTCGACGCGCGAGAGCTCGCGGAGGATGCGTGTGAGCTACTTGCGTCGCCGCTTCGCTCCCACTCGACCTTGTACACGACGCGGGAGGAAGGCCCGTCCGCGCGCGCGAGGACGCGAAAGGGCATGGCGTCCTTGCCTAGGTTGAGAACAATGGCCCTTGTGCCGCTTCCTGCCGTGCTGCTGGTGCTGCTACTGCTTCCCGTGGCTGATCGTGCCCGTGAGGAGGAGGAAGTTGAGGAGGTCGAGGCGCTGCCAAAGCTCGAGTCGCCCACGCCTTCGTCCTCGGCGCCTGTCGCTCTCCTCTGCTCGGCGAGCAAGGCGACGATGGCGTCCTGAGGCGGCAGCTCGGCGCCGTTGGCTGCGACGATGCTCTTGACGGCCTGGTAGTTGGTGAGCTCGACGTCGGCCGTCGCTGCTGCCGCCACCGCCGCCGCCGCTGCTGGGGCTGTCGACTCGGCCATCTTGCTACGAGGTCAGCGCGGCACGCCAGGAAGCGCGTCCTGGACGGTGCGGCCCCCCTGCGTTGCCTAGCCTGGTAGCGGATATGTCTGACTGTGAGCGAGCAGGCGCGCGCGCAGACATACAGGTCAAGGGAGTCGAGGGTCAGCGGACGCACGCGTGGATGGCCTCGAGGCACGCGCGTCGACGGCATGCTGCACTCACCCGGCACAGACCCACGCCGCCGTCGTTGTGGCCAGCAGCGCCCGCCTGAGCTTGCGGCTGCTTCTTCGTCGCCGTCGTGGACGTCGTCGTTGTGGGTGTGTCAGAGGGACAAGGCTGGGGACGTGTGATGAGGGGGCGAAGGAGCACGATGATGAGGAGGAGGGGCTCCAGCGCGAGGCGGAGCTCGGTCACCTCGCCATCATCCCGCCCGCTCATACACACTCGCTCACCGCTTCACCACGGCTCACCTGCTTACATCGCCATTCAATGTAGCCGGCACCAGGGTGGGCGTGCCGAGCCGACGCCAATGACCCGAGCGAAATGATCAGCAGCAGCAGGCGACAGGCGCGCCTCGGCGTTGCCTCGACAAGAGAGAGCAGTGCAGGTCATACGACGGCCCTGAGCTAAGGCAAGACTGAGTGCATTGTCTACACCTGTACACCATGATATCGGCATCGATTGGGATGGAGCAAGACGGAAGGAAGCGTCACACACTCTCCTCACTTGGCCGCGCCGTTCTGGCCCAGCAACGCGAGAATGTTCGCAGGCGGCGCAGGCGCTGCGGGCGCAGAGGTAGCTGGCACGCTGGTCCCGTTCTCCGTCGGCTTGTTCGGTGTCGGGGCACCCAGGAGCGCCAGCACCGACGCAGGTAAGGGCGCGCTCGTCGATGCTGGAGCCGGGCCCGGCGCCGAGGTCGCAGTCGTGGTTGCGGTCGCGCTTGACGTCGTTGCCGGCTGGGTATCGGCAGCAGGGGCACCGCCTTTACCCAAGGCAGCCAAGATCTACATCAACACCAAAGCCTTGTCAGCCACGACATCGTCGAGCCAGTGTGCCCTTTGAGACTCACCGCTTGAACCTTCTGAGCTTGCGCAAGACGTTCCGCCGCAGCCGCATCGTCTGCTGGAGGTGGTGCAAACGTGCCCGCCGTCGACGCTGCCGGGACAGGACTCGCGCCACTGGGCACAGCACCGTAGCCTGTCATCGTCACATCGCGACTACATCAGCACCCGTCTATGCCCAATGTGGCGATGAAAAGTGACTTACCTGGTCCGCGCGGATACTCGTCTCGGCCAGCAAGCGGGGGCCGGTCTTCGTACCGTCGGCCGCCGCCAGGTATAAAGCCAGGTCGGGGCGGCGGTGACCGCTCGCGCTCGCTGCGTGCCGCTCGAACCGCCGCAGGACTTACAAACGCAACACAGACGCAGGATCAGTCAAGTGTCATACCCAGCTCGCATGGATCCTCCTGAACACTCACTCGACAAAGTCCCACGCGTACTTGATGTCCCACCGTCCTCCTTGATAGTCCGTGTCGATGAGCTGATCATGGGCTGCCAGCATGGAGCGCGAGTCGAAGAACTCGACGTAGCGTGCACTGTGATGATGAATAACGCGTCAGCCTCGGCCTCGTCGCAGGCTCGTCGCACACAGAAAAGGTATGCTTACAAAGGATCATTGTTGAACGGCCTGATGCTCTTGATCTCACCCCACCGACTCAAGAACGAGGCCAGCGCCTCATCCTCAAGCGGCTGCTTCGAATGTCTGAGGATGAGCAAGATCGTGCCCTTTATCACAAAGCATTGGTCAATACACCGACTCATTGTCAATAGCTCTGCAGAAGCGACTCACCTGATTCTTGTCTGCGTCACATTGCTGCGCCTGCTCAGATTCTCGTGGCAGGCTGTAATGTATGTCAAGCTGTGGGACCCATTGGGAAGGTGTCAGCACTGATGAATAGGCGTCACGGATGCTAGCCTTATTACTCACAGGTCGGCCAGCTAGAGGCACTCCGTGCAGCATGGTCTTCGCTTGCTCCGCAGCTCGTATATCGTACTACCCGTGATGGTAAAGCAGTGAGCTTTGCCCTTTCAAAGACAAGCAAGGACCACGAATGAGACATGACGTTCAACTCACGTATGTGATGAAGACGAGACCGCGCTTTTGCGAAAGGTCAAAGAACGTCTTGATCTCGCCGTGCTGGTCGAACAGGTCGCGAATCTGTTCGGGCGTCGCGTCGAACTGGTGGCGATTGGAAAGAAGCTCAAGGTCAGCTCCTTGTCCAAGATGAGCAGGAAGGCAGACACGTACGTTGATGTTGCGCACAAAGAGCGTCCGACAGGGTCGCTCCCTGTTCAAACGCTCGCGCGCGAGCTGGTCATGCTCCGTCCGCGACAGCTCTTGCACAGGTGGATCGCCCCGTCCATAGTCGCGATCGCCACCGCCGCCCCGTCCTCCGCGGCCTCGGAAACCGCCACCTCGTCCTCCACGCCCGCGGAAGTGGTCAGGGCCATCGCGATCGTAGTCGTCGAATCGTCCGCCACCGAACCGTCCTCCTCTCCGTCCTCCCGGCGGGCCTCGATCGTCGTACCGGTCCGGGGCCGGGCCATAGCGGTCGTCAGGTCCACCAGGCGGCGGTCCGCCGAAGCGTGGGCCACCATAGTCGCGCTCTCGCCCTCCGTAGCGATCGACGGGACTACGTGGGCGTCCTGGCGAGCCGTATGGCGGATAGCCGCCGGGTCCTCCACCGGGTGGACCATAGTCTGGCCCACCGGGAGGCGGGCGACGGTCGTAGTCGAACGAACCACGGTCGTGGCCATAGCCGCCTCCGAGCGGTGGTGGCGGGCCGGCCGCGTAGGGAGGGCCGGCTGTGAAGAGATGAGGAAGCATGGACACGAGTGTCGAGGAGAGAGATCGTTCGTCAGCAGTTCCATCCTCGACCTGAAGGCATGCCTTGGAATGACTTCCGTTCTCGGTCGCCGCCAAGCAAGCAAGGGGAGCATCGTGATCGCCTCTCCTGCTTCCATCGCAGCCAGGCTGATAGGAATAATCGGCACCAGTACTCACACTCATAGGGCGCTCCGTAGTACGGCGCAGGAGGTGGACCTCCGCCTGGACCTGGTGGGGCGAATCCTCTTGGGGGCTCGCGCCGCGGCGACATGGCACCACCCGGACCAAGGGGCGGCGGAGGGCCGCTATAGCCTGCGTAGCTTGAAGGGCCGGGAGGACCAGGAGGGACAGGACCAGAAGCATACGGGTCGGCACGGTAGTCTGGCGCGTATGGCCCTGGAGGTCCTCGGTCTGTTGGCGGTCCGTATGGGTCGGCTCGATAGGGAGGATAGGGACCTCCCGCGGGAGGTGGGCCCGAGTAGGCATCATAGGGAGGATGTCCTCCTGGTCCGCCTGGTGGCGGTGGTCCCCCGTACCTGTCCATCAGCTCACCAGTCGATCGTTGCACAGCTCTCGAGATGCTCGCTCAAGGAACCGGACCTCGCCCCCGGAAACTGGTCCTCCTTGCTTTGCGACTGCTCAAGGGGACGATGAAGGCGCTCCCTTCCTCTCGATGCGGGCTTGTCGTTGCTCCTTGCGGCGGCGGCTGGGCGTCGATGCTTCGCAGTCAAGCTCTCCTCTCTGGGATACGATCTCGAGGCCCTGCTTCCCTGGCGCTGTACCCTGACCCGTCTCTGAGCTGCTCAGTACGAGGCCCCCGAGCTCCTTGCGATGTCGACGATGGGATCCGCAGTACCTTGAGAGGGATGGGGGAGTTCACCTTGACAAGATGAGGTGGCCGAGTGGGACGATGGTGGCCGTCGTGGAGATGAAGGGCCGCGCTGGCCGGCTGTCCGTGATGATGGTGACGGCGCCCCGACCATGGGACGGCCCGGTGAGCCGGTGCCCGGTGGTGATGCGGCTGCTGGATGATGCTGAGCACGCGGCGGTGCCCACTGCCCACTGCCCAGCGTCGACCCGCCCACGGCCCAGCTCGTGTCTCGGCCAGGTGCACACGATGCACAGCGCCTGGACGAGGCGGAGGAGGCGGTGCCCATGCTGATGCTGATGCCCATCCTGAGCAGCGCGACGAGGAGGTCTGTGTTGTCTAAGGGAGGAGCGGTCCGAGTGAGGTCAGAGTCGAGTACGAGCCGCTGGCCGAGGTGGGGCCGCCGCAACAGCAGCAACATCAACAACAACACCGCCATTGCCGGCGACGACGACGACGAGCACGACGATCACTGCCCGCCGCAACGACGACGACAAGGAGGAGCGCACGCAGCTTGAGCAGCAAAGGCACCCGTCACAGGCGCGTCGCATCGCGCAGCAGCCAGCAGCGCAGGACACAACCCAGCCACCACCACCACCCCCTCACAGATACGCAGCACCGCCAACATCTGGCAGCACCTCGCGCCCCTTGACACCTTCCACGCTCCCAACGCAGTACAAGCCTGTGAGCAGGCAAGGATACCATGGCACAGAACCGCGCCGCCGCCGCCGCAGCAGGCGGCCCCAAGACGTACCAGTTCAAGCTCGTCCTCCTCGGTGAGCACCACCTTAACCCATCGCCACAACGACCGATGCTGACCCCTCTCTCAATATGTACAACAGGAGAGTCTGCCGTCGGAAAGTCGAGGTCAGTATCGGCCTCGCAGTAAGCAACATGCTCGTCCGACGCCATAGCTGACCCTTGCACGTCCTCCGCCGCGATCTACAGTCTCGTCCTCCGATACGTCAAGGACCAGTTTGATGACTATCGAGAAAGCACCATCGGAGGTACATCTCTTGGGCCTCCTGTCTGCCTTGCTATCTTGCGCGCTCAGTGCTGACTCGTTGTCCTCGTCCGCAGCCGCTTTCCTTACCCAGACGCTCAGCCTCGACCCGCAGACAACGATCAAGTTTGAGATCTGGTAAGTTGCCAGCATTGTCGCTCCGTCTTCTGGGTCAAGTACGGCACTGATTCTTACACGTGTCTCTTCCTTATCATCAGGGACACTGCAGGACAAGAACGGTGAGCAGGCTTGCCTTGCGACGAACTTTCTACATAGCTCTGACAGCAGCCTCTGCAGATACAAATCCCTGGCGCCCATGTACTACCGCAACGCCAACTGCGCCGTCGTAGTCTACGACATCACACAGGCCGTAAGTAGATTGTGTACGCCTCATTGGTTAGCCGTGCTGACACCGATCTCCTTGCCCTGCAGTCCTCGCTCGAGAAGGCCAAGGCATGGATTCGCGAGCTCCAAAGGCAAGCCGACCCAAACATCATCATCGCCCTCGCCGGCAACAAGCTCGACCTCGCCGCCACCCGTCGGGCCGTGTCTAAAGAGGAAGCCCAGTCGTACGCCGACGAGGAGGGCCTCCTCTTCCTCGAGACCTCGGCCAAGGACGCGTCCAACGTGGCCGAGCTCTTTACCCTCATCGCGCGCAAGTTGCCCCTTGAGAACGCGAGCCATGCCGGTGGGCGAGCCGGCGCGGGCGGCGCGAGCGGTGGGAGAGCCGGCTCGAGCGTGGGCGCGAATGGGAGGGGAGGCGTCGATCTGCGCGGTCAGAGTCAGGGCGGCAACGATGCTTGCAACTGTTGAAGCGCTGACGTCCTCGGGATCTGTTGCCACCGATCTCGAGGTTAGTCCGCTCCCGCTTCCGCGCCCCTAGGTCTTTCCTAGCTTCCTCCGCCACCAGATACCTCGGCGAGCCGTCGCCGCGAGAGGCACCAGTCCATCGAGTCCAATGTCGACTCCACGATCCTTTTCCCCCGGTCCCTCAACTCCTCGAACCTCCGACGCGATCGCTTGCTTCCGCCCCCGTCTCTCCGCCCCCGTCCTGTTCCCCATGGTAAGGGTGTTCTGATCTCAGCCATCACACTTCGTACTCGCCCGACTCGTAACGTACATAGCCCGCTCCACCCTTCCCATCTTCACCTCTGTGCCTCTCTGTCTCTCTCTCTTTGTGTCTTTCTCCATCTCTCCCCGCGCCGAGCCTCAATCATGTCGATGATACCGCGTCACCAATGTGCAGGGGTGAGAGGTTGCATTACGACGACGACAACGGACGATTCTTGACACCAGCTTTCAGGTCCTCGGTGCGAAGAGGACCGGATTTTGACACAGCGAGGGGAGTTCACGTTGGCCGGGACTCGTCAGATCCGCCTCCTGGCCGCCCGACGCTGGCGAGCCGACTGAACACGACTCTCCCGCTCCTGCGCAGCAGCAGCCGCGCGTTCCGCCGCCGTGTCGCGTCCCGTCGTGGCCGTAGAGGAGGATGCGCCGCCATGGCCCGCGCCGCGCGAAGCGGACGCAGACGCAGGAGCCGCTCGCTCGCTCTGCTCGTACATGGCCCGCAGCGCGCGGTCCCTCGCGAGCGCCGTGACGCTCGTCTCGCCGCTGAGCACCTGTCGGGTTCCCTCCGTCATCGACGCCGTCGAGCCGCGCCGAAGGGCGGTGGGCGTCGTCGAGCGCGTGTGCGCATCGAGCCCTTTGACCGAGTCCATGCCTTGCTTGAGGCCTGCCCAGAAGCCCTGTTCGGGCGCCGCGGCGACGGGGGCGGCGCGATAGCCGCCTGCGCCGGCTGCGAGGGTGACGGGCTTGGCGGGGGCGTGCACGATGCGTTCGGGCAGGTTGAGACGCGTGCGGACCCATTTGTTCTGGAGGATGAAAAGCTGAATGAGCGAGAAGGTGTTGTTCGTCACCCAGTACAGCAGTACGGCCTGTTGAAGGAGGAGCGCGTCAGAAGGTATATTTTGCGAAGCGCAAGGAGGGCCATTCGAGCACGCACCGCAGGGAAGTCAAGAACGAGCAACGTGCCCACCACCGCGATGCCGCGGATCCAATTCTTCGCCTGATCCATCGACGCCGTTCGCGTGCCCATCTCGGCGCCGGTCTCGAGGACGATGAGAGTGAGTGTCGTACTGGCGAAGGGAAGGATGTAGTACGGATCGGCGACGGCGAGGTCGGTGAACCAGCCCAGCCCACCGTTGTGAAGGGAGGGCAAGCCGGCGGCTGCCATGCCACGAAGGGCAAAGAAGAAGGTGACGAAGATGGGCATCTGGACGATTGGGAGGAGGATCGAGCGGAAGGGAGAGCAGTCGTTCTCCTTGAACAGGAGCTGTGCCTTCTGAGCCGCCTGCTGCACGGCGTATGTGTTTCCTATCGCCTGGCCGTGCTGGACATCGGCCATGAGCGCGGCCAGCTTGGGCTGGACGTTGCCGAGGCGAATCGTGTTGGCCTGTACGTAGACGAAGAGGGGGGCAAGAGCCAGGCGGAGGGTGATGGTGGTGCCAATGATGACTACCCACCAAGGCGCGCCCGTCGTTTCGACCATGTAGTCGAGAAAGGTCTGGACCCAGCCTAGCGGAGGCCACCAGGACGAGTGACCCAGACCGAGCTCGGCAAAGGTGGCGGTGTGCGGTAATGCCTCACCCGCTGCCACGGTGGAGGCGAGCTGAGAGATGGCCTCGGACGTGTTGACGATGCCGTCCTGTGCTTGCGTGGCCAAGTCGGAGGCCGTTGAGGACAACTGTGATGCTGCGTCCGAGGCTGAGGACGGCACACTGTCGGTTGCGGTTGAGGAGAGTGACTGCTTGGCCTCGTCGGCCACTTGCTGGGCCTGTGCCTTGGCCCCCGCCGCGGCCGAGGACGGCGCTGTCGATGGGTTGGAGAAGCCCCAGATGTACAGCGACCGCGAGGCGGACGCAGCCACGACTGCGATGGGCTGATGTCTGGTAAGCGACTGCCTTGCGCTGGCAAAGAGCAGCGACGCCGATGCTGGAGCAGCGAGAGACCGTCTTGAGAGACTTGAGGCTGACCATCTTGCCGCTGACGCCGACGAGGACATGGCGCGCAGGCCCAAGGCGCTCGACCTTGTCCATGGCGCCGTCGCCTGCGTTGATGTTGACGGTGACGGACCCGTCGCCGCGGACCGCGTCAAGGAGGAGGAGGACCCGACCACGGACGAGACCGTGGCGGTGCGCGCCGCCGAGGCTGCCGTCCTGAGCGCGTGCATCGTCGATGCGCTCGTCCACAGCGAGGGAGAAGGAGCTCGTCGAGGTTGTGGTCGTCGTCGTCGTCGTGGTCAGCGTGTGTCAGTTGCGAGGATGGCTTCTTCTTGACGTCTGTGACCGGCTCCACCGGGCCGCGTTGCCGCTGTACCTCCTCCACTTCCTTGTCCACTCTCGCCTTCGCCCCCCGATGGCCTCACCTCCCCAAGTCGCAACCTCGCGGACGAGCTCGACGGCGTCCAACTCGACGAGCGCGGCCATCTCGGTGAGCTCGACGAGGGTCATCGATCGCAAGGACGCCCCCGCTCACAGTGTGCGCTGGCCGCAGACTGCCAACCTCAGCATCGCAAGGGCCCCAACACGTAGCGAATGCGGGCCAGCACGCCGACATCGGACGCGTCTGCGGGCGCGCTGCCTTCCGTGGCCAGCATGCTCGTCGCCGGCATCGAGTACGAGTGGCAGGCGGCCGTCACGGCGAGCAAGCGGCCAGCCTTCATCGGCATAGTCATCGCCATCACGGCCAATGTCATCATCAGCCTGGCGCTCAACGTGCAAAAGATGGCCCACATCCGTCTCGCACAGGAGCACCATCGCACCATGCTACAGCAACACCAGGACGGCGAGGAGGAGCAGGACGGCGAGTACGACGAAGATGACGAGGAGGAGGAAGAGGTCGATGTGGACGACCAGAATCAACGGCAGCTCGCTGTGAGGGCAGCGACGGCAGGTCCGTCCCCACCGCCCTCCCCATCACCACCACCCCGTCAAGCCCTGACCAACCTGCCTGGGGAGGAACAACAGTCCGGCTCGAGCACCGAAGTCGACTCGAGCGCATCGCCACCGCCCACCCTGGGCAAGTCCAAGCTGGTCGACCTCGAGCAGGGCCAGGTCAGCGGAACAGCCAGTGTCGACGCGGACAAGGACGACGATGATAACGACGAGACCCGGCCGCTCCTCTCCTCGCGTCGTCACCAGAGCAGCTCGAGCAATGCTGGACCCAGCACCCAGTTCCTCCGCTCTCGCCTCTGGTGGTGCGGAATAGGTCTCATGACCCTCGGAGAGGCAGGCAACTTCATCTCGTACGGCTTTGCTCCCGCATCCCTCGTCGCACCTCTCGGTGCCGTCGCGTTGCTCTCCAACGTTATCATCGCACCAATCTTGCTCCACGAGCGCTTCCGACCGCGGGACTTGGGCGGAATTGCTCTCGCCATCATCGGCGCCGTCACCGTCGTCTTCTCAAGCAGGCAAGATGATCCCCAGTTGGGTCCAGACGCGCTTTGGGCAGCCATTCGGAGAAGCATCTTCCTCATATACATGGCCGTCGTCCTCGGCATCGGCGCCGCCCTGGCCGCGCTCAGCCTGACCAGGCTTGGAGATCGTTTCGTCTTGCTCGATGTCGGCACTTGTGCCATCTTCGGTATGTGTACTTGACTCAGGCTCTCGACGAGGATGACGCTGACATTGCATTGCTTCCTCGTTCAGGAGGCTTCACGGTCTTGTCCACCAAGGGCATATCCTCCATGCTTTCAGCAGGTCCATCGCCTTTCGCAGTGTTCCGCTACCCGATCACCTACGCCTTGGCCTTTGTTCTCGCCTCGACCGCGGTGCTGCAGATCACCTTCCTCAATCGCGCGTTACAACGCTTCGACAGTCGCCAAGTGATCCCGACGATGTTCACCCTCTTCACAATCATGGCCATCGTTGGCTCGGCCGTCCTATACCGCGACTTTGAGGACATGGGCGCCCATCGACTCATCAACTTTCTCTTTGGCTGCGGCACCACCTTCGCCGGTGTCTTCCTGCTCACAAAGCTCCATGACGATGATGGCAATCCGGATCAACAGCAAGGGGCCGACAACGAGAGAGAAGGAGTCGAGGCGGCCCATCCACGCAGAGAGGCACTGGAAGATGTCCAAGAAGAGGAGGATGAGAACATCGACAACAGTACGGCCGCAGGCATGACAGGCAAGGCCCTCGTCGCCGAGCCGGACTCGCTCAGCACCGGCACCCCGACAGGGGCATCTTCATCTCATCCTTCCAAACTCGGTACCGCAACTTTGAAACGAGCAGCTTTGCCCGAACATTCGCAAAGCTCGCCACCAGCTATTGGAGCCAAGGCAAGCACCGAAGGAGGAGCCACGAGCACAGGCATACCAATAGCCTCCAGTGCTGCAGGACGGCGTGGACGGACCACGACGGTGCTTGATGGCGCGGGCACAGCATTTCTCGCGGCGGGTAGTCCGCCGGGAATGGTCCTCGCGCTTGGCCACACTGGCAGTGGCAGCCCTCTCAGGGGCAACACTGGAGCAGGAGCCAGCACAGTCACGATACCCACCACTCCAGCCCGGACAGGCGCTTCCCGGCAGCCCGCGGCATCTTCTGCTGTGGGCAGTGGAGGTGGCATCCTTCCGCTTTATCGCAATCCTCGGATCAGTCTCATCGGCTCTGGCAGTGGTGGAGGCGCGGTTGTTGGCGTGTCCGGTCCAGCACCTTCAGCGTCAATCAGCGCTCTGAGTGCCGGTCAGCTCCTACTGCTCGCTACACCAAGACCGAACGCGATCCCGATTGCTATGGGCCCATCAACGAGCGCGCATGGCTACGGACCTGGTGGGGGTGGGCCCAGCGCTGGACTCGCACGCTCCTTGCCAGGCGGGTACGGTGCCGACGGTCGATCGCGTGCGCTCTCCCAACCAAGCACGCCAGTCCCGCGAAGACGAAGTCGCAAGACCCTCCGCGCGGACGCGGCCGCTCAGGCTTATCAAGGTGGCGCGTCCGGGTCGGTATCTGGTGGAGGGAGGACCACCGACTCACGCGGGAGGGAGAACTATGCCAAAGGCCAAGGCAGCTGGACGGAACGGCGCCGGCCCAGCTCGGTGCTCAGTTCGGGGACATCGGCGGCAGGTCCTAGTGGAGGAGGAGCACCCATGCCTCAGCGCCGATCTGTCATCTCGCTGTTCGGCGGGTTGGGCGGCGTGGGATGGTCTGGTGGAGCATCGAGCAACGCGGGAGGTCCAGAGCCATCAGCGGCGCCAGAGTCTGGACCATCCTCGAGCAAGCTTGCTTCAGGCTCGACGCAGGCCTCAGCAAGCTCAGACACTCCAGCGGCACCCACGGTGGCATCACCTCCCGAGCAAAGTCAAGACGCAGCAGCGGCAGCACCGGCCTTACAGCGCCATGACTCGTCCAAGACATCTCCGCCTTCTCTTTCTTCACCGCGTGCGCCCCTCTCGCCACCGCGCTTCTCAAGCGTGCCGTCGTGGGCCGCCGTGCCCGTCTCGCCACCTCCCGGTGCGGCTACGGCAAGCAATGCGGAACAACAGCAAAAGCAGCAGCAACAGCGGCCACCCATCGCCCCCTCGCGCTCCTCCTCGCGCATCTCCTCGCCGCCGATCCCACGCCGGACGATGTCCCTCCATCCCACCGAGGACGAGGCGGCGTTGACGTCTGCGCTGCCGGCGGCTAACACGGGACACGGCATCGGCACGCCAGGCGCGCCCGCGGACGCTCAGACACCGTCCCGGCGCGAGGACGAAGCCCGCAATTGAGAGCATCGGAGCAAGACTCGTCCGGCAGCGACGTAGGGTCGCCAACGAGCTTCGAACGACGCTCTTTCGCTTTCACGACTTACGACTGCTTGCGAATGCCTTCTACGATTGGGGCGAATGTGGCCCACGCAATCTATTCGATATTCAAGACCAGGCTTACTATCTCAACCTACACCATCTTGCACAAGGCACGCTCAGTACCCGCACTCACGCACGCACGCAGCGCAGGGGTTCGTCATTAGGGACCGAGTCCGCCTGCACGCCGCGTGGTATCATGTCCTCACTACTGCTTCTGCTTATAGATGAGTTGTCCTTTGCTCGTGTCTGAACTGACGAAGGACAAGGCGGTCAGCGTCTGCCTTATCTCTGCGATCAAACAGCTTCGAGACGAGCAAGTTGAGCGACATAGACGAGTAGCTCGATTGTAGATAGGACGCATGGTAGGTTCATGTAAGACGCAGGCTATGATAGGTGTGATGAGCTGGAGTTGTGGGGAGGGAAGAGGCTTGAGCGAAGCTTGAAAGGTGGAGGGAGAGAGAGAGAGGGAGACGAGACGAGACGAGACGAAGAGGAGATATGAATGGATGCTCGAGACGGTGTAGAGAAGATGGAGAAGGCTGGAGACTTGAGAGCGAGGTTGGAAGAGATATGCCGCGAGACCAGGCTGGGACCCGGGCCGAGGCCGTTCGGCTGATGACCAAGTCGCGACAAAGTTGTTGAGATCGTGTCGATCGCACGCATTGGGGACGGTGCGATGGGAAGCGCCTGCCATTGTCGATGCATGCTGGCCGGACGCATCCGAAGTTGGGGGGTATAGATGCCAATGTCCGTGAGCTCTTGGCGTGTCAACCACCGCAAGCTCAAGCCGCGACAGCACGCGTGGGCTGCGCAGCGAGCTGGCATCGGTCCAAGAGCGCGTGGTAGATGAACTTGTAGGCCCCTGCATATGGAGGAAGCCACGTCAGTCTCGAGCTCCACTGAGCAATTCTGAAAAGGTACTCACAAAGGTTGCCCTTCATACGCCGAATGTCCAGACTGTACAGTCCCGCCAAGTTCTTGATCCGCGTGATCTCAACCGAGAAGCGCACCTCTTGGCCGCCGTCAACGGAGGCCTCACCGTAGATGGGAGGCGGCAAGGAGTTGGGGTCCTCGTGTGCAGGCGTCGAGGCCGCCGTCGCGCTTCCTGACCCTGACCCTGTTGCCAAGGTGGCCGCGCTCTTGGTTGGGGGACTGCTGGCGGTAATGGTACCACGGCGTAAGAAGTTGCGAATCCCCGATCCGCCCGTCTCGTTGCCCGTGCTCGAAGGGCTGGTCGGGGGCACGGTGATTTGCGACGAGCCGGACGATGCCGGGTTGGGCAGGTTGGCTGAGGCCTTGGCGGCCGAGCGCTCCAGCTCGGCCTCGCTCGGCCTGAACACTGAGGAGCGGATGGAGAGGCCGAGACCTTGAGTCGCGCCCAGTAGCGTCTTGGTCCGCTTGCGCCGGACACAGTCGAGCTTGAACTCCTCGTCCCGTTCCTTGCGAACCTCGATGCCCATGTCGTAAAGGGCCTTGCGAACCTCAGCAAAGACCTGGGGTGGCGGTCGAGACGTCAAGGCGGACTGATCAACAGCGCCGAGATGCTCGCGAAGGATGGCATCAGAGAAGGGTCGCATAAGCGAGACCGTGGACCCGCCCTCTTGCACCACCGATGGTGTCGCACGAGGAGTGGCCGTGTTGGCGTCATCCTCGTCCGCCTTGTTAGCCGTGGTCGATCCTGTAGGGCGAACGGCCCCTCCTTCGCTGACACTGTCCGGTACGCTGGTTGCCGTGGTCGAGCTCGTGTAGTGGGTACCTTGGCTGTGTGTGCCAGACGTCGACCGCGAGGACGGCACCGAGTCAGGCTGGTCGGGGCTGCGGTCAACGGATGTGACGACAAGCCTGGGCGTGCCCTCTTCCTTCGCTGAGGCGCCGTTCGCCCGTGAAGGGGTGCTGAGCAAGTCGTTCTTGCTGGCATCGCCAGGAGCACCTGTTCCAACACGCGATGGCGTGCCAGACGCGAGCGAGGAGCGGTCAAGGTCGAATGGAGGCTGCTCGTTGAAGGTGCCCTTCGAAAGGCTCTTCTTGCGGAACCAGTCCATGACCTTCTTGGCGGCACTGCTCGAGGGACCGACCGTAGAGGAGTCCGCCAAGTTGAGGAAGGCTGGTGAGCGGATGGAGCCTGCTGCTGAGCTACCCGCAGGGCCAATCGACCCTTGGACACTGGAAGGAGTCAGGCCGGAACTGGTAGTGGCCGACGAGGCAGACAAGCCAGTAGTCTGCGCCTTGGGTGTCGAAGGTGGTTGCACCTGCTGACTGGACGAGTCCTTGCGACCGAACCGGGCAGTCAGACGACGTTCTTCCTTGATGCTCTTCTGGGTGCCGTCGTTGTCCTTACGAGCCGCGAGAGCCTTGGCCTTCTCTCGGTCCCGGCTTGCCGGCGATTGCTCGTTGGAGCGACCACCAACGACGAGGCTGAGAGCCTTGCGCCGACCGCTTGAGCTTGTCTTGCTCGAGCTTGAGAGCACAGTGTCGCGTCTCCGAATGTCGGTGGTGCTTGGAGGTGGCATGACATTTTCGACCTCCTCGCCCTCGACGCCAGTCTCTGACGGACGCGAGGACGTGTCTTGCGAGGGCGAGTCATTGGACGAAGACCCAAGCAGGCGAGAAAAGAAGAACTTGTCCGTGGACAAGCCCTTGCGGTGCCGTGCTGCCCGACTCTCGTTCGATCTTGGTGGCGCGCTCGTGGTGGACGTAGACGTGTTCTTGGCCGGACTCGACGACTCAACCGGTACGCTGATCGATGGCATGGCCGTTTGTGGCCGCTGGGAACTGGATGCGCCGCCCTTCGACGGGGTGCCGTTGCTCCTTGCACTCAGCGCCGAGCCGTCCTTTGCCGTCGGCGTTGCAGACGAACCGTTGCCACTGACATCGGAGATGGACTCCAAAGCGCCATTGTCGTCTCGCTGTGCGGATCGCTGACCGCTCGGTGTGACGTTGCTAACTTCGGAAGCGGCCGGACCTGCACCGCCGACGCGTCCCGGCACAGGCGAGACCGCCTTCTGTTGAGGTGTCCTGACGTTCTCTGCCGCTTCGATCTTTGACGATGGCGAGGTAGGCGGCGTTCGCACCGCCGCATCGGTCGCCTTGATGCTAGACTTGGTCGGTGTGTTCCTGTTCACCTCGGCTTCAATCTGCTTCTCAAAGGCGGGAATGAGAGTTGGCTTTGCGTCCAGTACGAAGGCCTGGCTTGCTGCTACTGGGGCAACAGCAAAGCCTGCTGTAGGACCCGCTTTCGAGCCCCCTGGTAGGGAATCCACGCGCGGGACCTTCGGCACGGGTGGCACAATGTCGGGAGTTTGTCGTGAGGATGCCGAGCGCTTGGTCTCGGGCGAAGTCCGACTGTCGTACTCGAGCTGAATGGTGTGACGCTGTTGTTTGGAGGCGGCTGGCTGCTTGCCTTGGGCTGCTCCATCGTGGACAGCTGATGGCGCCGCAACCACACCCTGATTGTTGCCGTCCTTTTGCCAGCCAGCGCCCGGCTTCGATGCGCTCGGTGCCTCGGCCGCCAAGATCTCGACATTGGGACGCTCATAGGCAGCGCCAAAGGGAGCGGGAGCTGCAGTCGGCACGGGCATAGCCGTAGTCGGGCGTTGCGCGCTGCGGTGAGCGTGCGGCGAGCCGATTGTTCCGCCTGAGCGCGAAGCGTCGGACTTGACATGTTCCGGTGCCGTGGATGTTGTGGCCATGGCGCTCTGATGGCGCTGTTGCCTTGTATCAAGCGCGAGCCCATTGGTGCCACCGGCGCCGAGGAGCGCGTTGGAACCGTCTGCGTTGTTGGCACCGCGGCCCATGCTAGCTTGCATTCGTGCCTTCTCCTGATTCATCTGCTGTGCAAGCATCTGCTGCCGGTATGCATGCCGCTTCCTAGCTTGCTGTTCTTTGGCGGCGTGCTCGAGCTCTTCAACGGTAAACTTGAACAAGTCCCGGTACGGAGCCAGCCAAGAGTGCGCCATCACCATGGGCAACGTGGCCCGCTGGAGCGGATCTGGGACCAGCATCTTGCTCAGCAAGTCCCGCGGTTCGGCGGTGATGTAGTCCGGGAAGGTGAGCGGCGTGGCCATGATGTACTTGTAGAGGAGATTGATGTTGTCGCCGTCGGGGTTTTGTGGGTCATCATCGAAGGGGAGATAGCCGGCCAGCATGGCGTAGAGGATCACACCGCATGACCAAACGTCCACAGCCGAGCCAGCGTAAAGACCGTCTTGAACCACGAGTTCTGGGGCAGCGTAGCACGGCGAGCCGCAGCTGGTAGCCATCAGGTCGTCGCGCTTGTCCTCAAAGTTGTTAGCGAACCCAAAGTCGGTGATGATGACGTTGCGGTTCCTGTCGAGAAGGAGATTCTCGAGCTTGAGGTCGCGGTGAATGATCTTCTTTTGGTGAAGGTAAGAGACTCCCGAGATGAGTTGAGCGAACAGACGACATGCGTCCTTCTCCCTGAGATACTTGTGCGCGAGGATGTGGTCGAACAGCTCTCCGCCTGGAGAAGATGTTACAGCTTGAGCCTTTGTGTATCGGATCGCGAGAGATTCGAGAATCACGTACCTGAAGCGTACTCCAATACGATGCCAATGTACCTGTCGGACTCGATGACTTCGTACAGTCTGACAATGTTGGGGTGTCGCACATCCTGTGGGAATGGCTCCATGGGTCAGCACAGAGGGGAGGAAGTACATGCGCAGTATGGTCGTACTCACCTTGAGGACCTGAATCTCGCGCTCTACCTTGGTCATCTTTGCCGGATCCTTGACCTGGCCATCGACCTGCAATGGCCCCTGCTCGCCACCGGCCACCTTGTCACGCTTGATCAGCTTGACGGCCACCTCTTCGCCCCAGTCGCGATGGACACCGAGCTTGACTTTGCCAAACTCGCCCTCCCCGAGTGTTTGAAGGAGGAGGTAGTTGCCAAAGTAGACTTGCTGTCGGCGCGGATGGGCTGCGAAGAAGGCCACGGCGGCAGGCGACGTGATGGGCACACCTGCTGGGACGCTGGCGAGGGCGCCTGCGTCAGCGTGTGCGTGTTGAAGATGGTGGTTGGCGGTGTGGGCGTGCGACTGGTAATGGTGCGGCTGCTGCCCTTGATGATGGTGGCCGCCCATCGTTGGATGCGCGCTGGCCCTCCTCTCCGTGTACACTGGGTTGGAGGGATCCATGCTGAGAACTCGAGATGGGGGGCGTTCGAGGTGTTGCTGAGGTGTAGCGTGTCGAGGAGGTGTCGATGGAGGAGACCAGGAGAAAGGCAACCAGCAGCGAGTTCGCTGCTACCCGCGATGGGCTGTAGACGATGAACTTGTCCGCCTGGCACGAGCAGCGAGGAGCTCGGGGGGTCGAGCGCGTCCGCGAGCGTCGGCGCGTGGGTTGGGTTGGACTGGACGCGGTGGTGGAAGTTGAGCAGGCGTTCGATGTTGTCGCTGATGTCGTCGTCCTTTGGCGGGTCGAAATGAGAGAACGGCAACGGGTCGCCCACGCACCCCCGCCCGCGTTGACTCTGGGCGCCGACGACGAGCACAGAGAGAAGCGCTTTCGAGAGCGCGTCCGTAAGTCGTCCTTCGTCGACGTCGTCGTTGTCGATGTTGTTGGTGGTAACGAGGGACGCGTCGAGGCGCGTACTCGTGTGTACGAGTATGGGCAAGGTGAGCGAGTAACCCAACCACCACCACGACCACCACCACCGTCCAGCAGGCAGGAGGTGATGCCTGGCCAACTGACTGGCTGGCTGGCGTGCACACTGACAGACTGGCAGGTCGCCTCTCTCCCACTCTGGATCTCACTCAGCGCCGCGGAGCTGAACGCTGACTGGCTGGCTGACTGGGAGCCCTCGGACCCCTGCCAGCCCCCCTTCTCCTTCTCTCCCACCTCCGCCCTCTTCCCCCCCTTGGCTCAACTGCTCTAGCCCAGTCACAGCAACCTCCCGCCACCACCGCCCGCAGGCCCGCAGTCCCCCGCCAGCATGGGAGCATCTCCCTTCCACGGCGCCCGGCGTCCTCTCCGACTGGCGCAGGCGGAGCCTCGCAGACCGCAGTCTTGCGTCGGCCAATCTCATCAAGCAGGCGGCCGACAATAAGGACGACGTCCTGGTCCACCGCGTCCTGCCCAGGCGCAGTCCTGATGTCCGTCGGAGGATGTCCCAAAGCGTCGAGAACGTCATCCACCCACCCGTCGCGCGCACGTCTGGACGCGATGGGATGAGGTTGTGGCGAAACGAGGCCGGGCTGGAGGACAGAAGGGGGGTCCGTTCCCAGTCTCTACTTCGCCGCTGAGACACGAAGCCTGGCGAGCCATCAGGAGGGCAAGCGATGGGCATCCTTCCCAGCCTGGGAACCTCGCACACGCCGTGGCCAGGCCAGGTTCCAACAGTCGTCGACGGCAGTGAAGTGAGTGTACACGGTACACACCGCGGCCGCCGCATGCTCCTTGCTGATCAGTGTCTGGCCCTCAGCCTCCAGGATGGACCCAGTCTCTGGAATCTGGACGAGATCTAGAGAATTCTCATTCTCGAGGTCGAGATCCAAGCACGGTACATACGGGGCTCGGCGTGCGGCGTCCTTCCCAAGTCACAAGTCCCACGTCTCGACGCTGCAAGGGAAGCCTTTTGGTCCCAAGACGGTGACGGATCTATATCGTCTGCCCGACTTTGGTGTGGCGCACGCAACCGCGCATGCAAGAGCACGCTTACAATGCTCAGCACCCTGACCCTCTCGATTGTGGGAAGGGCCAAGGGGTTCCCATCGTGGGGAGATCTTCAGGACCAAGCTCCAAAGGCATCGAGGACGACTCAAGAGTCAAGGGGCTCAGAGCCTCAGAGGCTGGCTGCTCGAGCCTCAATCGCATGTCACGATCGCCCAAGCTACCCTCTGCCACGGCCGTCCTCCCAAGACGTCCAGCTCACGGATACGATTGCTCGGTCCGCGGTCCGCGCGCTGGACGTCCTGGCGCCGTCATCCTATTGTGCTGCTCCTACACAAGCTCCCCATCCCACTGGTCCGCGATGGAAGTCAACAGGCGCAGCTGAGCTCGGCTTGACCGTCTACTCGTACAACGACGTGTACAGGCGCACGGTACGCAGTAAAGCGCAAAAGGGAGATCCTCACTTGACGCGTCCAGACGCGTCGCAATGTTATGGGTCACGTGAGGACGTTGTAGCTCGCACTGTCCAACTCAGCCCTCGAGGCCAAGCGTGCGCCTTGGGCCTGGGAGGCTCTCCCACTCACTCCCACCTCACTGTGACCGCCATACAACGAAGCAGCGCAAGCCTCAGCTCAACTGAGCCCACCACAAGCAGCCCGCCGCATCGTGAGTACCTGTCTGCGCGCTCTCTGCTCCTTTCTGGTCCCGTTGCCGTTGTGGACGGTGCCGTACGGGGCCATCGTTCATGCTGGCGAACGCGTCAAGCCCGGTCACAACAAGACGCGTCGCGCAAAGAACAACACTTGCAGACGGCGGGAACGACCGCCAGCCATTCGCGCCTTGAGCACGTCAAACCTGGCCTCGCGCCCGTCTGCGGTGAGGCGTGGCCTTGGGCGGCGATGGGCAGGTCCGTTCCCCAGCTCAGCATCGGCCGTGATGAGCCTCGCGATGGCCAAGCGTGGTTACTCGATGGGAGAACAACACGGCACCCGCCATCCATCCGTCCCTCGCCCATGGGTTCCTCCCCCACCTCTCCCGCGAGGGTGCGCGAGGGACTGCGTATGCCGTGCGCGTCGCCCAGGCCTCTTGGTTGGGCTCCGGACGCGTCGGGACACCCATGTTCGACCACCCTGCTTGCGTCTTGGTACAGACGCCGGCTTCCCATGACTACTGGCCGAGCTCGACGCGCCGCCGCGCCGCCATACGCATGCTTGTCGCGCTTCTAGCTGCGCAAGATGTGGTGGGATGCCTCGCTGAGGGGCCGGGATGGACTGGTGCGACAAAGGAATGGCCCTCTCACGCTCGGTCATGGTTACCTCGTAGAGCTCTTACTGACCCCTTCTTCCGCTTCCTCCTCTGCTTGTTCCTCAGTCATACACGCGCACCAAGCGGATCCGTCCCCATGGCACCCAAGTCCAAGTCGTCTGCCAGCGAGGCCGCCTCGTCTTCCAAGGAGGCCACCAAGTCCAAGCGTCCACGCAAGGACAAGGGCGCGCCCAAGAAGGCCAAGTCGGCGTACATCATCTTCTGCTCCGAGTACCGAAACCGGATCAAGGAGGAGAATCCTGGTGCTGGCTTCGGTGAGCGTCGATGCGCGAGTCGCGACTGTGCCATCAGCTTGCCTGACTAAGTTTCCTGTCGTTTGTGCTCCCAGGCGATGTTGGCCGCATCCTCGGAGCGAAGTGGAAGGACATGAGCGACAAGGAGAAAGCGGTGAGTAGACAGTGTCGCAAAGCTTGCTCTGCGCTAAGCGCTGATTTTGTACCTATGTCCTTCACAGCCTTACCTCAAGCTTCAAGAGAAGGACAAGCTTCGCGCGGCGCGAGATGAGGAATTGTACAAGGTAAACAACAAGTCATCAAGGACCTCTCTGTGCTCTGGCTGAGCTGTGAGTGCGTACATACCTGCAGTCTGGCAAGTATGTCCCTCCTCAGGACGATGATGATGAGTAGGTGCGTCGCCGTCGCACTGCCAGCCCTGATCATCGTAGCTTCGGCCCTCAAGTCGCCAAGTCGCCAGCCAGTCTCGCTCAGGCCCTTCAACGATTCGGCCTGTCCGCCAGGCTCCCGCTACTCTCTCTCTCTGCCCCTTCAAGATCGTCCAAACCTCGTACCAAGTCAACGCTTTTCGACTGCCATGCGCCTTTCACTCAATGCTACCGACGCGTGCCTAGGCCCGCCTTGGGATCAGAATGGGCTTGGGCACACGTCTGCGGTCGCCAGCGGAACCTAGACGTCAAGGTCACGGGTACTCGAATGAAGTAGCTGGCTGCCAGTCGTACCCCTGCAGCGCTGTTCGACCCTCAAGACGTCAAGACCAGGTCGCTCGCCCTCCAGACGAAGCCCTCCGACAACTGCCTCCTCGCCACCATTGCGTCCATCCGATCCCGCGTTACGACCTTCTGTATAATGAACACGCACATCCTCCGAGTCCGACGTTGCGCGCTCCAAGCCCGTCGCTGATCGCTGGTACGTCGCCATGTGTCTGCTAATGCTGAACGACGGCCATTGTATCCTATCCTACAGGCTCAAGACATGGCGGATCACCCGAGGACTCCAGAGCGCTAACGTGTCGGGTCGGCTTCGACAACGCGACGAATCTCGAAGGTCCACCAGATCCTTCTTTCTACTGCAAGAGCGATCCGACTCGCGGATCATAGGCTACCAGACATGAGCGTACGTATCACCAGTCACCACCCACCGGTCTCCCCGACACCGGCAAGGAGATTTAGTCGACGACTTGAGGACGAGCACAGATTGGCCGATTTACCAACGATTGACAGCGACGATCAACATTGCCTTGCCCCAGCCGGGTCCCCACTCCCCAGGCCCCGCCGCGTCCCCGGATCCTATGGACCCCGTGCCAATCATTGCAGGCCAGCGCAAGCGTACAGCCGACACAGGGTTCGGGATCGCCCCGCGCTATCCGCGCGGCAGGCTGAACTTCGCAAGGGCACCGGGCACCGGGCACCAATGAACGCTTCAACAGTCTCGGGCGGATCCATTTCGATTGACACGGACCCAGAAGAAGCCCGTGGGGGGCGGGGGCGCATTCAATAACGCCGACGTGGGGAAGCGACGCAACAAGGATCGATAGCCGTGAGTGGGAGGATACTCATGAGCATTCCTACCAAGTACCGACGCCCGTAAGCACTGACATGCTTCTGCTTAGCCGTCCGATGTCGGTCGTTCCCGATGCACGTCGTTGCTGGGACCTTGCCCCACTTTGCCTGGCGTTGCTCACTCCTTCCTTGCCTTCTCTGTCCTGTCCCTCCCTCCTCGTCTTCCTCCCCCTCAGACATCGCTCGCCCTCCGCCCGCCTGCCGCCACTTCTCACCTGCCTTTCACAGACTGCAGTCAGTCGCCGTGCCGACCGCAGGCCGCTGCGGAACGTGCAAGTCTTTCGACCGCCCGTCGAGCCCGCCGGCCGTCTGGTTTCGCGCCCTTGTGAGCCGTCGGCAAGGAGGTCGGGTGCGGGATGCCCCCCAGCCACACCGGACAGCAGACTGTCAGAACGCAGCCTCGAGCAAAGTGGGGTCATGGTGAGTGAGTGCAGGTGCGTGGAGTTGCCTTCGATCGCGTCCCCTCCTGTGGTCTGTGGATCCTATTCCTATTTGCTGATAGTGGTGGCACTTTGCCCTTTCTTGCTGTCAGACCTGGGGAGGTCCGCACGCAAACAGCAGCATTCACCAACCCACGGCCTACCTTCGCACATGCGCAGCTGAATTGGGGGAAGAGGTCGGCGTAGGAGGTCTGCTGTAGCGACCCGTCGCTTGCCCATCCGTACGTATAAGAAGTGCTGAGCCTCCCTCGAAGCGCCAGGCTGGGCCCGTCTCCTAACCCTTTCGCTCACCTTTCAGCTCCCATATCGTTTCTGTTCCTATCCCCAACAGCATCCCTTCCTCCAAGATGCAGCTCACTCGCGCCGTCTTCGCTCTCGCCGCCACCGCTGTGGCCGTCTCCGCTGCTGTCGTCGGTGAGTAGGCTTGATCTTGGTCATGCGTGCTTTCGCGCGGTAGACGGTGCGACTGACTTGCTCTCTTGATGCCTTACAGAGGAGCGTCTGATCTCCAAGCCCACCACCACCGCCGTCGCCCCCTCCGGGTACGGCCTTGTCCCTGGCTGTGAGTGATTGCCGTCTTCAAATGTTCATAGACCATTGCGCTGATGCCTTCTTCAACGACCTCCCCACGTTCCTTGCGCCCTTCCCAAAACGTCAGGCCAATGCTTCGACAACTTCGACTGCATGCTCGGCACCGGCGGCAAGCCGTGCAAGTGCAAGGGCCTCAAGTGCTACACCTCCACCACCGCCGGCCCCACCACGACCAGGAAGTCGACCAAGACGACCAAGACGACGGCCACCCCTCTCCCCTCGGGCGTTCCCTCGGGCTACCACGCCGTCGCCGGCCGCAAGTGCTTCGACGCCTTTGACTGCCTGCTCGTAAGTCTCTCCTCCTCCTTCCTTTCCACGGCATCCTGTCCGCTCACAACGTCTCCTTGTCCGACGATGATCCACAGGGCGACTTCCGCGACACGTCCCAGAAGTGTGTCAGGGGCCAGTGCTACTCCAACAAGGCCTAAGCGCCACGCGCAGCAGCGTCCTGGATTCGTGCCTATCTTTATCGCCTCATCGTAGCGCTACCTTGCTACCTCCATCATCTATAGTCTTGCCTTCAATCTCAGCTAGGCCCCGCACACTTCCACATCGACTGAAGGCCAGGCCCCCGACGCCTCGCAGGCGCAAAGCAGCGTGCGAGTACCTCAACGACAAGCTGGCCATCACGAGAGAGACAGGAGGATGAGTATTCAACCTGCAGCGTAGATGACGGCGAGCGTAAAGTACAAGATGGGTGGAGGTGGTACGCGCATGCCGGGCGTGCACAGGGGAAGGTGTTGTACTGTATGGATGAGGCGACCGCATCGCGTACCAGAACTCGTAGGAGCTTGAAGGAACCACCTCTAGACGAAGGAATACCTTCTGGCGACATGAGGTTTCAGAGCCTCGCGCCTGGTCAACGACTGGCGCTACAGTCGGTAGCAGACCTGTTTCAGAGAGCTGAGCCAGCTTATTGAAACTCTTCCTCTGCCGATCGTCTTGCAAGTCGTCGTACCTGTAGATGTGACAAACGTGGTGAGCTCGAACACGTCGTGACCTGTCCAAGAGGCGCAACAGCGCTCACCTTCTTTCGGTAGCCCTGAATGTCCTCTGTAAGCAGATGGGGATGAAGTCAGTTCGGAGTCATGACAACATTCTGCATCTTGTACACACCTCGAACCTGCTTCGCTGCGTCAATGTTGGCGGGAGAGTCCGTGTTGGGCGTATCAGACGCTAGGAGGCTGATGACCGAGATGAGCTGGGGGGAAAGTTTGGAGACAGTCAGCGTCAACGCCACGAACACGCTGCGTGAGCGTAGTGCTCCTTCAGAGTCACGACTCACGATCGATTCTACGGTGTGTACGGGAAGCCATCGCTCGCCAGCGTCTTCGTAGCCCCACTCGTCTTGCCCTGGCGCGTGCTGAGGGGTCCAGGGAAATTTATGAGGGTTAGTGCCCTTGGACGACATTGGCGAGCCTTCGAGCGCACTCACTAGAATGGAGATGCACACGCCGCCATCCTTGTACACTGCGCGCGACAACAAGCTCAGCCTGCTGATACCAATTGCAGGTTCATTGACGCATACTCACCGTTCGGGTGCCACATCTCGCTCAAGAATCTCATCTTTGGCGGTAGCAGAGGGTACTCCTGAGAAGATGTGGAACAGGCTATCAGCAACATGGACACGACGGTGCGGCGCATCGAAGCTCACAGGTGGAAAGATGAGCTCGGCGCGCAAGAAGGCGCCCTCGTATAGCGTGTCTGTAGGTGGGAAAGGTAGCCCGCGTCAGCTTACGGTAGAGCCTCAACGTCTCAAGACAGGACACGCACCATTTGGCCCAATGATCATGATTTCCCACTGTGAGAGCCGGCGCGTCGGTCAGCGCCTGAGACTGGGAAGCACCAGTCGCACTGCAGGCACGTACCTCGTACAAGTTGCTCTCGTCCTTGAGCCCGGCGCTAAAGCCTTCGACGGGATCTATCCGCCCAAGTTGAAATGTGAGCTTCGACTACGTGTAGAGTTGCCACTACGTGGCGCGCAGATGTCACTCACTCTTGCGCAAGCTGTCAAGCTGTCGCTTGAGCAGCATGTTCGCCGTGTTGGACCCCATCTTGTTCGACTTTGGCAGTGTAAGCCTTGCGCTGTCAGGTAGGAAGTCAAGGTCAGCTCATCTCTCGAGAGCACCAGGAGCTTGCGGGACCAGGCGTCGAGCGCGACGGCAGCAGCGCAAGCGCAGCAGCGGCACATGACCTTCGAGCCGCAACACGGCGAACTGCCCCGGGGTCGGCGAGCTCCTGTGTCGCCACCGTGACGAGCTAGATGTGCGCCGACGAGCATGCGCGCGCGCTGTGCAAGGAGCACTGTACTCACGTTGACCAGTGCGCGCTGAAGCGTTCGTGCGTACTTGCTCGCTGACGACGTGCGTTGGGGTGAGAGCTCGAGGATGCAGTCCGAAGCGGGCGTCGTTGATGAGCTGGAGGGTCGAGGTGGTGGTGGTGGTGTTGGTCTACGAGCGCGGCTCTCGGTGGGGGTCCCGCCCGCGACTTGTGACCAGAGACCCCTTGTCGCGAGACCCCCTTCTGAGACTGGAGACTCCATTCACTTCCTACTCCTCCTCCTCCTCCTGCTTCGACCTTGTCTACGTCCACCACGACCCTCTCGACCTGCTTCTGATAAGCATCCCTCAGTCGAGCACCCGCCCAGGATGATGTTCGGTGCGTACAGACCCAAGAAGAGCAGCCGTTGAGGTCGCGATGCTGACGCTCCTCGGACCCAACCCGTCCTCGTCGTCCATGCCCTTCTCACTCTCCTCCTCGTCCTCGTCCTTGTTCTGCTCGTCGTACAGGTGCCCCTCCTCCTCCTACAGCGCAGCAGCTCGCCGCGGCCAAGATCCAGGTAAGCTGACACTGTCGCGGCCCAAAGCGGGCCCGTCATCCGAGAAAAAGAGCCATCGCCACCCGGTTCTGATGCTCCCTGTCCCATCCTCCCAGGCCCGTCAGAAGCTCAACTCGACCGCCATCATCGCGGCCGCCCTCTTCGTCTCGCCTCACGTCGTGGCGTACGTGTCCAACTTGCTCGCATGAGTGAGGCATCGTGTCATTGCATGGCTTCGTTGGCCGCGAATCCACCTCAACCTTCGATCTTCCTTATGTGGCAATAGACGTGACCCGCTTTCTCTCCAGCTCTTCATGAACAACTGTACTGTACAGTCAAGGTTACTGATGTCTACATCGTCTGCGCTGACGCCGTGGTGACCTCCCGTGTTGGGCCTTGCTCGTTGATACTGATCTCCCCGACTGGCGCGGCCTCGCCGTCCTCCAGCCCGCCCGCGACTCCGGCCTCTTGCTCGCCACCTTGCTGATTCGGTAGTGCGGACGCCTCGCCTGGCTCACGCGTCTTCTCGTTCGCCTCTGCCAGGACCGGAAGTTTGGCTCCCAAGGACACGAGGTGACTCTCCAACGCGGTCACCTCGGCACCCGCCCCCCTCATAATGCCCGCTCCCAACCGCTCCTTCATCCCTTGCACGACCGAGAGGCAGAACCGAAGGTACTCCTTTCGATCCGGGTGATGCATCGGCGTGTCGTCGACATTCTGCCGCATGGCGGCCAGCATGGCGCTCATGCTTGCAAAGATCATCGGCTTGCGAGAAGACTTGGTCGTCCCGCTCCCGTTTGAACGCGCAAACTCTTGACGGAGGTTGTCGAACGCTTGATGCAACGCTGTGAGCCGATGCTTGAGGAAGTCCGTGTCTCGCAGTCTGCCCACGAGGCCGCTCTCCGGGTCCCTGGCCCAAGGCATCCCGCTGAAGATGGGCCCGTCGCCGTCAATCTCGAGCAGCGTGCGCGTGTACTTGTCCTGGATCGACAGCAGCCGCGAGACGCTCGCCTGGAACCACATCGAGACAAACTCGGCCTCGTACAGCTCGTATGCCGCCGGATCTCGAAGCAGTGCCGTGTTGAGGAAGCGGAGACCGACGTCGCGCCGGCCGATGGGATCAATGATCCTCTTCCAAGACTCGTCGCCGAACGAGGATATGTACTGGTCCCAATCGCGCAAGCCGTTTCGGACCAGCACATCGGCGCATCCCGCCCAGCAGTCGACCACGAGCTCGACATATCGCTGTCGGGAGCGCTGCTGTTCCAAGAGCATGCGCTGCTCCCTGAGCGGTCGCCCAAGGTCGACAGTGACGAGCCGGGGATCGAACGAGAGCGAGATGCGCTTGCCTGCCTTGGCGCGGTCAGGATGGTAGACATTGGACAACAGTCGGAAGAGAGCTGGCGAGATGGTGCCCTTGATCAGCTGGGCAAAGGCGGCGTCTTTTGCTTGTAGCGTCGCCGGCGTGGCATGTCCTCGGGCACCTTCTTGGGCCGGCGCAACTTCACCGAGCATGCTAGCAAGGATGGGATCGTCCATGAGCATGTCGTCGTCGTCGAACATGCCCGCAAAGCTGTCTTGACTCTCGCCTCGTCCATCAACACGCTGCACGTTGCCGCCAGCGCCGCGAGCTTTCGGAGCTTGCGTTGCGGCAATAACCTGGTTCCGCTGCTTGAGGAATTCCTGGATCGTGTTCATCGCCTCGCGACCAATCGCAGGATCGATTGCGACTTGGCCCTCCAACACCGTCTTGATCCAGTCTGGGAGGCGGCGGACAAGTATCAGCTTAGCACGGCGAGAGCTTTCGACTCAGTCTGTGACTCACCTGCTTGGAGAAGCTGCAGGTCAGGATAGGCGGCTGGCCGATCTGACGCGCTATGCTCCAGAGATGGGTTCTTGAGGATGTGCTGGATGGCTCGGAGTGCCGCAATCAAGAGCGTGGATGTGGACCTCAGCTCGCGGTAAATTGCTGTAGCTGTCCAGTCCTTGTATGGGCCCGTCTTGGAACTGCTCAGCCGCTGGCGCTCGAGCGCCTCGTGTTGCTGGACCAACATTGGTAGCGCCTCTGAGAACCAAGAAGTGACCGGTTGCAGCGGTAGGTCGTGGTGACGGAAGAGGACGCCAATGTAGAGCATCGCTCGGATGCAAGTCATTTGCGACGCGATGTCGGCCCCAGAGAAGGGCAAGAAGCTCTTGATCTGGCGAAGGCGTTGGTTGGCTGTGCTTGGGACGAACAACAGGTAGACGAGCACCATGGTGTAGTGGTTGAAGAGGATGGAGCGCTCGATGGACGTCGGTGGCGACGCTCTTGTGAAGGGCATCGTGCGTACCGGTGACATCCGCGAAAAGAGCCGGGAGATCTTGCGCTGGGCATCAACATCACTTGCTGCCCCGGCGCGCAGGTCATAAGCCGCTCTCGCCACGAGCTTGACAAAGACATGGAAGACGAGAGACGGCCCGTGGCTGTGACTCTCGCCCAGATCCTCCGGCGTTAGGTGCTTGAGATGGCTCTCATCGTACTTGCACAGGAACGTCGGATAGTCGTGGGTGCGCTCCACTTCCGACGGGAGGTTGCAAAGCTTGTGGCTATTGAAAATGTCGAATAGCCTTGACAGCGTGATGTCGGCCGTGTCCAGCCGCCAGCCCCAGCGTGACGATAGCGTCAGACAACGTTGGAGGATGACGCGAATGTACGCGTCTCTTCGTTGGACCGACGTGCTTGACATCGTCTTCTCCGTCTTCTCGTCGAACCGGAACCGGACAAGTGAGAGCGCAAAGGTGACCATTGACCAGTGCGGAGCCAGTGCCGGTTGTTCGACCGTCTTACCGCTGGCCGCACTGAATTGGGAGAGCGCAGAGATGGCAAAGATGCTGTACCATGTGCGCTCACTGGCTCCGAGCCTCTGGCGCTTGACGGCGCGATCAATGAGGCACTTGTTCGCAGCCTCAAAGACCGACCAAAACGAGCATAACTTCTCCGCCTCCGGATCGATGTTCTTGACCGCGTTGAGGACGTGCACGAGGCAGATCCATAGTTCAGCTGTCAGGTCGGACAGGGTGACGACCTCGCCCCGGTAGTTGGCCTGAATCGCAGCGCGAATCGTCCTAAAGGTGCGATGAATGCCGTGCTTGGCCAGGTGGAGCATCATCGTCTGAGCCAATGTCGACAGCTCCGCTAGGAAGTCGGTACCGTGACAGGCGGCCGGGTTGCGACCGACGCTACCGACTGCGCCTCTCCACGCATACTGGACAGTGAACCATCGTAAGGACAGCGCCGCCTTTGCGTGGGCTTGAGAACCAAGCTTGGCCATCCCATCGAGACGTTGGCATGATCGGCAGAGGTGGCTCTTGAGTGCCTCGAAGAGGACATCGAGGTGGCGTGACTCTTCCCCATTTGCGACGCGGGAGAGGAATCGGCCAAGGAAGGTCAGAGCATCCTCCGCCGATGCTCTCAGTCCCAGCGACGAGGCTGCCGTGTCGTTGGCCTCAGGTAGGATCGCGATGAGCATTGCGTCGAAAAGGGATGGCAGGTTGTCGAGCATCTCTTGCACGGACATGTCGAGCTGTAGATCAAGGCCGAAGGCACAGAGCCGGGTCGAGATGGACGGCACGCCCTGGTCTTGAGGTGTCGGCTCGCTTTCATCTGCGACCTTGAGCAGTTCGGCCAAGTGGCCCCGGCCCAAGTAGCTGGACACGTCGAAAGAGAGCCCACTTGGCAACGGCTCAATGCCGAAGTCGATCCTCAATCGTCGGTAGGAAGCCCAGCTCTCGGCTTCCATGTGCGAATGAACCGCAGCACCGCCGCCAAGGGCACTTGATGGCGTTGAGGGTCGGGCATGGCCTGGCGTTGTTGGTGCTCCGCGGACTGTTCTCTGGTCCACAGGAGGCTCTTGGCGCAGAGGTGGTATGACCTGGATGGGCTGCTGAATGCCAGGATGCGGCGCGTCAAATGAGCCGAGCGAGGGCACAACCGTCGTGGCGGGCGTCAGGGGGCCGATGGATCGTTGCATGTACATGTTCAGCGCCGCTGGCGTTCCCGGACCAGGCCCTTCGCGTTGAATGCTCGTTGATGCGTCCGCCGTGACCACAGGTGATCTGGGCTCAGAGTTCGTCGTGACAGGATTCAGGAAAGCAAACTCCTCCTCCCGTTGGGCAGGCATGTCGAACTCGAACAGGGCGTCATCGTCGAGCAAGTCGATGGTTGGACGCTGGTCTCGGACGATGTGTAGGTGCGTCTGCCTCAGGCGTTTGTGTTTGGTCGGGGGCCCGGCCCTGCGCTTTGTGGGTTGCTCTTGACCGTCTCGAGGAGCCTGGCCAAAGCCGGGGGGCACGCGCCGGACTCCCACCTCATCCAGCTTGCTTTGGCGTGATGAACCCTGGCCTCGCCTTGATGCCTGTGCACGCGACCGTTTAGACCGCTTCTTTCCTCCCGCCCGTGACAGAAGCAGGTCTATGGAGTCTTTGGGTCGACGGTATTGGCGAGTTGCTCCGGACGTAGGCCGCGTCCACCACCTCTCGTCTCGGTCGGATTGGTCTGTATCGCTGTCACGGGTGCGTTGAGGTCGCTCGTGAGCCGACGAATCGCTGCTGATAGACAGAACTGAAGGTGGCGCCGCGTCCGAGTCGGATGAATCCGAATCTCCAATCAGAGCGAAGCGTGATGAGTTGGCATTGTCATCGGCGCGGGGTGCCATGCGCTTCCTCGCCTCGCCCGGTCGAACCTCTTCGGTTTCTGGAGGCGGACTGGTCGCTGGCGTTGAGCGCTGGTGGCTGCGATCGAGTAGGGAAGATCGACCCGCTTCATCGGCGCTTGAGGGGTCCGGAGTGCTCGAAACATGTCCATCCGAGTGATATGCTTTGCCCTTGCGCATGTTCTTGACGTCCTCGATGTACTTGCGCGCCATGTGTATGGGCATCATTTTACGCAAGTCCTTGAACAGACTCCGATATTCAGCCTCGCTGTCGCTGTCATCCCTGTTGCGTGGTTTCTTCGACCCTGAAGAACCGCCTCGGCGCATCGCTACGACTCGGGCCTCGTCGGCAGAGGAGTCATCGAAGAGTCCCGTGGGCTGTATACCGGACGTCGCACCCACATCACCGTCAGAGGTTTGAGAGTCGGTGTCTGCACCATAGGCGCGTCCGCTGGAACGGCCACGTCTGCGGCCGTTCAAGACATCGTTCGAGGAGGAGTCGCTGCCCGAGCCTCTTTGCTTGTGCATACGGTCCTGGACAAATTGCGGCAACGTTCGGCGGAGTGTGCTGCCCACACTTGGATAGAGTCCGGCCTCTTCATCGCTTTGAGGGAGCAGGTATGACAGGTCTTCGGTGTACTGACGAGGTGGTGATCGAGGTCTTGGGGGTGGTGCCACCGGACGTGCACGTTTGATGCCCGGGTGATGGACTGGCGTGGGATCCGGCCGCTCTTTGGCCGCAGCTAGACGCTCCTCCCGTCGCCTCCGCTTCGCCGCTCGTCTTTCTTTGTCGAGCAATATCTTGCTTGGAGACTGGTTCTCCTTGTCGTTGCCATCGGAAGATGATTCACGCCGTCGGCGTGCCGTACGCCTCTTGCCACCGTGACCGTCTGACACTTCCGTGTAAACGCTCTCATCACTGGAGCCCATGTCATCCACCAACCAATCCTGGGTTTCGCCATCTGCTCCAGCACCATTGTTCGGATCTCGAGAGCGCGCGATTCTTGCTTCTCGGTCCTCCTCTGCCACCCTCAGCTTTTCTTGAACGCGAACCGAGCGTTGACCAACGAGGGCATCCTCCCAGTCGTTGCGAAGAAGTGCGGCCGCGTATCGTTGAGCTTCGATCTGGTAAGGGTTCAGTTGCGAGGGATTTCGTGCGCGCAATGAGCGAGCGGGACGGCCGGGCTGCTCTTGCTGCGCTGCCTCTAACGCAGCAGCGGTGCGAGGCGAGACTGCGACCACCTTGGGACTGTCGCGAAGTCTTGATGGTCCCGCTTCAGGCGCGAGAGCCACTGGGGAGAGCGATGGAGGCAGATCTGACAGCTCTGTCGAGGACGTGGACATGCGGCTTTGCGTCCGCATTGGTGGCGTTGGAGGATTCATTGCGCCGTCCGGCGTGTGTGGCCGCGCTGGCAACTCATTGGACGGGCTTTGTCGTCGTGGCGGGCTTGTGCGTTGCACGTCGAAGAGTGTGCCTTGATCAACATCTATCAAGGAGGTCGTGCCTGTCGAGCCTATGAATTCCTCCAGGCGATGTTCTTGCACCGCAAAGACATCTGCCAGGTTACGAGGGATGGCAGGGCTGCCCTCTCGGCTCCATCGTGACGTCGAAGGATGATGCGGCTCGAAGCCAGGTGGTGCCGCGATGGCCGGTGTGTGCTCGACCGCGGTGGCCACGGGCGGCGTCACGTCCTCTGCCTCAATGAGCTGACTGAGCCGAATACCACTGCTAGGCAATGGCAGTGTCTACAGGGGACAAAGAACGGGGTCAGCCTGCCATACTTGATGTTCAAATACACGGCGCGATGCTCACAAGCTCGCTGGCGTCCTCGTCGTGTTGAAGGACTGCTGCTGTCGAGCGCTCCGTTTCCTGCACGAGCAGTTCAGTCAAGTGCTCTGGCGATGGCCAAATGGGCGGCAGCGAGCCTGCTCGTGCCACACGCGGCGGCGTCTTGGGAGCTGCGTCCATATGTGGGTTCGCGCTTGGAGACGTTGCCTCCGCCGGCTGGGTGTCGTCGAAGAGCCGTCTCCGTCGCTCGCGGGTTGTCAGCATGTCGATGTCATCGTCCGATTCTGAGCTCGCCCCCAGCGCTGGAATCAGCCTCGACTTGGCTGGCACGGGAGGGCGTGGCGAGGATGATGGAGACCTTGACGGCGTCGTGCTGGGCAACGGCACTGTTGCGCTTGGACTGCTGGGGCCACTGGTACTGATGGCGGCACCCTGATGCCGCTCCATCGTCAACGACCACTCGACCTTGCCAGTATCCTCGTCTGGGCGAACAGTCTCTGGCGCGACCTCGTGAATGTCGACTCGCTGCCCATCCTCAAGGCCGGCGCTGCCGTCGAGCTGAGGGAGATGGAAGAGGACCTCGTCCTCATCGAACCCGCCGGCGTCAAAGTCCTCTTGGTCCGAGGTGGCCACCACATCGTCGCCGCGCGCCGCCGCGTCCATCCTGAGCCTCACGCTCGTTGTCGCGGTGCTTGCGAGTGCGGACGACGTCTGCGTTGCCTTGTCCTCTTGATGAGAAGGTGGTGCGCTGTCTGACGAAGCGCAGCGGTGTTGTTCTCGTCAACAACCCGGAACGCGCCCTCTTCCGAAGGACGCGTCGACGCGATGCCTCCGAGGTGACCCTCGTGATCTCCACCCGTTCCGTCGTAGACGCCTCATCAGCAAAACTTCTCTCTGCGCCTCCATCGAGACGACGACCATCACCACCCCGGCGCTGGTCGCCTGCACCGGCCATGGCTCCCTCGCCATCAACCTCGTCCGCGCCACCGCCGGCACCTTCAACGCGCGAGGAGGCCGTCAAGCAGCGCGATGAGGCCAAGGCGGTGCGCGACCGCTTCGAACGCCTCGTCCAGCAAGAGATGCAGTTCCAGGCCGCGGCCATGCCGAGGAGCGAGATGCCCTCGTGCACCAAGCTCTTTGACAAGTACCTCTCCTGCGTGGGTGAGTTGCGCTCACACGCTGTGGACGTGACTGAAGGCGCACTGACTCGGAGGTCCACTTGCTCTCGCCTTTCAGCACTGTTCCCACAGATCAACGCAGTCTATCGATACGGCTCGACTTCAGTATGCGATGACAAGCTCGACGACTGGAAGGCCTGTCTCTCCCTCCGAGGCATCGAGCAAGATGACAAGTATCGCCGGTGGATTCGACGCCGCGCAGAGCGCATGGCCCAGAAGAGACTCAGCAAGCAGTCGGCTGAGGAAGTCTGGTCCATTCGAATGACCCCAGAGGGTGCCTTTGTCAACCCCGAGCTCGCAAGTGAGGACTTCCCAGCGTAGCCATCAAGAGCGCGAGGCTGCAGATGTCTTAGCCCACGCTGGACATCAGCTCGTCGACTTTCAGAGTAGTCATCGTTGCTTCAAGTGGTGAGTTCATTCCCACTCCTCCTTATCTACCACTCGCTCAGCTCGACACCACGAGCCCGAGCCATCCTCGGATGATTAGCAACGTATCATCAATCAGTTCTGCTACTGTAGGGTCTTCAGACCTGATGCGGACGACCTATACCAAGCTTACCATTTACTATGACTTTCTCGGCCCCCTTTGACCTCGCCTTCCTTGCCCTTGAATTGGATCAGGGTACTGACTCCTTCTTCTTCGTCCCTCGTCATTCCAAAAGCAATCGCACGTAGACCGCAAGCGCTCTGCGTTCGACGCAGAATCGCTTGCAGTATCCAAGAGCAACAAGTCTGGCCATCTCCAGAAGGTGAGCCGTACGTGCTCCCAACTCGACCCCCATCCAAACCACGCATAGGGATGCAAACTCAGTTTATCCATTCTCCGAGTCCAAAAACCTGCCCCTTCCCCAGCGCGTTCACTTCGGTGTCGCGCTGGAGGAAGGGGCGGGTTCTCGGCTGCCCTCGACATGGACGAGGGGCTTCTGCCCCCTGGAGTTTCGGCTCCGGGAGGGCGCTGCCCTGCCGTCCTGTCGGGCTTGCGGCCGAGTTTCCACGGTGACGTCTTTACAATCTTCTCTCTGACAGTTGCGTGGCTGGTCGTTCCCCTCCCCCCTCCTTGGACGCTGGACGCGGATGAGGTCGAAATGGACGTGTAGCTGACACGGCTGCAGTTCCCTACAGGCTCGCTCACAGTCGGCGCTCTCGAGCGTGACCAGCTTGCTGAGCAGTGGGCGCGCAAGTCCTGTCACTCGACTAGGACGTCCGTATCGCCCAAGTCGCCACCGGCCTTACGAGACAGATGGACGACCAAAGGTGCGTAGCCTGGACCCAATCCAACTTCATGCTCACAGGTCGCAACAGCGACGAGCAGCGCCAGCGTACGCACGTCCCAAGGGGAAGACAAGGGGGCCATGATCGATCGTATATCCCATACACAATTTTTGAGAGCATTGGCGACCTGGCCCCTCGCCTCGACACGTCCGGGCAACCGGACGCGTCCGAGGCGAGAGGCCGACAAGATGAGCCCAGCTCACTATGCACGTACGTATCTCCTGTCTCTCGGCGTCGTGGCTTGTGAAACTGGGAGCACGCGGGCTGACTTGGATCTGGTTCTGCTTTTTGGGGGATGTAGCACCATCTGAGCCTCCCCTCCCCCTTCTCCTCGCGTGTGCTCTCCCTTCCGCCGCGCCGCGGCTACGCATCCCCTCCCGGCGAGGGCGTCGTGCCCTTGATGAGCAGCTTTGGTATTGATTTCCTTCTTGTTCTGTACAGGAACAGTTCCGGTCCGGCCAGGCCAAGCCTTGGGCGCCGTGCCGCGGTGGTACGAGCGCCAGCTAGGCTACCACGGTTCAAGGCAGACAGGCAGTCGCCTTGGGTCCGCGTGTCGGGCGCCACGCGCCGACGGCGAGCGAGGCTCGGGCCTGGCCCCAAGAAGCTCTTTGAAGCTTTGCCAGTGTGGCCGTCGCGCTCGATGTGCGTAGTGCTGATGTCGTTGGCGTGCCTCGCGTCCTTTCCCATGCCGACGCGTCCGTCTGTATCTAGACATCGTAATCGATGGCTGCGGGTTTCTCGACCCTGATGTCTGCACGACGGGAGAACTAGAGGCGCTTCAAGCCGCGCTTGGTGGTACTCTGCCTTGTCGTGATCTGCGTCGGAGTCGATCTGATCGGCATCGAGCTGGGTGCTGCCGTCTTGAGCACGGTCGGGGAGGGAGGTGGTAGGTAGCCTGATGCCATGTGCTTGTCATCGAGGCGGCCGAGTGGGTGAGAGAGGATGATTGGCAAGTGATGGCGCAGGCCGAGGCCGAGGGGGTCGTGGGTGTATCTGCCGTCGGGCGTGGACGTCGGGGGCCGCAGGCGTGCTGAAGCTTGCGTCGCTGGTGCCGTCGACGGCGACTCCTCTGCCTGATGAGCCGAGTCGTGGTTGAGTATGGGCTGTATGATGCTGGTGAGAGGGGGCTGGAGCTTCCCTTGCGAGACGTGCGCCTGCTCTCCTCCTTGCTCGCCAGGGATCGAGGTCGACAAGGGCGTTGTCCTCCTGATACCCTGCCGGTCCATGTCCAGCATCTCTCGGCTCAGGCTTGTAATACGCGTGACCGCGGTCATTGGGACCTCTGCGCCGTTGAGTCCTACATCAGCAGAGCCTGGCGATGGGCGCACATTGTTGGCTACCGACTCGAGCGGGGTCGTCGAGGGCGCTGGCGAGGCCGGCGCCTGCGTCTGCGTCTGTGTGCCCGCTCCCCAGAGGCCCGGTGGGATCTTGTCGATGCTGGCATGGACGCGTGTCCAGAGGGCTGCGAGTCGGGCATACTCGTTGTAGTCTTCTTGGAGGAGGCGTGCGCTCTCTGGGTCGAGGGCGCTGTCTGGGTTGGGAGCGATGAGGAGAGAGCGGATGGACTGTTGGCGCAAGATGGGGGGTGAGCGAGGAGGATGCTATGGCCTGGCTGGATCAAGGAGGACGCACGAGGAGGATGTGGGTGATGCCGTACTCTGGCCTCCAGTCCTTCTTGAGCGTGGATACGCAGATGTCGCCGGTGCGGGAGATGTTGGGGTGGAAGATGGGGGTGAGGAAGGTGCAGTGCGGTGGTTCGTCTGGGAAGGCGGGCGCGGCCTCGAGGTTGAGTGCGATGGCAAAGTGGCCGCCTGCGTACGGGGTGCTGTCCGGTCCCTGGAGGTAGGCGTGCAAGTGAAGGAGGTTGTCCAGGGGCGAGTAGGCGTCCGTCTCTGTTGATGCTGACGACGTGGTAGTCGACGAGGATGCCGCTGCTGAGGGCGGTGGTCCGATGCGGATGCCGGGGATGGCGGTGCTGCTGCTGCTGTCGGTGCTGAGGGCGTGTACCTCCTTGGCGAGACGCGCCCACGCGCGGCGTGAGAGCATTGCTGCCTTGTGGGTGGGTGATGATGGTCACGGTGTTGGTCTTCGTGCTGGGCGGGCGTGTTGTTGTCGTTGTTGTTGGTGGTGTTGATGTTGAGTATGGACGTTGCGCAACGCTTGGGGAGCATCGGGGGCTGTTGGTGGAGTTGCGGCGACGGTACGCCGTGGCGACCGTGGGCGGGTCGGGACACGGCATCCCCTCCTCGTCGTCTCCCTTGCCAGACCTCGCCAGGCGGGCAAAGGGAGACGAGGAGGACGCGGAGGGACTGGAGCCGCTGTGCGCTGTGCGCTGTGCGCTGTGCGCTGTGCGCTGTGCGCTGTGCGCTGTGCGCTGTGCGCTGTGCGCTGTGCAGCTGCGTGCCCAGTGCGCGCAGACGTCGAGGCGGACAAAGGAAGCGGCGAGCCGCCTCCAAGGCAGCGAGGATGAGGAGCAGCCTCGCCTTCACGACGACGACGACGCTCGCCTTCAGCGTCAGCACAAGTGAGACAAGGCAGCCAACGAGCCAAGGCGCGCCCTCATCTCATCTCATCCCGGCCAGCGGCCGAGCGCGCAGGGAGCGCCATTGTCTCAACGCCGGCACCGGGCGGCGGCGGCGGCGGCGGCGGCGGTGCACTCGACGACGACGGCGAGGAGGAGGGCGACGGCGCAGGGGCGGGCCAGCACCATGAACAGCGCCCAGCCGTCCACGGCGGCGGCGTCGGGGGCCGCCCAGCAGCCGCTCATCTGCATCACCTCGCCAGCGACATCGTCCAGCAGAACGGCCAGCATGACCAGCACCGCCGCCTCGTCCTCCTCCCTCGCCCTCGACCGCCTCGACCTCGGCCACGCCTCGTCGTACGCGTCCTCGTCCTGCTGCTCATCGGCAGCGTCGTCCCCAGCAACGTCCTTTGCCCTCTCCGACGTCGCCATCGCGCCAGCACCCGTCATGGCAGCCGCGGCCGCCGCCTCCTCGCGGCCCAAGCTGCCCAGGCTCAACACGGGCGATCGGATCGCCACCATGGCCAAGCCAGCAGGAGCAGCCGCTCTGCCAGCCCATCTCGGCCCCAGTATGGCCACAACGGCGCCGTCGAGCGTGATCCCATCGTCTGCGTCATCAGCGTCGCATGGGGATCCCTCAACGTCCCGGCCGGCGTCGCCCATCAACATGTATGCAGCCAGCATGCACCCTTCACGCCCTGCCAGCAGCCGCCTCGCTCCTCTCAACGCAGCAGAGCCGGAAGCCGCCGCCTTCTGCGCCACCACCGCGTCCATGTACGCAGCCGCTTCGCTCGCCCACGTCAGGCACGCGAGCAGACCCGCCTCGCCAGCCAGCCTGTCCCGGCCATCGTCCGAACACCTGGCCTCCAGCGTAGGCTCCACTCGCACCCTCAGCCTCGCCATTCATCCTCCTCCAGGCTCGGGCTCGGCGTCCTCCTCGCGTAGGCCAACCCTCAACATTGACCCGCTTGGGACCTCGGCATCATCGTCATCATCATCGTCCTCCGTCTCCTCGCTCGGACTGGGACGGTGTCAGTCGTGCAACTCGCTACGCGCAACGCGCTTACAGGGCGCTACCAGGGACCGTTGCGGCCACTCGCCCCTCGCGTCACCAGGCTTCACAACCTCGCCACGCTCCCACTCACGCTCCAGCTCAGCCTCATCGTCGCACTCCTTGGAAGGACGTCCTCGGCAAGGCAGGGTTCGCACGCCACCCCCGCTGCATCCTTCCGACGCGTCCGAAAGGTCTCGTGGCCGGCGGTCTCCATCATCCAATGGGACCGAGAGCACGGCGCCGTCGCCCCTCCCATCGGCCATTGACGCCGCCTCGCCATGGAGCACCGTCTCTGCCCAAGCGCACTGCGGCGGCTCGCCTCTAGGCACCACTACCACCAGGGCGATCGGAGCAAATGGCTCAAGCTCACGACAAACCTCGCCTGGGCATCTCCCCGCACGCTTGAGCCCAGGTTCAGACTCGACATCAGTGTCGCAGCGAGTTTCCAAGCGCTCGGCTTTGGCTGCCTCGGAGCACTTGGACAGGCTGAGGCGCTCCTTTGTCGCCTCGCCTGCTTCATCGCCGTCGGTGGCAACTATGCCTGAACAGCGCTTTGGATGGGGTGGGCGTCCGCATTCGCGGTACAGAAGCGAGGGTGACGACGGGCCAGATCATCAAGCAGCGCTTGAGACGGGTGGTGAGGCGGGACCATTATCATCGTCCTCATCCATCCTGGGAAGCCCAAGTGCAAGACGCAGGTCGAGCGCCGACCACAAGCTGTCGAACACGCACACACACCTCAACGCGTACGCAGCACCGGCCCGAGCGCACACGGCCGCCTTCCCTCCGGCCCTGCCCGCGCTGAGCGCACGACCAGGTCCGCCACCCGCGCTCAACCCGACAGCGATCATCCCAAGCTTGCTCTATCTCGGGCCCGCGCCTTCGCACCCGTCGCACTGGGCCGAGCTACGTGCCCTCGGTGTGCGGAGGGTACTGAACGTCGCCGAGGAAGTCGAAGTCGACGTGCCCACCGCCCACCTCGCCCTGGGCACCGGACGCGTCGATGCGGAAGGTGCGACGGCCGGGAATGATGATGATGATGATGATGATGACGAGGAGGAGTCGCACGCGGCGAGCCAGGCGGGCTTGTTGTACAAGAAGGTCGGCATTCGGGACCATGTTGAGGAGGAGCGCGTGGAGGAGATGTTACGGCTTGGCTCGGCTTTCCTTCGTGAGTACTTTTGCGTGTCCTTCACGTCGAAAGGTCGTGGAGTGCTGACTGGGGACTTTCTCTTGTAGATGAGGGCATACGCGCACAAGAGCCGACGTATGTCCACTGCCTTGCCGGACGCTCGCGCAGCCCAACGGCGATCATCGCGTACCTGATCCGCTACCGCGGCTGGTCCTTTGACCGGGCGTACGAGTACGTGCGCGAGCTTCGTGGCGGCGGCTTCGTTGCCAGCTACGGTGGCAGTGGCGAGACTGGCTCCACGCAGGGAGATGAGTCGGGCGGCGCTATTGACATCGATCCGCTGGTGGCGGTTCGGATCGAGGCGAGCCCGACGCGCAGCCCTCCGTCTTCGACGTCTTCTTTTGCGTCCGCATCGTACCGATCGCCTCCGCGTCGCGGCCGCTACGCTGCGGAGAGCACGGCATCCCAGCCTGAGCTCGGGTACGAGGCGAGCGAGTCGTCCGCCCCGACCACGTCCTTCCCGAGCGCGACCGACACCCCTGCACGCTCGCCTGCGCACGCGGGAAGAGCCAACCACTACCAAGACACCTACGCCAACGCCAGCGCTGCGCACGACCAAGCTGGTACCCATCCCAGCAGCACGGCAAGTACGGATGCCCTGTGGGCCGCGCCGGCGGCAGCGATGGCCATGTCGGCGCTCGCGACGCACTCGTACCACGCCTCCAACTTTGCGCCCAACATTGGCTTTGTGGCCGAGCTGAGGCGGTGGGCGGCGTTGTGCGAGGAAGAGCGGGAGCGGGAGCGAGCGGGTACGGCCGAGGGTGTAGGTGCGATTGGTAACGGAGAGACGGGTCCAAGCAGGAGCAATAGCAGTGGGAGCACCGCCTCGAACGCCTCCTCCGGGCGGCCCATCAAGGGCGGACGACAGGACAGCACTGGCACCAGCACCGGAACCGGATCCGGATCGGGCACGGGAAGTACCCCGGGACCAGGTTCGTCGCTCTCCTCGTCCTCGGCGACCTCGTCATCGACGTACGAGTACGCGTCGACGGTGTCGCGCTCGGGGAGCGGGCAGTGGTCGATCCGGAGCGGGCGGAGCGGCTCTGCCTTTGGCTTTGGCTCGGGCTCGGGCTCGGGCTCGCTCTCGTCCGAGTCGGACGAGGTGGTGCATGCAGCGGGCACCGCCATGCTGGGCGACGCGAAGGATCATCAGCTTGATGCGCCGCTTGTATACGGTGGTGGCGGGGCTGTCTTGATCGGAGAAAGCCCCTCGAACAAGACCGCGACGAGCACGACGTCGGAGACAAGCGTTCTCGGGCCCCTCGGCGCCCTCCTCGGCGGCGTGAGCGGCGGCGGCGCCGACGTCGATCCTATCCCCGCCCGGACCTCGCAGCGCGGCGACGCTAGCGACGCGTCCCCCACCCACGTCGGCGTCAACACGACAACGACGAGCGAAGGCGACGGGGCGCCCACCACGGGCTCGTGCGGCTCCGCCACGCCTGTACCCAGTCCGACGGAGCCTCGCGGTGTCGGCGTCGGTGTCGGCGTGGGCGCTAGCGCTGTGGACCACCTCTGAAGGGGGCGTACGGTCTGTCATGCTCGCGAAGCGAATCGCTACAAGCAATACGAGTACCCGACGTCGCTTGTGAAGTCACCTTCCTTTCGATGCAAGAGCGCCGGCGAGCGCGCGCATGAGTGAGTGACGGAGGTGAGAGACCATACTCGTACCGGAGGCGCGTTAGCAACGGGGGCTTGTTCAACGAGTCAGGTGTCGTCGTAAGGAGGGAAACGGAGGAGGGAGAGATAGCAGATGAGGAACGGGAAGGGACGGGGGTGTCAAGTCACTCAGGAGCAGGGAGGACGATGAGACTGGGGAAAACGATAGATGGGGAGGGTTGGGAATGGCGATGTGGAGTGGGATAGAGGTGGTGGAAGGGGGAGGGGGGGAAGGGCAGCCCTTGGGGGAATCACTTCGCGTACATGCATGGAGAGGAGGAGTTACATCTTATTGTCTTGGGGAGAGGGAGGCACGAGGGGGGCAAGAGGTGAGTGTGAGAGGGGGTCTGAGAGAGAAGAAGAGAGAAGCCGTCGGGGGAGGAGACGAGGCAGGCCGGCGTCGGCTCTTGATAGGTAGGGGGCCGGGCCGAGGGCGCGCCCCGGACTCGGCCCTGAGTCGAGTCGTATGGTCGCCTTTGCTCCCCCTTTCGGCGGCGGGGCCAAGCTTGATCGGTGTGAAAATGGGTACGTAGATTCGAAGCGTGAATGTGGATGGTCGATTTTTGGTATATCGTATCTTGTCAGGAGCCAAGCGCGCGTCGCCGACGTGAGCGTCTTCCCGCTCGGGAGGGAGGCAGTCGTGTTTGAGACCGAGCCAAGGTCGGCTTCCCGCGTTGTCGGGCTTGTCGACGTGCCGGAGAGTCTGCTGAACGAGACAGGGCAATGTCTCTCCAGAAGGCCTTTGAGAGGGCGCGGCAGTGCCTTGTCGATGCTCGCTCGCCCGCCCTTCTTCATGCACCGGCGTGGAGCAGCTCTGGCCCTTCGCCGCCGATACCGGCACCCGCCGCACCCAGTCCACCGGCACCACCAGCCGCCCCGTCCTTGTCGCTGGTCGCACGCTTGATCTGCTCGCGCGCCCACGCCGCCACACGCCGCGTCTCCGCCCCTTGATGCCGTGCCCGGGCCGATTTGATGAGACTGAGGATCCAAGGTTGTCCGAGCAGCGGCTTGAGCTCGCCACCGGGGAAGGCGGCTGCGAGGTCGCCGAGCAGGCCGACGACGCCGCGCGTGAGCGTCTCCTCGGCAAAGACGGTGTTGGACTGGGCGACGATGGCGATAAAGTTGATCATGTTCTCGACCAGAGGTTGAAGCAGGTCGACTGTGGCAATGTCCAACGATCAGCAAACAACACTTGCTGCTCTGAGGGAGACCAAGCTACTCACCGCGTCCGCTGCCACGCAGACCAGAGACGATACCAGTGTACGCCTCGCACACTCCTTCCCGCAGGGCGATCACATAGTCGAACATCTCGTAGTCGCTCTACGATACGAATCGACCTCTGTCAGTGTGCCTTCGACTGGATATGCTGAGACGCGCGGAGATACTCACCGGTGCAGACTGGACCATGCTCGCCTGTTGCAACATGGCAGACGCGACCTGGAGGTACTTTTCGAACTGCGCCCCGATCGCCATCGCCACATCGCCAAAGCAGCTGAGCACGGGCGGCTTGACGTCGCGGTGCAACGACGGGCTTTGCAAGTTTTCGAACAAGGCCGCCATGAAGCCCTCGCAGTACTGCGCCGCTTGCTCGCCCAGGGCACGGCAGACGTCGCCGACGAGGCCGACGCTGATCGCGCACAGTTGGTACTCGGCGTGGTTCTTGAGGCCCGAGACGATGAAGGGCATAAAGGCGGGTAGGAAGCGCTCAAAGTCGGCCTCGAGAACATTGATCACCGCCCCGACGGCGAGGAACGCGTCCTCGAGGACTGTGGACTCCTTGCCGCAGGCTTGCACGAGGGTGAGCAGGTTGGTCATGATCTTGTCGCTCACGACGGAGATCTCCTTGCCCAGTCGGCGGACAATCGCAATCTCGATGGAGCAGAGATTGGTCTGAAGCTCATCCCAGTTGTTCCGGTCATCGATGCCGATAAGTTGGTTGACCAAGCCGTTGAGTTGCTCTTGCCGCCTGAGGATCTCGAGAAGAACATTGCTGACATGTTGGAGGCAATCATTTGGTGCGTTGGCCATGGCGGAAGCCAACGCCTCGTACGCGGTTGTTCGGCTGTTTGATGCGTTGTCCGAGCGGTCGGTGGCGATGAGGAGGCTCTTGACGATGCCATCGTAGATGGGGGAAATCGTGCTGGTCGGTGGCGGGTTGTCTTCCTCAAAGGCGTGCTCGTGCAAGCCGAGTTGCGAGCAGAGGTTCATGATGGTCCAGCAGCAGTTGGTCACGATCCTCGGCTCGTCCTTCAATCCGTTGACCGCAGCCTCGATCAGAGGCGTCAGTTGTTCCGGAGTGATGACTGAGCAGACGGCGTCGGATATGCGGCCAAGGGTCCAGGCGGCCGTGTCTTTGACGAGGACATGCTGATCTTGCATGAGGGAAATGACGACCGGGAGCGCCTCTTGCACGAGTGGTGAGAGCGTCTCGATCTGCGGGCCCTCCATGATGGATCCAAAGCACATGCACGCCGCCTCGCGTCCCCTCCAGTCCTCGCTCTTGAAGTGCTTCTCGATGAAAGGAATGGCTGGCATCACGATGGCGTCGCCCACGCAAGCCGCCAATCGCCCGATGCACGTCGCTGCCGCTTTGGAAACGTCCCACTCGTCCTCGTCGGCGTCTTCGTCCTGAGTGAGGAGGAGGTTCATGAGGTCGGGCAGGATATCGGCGAGGGCAATGGCGGCGAAACCAAAGGAGACGGCGTTGGCAGGCTCGTCCAATCTTGCGGCCTCCTCGTTCTCCAGTCGGATGTCGATCTCTTCGTCACAGACCGTGGACCAGAACTCGATGGCTTGCAATTGTACGCTTGGCTCCGAGTCGGACATGCCGAGCTTGGTCAACTGAGCGTGCAAATGGGAAAGCAAGGTGGTGAGCGTCGCTTATCAAGTGAGAATGAGAGAAGATTGTACTTACGCCAAAGAGGGCCTGCTCCATGTAGAAGCGCATTTGCGAGTAGTAGAGGGACATGATGCGGACGAGACACTCGTAGGCGGCCACCCGCACGTTGACGTCGCTCGACTGGGTTGCCTCGCAGACGGTTTGCATGATGTAGTTGCGCTCGCCTTCGGTGTTGAAGTTGGTGCTGATGAATTCGAGCGAGTTGTAGAGGGCCTGGAGGGCGGCGAGCTGGACTTCGGTGGAGGTCTCCTCCTTGCGCGCGCCTTGTATGACGGCGGTGAGGATCTCGTTGGAGCTCGCCTCGAGGACCTCGTGCTTGACACTCTCGCAGGTGTAGCCGATGGCCTGGACGGCGGCCTGACGGAGTCGGACGTTGTCCTGGTTGGACACGGCGGCGAGGAGCTGTTGGATCAGGTCCGGCCATGCGCCTGCGGGGAGCTCAATGGTGGCGATGGCTGCGACGACCTGTGCTGCCTGTGAGCCCGCGCGATGCTCCTGTGTTGCGAGTGTTGCGAGCACCTTTTGCTTGATCTCTGCGCGGTTGGTGTCGGGCACGGCGAGCCAGCGGGTCGACTTGTCCTCGAGCCTGAGGGGGTCCTTGGCGGAGAGGGCGTTCTTGAGGGCGATGCCTGCGGCCATGCGCGACTCTGGTGCTGCGCCATCGTTGACGAGCTCGTTGGCGAGCAGGGAGCAGTACAGGCCGAGGTTCTCCTTGGCGGCGGCCTCGAGCTTCTGCTCGGCATCGCTGCGCACGGCGAGATCTGTGTGGAAGGAGAAGAATGCGTGAGTCCAACCCAAACACGCGACTGTGCAGCCAAGGCAAGCGCACCTGGCGAGAGCGAGTTCTTGAGGAGCTGCGCTGCGTCCATCTTGGCTGCCTGTGCCCCGTTGCGCTGTGACGAGGCGCGGGTCTGGCTGCGGTGTGAGAGGAAGGTGCGCGCGCTGCTGCCTGGCGTGGGCCCCGTGCTGGACGACGCTGTCCTTCGTGTGACGGGTGGTGGTGCAAGCTGGCGGAGGCACGCGTACGAGCGCCTTGCTGTCGTCGTCGTCGATGAGGACGAGGAGGACGATGAGGAGGTCGATGTTGGTGAGCTCGAGATGTTGACAATGCACAGGTGTTGGTCTCCCATCGCTGCCTCACGCTCACCGCGGCCGTACTCGTACTGCACCACCACTGACACGCTGTCCGCGCGCGCTGGGAAGAAGTTTCACAACGCTTTCAGTTACCAAAGCGCTTTTGGAAAGAGCTGGCCGCACTGTCGAGTCGATTGGAGCACCTCCCACCGGATCCACCGGCGACGTCGTCGGCAACGAGGGCAAGGACGCGGCACACGGCATGCTCGACCGTCCCGACGCTCACCAGCAGGCAGGCAAGGCAGCCCCAGCGACCGCAACGCCATGAGCTCGGGCTCATCGTCCCCGCCGCAGGCAGCGCAGGGCGCCGTCGCAGCAGCGCCCACACCCGCGCTGTCCTCGTCGCCAGCAACAACGGCCGCATTCGATGCCGCCGCGAGCTCCTCCTCGTCGTCGTCCCAGCTGAGGCCCAACCTCATCGCATCGGCCGTGTCCTTCCTCGCCGACCCCAAGGTGCAGTCCTCGACGCTCTCCCAGCGCGTCTCCTTCCTCGAGTCAAAGGGCCTCTCCCCCATCGAGATCGACGAGGCCCTCCGTCAGGTCGGCGGAGGCAGCAGCTCACAGGCCATCCAGCCATACGCGTCCGCGCCCGTCCCAGCGCCAGCGTACTACGCCGGGCCCGCCCTGCCGCCCAGGCCATTGTATGCAGCCGGCCCCGTGGGGCCCTACGGACCCCCAGGCGCCGCCCAGAGGCAGGGCCTCGACTGGCGGGACTGGTTCATCATGACCGTCGTAGGCGGCAGCGTGGGCTACGGCATCATCTCCCTCGCCAAGGTGAGCAGAAGCACTCGATATCGAAGCTCGCCTGGGTATCCACGCTGAAGCTGTATTTCACAATGCCATGACAGCGCTACCTCTTCCCACACCTCCAACCCCCGAACGCGACCGCCCTCGAGGCTGACCTGACCAGGCTCAACGCCAAGTACGACGAAGTAGCCGCCACCCTGGCCTCCATCGACGAAGAGACCCAAGCCATCCGCACAGGCGTAGACGAGCAACGCGCCGACGTCGAACGCTCCGTCGACGCCCTCGACGCCGCCCTCGCCACCCTCCAAGAGGGCGAACGAAGACGCGACGAGGACATGCGCACCGTCAAGCGCGAGGTCGACAAGATGAAGGACGAGCTGCCCGCCCTCTTCGCCAAGTCCAAGGACGCCCAGGCGGCCTCGTTGCGCGAGGTCCAGGCGGAGCTCAAGTCGCTCAAGGCCCTCTTGGTCTCGTCCCGCGGCGCCGCCGCGGCCGGGTCGGCAGCGGGACAGGCGCCCTCGTCGCCCGCTCTAGGCTCGTCATCCTCGCCCTCGTCCTCGACGACGCTCAAGGCCCGGTCGGGAGAGGGCGCATCGAGCACGAGCACGGCGCCTTCCTCAGCGGGAGGAGGCGCCGCGTCCTTGGCCGCAGGCGCAGCACGACCCTCGAGTCCCTCGACCTTTTCCGGCCCACCTCCGTTCCTCTCCTCCCGACCGGCCATCCCAGCATGGCAGCTAGCAGGCGGCAGCGGCGCAGCCACGACGGCGACGGCGTCCTCCTCCTCTTCCACGACCAGCGCGCCGGCACCCTCTTCCACCGCGACATCAACTTCGACAGCCCCCGCCTCGGGCTCCGGCTCGGGCTCGGGCTCGTCCTCCCACTCGACGGTCACCTCCGCCGACGCCGACACGCTCACCAAGTCCTCAACGTCGGAAAGCAGCGACTAGAGACGCGTCTAGGCCGACGGCGGCTCGCGTTGGCTCGTCAGTATCTCCTTCCTTCCTTCCTTGCTCTGTCCAACCTCTTTCCTATTCCACTCCCTCTCATCTGGTTTCAATGTGCGCGCAATCAAAAGCTCCCGTTCTGCTCTCGGAAAGGTCTGTCCGAACCTGCCCTCCGTCCTTTCATGATGGACCTCGCAAACACGCACACGGCAAGGTCGATCGAGTTCATTATCGAGACTCGGACAACGGCGCAAGGAGAAGAATCGGATAGGAGGGAGGAGGACCGTTCCTTTCGCTGTGGGGGGCTCAAGGACGTCTAAGGGAGACAAGGAGAGGCCGAGGCCGAGCTGCGAGGGTAGTCATGGGGAGTAGGGAGCAGGGAGAGCATAGGATAGAATACGTGCCGTGGACGATGGCACGTGTGGGAGGGGCGGCATCCTCATCACTCCTCCTGCTTCTACAACCGCGACGGGCCGCCACTGCAATCCACAGAGAAAGGGAGTCAGCGACGTGAGACACCCTTCCAGCGCGCTGGGCATGTGGGGCGTGGACCCTGCTTACACCTACGCAGAGTCCTTCGAGGCCATGTAGTAGATCAGGTCGAGCACGCGGTTCGAGTAGCCCCACTCGTTGCTGAGGAAAAGACGCGGCAAGGAGAGCGATAGGTCAGCGAACAGTCAGGCTCGTTTCTACAAGCCACGCGTCGCTTTCTGATACTCACTCGTACCAGCTGACGAGCTTGACAAAGTTGTTGTTGAGCGAGATGCCGGCCGCGGCGTCAAAGACGGAGCTGGCCGAGTGGCCAACGAACTGGGAACATCAAGGAAACGGGTCAGCGAAACTAAGAGCGTACGTGGGCACGCGGGACACGTCAACTCACGTCCTGGGAGACGACGGCGTCCTCAGTGTAGCCGAGGATGCCCTTGAGCTCGTTCTCCGAGGCGCGCTTGAGCTCAGCCTTGATCTCGTCGTAGCTGGCGCCCTTCTCGAGGCGGGCGGTAAGGTCGACGACGGACACCTGATGATCGAAAGAAGAAGGTGGCTCAGCATGGAAGGCGCGACGCGGACGCGTATGATGATAGACTCACGTTGGTGGTGGGCACACGGAAGGCCATACCGGTAAGCTTGCCGTTCAACGACGGGATGACCTTGCCGACGGCCTGTCCAAGAAGCGAAGAAGGGATGTCAGCCAAAGACGCGTCTGAAGACGAGGGGTTTCCGGAACGCACCTTGGCGGCACCCGTGGACGAAGGGATGATGTTGGCGGAAGCCGAGCGACCACCACGCCAGTCTTTGGCCGAGGGGCCATCGACAGTCTTCTGGGTGGCCGTCGTGGCGTGAACCGTGGTCATGAGGGCCTCGACGATGCCAAACTTGTCGTGGATGACCTTGGCGAGGGGAGCCAGGCAGTTGGTGGTGCAGGACGCGTTCGAGACGACCTGGACCTTGGGGTCGTACGCGTCGAGGTTGACACCGCAGACGAACATGGGCGCGTCGGCCGAGGGCGCCGAGATGACGACCTTCTTGGCACCGCCCTTCAAGTGGGCAGAGGCCTTCTCGGTGGTGGTGAAGACACCCGTCGACTCGACGACGTACGAGGCGCCGTCCTTGCCCCAGGGGATGTTGGCCGGGTCACGCTCGGCGTAGACGGAGATGGCACGGCCGTTGACGATGAGCTTGCCGTCCTTGGTCGAAACCTCACCCTGGAAGACGCCGTGGGTGGAGTCGTCTGCAAAGGACATCGTACGCGTGAGCTATTAGAAGTCATGGCGCGGCTGAAGGGAACTCACACTTGAGCATGTAAACCTGTTGAACGCGTTATCAAGAAGAACGCGTTATCAAGAAGGAGACGAAGAAGTTCAGCTCTACGCCGTCGCTCAGAGACGTGTAATGAGCTGAGAGTGCTTTGACGCACCATGTACTGTGAATGGCGCAAAGAGAACGTCAGCACCGCTTGAGCCTCTCAGAGCGAACGGATCGCCACACGAGCTGGACTCACCTCGAGGTCGATGAAGGGGTCGTTGATGGCCACCTATTGGGCAAAGAAGTCAAGCGCCGGAAATGGTCAGCAAGGAGCAAAGGATTGTATACAAAGATGAATCAGGAAGCTCACAATCTGGACCTTGTCGTGAACGACGCTATCAGCAGAAGGGAGAGATCCTTGTCAATCACGCAGCTCGCGGGCGTACGGGTAAGATACCACCAGGCAAGAAGGCGACCCATGCTGGAACTCCCTGCCCGGTCAGGATCTGTCGTTGCGCTTGCACTTACGCGTTACGGAAGACAATGCTGAGGACGCGAAAGAAGCCAAGGACGTCAGCGTCCGCGTCTGCCTGCTCGTCTGTGAGCGTAAACTACTTACCGACCGATACGACCGAAGCTGGTTGAGGAGCGGGCAAAGGAGCGGGTCAGTCACTTCTTCTCCGAGAGGCAAGCAGCCCCGTCCTCCTATGGGAACACTCACCCGTTGATACCGACTGGGACGCTGTACAAGGGGGTCGCGTCCAGAGGACGAGGACATGTCAGTGATGGATCCTGGGCCCATCCTTGCGAACGAGATGGCGAGCACATGCGCCGTTCTCTGCGTGTGTCTACTTACGGAGCCATGGCTGATGAGTGTATGGGAGTGGGTGGCAGTGTGGGTGGCAGGGGGTATGAAGGGGATGGTGGTGGTCGTCGAGGTGAAGGAGGAGGAGCAGGCGCGGGAGCGTGATGAGGGCGAGCACCGGCTCGGGTGGCATGCGCATCGGCCACCCGACCCACTCTGCCTGGCTATCCCGTTCGCTCCGGCCCTCGATCGGTGCTCAGCGTGAAGAGGAAAGGCAGAACGCGCACAGGCCCGCAGCCCCAACAACGCTCTCGGTCCATTCTCGTATCTCATTATCTCCCTCCTTGCCAAAACGACGTCGTCCTTCCTTCTTGTCAGTGGCAGTGATCGGAGCTCTCAGCTCATCGTCGCCTTGGTCCATTATCGACGTCGCCTTCAGTCTGAAGGTAGCGAGGAAGGGACAGTCCTCTGGCCCGAGAAGCGCAGAAGACGATCAGGTATCGCTAGTCCAGTGACGGAGAGTACCGCAGATGACAGCGCTGAGGTCGAGGAGGACGAGCAGCCGGGACCGTACTCGTACGTGTCCAGGGCGACGGACGCCTTCATATCCGCAGCTCGCGGAAGGCAAACTGCGCCGGCACTCCATCCCCAGCCTGGCGGCCATCGTACCCGTCCTCGTCCTCATCGTCGTCATCGTCGCCTTGATCAGCGTCGGCACCGTCCCGCCCGCTCAGACCGAGCCCAAGCTGTCGTCGTCGCTGCCGCGCCTTGGCTTGCTCCCGTTCCACCTTCTCAGCGCGCTTCTGGTCCCGCTTCGCACGCTTGCTCAGCCCGCCGGCCCCAACACCGCGCGTCTTCATCCCACCGCCCCGGGGCGCAGGCGTCGGCATCGGCATCGTCGTCGTTGGCAGCTGACCGGGTCCAGCCTGGCCCGTACGGCCCATCGCAGACGCTCGGTAGTCGACCCGGTTCGTAGAGGTCCGGCGCACCCGAGACGACGCAATCGAATCATCATCCGTGCTCCCACCTCCCGAGCCGTGTCGCGCTCGAGCCGATGCGGGTGGCATCGTCGCCGCTCCATTCGCTTGACCTTGCTGGGACGGAGGAACGAGAGCCGCCTTCGAGCCGTTCCGCACCGATGGCCCATCGCCCGGTATGGACACCGATGCCGATGCCAGGAGCACATCCACCGGCACGTCGGCGTCCGAACTGCTCGTACTCGTCACACTGATCGCGTCCAGTCGCGTCAGGCCAGACTTGCCAGCCGCGGCAGGGACCCCTCTTGCGACCGCACCATTGTCGGCCCGTTCCCCAACGGCTTGCGAGGCAAAGGAACCGTCCTCTGGCGATGGTGGGGCCGGATCAGGCGACACCGAGCTTGGAACCACGCCGCGCCGATGATTGGGATGTGTGTGCTCCGCCGTAAACTGACCTCGGGCCGGGGAAAAGCGCTTGTGCGACATTTCCGAGTCATCGTCATCGTCGGCACCGACGTCGTGACCGTGATGGGCCTTGCGCTTGAATGCGAACGCCGGACACCGCTCGCTGCCCGGACTCCCAACGGAAGGAGACGCCAGCACGTCGCGTTCGGGGCCTGGGCCATCGTGCACAACACTCATCTCCCGCGCCGTCACCGTCGAGTCTGGACTCAGAGCAAGGTACTGGTCGTCATCTCGCGCCTTGAGACCATCCTCGACCGGCTTGAAGGCATCACCCAGCTGCGCGCCCGTAGATCTCCGCATGCCAATCGTGATATCGGCCGCGTTTAGATCGTCCGAAGTCGGCACCGTTGAGGCGGAAGTTGACGTACCCGTGGTAAGCACAGATGCACTACTCCTTGCCGATGCCGCCGTGCCAACCGATGACGGCGACCCTGCGCGCCATGCACTTCCGGCTGCGGCATGATTGTGAGCCAGTCCCGATGCTTGTGCTGCGGCCTCTGCGGCGGCGCCTCGAATCGCGCGGACTTGATGAGAAACTGCCGGCAATGAGCGTTGCGTTGCTGTCGTTGCGTCTTCTTCATCTGTATGACCAATCTGATCGTCCGCGACACGGCTTGGCAAGCGTCGTTCCCGCGGAGGTTCCGCTGAGGATGCTTGCGTCCGTCCTGCTTCGTCATCGGCTTCATCTCCGTCTGGTGCGTCTTCTGCCACGAGCTTTTCCACTACGTCCTCCCAGCTCCCAAGTAGTTGGAGCAACTGGCGCACCTCAAAGAGGGAGTGTCCGGGAGCAGAGTTCATCACGAGCTTCTCCTCTTCAGTCGGCTGTTCAGAGTCGAGTGAGGATGTCCCAGGTCTCGTATTCGCCTTGAGCTTGCCCTTGCCCGGCGCGAGTCCAACCCGGCCCCCTGCTTTCTCTGCGATGGTAGAGAACTCCTTGGCCAGGTCGATCTTGTTGAATGGTCTCTGTTGAATGGACAAGGGATCAGTCGATGATACACTCTTCTGCAAGGCGGGCGCACTTGCCTCTCGTATCCTTGGTAGTCCAGTGTGCGGCCCGTCAAGGTTGCGGACGCTGCTGTAATGCTCCCAATTGTGATATCTGCGAGGCGCATGAAAGGCGTCAGCACTGGTGACGCGACGTCATTGTCTTGGGTACATACGCGATGTAAAGGGGTCCATCGGCCTCTGAAAGGGTGGAGACCGGTGCTGATGCTCTGGACTTTGACGGTGCTGCTGAGACAGGCGTCATTCAGTCAGCCTGGCACTGGGCACAAGGGCTGTCAATGATCTTACCAATGCGTGTAGATGCTGACGGAACTTGCTGAGGACTTCTGCGGGTTGCTGCTGGGGTTGATGGAAAGGAAGTCGAAGGGGTTGCTGGTGCGAGGACCGGTGTTGTTGTGGGAGGCAAAGGGCCGGGATCATCGAGGGACACCCTGGAAGAGGACGCGACGTTCGATGCACCAAATGGAACGTCCTCGGTGCTGATCCCTGGCTCGACTGTTTGGGAGACTTCCCCGCTCCTCGCGTCGCGTCGAAGGCGGCGCGCTTGTCTTGTAGTGAGAGGAAGGTCCTCTTCATCGTCCTCGGCGCCGCCAATAGCAGATCCGTTCGAAGTGCTCGCCGATGCGCCGCTGGAAGCCGCATTCGACTCGTCGGCGGCGACGACGTACACCAGGTTGGGCTGGACGATCTTGATTTGCTTGCGCTTCATGTTGGCGAAGGCGGAGAGCTCGAGGTGACCGCCGTAGGTGCCTTGTTGCCGCATGTTGCGCACATAAGCGGAGAAAGGCTTGACGTCGTCAACGAAGCACTCGTACTTTTCTGAGTGAGCCTCGAGATAGTCACATATCTGGAGATTCACCAAGCCGGAGAGGTCAGCAGACGTAGCTACGTGACCAAAGCATGCGGACATACTGCGTGTCTGATATACAAGTGTTGGCTTGGGTACCCGTAGAGCTGATCCGACAAGGCTCTACGAACGAGCAGGGGATTGAGAGGTGTATCAGCTTGCGATTGTCTATGCTACTCGGTCCCGATGTACTCACCGAAAGAGACAATTCCCGTCCCCCAATGTATTCGCGGCGTACAAGCCCATGGCCTTGAGCTGGACGGAGAGCTGCTTTTCTCTTTGCTCTGGGTCCTCGAGACCATATTGGAGCTGTAAGTGAGGCAAGCAGACGAGGACGAAGTCAGGATCTGGTTCTCGACGATGCATCGGGAGAGATGTTGTGCGAGCCTAAGCTGGGGGACCGATGGCCTCTCGCGGTCGTCCGAGCAAGACGCCATACGGGGACGATGAGCACTCACATTCTTTGCCTTGGAGCTCCGGGTTGTCCTCTCAGCTGTCATGGCGTGAAAGCAGCAGGTGTCAGTGTGTGATTCATGCCCAAGGTGTCAAGGTCGTGGGGCCTTCCAGCACGGCGTGTCAAGCCCAGCGGAGCCAAATGTCAGCGGCGAGGTACGACGACGACGTTGCACCTCGCCGCCTCGTCCTCCTCCATCTCTCCTCAGCCTGCGTAGGCGTGAGGCGCGGCCACTGAGCTCCGCTATGGCCGTAGGCCAACCCAGCGCGCGGCGTGTGACGGGGTGGTACAGGGCGAGGGGCTGTGAGATGCTCACCATGGACCGGTTTCCTGGCCCGGCCGCCGCGGACGCCCTTTGGCATGGCGTTGTGTCGACGTTGGGGAGGGCTGCCAGCTGGGTCGACACCAGCGAGCTACGAGTGCGTTTGGATCGAGCCGTGAGGGGGCGCGCGCGCGGTGTGGTCTTGTTGCGTGGGTGCTGGCGGGGGATCCAATGGGCCAGCACGAGTACGAGTACGGGTAGCGGCAGCGGGGGCAAGAGGTGATGAGGGCCGGATGAGGGGGTCGTGAGTGGTGACCTCTGGAGACGGGAGAGTCACAGGCCACGACTCATCAGCGGCGTTTCTGCCTCATCAACGCCAATCGTGACCGCCAAGGGTCTCATATCAAGGTCACGATGTCTTGCGCGCCACCCCAGGACCCACGTCCGCGCGCTTGGACCGCCCGTCATCACCACCACGACCATACCCTTCCCGCTCAGGCTCTTCATCTCGATGTCGGCCTAGCCAACGTCAAGGCAGGCGACAGTAACGGCACGCAGGAAGTACCCCCACTCGCTGCCTTGCCGCACATCCTGGCGGCGTGGGTGGTAGATCGACCCTCTCCTCGCCTGAACGGTGCCGGCGCTCAGGGTGGGGACCGGTGGACGCAGAGGAAGGGCTCGTGCCACTCCTGAATGCTGTCAAAGACGGGCGCTATCGTCACGCTCCGCTCTCTCAACCCTGGCCACCATCTTAGGCGCGGAGGGCTCTCAAGATCGCAGTACGGTACGCCAACAGGCTGGGCATCTCCAAGAAGATCGTTCTCGACAAGCAATTCGGCAACCATGTCCACCCCCGCCTCCTCGCTTCCACCTGCGCCCGGGGCCATTGTACTCGGGTTGGAGCGCATTCAAGCGCTCCTGAGTCGACTGGGCAGTCCACATCTCAAGTTTCCAATCATTCACGTCGCCGGCACCAACGCAAAGGGGTCGACAACGGCCTATCTCGATGCTCTCTTGACCAGGGCAGTGGGCCTTAGAACAGGTCGATACAACTCGCCCAAGCTCGTGACAGAGCGCGACACATGCTCCCTCCAAGGCGGAGCCGATATCATGCCCATCGATATCTGGACAGACGCTTCGGATCGTGTCAAAGCCGCCAATGAAGACGGCACCCAGATGTTGGGCTGCACACCTTTCGAAATCCTTACGGCGACAGCGTTCCAAGCCTTTGACTTGCTCGACAGCGCCCTGCGACCAGAAATTCTCATTGTCGAGGTCGGCCTTGGAGGAGCCCTCGATGCCACGAACATCTTCCCGCCACGCAATGTCGTTGCGAGCGTGATCTGTCCAGTGGACCTCGACCACCAAAGCCTTCTCGGCAACTCGCTGGCTGAAATCGCCGCAGCCAAAGCTGGCATCATCAAGGCTGGCGGGCTTTGCGTGCTCGCTGATCAAAGAAGAGACCAGGCTTTCGAGCAGGCTTCGGCATGGTCTCAAGAGGCGGACGTACAAGACGATGTCGCACTCCGGGCCAGCACCGGCGTGTCCAGCACGGAAGTCGAGGCACGTGCGCTTGGACAAGCCGCTGCGACGATAGTCGATACGGTCGCTCGAGTCTGCGCTTTCCCACCTGGAAGCGGAACGAGCAAGACTGCCACTGCAAGATTGGTACGATCTTGGACGCCTTTTCACCAACTCAGCATGCCACCTTCCCAAATCAAGCCACGGGTGGCTACAACAAGTTCTTGGGAGGTGCATGTGCCTGCAAGATTGAGAACGACACCTACTCTGTGCACTCCAGAAGCGGCATTGCGTCGCTATGATGACGAGGATGACTTTGCAGACGGCAGTCACGGTGAAGCAGTCAAGCAGGCTTTAGGTCGGCTGAAAGACACGGACCTGATTCCAGACCCGGCAATCCACCCCGAAGCATATGACGAGCCAATAGAGGAGGACGAGGCAGATGAAAGCGCCGCCCGGTCGACGGGCACAACCTTGAGACATCCAAGCACGGCTTCCAGCCTGCTGCAGTCTTGCCCGTCTTACGATGTGGTTTTGCCAGCGACTCGGGCCGCCCTCTCTGCCGCGTCTACGGCGGTGTCTACGCTTCACGCCATCGCACGCGACCTGCCCACATTGACGCCAGGCAGCGCGCAACGCGACCGACACTCCTTTGATCCTTGGGAAGAGCTGCGGCTGCGGATCGCGTACGGCCTGACAACGAACAAAGTACAAGCTGCTTTGGACGGTGGTGTCCGTTGGCGAGGACGATGTGAATGGGTCAAGATTGGCACAACTGGGGCACAAGAAGCGCCATGGGTACTCGAGACCGTGCTGCTTGACGGTGCGCACAACCCATCATCGGCCAACGCGCTGAGGTGGTATCTCGACACTTGCATCAGCGCAAGAGTTCGTGCTTGGCAGCTCCATCGTCAAGGGCACAGTGCGGACGGCGCAACCTCAGTCGCCTCACCACGAGTCGAGATTACGTGGATCATGGCCTTTTCGAAGGGCAAGGATATTCGTGGCATGCTCACTACGCTACTTGACGCGCCGGACCAGGCCTCAGAAGGACGACAAGGCGTCAACGGATTGGCACAGCAACTCTCGTCAAGATTGGATCTAGCGACGTCAGCTGCGGTTCACGATGAGCCTTCCGTTCAGCTCCATCAGCGCGTCGGTATGTGCCCCTTTGCCACGCCCGTCGAGGGAATGCCTTGGGTCCAACCCGCCGACCCGACCGAGTGCGCCCAGGTCGCTCGAGACGTGCTCGGTCAACCCGGTGCCGATGTCGTCGAGCTGCCATCCTTGGAGGCCGCCCTGGCTTGGGCTTCGTCGGGAGTCGCTGCGGACAGCGAGGAGGTGCTCCGGGTCACCGTGATCTGCGGCAGTCTCTATCTCGTCGGAGAGTGCTACAGTCTGGCTGAAGCCGGACGCTGGCGCATAGAACCATCTTGACTGCATAACATGCTCAAGCTCGTCCGACAACGTCTACATACACTTGAGGAGAAGGAAAGATAATTAGGTAGTACTCGTGCTCAGAGTGCTTTCTTGATAATACCGGTACGGACCCCGGTCCGGGTGCGTCTATCGAGGGTCGCGTTGGGGCGCCTCACGGCCTCACCCACCTTCGAGCTTCGTGGCCCGCCCAGCACCTCGCTCACCTCCATCATCACCAGAGGCATGGAGCCGTGGACGCATCAGCTCAAGCACGGCTTGGACAAGGTGCCGCGCCTAGGCGCGGACGCCAGTGCTGCGGGCGGCCTGCTGCTTCAAACACAGCCATCACGATGGGATTGGCGGCAGCGGGCAACATCTCGTCTCCTAGCTCGCGCGGGTGACCCGTCGGCGAGGACATCCTTGTACCCTCACCGTTCAACTCCATGGCCACCAAGGCTCAACGAGCCGACTGGATCGCGACACGCTGCTGGGCGTGGACCGGATCCTGGTGCGGTGCAAGGTCAGGCGTCGGCAGGCTCCTCAACCAGCGGACCCTCTACTCTTGCCACCAGTTCAGTCCCGTCGCCATGGGTCGACTTCGGCAAGACAATCCCTCAACAGCTGCGCCAGTTGCCTCGCCGTATCACTCCTTCCAGTACGCTCCTGCTGGGCAATGCTGTTCCGGCCGCGTCGACAACCTCGTCGAGTCCCAAACGTCGCGCGCGTGTCGCCGCCCGTCAAGCGGCGCGAAGGACAGCGAAAGGCAAGGACAGAGCACTGGAAGCACAAACAGACGTCGACACCGAGCTCGCGGTCGAAGACGTGGAGCTGTTACGTACGCTGGCGCAGCATCAAGTCGAACGCACCGAAGTGCTGCTACCTGCCATCCGGGCCTATGCTGCCCGACTGTCGGCACTCCTCGACCTCGAACGCGACGCCCGTAGGCGAGAGGTGGATGCGCGTCACAGCCGCCCAATCATCAAGCTCATCGAGCAAGGCATCACCATTGATGGTCTGCAGGCGTACTGGCAAAGTGGTGATCAGTCGGCGTCATCAACGTCCTCGACACGCAAGAAAAAGGCGTCCACTTCAACTAACAACGCTGTGCCCAGTACGAAAAGAATGGCCATCTTCAAGCTGCCTGCGGGTCGGCTCCTAGAGTGGAACCGACTCAAGGTCGGTGACAAGGTAGAGCTCAGCCACGGTACCGGTGCTTTGTTCCTCGATGCCGGTAGCTCTCAAGGCAGCTCGTCCGGTTTTGGACAGCAACTCATGAAGGAGTCCGGAGCTTCAAAGCTGCCACACGACAGCCATCCCGACGGCGCAGGCAGTCTTCAGCAGGCTCTTCATTCTGGCAGCACACGCCCTGTCGGTACCATTGTTGAGAAGACACCCTTCCGGCTCCGAGTTCTGTTCGACTTGGCCAAGCTCGTCGACGGTCCCGCAACGGCAATGCGTGGCTTTACGGCATCTTCTCCCTCAGGCGGCCGACCCATCGATCTCGTCAATGACCTTGAGAACTGCACCTCATGGCGGCTTGACCTCGGCGAGAATGACACGGCCGAGGTTCGGATGCGGGACGCTCTGCGAGCGTTGGAGCATGACATCGACTTTCTAGAGCGTGTGTCGCTCAGATCGTCACAACAACCGGCGGAAATGGGTACTGGCAACGCTTCCACCGTCCCAGATACCGGTGGCGAAATGGAGGAGGCATGGATACGCTCTATGACGACTCGTGACTACGCCGCTGCGCAACAACGCTGCGAATACGTTCTATCCGGTTGCAAGGTTCTGGACGCCCTCTTGAACGTACCATCGCCGTCTCTCCGACAGCTTCAGTCCAGCCTGGCCCCACGAGGTAGGGGACGCCCTCGCAAGCAGACCCAGACGACATTTGACGGCGACTGTCGGATCCGAAGCTGGGCTCATCGACACGATCGAGATGACCCTCTTGTCATGGACGGCGATCCTGACCTTGGCGATCTCAACTCCAGTCAACGTCGGGCCGTGGCGATGATGTTGCGCAATCGCGTGAGCCTTGTCCAAGGGGTGAGTGCAGGTTCGGACCCAACTTTGACTATGACACTGACATACCCTCAACGCAGCCTCCTGGCACAGGCAAGACAAGAACAATAGTAGAGACCATTCGACTTCTCAAGCATCACTTCGAAGTGCCTCAGCCGATCTTGCTGACGGCACATACGAACGTCGCGGTCGACAATCTTGCCGAGGGGTGTCGACAAGCTGGACTTCGAGTTGTTCGAGCGGGGAACAGTCCAAAAGCGGCCGGTAGTACGGCAGCTTCAGCAGCATCCGAGAGCAACACGTCGTCCACCTCCGCTTCCCCGACTCCGACTGGATCGCTTCCTGCGCCTGGCGACCGTCCAGGGCTGGCCGAGTGCACTCTGGATCACCTCATGTCGAAACATCCGGGCAAGGCCGATCTCGACGCTCTCACCAGCCGACTCACCACGGCACGGCTCCGGCTGGGTGAGATGTATGCCGCCTTGGAGAACGCGGGCAAGGATATCTCTGGCATGGCGGACGCTGTCCCTGAGACAGTGGATGAGGGGGATGATGGTCTGCTCCTGCCCATCATGCCCTCTTCTCCGGCTGCCTCGACAACGCCAACACCCGGCAAGCGCCTCCCCAAGGATGATGAAGTAGCCGCTGTTCGCAAGCAGGTCGCCAAGCTCTCACAACGCGTATTTCTCCAAACGCAAGTCATCCTCTCGCACATCCTACACTCGGCTGACGTCGTCTGCACGACGGCACTCAGCGCCTCCTCGACTACGCTGCGCTCGATCGACTTTCCCGTAGTCTTCTTCGACGAAGGCAGCATGGCTACCGAGCCTGTGGCCTTGGTGCCCTTGATGAAGGGCTGCGAACATCTGGCCATCGTTGGCGACCATCGCCAGCTACCACCGGTCGTTAGCAGCTCGGCAGCGAGAGCGGGCGGTCTCAGTCTCAGCCTCTTCGAGCGTTTGATGGCCACTCGCGGTACGAACAGCGCTCAAACAGACCTATCTACCACCGTTCACGACGATGTCGACGACAGGAACGGAGCCATTATACCCAGCACCATGCTCACGGTCCAGCATCGCATGCATCCTGCACTGTCCGCCTTTCCCAACAAGACCTTCTACGGCGGTGTTCTTAAAGATGGCTCGCGCACGACGGCTCTTGCGCCATTGCGAACTGGCTTCAGCGCCAGCATGGCGAGTCAATACGTTGCCTTTCTCAACCATTCGGCAAGCGAACAGAAAGTCGACAACTCACTGCAAAATGAGTATGAAGCGCGCCTTGCCTGTGATCTTGTCGCCTCGATCTTGCTTCGGAACCTCGACCTCAACGGCAACGACATTGGCATCGTGACGCCGTACATCGCTCAAGTCCAACTGTTGAGTCGGATGCTCAGAGCCGATCTGGGCGGTGACATGCGGCAACGGATGGACGCGTGTCTCAAGAACATGTCAGTCGACGTCCGTCGTGCGACAGAAGACGCGCTCTCCGCTCGCCACATCTCGCTAGGGGAACGAGCGAAGGAAGCGCTCAACGTAGAGGTCCATAGCGTGGATGGCTTCGAAGGCCGAGAGAAGGCTGCAATCGTCTTCAGCACGGTCCGAACCAACGGCGCTGGCTACGTCGGCTTTCTCGCGGACGGCCGCCGTCTCAATGTGGCCCTCACGCGTGCTCAGCGTGGGCTCTACCTACTCGGCAACCTCACGACCTGGGAGCGGGCCGAGGTAAGCGACGTCGGCGATCGCGAGATGGAGCGTGCCGACGTCGACCTTCTCAAGGCATTTGCCGCGCACCTACGCGCCTCCGACGCCGTCCTTTCTGTCAAGGGCAGTCACACGCATCTCTAGTCTGATCCTGGCCTCGCACTTGTACACTATGTTGCCCTATAATTATCGTATTGTCCATTGCACCTCAATCATGTTAGTGTACGACCTCCACTCCAGTGGCGGATCTTCCCACGCCCCCCGCCGCGCAAGTATTGGAGCACGCCTCGAGGATGCGCTTCTCGAGCACCACGACATCCACCATCGCCCTCCGACCTCGTCCAGAAGTCCTTCGACGAGACCGCGCCCATTGACGCGCACACCGGCCAGCCAAGCCAGCAACTCCGCATCGACCATGGCTGACTCCGAGGGTACGTCTACGACTCTCCACGCTCGACCCGGCCTGCCCAGCCCCTCGCCCATCCACCTCCTTCCCGGCATGCCAGGCCCGTCCAGCGCGCGCGCGCGCGCGCTGTCTGATACAAAGACACCTTCAACGTCGTCTTGAACGATCTCCTTGGAGACGGCTCTCGTCCTCGCCAGCAACCGCCTTCATCGGCTTCAGTGCGCGCCTCCAACCCCATACCACGCCTCGCGCCTCGCCTCATTCGACTTTGCGTCCGTACCGCGACTTCAGATACTGACCTTGACGATCTTCGCCTTCCGCTCCTCGGTATTCGGTCACCTCAACTCGGCCACCTCGCTCGTGGAACATCGCACGCTCCACCCGGCTCATTGCGGTGATGTCGACTCGGTTCATGCTTGCGTTACTGACGGCTTCGTTCAACGACGAACGCGATCTCTCCGCCACCTCGCCATCCGTAGCCGTTTCATGGGAGGGTGCCGCTCGAGATGCCGTCCGTGATGATTATCGCGCTGAGAACGGCGGAGGTGCTGGCAGCCCGCCCCCTCGTCGTGACCGGTCGCGTTCAGCGTCGCCGACGCGTCGGACCGAAGACGACCGTGGCAGGTGAGTGTCTGCGATTCTCAGCAAAGGTTGCTTTGCTTACACGCACTCTTGTTGAGCGAAGGTCGGGCGCGGATGGGATGAACAACCCGGGCAACAATCTTCACGTCTCCATGGTCAGCAATCGTGCCACCGATGCGGACTTGGAGGACCTGTTCAGCAAGTACGGCAAAGTGAGTACAGTATGCAATTTGATGGAAGCCAGCGACAAGAACCTGACAATCGCATTCTACCTTCCACCGTGTGCAGGTTCAAAAGGCTCAGATCGTTCGTGACCCGCACTCACGCGAGTCGCGCGGCTTTGCTTTCGTGACAATGGAGCGCAACGAGGACGCTGAGGCGGCGATGCAGGCCCTCAATGGCTACGATCTTCTTGGTCGGAGCCTGCGCGTCGAGAAGGTACGTGAACGTCAATGGTTGCTACAAGTATGTCCATGCTCTATTCTCTGACAACTTCCCCATCACAGGCTCGCCGCGGTCGTGCTCGCACGCCGACGCCTGGCAAGTACCACGGTCCGGCCAAGCGCGACGAAGGTGGTGCGTAAGATGGTTTCTTGGGCTTATGCTGCCGTCTCTCACCTAGCGTTGAGCATCACCCACAGGCGGCCGTGGTGGCCGCTATGATGGCAATGACCGCGGCGGCTACGGAGGTGGCTACGGCGACAGCTATGGCGGCTCGGGCTACGGTCGTGGACCGCCCCGCGGCTACGATGACTATGGCCGACGCCCTCCCAGTCCGCCTCGAGGTGGCCGTTATGACGATCGGTACGGACCACCACGCGGCCGCGAATACTCGCCTCCTCGCGGCGGTGGGCGCTACGACGATGGCCCGCCTCCCAGTCGGGCTCGGTACGACGACGCGCCGCCACGCCGCTACTGAGTCTGCAGCCCGGATCGTGCTGACTGCGACAAGATGACGAACTGGAGGCAGACCTAGGTTCGTGGTAAAGATCCCCGTCTCTCTCCTCCTCTTCGTCTCCTCTGTACAGACTGAAATGATGGCCTTGTGCTGGGGGTTCGTAAGGGCCCGCCATCCCTCCCCTTGCTCCTCTGCTCATGCTCCGTCTCACCCTCAACTGACACGGTGACCCGGGCTTGGTTGCAATATGATGAGAATACGGTCATGCTGGGTTGGAGTTCCTGTGACAGTCGGGTCGATACGGCTCGAGGTGGAGCTCGAGGTGGGGCGAGCACCCGCAGCGAAGTGGGCGCACTGGTCACCTCGTCGCCGTGTTCGCCTCCGTCGCCCGCCTTGCCTTTGACCTCGGACGTCATCCTCGACATCGACAACGACGGCCTCGACATCGACTTGCGCCGGAGCAAGAGCAAAGCAGCGCGCACGTACGCACACGACGGCGCGCAATCCTCCCTCGTACGCCCGCGCACTCACGCCGCTTCGCGTGCAGAGCTCAGCTCGTCGACGACGTGCTCAGCGGGTCGAGCTCCAGCCGTGACAGCGCCTCGGCCATCCGTCCCTTGAAGGCTCCAAGAGTGTCTCTGAGCAGAGTCCTGCCGCCGGCCCTCGCGATCGGATGGCCTGCGCTTGACTCGAGACAGCGGTCTGCCCACCATTCTCGCCAACATTGTGTCTGGTGCAGCTTCTCACTCAGCCTCCCCAAGGACGTCACAGTCATCCGCAGCTCGGCCATCGCGCCAGGACCACAAGCACGAGGCAGAGACTGGCGCCGGTGATCCTCGCTCGGTAACGCCTACGCAAGCCGACAGCAGTCCGCTCGACCGAAGACGACCCATCTCTCAGAGCTCCCGGCCCGTCGGCTCCTATCGAGGTCGACGCGCTCTGCACGCTGAGCGGCCGCAGTCCGTCCTCTTCGTTCCCAACACCAACCAGCTTGCCCTCGTTCGCGACGAGCGCAGCGCCGAGCCAACACTTGCGCTTGCTGAAGCAGAGTACGAGCCTTCCGCCTACGTCGCGACCTCTCACACCCAACCTTCGCAAGTCGCTTCGCCCTTCCGACCCGTCTTCGACCCTATCGGCGTCGATAGCCACGGACACTACCTGTACAGCGCAGCCGATCTTGAGCTTGCGGCGCTCGCGGACGCTTTTGCCTCATTTGAAGCCCAACATCCAAGCATCTTCGCCAACATGGACGAGTCTCAGCGCGTGCTCGCCGAAGCGCGCAATGTCATCAAGGTTCAGCTCGTACAGATGAAGCGCTGCCTCGTACGTATGACTTCAGAAGGCCACAAGTACTCTGGTCAATCCAGGCTCACCCTTTTCTCGCTTTCTTTGGCTGCCACAGGACAGCGACCAGCTCATGGACGCCCTCAAAGCTGCCTCTCTTATGCTCTCGGAGCTCCGTACCTCGGCCTTGTCGCCGAAGAGCTACTACGAGCTTTGTGAGTGCTATCGTCTGCTCGTCACAAGGTGGCCATGAGCTGATGCCTTGTTTCGCCTCAGATATGGCCGCGTTTGATGCCTTGCGGCACTTGTCCATCTACCTGTACGATGCGCATACGTCGGGCCGGCATCATCTTGCGGACCTTTACGAGCTCGTCCAATACGCAGGCAACATCGTTCCTCGGGTGAGTAGCCCATCTCTCTCCGCAAAGCCCTCATCAGGCCTGACTTTGACCTGCTTGAGCTCTCCTTGCAGCTTTACTTGATGATCACCGTTGGTAGCGTCTACATGTCCATCCCGGACGCGCCCATCAAGGAGATCATGAAGGACCTTATGGAGATGAGTCGCGGTGTCCAGCACCCTACTCGTGGTCTCTTCCTGAGACACTATCTTAGTGGAGCAACCCGAGACTACCTGCCAATCGGTCAAGGGATGGGGTGCGTGTTACACATAGAAATCCTGGAGCGCCAAGTCTGACGCTCTTCTCCCACTCTCAGTCCTGGTGGCAATCTTCAAGACAGCATCGGCTTCGTCCTCACCAACTTTATCGAGATGAACAAGCTTTGGGTCAGGCTACAGCACCAGGGACATTCGCGCGATCGTGAAAAGCGCGAATTGGAGCGCAAGGAGCTGCGCATTCTGGTCGGGACGAACCTGGTTCGGTTGTCCCAATTGGAAGGTGTCGACCTGATGATGTATCAGCGCACCATCCTCCCCAGCATCTTGGAGCAAGTCGTCAACTGCAAGGATGTCATCGCGCAAGAGTACCTCATGGAGGTGGTCATCCAAGTGAGTAGTGTGACTGGACAGACTTGATCGCACGGACTGACCCGATTCCTATCTCTGTTCAGGTCTTCCCGGACGAGTTCCACCTTCGGACGTTGAGCTCCTTCTTGTCCGCTTGCGCTCAGCTACACCCCAAGGTCAACATCAAGCAGATTGTCATCGCCCTCATCGACAGACTGGCGGCGTATGCAGCCAGGGAGGCGGAGAACGACAGCGCAGAGGACATCAAGCGGCAGGAGGAGGAGGCGGCTCGACAGCTTGCCGAGAAGACCCGACAGATGCGTCTCACAGGACAGAGCGCAGGACCCGGCGCGGTATGGGATCAAGTGCAAGCTGAGGGTGACCCGGTGGTTCCTCAGGCGAGCAACGACGTGGCGGAACGGAGCCTGTCTCAAGGCCAGCTTCCTTCGAAATCACCTGCAACGGACGTCGACAGGGTCGCGCCTCCCCCACCACCTGTAGAGCCATCCGGCTTTGAAGCAGACCCGGACTCCGCAGCGGCCCCGAGCATTGCCACACATAGCAGCACGATCGAGCCAGCATTCGGGGTACCAGAGGGCATGGATGACGGCGACGCCTGGGGCGGTCAAACAGACTCGGACTCCAACGGATGGGCATCCAGCACCCGACCGAGCACAGAAGCCACGTCGGTGACGGAAGAAGCAGGAACAACTGGGCAAGAGATGTCTGCAGACGCAATACCAAGACGACCAGACGCTGATGAGGGGTCCAATGACAAGGCCGAACAAGGTGCAACATCAGCTACGGACGGCGCTGCTGCCAGCGTCAACGGCGTCGATGCAAATGCCCCGGCCGCTCCTGCTCAATCAGCGGTTTCGCCCGCAGGAGCACAAGCCTCCGCACCACCACCGCCCCCAGATCAGCCGGTGAAGAAGTTCCGCGGCATCCCAGAGAATCTGCGACTGTTCGAGGTCTTCTGGGAGCAGATCGTTCAGCTCATTCGCGCTCGGCCAGATCTCTCTATTCAAGACATTACGGCCTTGCTCGTGAGCCTGACCAACCTGTCGCTCAGCTGTTACCCACATCAGCTGGACTACGTCGACCAACTCCTCGGCTTCGCAAGAGAGAAGATGACGGAGTTTGAGCAAAGTCCGGACCTGCATTCTCAAGCAACCATGTCGAACCTCAACTCGCTACTCCTCTCGCCGATCCAGAGCTACACCACGGTCCTGACGCTGCTGGCGTTGCGCAACTACACGGTTCTGCTGAACGCCCAATCATACGCGACGCGCAAGAGCATTGCTCAAGCTGTGGTGACAAGCGTACTCAAGAACGAGACGATCATGACCACTCCGGAGGACGTAGACGGTGTGCTCGAACTATGCAGCACTATCGTGCGCGATCAGAGGGACGCTGTTAGCTCCGCTCATCACCACTACGGCCACGGCGGCTACGACCCGCGCGGCGGAGCCTACGGCAATGCGTATGGCTACCATCAAGATCCGCGATTCGGTCAAGGTCCCTACGGCCATCGCGGTGGCGGTCGCGGTCATGTGGGCATGATGGGCGGTGGGCCCGGCTCGTACGACCTCGAGGAAATCGCTGAAGAGCAGGGCCTGATCGCACGCATGGTGCATCTGTTCCGCTCCGATGATCTCGAGACGCAGTTCAGTCTGCTTCAGGCGGCACGCAAGCACTTCATGGAAGGTGGCGACCGGATACGGTATACGCTGCCTCCACTGGTATTCGCGGCAGTCAAGCTGGCAAGACGATACAAGATTCGGGAAGCAGCGGTGAGCATGCTACGCACGTCTCTTTAGGATAAGCAAACTGACCTCATGTCTGCGAGACGTCTGCAGGAGGACGATTGGTCCACAAAGATGCTTACCCTCTACAAGTTCGTGCATCAAGTCATCTCGGTGTTGTACAACAAGATCGAGTCTTCGGATTTATGTCTGCGGCTCTTCCTGCTTGCGGCGCAGTCGGCGGACGAGACTGAATTCGAGGAGCTCGCCTATGAATTCTACGTGCAGTCCTTCACCATCTACGAGGAGTCGATCTCGGAGAGCCGGGCCCAGCTGCACGCCATCAGCCTGATCATCGCCACCTTGCAAACCGCACGAGCGTTTGGACCGGACAACTACGACACGCTCATCACCAAGGCGGCACTGCATGGGGCCAAGCTGCTCAAGAAGCCTCATCAAGCGAGTGCGGTCATGCTGGCAAGTCATCTCTGGTGGCAAACGGAGATCCCAGGTCGAGAAGCGAGTGCAGAGAAGCCACTGCTTCGGGATGGCAAGCGCGTTCTTGAATGCCTGCAAAAGGCACTTCGCATTGCGAACAGCTGCATCGACGAGCGAAGCACGGTCGAAATCTTTTGCAGCGCTCTCGACCAGTATCTCTATTACGTGAGTTGACCTCAAAAGCTGTGGGCTGGTGTTATCAGTGCTGACGAGTGCCGCGTTGATATTGCAGTTTGAGCGTCAGGTTGAGGCGGTTACGCCCAAGTATATCAACTCGCTCGTCGAGCTCATCTCGAATGGGCTCGAGACGCTCGCGAACGGCGACTTGCATCCTTCGGCCGCGGGTCCTCAAGGCCTCATTGAAGGCGTCGGTGGCAGCGTCGAAGCGTGCCGATCACACTTCCGCAGCCAACTGCTGTTCATTCGCAATCGCAAGGAGGCCGCCCTCCGACAAGTCGAGCGCGAGGCTGCTCAGGCCGAGTCGCAAGACACGGATGGCGACGCGAAGCCGACAAAGGCCACGAGCACCGGGGCGGACTGGACTGCGGTACAGATTGCGGCGGCGCTGAACAAGATGCGGCTGTAGCTGATCGTGTCCTGTGGCCTCACCTATGAAATCAGTGCCTGCCCTTGATGGCAACTGGCGACCTCGTCATGTCTGTCTCTGGTGCTGACACTGGGCATCACGCTAAGGTCTGGAACGGCATGCGTTGCAGCGGCGGCGTTGGTGACACTGCTGACGCCGCCGAGAACGCGCTCCCGAGAGATCTTCTATTGAGGGCTGTGCCCGTGCCGAGCTCCGCAGCGGGCACGGCAACATTAAGGGTGGCTTGAGCTCACCACGCTGCCATTGCGGGCGACTCGATCCTCATTCCTCACCCTGCCCGACGTCCACCACCACCACCCGCACCACCAGCCTCACCACCTCGTCGCGGAGCAGCGCGCTTGTCCTTCCGCACATGTCCTGTCAACTGGCCGGGCGTTGCGCGTCATGCTCAAGATCTTCAAGAAGCAGCACGCGGTGCCGAAGCAGCAGACGTATCAACAACAGCAATACCCACAGCAACACCTTGAACATGCCAGTCATCTAGACGACGGCGGAGACGCTTCGCAGGGCCAAGGCCCGTATACCCTCAGGTCACAAGGCGACGTCGATCACGAACAGAGCAACTTGGCCTCGTACGGGCGGCCGCCGCCTGTGCCACTCCAAGGACAAGACGCTGCTCCCAACTCGCATCTGACATCCTCCTACTCGAATCCATCGTACGCAAGTCAGCCGGACGCCGCGCGCGCCTTCTCTCCAAATGGTCAGCGGTCTGCAGCGGGCGCCTATGAGTCGTACAGCGAGCAGCACGACGTCACTGTTGCTCCCGGCAAAGCGGGCAAAGGCTCAAGCCAGGGCAAGTCCAAGGGAAATGTCGATGGCGCGTCGGGGCCAGCCAAGCTGGAGAAGGCGAAGCGTGGCGGTGGACTCCTTGGGGCTCATTCTGAGGGCAAGATAACAGACAAGATTGGTGTGTCTCTGGGAGCTGAGTCGCGTTGCTACGGGAAGCGCTGACAACTATGCCTTTTCCTCCATTCCAGCATGGCTCTGCGGCAGTCCCAACTCCAACGTCGACTGGAGCTACGTTCTGAGTCTCGCTGATTCGATCAGCTCCTCGGAGGCCGCGGCCAAAGAGGCGGCACGCGCCATACGCAAAGAGCTCAAGTACGGCGAGCCCGAAGCACAGCGACGCGCTATACGCATGTTGGCGATCCTCATGATCAACGCGTCGGACCGCTTCCGCATGCAGATTGCAACCAAGCGCTTCCTCGAGGTGGTTGAGCAGGTCGCAACGGGCTCGAAGACGGATCCGACGGTGGCGGCAAAGATGCTCGACGTGCTCGCTGTACTGGCTTACCTGGTGAGGGTCTTGCACTCTCGTACTACTCGGTCCTTGACTGTATCTGACAGTGGTTCTCATTTCCATCCAGTATCAAGCCGACGAAGACCTTGGGCTGATCACCAAGTGCTGGAACAAGATCAAGCCCAAAGACCGACCTTTGAATGTGAGCAGGCTTCACAGACGCGACTCTGTCCCACGGCAGTGTAGAGACTGAGTCGGTTCCATCCCGCAATCCTTATAGGGCGAGCCTTTGGATTCCGACTCAGAAGACTTCAACCCACCCAGGCAGCCTTCCCGAGCCCCCTTGACCCTGCCACCACATCGCACTATGGCATCGAACGGCTCTGGAGTTGACCAAGATGCCATCTCAAATGGCCACGCACAAGCAACCGGCGAGGAAACGCCTCGTGACAGAACAGGCAAGAGCCCGGGAGATACTGGTTTCAACACGAATGGGAGGCGGAAAGGGCCGCGGGACTACTCACATCGGATCATTTCTCCTGACGAGGACATGCGCAAGTTGCATGAAGAGTGCCACATAGCCAGGACCAATGCGGCCGTATTGATCGACTCGATGACGACTAGTGGGCTGAGCTCGCCCTTGCTTGAGGTGTGTACGCTTCGGGAGTTCCGACAATGACGCGCTTGTCGGCTCACCACGTTTCCTCACGCTTTGCAGGAGTTTGCGCACAAGGTACAGGTATCACAAGTGTTCCTCGTCAGCCAGATCGACTGGGCGTCGGCCCAAGCAAATCGCTCGCGCGAAGACGCTGACGAGCAAGCCGCGATTGCACTTACGGAGGGCAGGCAATCGCCTCGTGTCGCAGAGACACGCGAAGAAGCCTTGCTTGCGGACATCTTGTCTGCCAACGAGCGGCTCATGGAAGCCCAGCAAATGCTAGACGATGCGCGCCGACGGCAGATGGAGGAGGACGAGGAGGCCGCGGTGAGGGAACGGAGCCGGAAGGACACGCGCATGAATCGAGACACGGCAGCAACACTCGACAGCCACAGCCGCGATGAGCACGGTCAGCCCTATGGACCGTCGTCTTCAAGCTCGAGCGGCCAGCGACCGGCCGCCGCGGTCGCAGGTTCCTATGGCCCTGCATACGCTCAACGGCCGCCCTCGCCGCGCTTGGTTGCGGCTCGGCTGGACAGCGACGGGCCTGTGCCTCAGCACGCCCGCGGTCCATTGCCAAGGACACCACAACCGATTCAGCCTCTGGCGCCAGCATCGGCTCAAGCACTCACGGGCTCGCCAGCCATGCAAGGATCGCGGTCGAACGGCGACGCCGTCGCATCCACGGTGCGTCCTCCGGACGACGACGAAGACATTCACACGCCCGTCGTGCCTAGCGAGAAGGCGCTGGGCAAGAGAAGAGCCTTCAGCGATCGTGGCGGTGAGTCAAGCACGATCCTTACCCAAGCCTGGTCAACATTTGAGCTGACGATGCCTGGCCTTCACAGACGCGTTTGACCCCGAGGTACAAGCACGCGTCCTGGCCGCCAGCGCCGAGGCACAGCCTGTCCATGTCCCCGTCAAGCTCCACGAGGTCCTCGAGCAGGACGACTCCGTGTGAGCCACGCTGCCTGGCTGCACCTTCGATACCCTATTCGACTTCCTCCCCCTACTGCTCCCGTGCACGTCGTCATTGTCCATACAGCACCCATTCATTACTCTGGCCGCGCAATCGACCCTACTAATGCTTCCAACGAGCGCGACGCGTCCTCGAAGTCACGCGCCGCCGGGCACGGGCCATGCCTGATGTTATGATTCGCTTCCAGTGATGACACCAAGTGCGGCTGAGAGATGAGCAGGTCACCATTGTTCTCGACGACCATCACCATCACCATCACCACTTCCTCGACACCGGTAGCAACCTCAGTGCCAACGCGCCATGGCGAGTCGGGACAGCCTCGTTCGCGACCTGCTACCCTCGCCCACATCAGAAGCACCCTCACAGCCAGTGGCAATGTCGACACCGGCAGAGCAAGCACGACGGCGAAGACCCGTCACCACGGACGACCTCCAACATCGGACCTGTTGGATCTGCGCTGACAGCGAGGACGATGACGAGGCGGCCGAGGCAGCCGCTTCCGCCGGCACAGGCGCTGCTGCCACTGCCGCTGCTGGCAGCTCGAGCCGTCAAGGAAGCAGCGCGACGGAGCGCTCTCGAAGACGGGCGTCGCAAAAGCGCTTTGTACACCCATGCAAGTGCACCCTCGTAGCGCACCACCGCTGTCTCCTCACTTGGATCCAGCAGAGCCGCCAGAACCGGCCGGGTGAGGCGGTCAAGTGCCCACAGTGCCAAGAGGCGTACATCGTCCTCGAGAATCGGCCCTGGTTGCTCAATGCGCTCGAATGGGTGGACAGGCAGGTCGGCAAGGCGGTCGGCATCAACGTGTGGGTGCTGCTCACCACCACCACTCTCCTCGGCGCCACAGCGTACGGATGCGTAGCAATCCGGCTGGTGCTTGGCAAGGAAGCCGCTGCACGAACGCTTCGCGCGCCTTGGCCGTTGCGATACTACATTCAGATTCCCCTCATTCCATTCGCACTCATCGCAAGCAAGCTGCACTTCCTCAAACTCTTCGACCCTCTCACGCCTTGGCTCATTGCTTTCTTACCCTCGGTCGCACACCTACCCTTTCCAATCATCGGTGGAGGCGGAGGCTTGCCTTTCTTCCATTCCGGCATCGCTTCGCAACGCCGGCTCACCGCACGAGGATCCGCTTTCCACAATGCGGCCGTCTATGGAGCAGGACCTGGCGGCTCGCATGCGGCCGGCGCGGCAACAACGAGGCTCTGGCCACCCAACCCAGGGCCGACGGCCATGATGCTTCCCTTTGTGCGGGTCGCGTACCTCTACCTCCGTCTCCACATATCGAGACGCGTCTTCCGTCGACTGCTTGATCCTCGCAGGGCAAGCTCGCAGCGAGCAAGGGACACGACTCCGGCAAGGGCAGAGCAACCTGTTACCGGTGCCAATGTGAACGGTGGCGCTGCCGGTCCCACGCGTACCCAGCGTATCGTCGTTCTCGGTGCCGAAGGCGTCGATGCCCAGCTTCTTGACGCAGATCCACCCGTCGGCGCCGCAGCCATCGTCGACACCGAGCGTGAGGCGACGCCCGAGGACGAAGAACTCTTCAACGACGCCACCGACGAGGAGGACGGCTACGACATTGATGAGTTTTTGAATGAAGCGGGTACGCCAGCCCGGGCCAACGGCGCTGGTGCAAGAGGTGGGGCCAATGGCGGCGCGGGACGAGGAACGATCCACCAACAGACTGTATATATCACCCGTCAGTCCATCGGTCGACTCATCCTCAGCGCCCTCACACTGCCCTTCGCCGCAGCGGGCATCGGCAGCATCCTCGCATCCTTGACCCGACTTACCGCCAAGGGCAGCTGGCTTCGCGCGTTCCTCGGCCTACACGCCACGGACGGCTCCGACGACAACGGCGGTTGGAGCAGTCCCATCCGAGTGATGCAAGAACTCTTTTCGCCGACCAGTGCGGATGATAGACGAGACGAGGGCCGTACGCCCATTTCACGCCTATTCCAAGGATCTGCGTCTGGATCGTCGCCGATCCAAGGTAACGCCACCTCGACAGGGAGTTCGACCTCGCAAACCTTCCGCGCCGCCGCGACGTATCCGGACGACAGCTCCTACCCGCTTATCCGCGTCCGCACTGCGATGGGCGGCGCAAGCTTGTACGACGACCTTATCGACGCGCCCTGGTTCCGCAACGCGATTGGTGGCCTGCTCTTCATCGCCATGCAGGACGCGTGTCGAATCACGTACCGGTATCTCAAGCTCAGGCAACGCGGGCGGATGACCGTCCGGGACCTTCCTTTCGAGCCGCATCTGGTCGACAATCTTGACCTTCGTCCGGGCAGCCTCCCGATGTCGCGATGACACTTTGCTCATTGTTGCTAGACCCCTTGCTTGGGACAACAAAGAGGTGGTTGCTCGATCGTCGCAGCCAAGTACATGCTGCTACGGTGATTGTCCAGTGAGTTGAACAAAAGGCTGAGCAATTTTGCTGATATTGTGGAGGGCCTGACGGATCTTCTGATTCTCTTGCAGCAGCCATGACTTCCAACCCTGTACAGCACGACCAGCCTGTTCGTCAGCACCCTTCGGTATCGGCGTCACACCGGATCCGCCTATTGTTTCTACAAGCCCCCAAGCCCCCAAGCCTCAAGACGCTGGACGACATTCACACAGCATATTGATCACTTGCCCGCATCGGTTGGGTCACTTCCGCTGCGAAAATGAACGGCAACTTCTCGCACTCCACGTCGTACATTCGTCATGGAGCCGTTGAGCAATACCCTTGACGAGCGACGAGCGAACATGTCCTAATCGTCGTGGATCCCAGCGACAAAAGGTTCGTGGCTTTGACAATGGACACGGTGCGAACGAATTGCCTAGCATGGCGTTCGATCAATGCTGACCGTGATTAATGACCTCTGTCCCATACCAGAGCTTTTGCCGGCGGAAAACTGGCCCCTCTACGATGCGCGTCAAGTCCGGATCCGCGCCAGGCGCGCCACGGATCGCAAGACGCAAACCCGTCTTGAGGCTTGAGGCGTTCACACGTTCACGTTGATTCGGGAGGGCATCGCAGACCGACGAGGGGCGTCAATTGTACGTACGGATTGGCGTCTCGGTGAACGAAGGTGGGAAAACGGCAGCGCTCGTTAGCGCGCATCATCGGCGCCTAGGTCCCTGTGCACTGCCACCCTTCCGCCGGCGACAACTCCGAGTCCAGCTTCGAACAAGGATGGACATCCTTTCAGCAAGACTGTCGAGCTCGCCAAGGTGGACAACGGCAGGATTCAGCCCGAGATAGGAGACAAGGACGTACATCGTGCTTGTCGAATTGTCACCCTGTTTGACGCGTCGATCGGTCGTCGGAAGGCAAGCCCACCAGCGGGACGCCGGCGAAGGCGAACCCTCAATCCATCACCAACGCAGCCATTCGAACGAACAAGTCGTGCTGCGACGGTCGGTGGAATTGCTCTCGCACTCGACAACGTCCATAACGCGGCGGCCAACGCCCAAAAGCGACGAGGGTTGGCGATGAAGACCCTACATGATACCCGCATTTCATTCGCAAGTGGCACTCTCCGCTTATTGTCCCGAGCCCGGCCGGCCAAAAGAAGGGCAGATCGAGGGCTCGTCTTGCACCGACAAGGTTTACATGCGTGTATTCCGGTACGCCACCAGCCCACCACTGCCGCTCCCGTCGCCAGACGCCGACCATCGTCGTTCTGCGCGTGGGCATGGCCTCCACAACTCCGTACACGATTCCACGGTCGACATTCGCCGGGCTCGTGCCGTCGCGCCAGCCGCCAACAGAGGGCGATCATTGAGAAGACTTGAAGATCAGATTCCCCGTGAAGGCCTCACAAGTCTTGGCCGACCAAGTGCACGCGCGCGTACACAGTACGCGCGCATACACACGCTCTCGCATGGTTTCTCGCACCCATTCGACCGACGCTGAGCTCATCACACCGCCGTCCGACCGAGCGTGGACGGCATTCAATTGCTATTGACGGCGTGCGCAAGAAGTTGCAATGGTTCGACAATACTCGGTATTGATTCAAGCCTTCAAGCCTTCACAATCGTCAAGTCTGGCGCCGGCATAGTCCGGTTCGGATGCCGGGTACGTCGCATCGCCGCATGGCCAAGAGACGTCTTCGAGGTTGGGTTGATCAACTGGTCTTTGATGAAAGGTACCGATATCACGCTACGAGGTTGCAAAGTTGCAAGTTGCTGAGCCTGGCCGTCGGCCGCGGGCGGGCAGATCAAGCTGGGAATCACGGTAGCGATCAAGCGATCAAGGCGGCGGCAAGGGAGGATGACCATCAAGCGGCGCGCCAAGTACCTCTCTCGGTCCCCGCTCGGACCCTCGAACCGTCGACTCCACCTACATGCTGCGTAACAAACTGTGTACGCATACGCAAACGCGATTGCGTGGAGACGACGGGCGTCGCGGCGATTCGAGAAAATGGAAAGGACGGCTCTCTTGTCAGCCGTTGGGCCATCAAGGTTTGCATGGCGTGCGGCGAGTGCGACGTCGGCGACGGTTGTGGTGGCGGAAGAGATGTGATGGGATCCCTGCCTTGCAGCGCGGCGATGTCCCAACTCCCAAGCGGCCGGGGTGAGTGAGTCGTGACCTGGGACCGAGCATGCGAGCATACAGTAAATACGTATCATAGTAACTGACTTTGGGATTCTGTCTCTGTTCTGAACCGACGATTCAAAGAAACGAGGGCCAACGGCGCGACTGGGAGCTCTGCGAAGGATGCCTGGGGCATTATCATTCCGCACGTGTGAAGCGCAAACCTTGCGATGACCCAGGTATGTACCCGAGCCCAGTGAGCAGATTGGTTGATGGATTGTTGACATTCGTCCTCGTCCTTCCAGGCAAACGCCAGCCGGTGAAGGTCGCCCAGAGCAGTGGGCGAAGGGATGAGATGGTCGAGGCGTGGTAGGATCTCGAGGCGCCGTCCAGCGTGGATGCGCGAGCAGGAAGACTGCACAGGCGACGGGCCAGCGCGGGCCGTGGGGTGAGTTAGCAACTTTGCATGGTTGCCTTTCCGCCTGCTGGTTACGCCTTCTGGTCAACTTGTCTCGGCTGATGCCCTCACAACTTTGGGACCATTCCCATTCCGCACGTACGTGTACAGAACTGCACAGCACAGTGAGTAATCGTCAAGTTCTCCTGTGAACTTATTCATTTTTGTTCATGCACGCTGAACGGTCGTCGCCTTGCAGGCTTGCAGCCATCACTTGGGCGCCCGTTGGAGGGACAGAGTGTTCCACTTCTGTTTACGGCCCAGCGTCGCAATCAATTGCGCGCACGAACGCGGTGGTTACCCTGCAGGGAGCAAGAGACGAAGGCAAGATACGAAGCCGGCAGATGGCCAGTCGGTCTACGTCTGGCCCCGTCGCCGCCGCCTCCCCCATTCCCATCCAGCAGGACGGATCGACGGGCGACGGGCTGGGCGCCGCGGTGGCTCCTGCTGATGCCGGGCGGTGAGAAGGCGACGACGCCGACCAAGGTTGCAGTGAGTGGTGGGAAAGGCTGACCGTCCGTCGGAGCGAAGGCATCGACAACGATTACCAGGCGCGATTGATTACTGAACGCTGAACTCTCTCTCCCTCTCCCTCCCACATACTCTGAGCAGCAGCAGCCAAGGCATGTACGACACACGCGTTACCAAGGCGTCCAGACGGGGGAGAGCCAAGGCCTCCTGACCGCGCACCCGTCGAGCCTGGATCGACGGCTTTAAGGGCAACGGTACCATGGCGCCCCCTTTCCCCTTTCTCCCTTCCCTTTCACCCTGGCACCGCCCGTTATATCTGCCAACTCCTCCTCGTCCCCTTACCACCATCACCCTTCCTCTTCTCCTTCTCCCTCTCCTCCTCGACGACGTCGTCCACAGCGACAAGCACTCGGTCTCCTGGAAGACGGAGTCGCCCACACAAACAAGCCACCTCCAAGGCCGACCTCCAACGTCGAGCTCATTCGAAGAACGGAATCCAGGCCGAACGAAGGGACCGCGGGTGGTGTAGTAGGGTCGAGTGATACGCAACTCTCCTCGCCATCATACACACGAGCCATGATGTCCATCGCATCGGCATCGTCCTCGTCAGTCGCGTCGGCGTCGACGGCAGGCACGCCAGCGCCGGCCACAACATCAAGTGGCAACAACCAAGCAACCACAACTTTCTTCTACCGCCAACACGACGGCCCATACGATGGCCAGCCAGCTTCCGACTTCCAAGCGCACCGCTCCTCTGCCTCATCGCTTCGCGGTCTCTCCGCCGCCACGGACAACAGCATGGCCGCCGACGAGGCCGCCGCCGCCGTCGGGGCCAATGCCAACGTTTGGTACGCCGGGTCGCCACCCACGTTGCGGAGCGGACGGTCCACCATCCCACAGACGCCCAACACGTTCCGATCTCTGACCATCGACACCCCAGGACTCTCGTCCTCGGCTTCGCAGACACCCGCTGGCGGTGCGACGTACGACATGCCATGGACACCCGTCCAGCTCAACTATTCCGGCATCGCCCGTGGACCAGCGGTGTCATCGGCGCTGTTGCACAGCATGTCCCAGCAACAGCAAGACGGCAAGCCAGCCACAGCTGGCCTCCAGCTCATCGACATGCAGTCGCCCCTGCCGGCCTCTTTTCACGCCCACATTCCGCTCGATGGCGGCATCAGCATGTCCAGGATCGCCTCGGCACCACTGCCATACCAGGCCAGTCTCTTCGAGACTCCAAACACGATGACCACGGATCTGCCGATGACCACGCCGAGCTACACTCCAGACACTTACATGTGGCAGAGTCAGGACAGCTACTTCCCAGGAACAGCCTCGATGAGCAGGAGCATGACCGAGATCCAGCAAGGCCCGGCCTCAATCTCGCCCATGGTCATCATGGAGCGCACCCTTTCCTCCTCCTCATCGATGCCATCCTTGCATGCTGCGGCGACGCCAACGCCAGACCTCGCCTCCGTCCTCGCCCAGACGCCCTCCTCCGTCGGCAAGGTGACCCGTCGGCGTCAACGTCGCTCCCGGGATCCGCCAGAGGTGTCCAGCGAGCGGCACAAGCCCCACGTCTGCGAAATCTGCAAGCAGCGCTTCATCCGGCTTGAGCATCTCAAGCGACACTGGAAGACGCACTCCAACGAGCGCCCGTATCCGTGCTCCTTCCCCGGCTGCAACAAATCCTTTGGCCGCACGGACAATCGGTCTCAGCACGAGAAGACGCATGACAGGGCCGGCCCACTCAACCGCGGTCTCAGCCAGCTGCTAGCCCTGACCAATGGCGAGGATGGCAGTCGCAACGATCCTCACAATGCCGCTCGGTCCTCGGCTTTCGCTGCCCTCGAGGCGGCCAGCCGGCAGCAGAAGCGACACCCGGGCCTCGACGGTCCCATTGCCCTGACTCAACCGGGCTCTGGGAACCTCAGCCCGGGTCGGAACGGTGGGCTCTTCGGTAGCAACGCAAGTGCCAACTACGGCAATCGTCTTGGGCTTCGCTTTACCATCGAGAACGACGAGAACCAGCCCCGGAGCCTGCCCTCGTCGCCGAACAAGCTGTTCCGGGACGAGAACGGCAATGGGTCGCCGCCCCTTCAGCTCCGCAACCGGGCCGATCTCGAGATCAAGATGACGGGCATGCAGACGCCTGGACCCGGCCCACTCGACAACGTCCCCGTTCAGAGCGTCGATCCGTTCGGATCGTCCTACCAGCACTTTGGTGGGGCCGACAACCCGACGAACTCGACCTCGACCTCGTCGACGGGCACGGCCAACCAGCAGCAGCAACAGTCATCGTTCATGGGCCAGCCTTTGCTCTACACCATTACGGAGAACGAGCTCCAGTTCGTCGCCTCGGGCGCCGTGGCGTCGTACCCGCTCACCCCTTCGCTCACGGCCGAACCGCCCATCTTCTCGCCCTCGGCGCTTGGCCTGATCAACGGGCCGAGCCCGGGCGCTGGCGTGGGCGGCGGTAGCAGCAAGGGATCAGCAACGGCGGCAACGACGTCGACGCAACATGGTCCGACGCGCTCGTCGTCCGCCTCGTCCATGTCGTCGATCGCCTCCGCAACCTCGTCCTCGGCTTCGACGGCCAACAACACTACACGGGCGGCGGCAGCTTCAGCCTCCATGGGCAACGGCACCAACAACGCCTTTCCAATGTTCTCGCCGCACCACCATGCACCGCACGAGGCTCAGCACTTTGCCGCCTTCGTGTCGAGCAACAACCATACCGGGGCACCCTTCGCGGCTTGAACGACCCCGTTCTCAAACTTGATACAAGTCTTCTCCCTCACGAGCAACCAAGGATACAAGTCTCGTCTGTCTTCATCGTTTACACCTCGTCGTCGGTACAAGAGCCTCGCAAATCGTCAGTCCTTTGGTCGTCCCCCGTTTCGGTCATCAGCGTCCCCTCTTCTCTCTCATCGACTCGTTCTCCACTGGCTTCGCAACCAAGACGTCTCCCTCGCTGTGTCCTCTCCCCTGTCTCCGTCTCGACTCATCACCCTCACGAAAGGAAGCTGTATAACACCCATATTGTCTTGTTACAAATCGGACCAGCATCAATGGGCCCCTCTTCCTCCCATCGTCTCCGTCCGATCGTCTTCAGCTCCATCGCCTGTCGCTTGCGAGCACAGTGCGGTGAGTCTGGTACACCACCTTTACGTCCTGTACGCCGCCCAACGGCCACGCGCGGCGCTCCCTCGCTTGATCTCTCTGCACCTCGTGCACGATCGGTGACGAGCTTGAGATCAACAGCATTGATTGTGGTGAGTTTGCTGCACTTGGCAGGGCGTCAACATAGACGAAGGCTTGTCTGATGTCTTCGCCGTGATGACCTTGACGAGTTGTTAGGTCTCATCCTTGATCGTGCCGAGTGCCTGCCGCGCCGCCGAGTTGCCGTGGGCGACATGGACGAAGACGTCGTCGAGAGCTTCGGCCAGTCCGTTACTGGGGTCCGTCTCTCCTCCGCTCAGCTCTTGGGGACCCTGGATCTTGACCCAAGCTGGGAGAGAGGCTACCGTACGTAGTATCGTACGAGCAACCCGTCTGCCAGCGTGTGCTTTGGCGTGCCCGCGCCGGCAACGAACGCTCTCAGCTCCTCCCGAGTCGTCGGAGCCAACGTCCGCCCGCTGCGTGACTATCGCTGCATCTTGCGTACGGCGCGTCAGACCCACCGCGGATGGTTGTTTGCTTGACGGAGGGAATGGCGCGAATTGACGAGAAGCCGTCTTAGCTCAACCAAAGGGCAAACGAATCGGTCGCCAACGTCGCCAACCTTGCGCCCTTGCCGAAGCGTCGTTCCAGCGCGCGCGGTGCTATAAGGGTTTAGGCTCCTTGTCCGGGATACATTTGTGCTCTTGCAACAAGTCGGCTGTCTTTTGCTCGGTGCGTGGGAGCACCGAGTAACTGTCCGAGGTAACGAGGTTGGCCGCCTGACCCTTCGTCTCGGGGTCGTGGTCTTGACTCTTGAGAGTACGCGTCGCGTACTAGTCACAACGGGCGGTAAACAGAGACGCGATCAGCTGGTGATGGAGCAAAGCCAAGGTAACAAACTCACCTAAGCCGACCTCAGAAGCCCACCAGCCGGCGCCATGCTCGCCCATGCCGGTGATCGAAACCTGGATCGTGCCGCTGGACGCTCGTGTTGCGAGATGGCTCGATAGTTTATGGCCGAGTCCGGCATACTGTACTTGCGCGGTGATTGACGGTCGCTGCGAACGATGTGAATGGAACCATTCGAGCTTCCATTCGAGCTTTGAGCTTCGTAGTCTCCAGCCTCGAATCCTAAGGCCTCAGGAGGGTGAGCGAACGTGCATAAACGAGTGAAAATCATCTCGACGCTCACCTCATTTGTGGCCGTGGGGTGGATCAATCTTGCTCCCATGCTGACTTGTACGAGCGCGAGCTGCTGTCCGAGTGGCGGGCGCAAAAGTGATCTGTTTGACTGCTATTGTCGCGGTGAAGGACCCAGGTCCCCGCTCGTCCCCGTCCGTCCGTCCGTCCGTGGTCTCGGATGTAAAGTCTTGATAGGCTCGGAATGCGAACAAGGGAGGTCCTTGGGAATACGAGACACGGCTGCGAGGTCGGTAGCATCTCGTTGCACCGCCCACGGCGCCGGCCGCCGCCTGCCGTTTCAGGGACTGGTGCCAGATGGCCCCCAGATGGCCAGATCTGATGCGAGACATGGAGGTGGGCGTTGGATCTAAGAAGGTGTGAGGTGAGCACATGTCGTGAGTTCTCCAACGTGCTCTTTTGACGCACGAACGGGCATGGGCAGCTTACTGGTTGCCAGCTCGAGTCCTTGGCGCATACATACTCAGCTGTGCCACGTCCGTATCACCTCTTCGCGAAGGTTATCGGTATACATCTTCGGCGCCTTGCCCGACGGGGTTCGTGACTCTCAAGTCAAGTCGGTCGTCGGCAGCTGCTCCTGCTTTGGTACGGGACCACATCGTCGACCGGTGTCGTACCTTGAGGCCTGCGGCAACCGAGGGTTTGTAGGTGTACTCGTACCTGTAGCAGGCAGAGCTAAGCGCGCTCAACCTACGCGGGCATGCCCAGCAAGGCCAAACACGTTGACGACTTGACCTGTGAACCGCTGTGGGCGGTCTCGGTCTCGTCATCGGACGATTCGTACTCGACCTTCAACCGTTGGGCAACAAGGTTCGAAGAACGCGCGCCCCTCCATGGCGGGAAAGGGTGTCCCAGCGTCGCCTTGCTGCCGTGTTGAGAAAACCCGAGATAAGATGGCGCCTTGGGAAGATCGACAAGCGGGTAAAACTCGACTTTTGCTGGCTTTCTCGTGGTCGAAGGTTGCTCCTGGCCTGGCGGATCCTTGTAAGGTGGGTCGACGAGTCGTAAGTCGTACATCACGAGTTTGCCGAGCCGTTGGCAACTCGAATACGGACCTGATCGCGGTCATGGCGCAGCTCAAGGTTGCCCTTGATGCGAGACGCGAGTACGAGTACGAGACCGCGTCTCCGTGTACTGCCTCTTGAGTCTTGCCTGCGAAGCTTGTTGGAGTCTGGGCACCTTGAATCGACTGTCCTGCAATGGTCTTGACGATATCCTCTCGAGTCTCGACGGACTTGTTGATGGCAAAACGAGGTATAGCAGACCTAAAAACTCGCAAGAGGATCTGAGTGTCAGCGACAAGCCGGTAATGGGTGACCTCGGTCTCACCGGCGATGGCAGGATGTGTAACCGGGGCCAGTTGGTACCCGTCGTCCTACAGGATGATCGTTGGTACCAGCCTCTTGTGCAGCGTGGGACGTCACAAATGGTATGTCCTGGTGGCTGACGTTGCTAGGATTGTTCAGGAGCGTAGGGCCTAGCCCGACAACGAGCTGGACGCGCTCAGGGTCTAACTGAGGCGCTTGGCTCGGTACAGGACTGGAGATGCAAAGACAGGTCAGCTGAAAGCATGGGGAGGGCAAGCTTGGAGGTGCTCACGAATATACGCGACCGAGTCTGTAGATGGGACAGTCATGGTCAAGTTGGTCAGACAATCAGAGTTGCAGGCAAGGGAATGACATACCCTCGCCGCCTCCATCCAACGTGAGGATCTTGTCCTGAGGGACAATGGTCACCTTGTCATCATCGAACTGCAGATTGAGCCAATATGTCAGTGACGAAGCCAGCAGGCGCGAGGTGGCCGGATTGCTTCACTGACCTTGTACCATTCATGAGTGATGGGCTTGTCCAGGTCCGGCTTGACGAGTGCACCCGCGCCATTCTGAGTGTCGTCGTCCTTGCGAATCCAGCTCATGTAGTGGCCGCTGTCCGCAGCGGCACCCTTGTGCGTGACGATGCCGACGAGCTCGTACAAAGCGCTGGTGTTCGCACCGACATCAGCCTTGAGCTCAGCGTCCACCACAGCCTCAACCTCGGTGAGCTCCTTCTTCCGCAGCTCGAGCTCTTCCTCGTCTGTCAAAGCCGCACCGAGCTGAGAGCCACTTGACGTGCCGGCCTTATCGACCTGCATCGCATCATCGCCTGCAGCACTGCTCGTTGGCTGCGCCTTCGGCCCGTCCCCTTCGCTCGTAGACACCGCCGCGGCGCCTGCTTCAGCCTCGAGCCTCTTCTTGGCCTTGCGCCGGATCTTGGCTCGTTCGTCTCGCTCCTTCTCAATCGCGCGGATCTTGCTTGTCGATGCTTGAACCTTGGCCTGCAAACCCTCTGTCAGGAATGGGGTAGTGTCGAGCTCGAATGGGAACTTGACCTTGCGCATGATCTTGGTCTTCCTACCTCAAGGAAGGGTCGGTGAGTATCATTACAAATGCGGGGGTTGATGCTCTACGTACTTGTTGATATCCCGTCGCCAGAAAAATCGGACGAAGTGCGTCGTCAAGTACGAAGGCAGACGGTCGATGCGGCTCTCTTCATTGTAGATTGCCGATCGACCGAGAGTCGAGGACTCCTTCTCGATGCTCTGTGTCAATGACTGTTGAGGGAGTCGATGTCAGCTTCCACTACAACATGAGGTCCAATACTCTAGTGCTCACATCCAAGATGCCACTGGTCATCTCGTTCGTGCTGGACGAGATGTTGCACTGAAGAATGGTGAACGGGTCCTTAGAGAATGAAGGTGCTTCGTCGGGGGCCTCTGGAGAGGAGCGTCTAGTCAGAAGGACCAATCGTCATTAGTCGGGAGACGATCAGTATGCGAATGCCGCTCTGGGACTCACTTTATGACCATGTGTCCGGTCATGTACTGCTCGATAAACTTGGCCGAGATGCGTACTTGTTCCCTCTCGGCCTGCGAACCCGGCGCGGGCAAGCCTTTGAGTGACTGTTGCAGCGAGTTGAGGATGCACACGTAGACCTCCTCGGCATCTTGTTGAGCATAGCCTCCACCGCTACGATTCTCCTCGGCGAACTGCGGTGCTACTTGGCGCAGAATCTTCAGGTTCAGGAAGCCGACTCTGTCAGCTTTCGGGTGCTGCTGTGAAGGACATCGCGCAGAAGACTCACAGAGAGGAATGCCAAGGGCGGAAACGCCTCCGTAGTCTGGCCGAGGTTCTTGAAGAGGTCACGGAGGGAGGCAGTCAAGTTTGCATCGCCACTGGACGATCCCATGGTGCCTTCAAAGCTGTTCGACCGGGCAGAGGTAAGCGACATTGCAAAACGATGACCAGAGTGAACACCACTCACTTGTTCAGCGCGACCTGGAGTTCCGGAATGCAGCGCAGTACCTGCAACGTCGAATTGAGATAGCATGTGTTGCCCAGATTGGTCAAGCCAACCTTGGTCTTGGTCTAACATCGCAGAGCATCTGAGTCAATACGCCTGGATCAGGGAATCCTCAGCAGTACTACTCACCGCCTGCGCAAGCTGGGCGTCTGTCATGTCCTCGATGAAGGTCACTGGACCTGTGGGGCCCTTGGGTAGCTCCCCAGCTGTGCCAATGAGCATGAACGTTTGGCCCTGTGTGACGCATCATTTGCGTGAGCCACTGACGCTGACACAGAGAGAGAGAGGAAGGTGGCGCGAGGGCGCGCTTGATGTCCTGACAGTCACTCACGTTCTTTGCGCCAAGCTTGGACATGTCCGTGTCATCCTGTGATGGAAGCCCCTCGATGAGTCGCCGAACTGGGATCCTGAAGCACAGAGACGCGTCCAGCTCACCTTAAGCATGCCACCCTTGACGACCATCTTCTGCCGCTCTGGCGGCACTCCCGTCTTCTCATACAGGGCCTGCTTGAAGGCAGTGGCTGGCTCTGAAGGGTTCAAGGCAACCTCGTGCTTGCGACGTGGCGAAGCAGCTGAGCGTCAGCGAGACGCCAACCCAGCGCCGGGGACAAGGTCGCCAGTACTCACGACTTTTCCATTGTGCTTGACCTTGACGTTGATGGCTGCCGACATCTTGGGCATGCTACGCTGATTGGACTTCGCACGTTGCGTGGGCGATGGTGGTGGGAGCTGCGAAGGACGCCTGCCCTCGTTGCCGCCGTGATGTTGTTGCTCGAGCGCGAAGAATGGGACGTGCGCGGCCTGAGCGCGTCGGGACCACGTGATGGCAACCCCGTCGTTCGTGCCGGCGTCGCTGTCGCCGACGTTGAGGCCTCATGGTCGTACTCGCAGCTGGCCCGCGCGCCGGCCATCTTCCTCGTCTCGACCACCATCCTCGACCACCTCGACAGGCCAGGAGCGCGACGCAGACAAGCCAGCAGGGTCTCATTGAGCAACGGCTTCAAGGATTGCGGTCGGGTGAGCGTCGAGCAGACCGTGTCGTGGGAGCCCCCGTTCGACAGAAGGACATCCCCGACAGGCGGCTCGTTCCCGCTTCCACGTTGGCCCTCAGACGGCAATGTCGCGCCCACGCTTCTTCACGGCGCCGCGCAAAGGTGAGTAAGAACGGTACCTAGGCGCAGGCTTGGACGTGCTGACAGCTGCTTGCCTTGTACCGCCCAGGCGAGAACTACGAGCTCAGGCAGGAGCGTGAGTGTCCAGGGAGTCGATGATGGAAAGGTGCTTTCCCAGTGCTGACGGTCGTTCGAGTCAACCAGTCAACTCGGACTTCAAGGACAGAAGGAAAGATGCTCTCAAGCGCGGTAAGCATCGCGCCTGGCTCTCATCCTGCTTTTGGAGATGCTGACGAGCTCGTTCGTATTCCAGTCATCGCCAACATGACCGTTGGCAAGGACGTTTCGGGTCTCTTCCCAGGTGCGGCCCAGCATTTGTACGACAGGAGGCGGTCACAGATGCTGACCTCTACTTCATGTGCTGCAGATGTCATCAAGCAAATCCACACCGAAGACCTTGAGGTCAAGAAGTTGGCGTACCTTTACTTGCAGGTCTATACCTCGGCTCAGCCTGAGCTGGTCATTCTCGCGGTCAATACCTTTGTCAAGGTGAGGAGGCTCTCCGGCTTTGCTTAGATGAAGCTCTTCCGCTAACATGCTAGTTATGCCGACTCAGGATACGGAAGATCCGAACCCACTCGTTCGAGCCCTGGCCATCCGAACGATGGGCTGTTTGCGATCCGAAAAGATCATAGACTACCTGTCGGATCCATTGCAAAAGTGCCTGCGCGACGACGATCCGTATGTACGCAAGACGGCCGCCATCTGCGTGGCCAAGCTGTACGATCTCAAGGCGGAGCTGGCGGTGGAAAACGGGTTTGTCGCCCAGCTACAAGACATGGTGGGCGACAGCAACCCAATGGTGAGCTCCAGAATGAGTCTTTACGTCCCGCAAGCTCGACTGACACGTCTTGCATTCACCCAGGTGGTGGCCAACGCTGTGACGGCCTTGACCGACATTCACCAAGCCGCGTGTGAGACGGATCCTTCCGGCGAGGCGAGCATCTTCATCATCGACTCGGCAGTGCTCAACAAGCTCCTCATAGCACTCAACGAGTGCACGGAGTGGGGAAGAGTAGCCATTCTCAACTCCTTGGCAAGATACAAGACTCAGGATGAGCGGGAAGCGGAACACATCTGCGAGAGAGTGATGCCTCAGTTCCAGCATGCCAACGGAAGCGTGGTTCTGAGCGCCGTGAAGGTGAGTTCTTCCAGGCTATCGAACATGATGGCCGCTGACTCGACGGTGAGGTTCGCACAGGTCATTATGATCCACATGCAAGCAATCTCGAAAGAGGAGCTCGTCAAGCAACTCGTTCGCAAGATGGCGCCACCTCTCGTGACGCTCGTATCGTCCGCGCCGGAAGTCCAGTGGGTGGCCTTGCGAAACATCAACCTCATCCTTCAGAAGCGGCCGGACATCCTTTCGAACGAGATCCGAATCTTCTTTTGCAAGTACAACGATCCGCTCTACGTCAAGATTGAGAAGCTCGAGATCATGATCAAGCTCGCCAATGAGCGGAACGCGGACATGCTCTTGAGTGAGCTCAAAGAGTGAGTCGTTTGCTGAGCGCGTTACATTGTCTCCTGGCTCATCGTGACTGCTTGATGACAGGTATGCGTCCGAAGTTGACGTCGAATTCGTCCGTCGAAGTATTCGTGCCATTGGAAGATGCTCGATCAAGATTGATGAAGCCGCCGAGCGATGCGTTCACGTCCTCCTCGACCTGATAGCCACACGGGTGTCGTACGTGGTCCAGGAGGCGGTCATTGTGATCAAGGACATCTTCCGCAAGTACCCTACGAACTACGAGGCTATCATTCCGACGCTGTGCAACAACCTCGAGGACCTCGACGAGCCCGAGGCCAAGGCCAGCCTTATCTGGATCGTGGGCGAGTACGCGGAGAAGATCGAGAACAGTGGCGACCTGCTTGGTACCTTCCTCGACACGTGGAAGGAGGAGGCGAGCTCGGTTCAGTTCCAAACGCTGACGGCGATCGTCAAGCTCTTTTTGAAGCGGCCGGACCAGAGCCAGGGTCTCGTACAACAAGTGCTGGAGAAGGCGACGAAGGAGAGCGACAATCCGGACATTCGAGATCGCGCCTTCATCTACTGGCGCTTGCTGTCCAGTCAAGATGAGAATGCTGGCAAGGTGAGCGCGTTCTGCTTACGATGCTGAAGCGTGTGCTGAAGCTATGTCTGGCACTCTCCAGTCCGTCGTGCTGGCACCACGGCCACCGATCTCTATCAACTTGACGACGGTCTCGCCAGCGCTGTTGAACGAGCTCTTGTCTGAGCTGTCCTCGCTCGCGAGTGTCTACCACAAGCCCGAGTCGACGTTTATCGGTCGCGGTCGACTTGGCGCCGACGCCATGAACCGGAAGCAGTCCAAGTACGTCCTTTTGGTCCTGGCCTTCTGATTCACTCATCTTTGGAACTGACGCTTCGACGTGCCTACGCAGTGCCAGCGAGATTACGCGTGAGAAGGCACTGGCCACTGTGGTCCAAGGCCAGAAGAGCGAGAATCTGCTCGACTTCGACGACGACGCGCTCAACAGCACCGACGCGGCGAACAATCTTGCATCGATTGCCAGCGGGCTTGATGACCTTGTCATTGCGCCGTCGAACAGCAGCACGGGAGGGCCGGCGGCTACGAATGGGAGCGCGTCGGGCTCGTCGACTGCCGCTCCTGCGGTGTCGTCACAGCTGTCTGACCTACTTGGACTGTGAGTCGACGCGTCCTTCCTTGCCTTCGTACCGTGCTGACAATTGGTCCGCAACCCTCTGTTCAGCTTTGATGCTGCGCCTGGCTCGGACGCGCCCGGTGCGCGCAGTGGTCTGGAGGCACTGTCCTCGCTGCCCTCGCTGCCCGTGGTCAACCCCAGCGCGACGAATGGCCGGGCGCCGGCGGCGGCAACGGCGGCGGCTCCGAAGGGCAACGATGACCTGCTCGGACTCTTCTGAGGCTCGGATCCGTCCTGGCCAATCGCATGCCCACTGCTATTACTGAGTACGCTGTCCATGGCCAGGAGGAGAAGGAGAGTCGTCTCGGCAAGGAGATCCCAAAGGGGAGCGTGGGAAGGTTGCGCTTGGGCCACCCCCAGACGGACGGTAAGATCGGGGAAGGTGCTCCAGGTCATCATGCATCGATCCGCTCCGCTCTGCCAGCGATGGCCGGCCCCTCATCGAAGGGTGACTTGTTGTCGGTGAGCCCCGCGCACGTCCTTGCCGACGACGTCCACCATCTCCTCCTCCTCCCTCTGCCCCTCCCATACACAGTCAGCCAGCCCTCAGCCAAGTCACGATGCCGTTCACCATTGACCTCTCCGGCAGCACCGTCGTCGTCACCGGCGGCAACCGCGGGTGAGTCTGCTTCCATTCCTTCCCTTGTTACCGCAGAACGGAAGCTGACATCCCCATTTATCGCTGTGACGCTGCCTGGACCTCGAACAGCATTGGCCTCGCCGTGTCCGAGGTGAGTACTACGTCCATAGCTGACTGAGCAAGGAGAAGCTGATGTCCAGCGGGGTTGACCACCCTGTTCTCAGGCCGTCGCCAGTGCTGGCGCCAACGTCGCCATCATCTACCGCTCCCACCCCGAGGCCGAGAAGGCCGCCGAGGGCGTGGCCAAGCAGTTTGGCGTCAAGGTCAAGGCCTACAAGTGCGACGTCGGCGATGCCGCCCAGGTCAAGGACGCCATCGGCAAGATCGAGAACGACCTCGGCACCCCCATCCGCGGCCTCGTCGCCAACGCCGGCGTCTCCGTCGTCAAGCCCGCCGTCGACCTGACCCCCGAGGACTTCCACTACGTCTTTGGCACCAACGTCCTCGGCGTGTTCAACACCTGCCGCGAGGTCGGCGCCCACTGGATCAAGAACAAGACCAAGGGCAGCATCGTCGTCGTCTCCTCCATGTCGTCGGAGATCTACAACCAGTCGGGCCCGAACCAGCCCCTGACCCAGGTCTTCTACAACAGGTGAGTGACGCCACTGTGTATAGGTTCATGCCCAAGACACTTGTGCTGACAGTTGGCGTTGGTTTCTCTGCGACGCAACTTTCCATCAGCTCCAAGGTATGTCGTGACGCGTTCCTTTGTCCACTTGATAGTGACTTACCAAACTTTCACACGGTCCTCCATAGGGCGCCGCCACCAACATGGTCAAGGGTCTCGCTGGCGAGTGGGCCCAGTACGGCATTCGTGTCAACGCTCTCGAGCCTGGCGTGAGTACCTTTTCACATCGAGACGCGTCCATCTCGGGTGTCTTGCTAACCCTTACTCTCCTTGCCACTTCTCCAAATCCTTCTGAATATCGATGCCACGCCACAGTTGTACGTACCCGCGCCGCCTTTCGACCTTGCCCTCTTCTGAGACTAACACTCACTCTCCACCCCACTCCACAGCTGCGAGACGGAGCAGACCTCGGTCATGGACGCCAAGATTCGCGAATACCAGGCCGCGAGCATCCCGCTCAAGCGCTTCTCCAAGCCCGCCGAGCAGGCCGACGCCGCCGTCTTCCTCCTCTCCGACAAGGTGAGTATACCGCGCTGGGCGACCTGGCAAGCTGTATAGAAAGTTATTGATGAGATCGGGACGATGTTACACAGAGCACGTACATCCACGGCTCGGTCATCCGTCCCGACGGTGGCTTCACGCTCTGGTAAACCCAGAGTCTCGCACGACGCGTTCTGACGCGGACCACAAGTGGTTCCTTGTCAGCCCACGCTCTGGCTGCCGCTACCCTGTACCTACACGTACCCCTGATGGCCCAACGCTCGCGCCGTCGGCGTCCCCAGCGGCCAGCGCAGCAATCGTATCTCCCAAATGTCATCCTACGTACGTAAGGGCAAGTGTACGATGCGTTCCTTGGTAGATGCATTCCGGAGGACCCATCGCCACCCACACCAGATGGCGGGCGGGCCCCGTCCGGACGAAAGCCGATAGAGAACACAGAGTGAGGCACAAGCAGAGCGGGCGAGCGAGCGAGTCTGGGGCATTGCGAGGAGCGCGATCCCAAGCGGGCGTGGGAAAGTGTCGATGCTTGTACGTGTACGTGACGATCCAAGGTGGAATCCGGGTAAAGGGTCCGATTGAATATTGATGGAAATGGAAGCGGGGATGAGCGCTTGGAGCCGCGGCATCGGACGCGCTGGACGGACGGCGCCTAGTTCTCGACTGCTAGGGCGAGTGCTTGGGCAGCGTGCGCAACGAGGGTAGCCACCTCGCTGCGATTGCAACGCATCTCGAGGAAGGCAAACTGTCCGGCGTTCACAGAACCCGTCAGCATTGCACTCACGTCGTCGAGATTCTGGTCTACGAAGCTACTCACCGAGCGCAGCTGGTCGACGTCAGGACGCTTGTCGACTGACATGTCTGTGCACGAGGCGAGGAACTCCCGCGCCTCTGTCGAGAACTTGGACGGGTTGCTCAGTGGCGGCAAGCCGAGCTTGGATGCGAGCTTCATGGCCTGTAACAGTTGAGCGGTACGATCAGCGACTGGCTCAAGCTCGCGACGATGAGTCCTATCATCTCACCCTAGCAGCAGGGAAATGAGCGCGCGGCGGCGCGCCCTCGAGCATCTGGAAGACGCACACGCCCAAGCTCCACACGTCCACCATGACGCCGTATGGCTCGCCCTTGACCACCTCGGGCGCCATCCAGTGCGGCGAACCGCGCATCGAGGTGCGCTTGCCGTCCCCCGTGCCCGACGCCAACTCGCACGCGTGCCGGAACCCGCCGAGCTTAGCCTGACCCGACGCCGTTAGGAGCATGTTCTCCGTCCGGACGTCGCGATGGGCGATCTGGTGGGCGTGCAGGTAGGCGAGTGCCTCGAGAATGTCGCTCGTGATGCGCGCCATGTGCGGTTCCTCCAGATGGGGCCGATCCGCGCCGGACGCCTTGCCCTCGCGCTCAAAGCTGATGATGTCGCCAAGCGAGCAGAGGGTGACCTCCTGAACGAGCCAGATGCCGCTGTCCGGCTGGAAGAAGGCGTCCTCGAAGCGAACGATAGACGTGCAACTCGAGCCCGCCGATCTCCAGATCGAGAGCTCGCGAGCCAGACCGCCTACTCGGGAGTTGACGCCATTGTTCGGGGATGAGGCCGACGGATTGTCATCCAGCGCGAGTTCCTTGATGAGCTCCATCTTGACGCGACCTGGCCGCTTGCCCGGCACTCCCTCGGCGAAGAGCACGTCTACGTGGTCGCCTCGGATGTACATCTCGATGTTGCGGTACTCGGACGCTGGATCCTCAACGCGGATCTGCGAACCTGAGGAGAGAAACGTTCTGTTGTCAGCCTCTTGCATATCGAGCGAGGGAGCTTCTGAAGTCACTCACTGAGGTACCTCAGGACGTGTGACAAGAGCTGGCCTGATACGGGCGACACTGGCCGAGCAGAGGCCGGCGATGGTGATCGCACTCCCGTACGAGCCTGCGACGCTGGCACAGGCGACAGAGATCGGCTGGGCAACGAAGCTGCCGGGACGTCTTCGCCCTGAGTGCTCGGCCGCAGGCTAGGGCTGAGTGAGCTTTGGCCGGCTTGCTGAAAATGACCGGCTTCAAGCGACGATTTGGATGGTGCTCGTGGTCGACTGCTTGGTGTGGCGTTTGAGGTTGAGGTCAAACTTGCAGGGTCGGGGGACCTTGGCGGCGAGCAGGGACTGTCCACCGATGACGGACTGAGTCGAGCCCGCACGTAGTCCGACGCTGATAGCGCATGGGGAGAAACCATCTGCGAGTCAGAGCTGTAGTAGGAAGCCGAGCCGTCGTTGCTGAGGTTCTGAGTACGGATCTTGGGCATCGGCGTCGCGTTCATTGTCACACTGGACATTTGGCGAGAGCTTCCATCCTCTGATGCAGTCGGTGATGGGGGACCCAGCGCCGAAGGCATATCAAGCCCAGGCACCGATCGAGAGGAGCCCTTCTTGCCGTACGGCTCGAGAATGAGACTTGTAGAATCGTCCGTAGCCGGCTTGATTGCAGCTGGAAGGGTGCTAACCGCAAGTTGTTCGACGCTGTCTGCTGAGGACGGTGGCACTGGGCTCGCCGCCACCCTGACACCGGATGGTGCCGCATCTGCGCCGCCAACCCAGTCGCCCTTCTGAGGGGCTGCCTCGGATGATTGTGTGGAATCCTGGCCGTCTGGACGCCTTTGATCGGTCGTTGGGCCCTTGATCGGAACAGACTTGTTCGTAAGGAGCGGCGGCAAAGGCGGGACGGCCGGCACAGCTTCGTCATCAACCGTGGCATCGAGTGGAGTCCGACGTCCATCGGACAGGCTAGGCGATCGCCTGAGATTGGCCAGACTAGCCTCGATGGCGGCAGCTTGATGCTGCATCTCAATCGTGCCAGCGCGATCGCGGACGCTGCTCGTACCGGGCGTCCGCACCGTTCCGTTCTCACTGTGATTGCGACTCCGTGGCCGGCTCCATGACGGAGATGTGCTCCGGCTTGGGTGGGTGCTCGTGTTCGCATTCGAATTGCCTGCCGTGGCCTGGATGGAGACAGGCGATACCACTGAGCGTGGACTTGTGCTGAGTCCCGCCAAGGCGGGGTTCTTGACCGCGTGGCGCGTTGTGTCTGCAACGGCGAAGCGCGACTTGATGGCAGAATCCACGCCATTGGAAATCTGGTTGGTTGGGCTCGGAATGCGTACCGGTACTGGAACGGATAGTGCTGGCGATGGCAGCCCCTCAGCGATGCTCGCGCTGGTGCCATCCTTGCCTGTCTGCTCTGCACTCGTTGCACCGTCGATGTCTGACTGATCTTGGACAGGCTTGTTCGTCCCAAAGCGATCCAAAGAACTCGCACCCTGCTCCTGGGTTTTCACCGGCTTGGCTTGCAGGCTGCGAAGTAGCGAATCCACCGAGGGCGAGCTGGCTGGTGGCGTCTTCTCCGAGTCCGTCGTAAGACTTGTCCGAGAAGCCAGTGCCGGATTGGACGACACGCGGACCATCTGGTTGACGGAGGACGAACTCAGCCGAGCGGTGGCGACTACGGCCACATCTGCATCCTCGTCATCGTCATCGTCGCTGGTAATCTCGCTGAGAACCTGGTCGCTAAAGTTTGCAGCGCTGGCCGAGGCACGTATGGCAAGTGGGGCAATCGACGCAGAGGACGCTTGTTCCTCCTCCGTTGTCGACCGCGTCGTGGTGCTGTACTTGGACGCCAGCCGTGAGGCCGATGGTGGCATAGGTGAGCGTGCGACCTCGAGCTCCCTCTCGCGCTTGATGCTAGGCTGCAGCTGAACCGGCCCGCGTGATTCTCTGGGCTTGAGCTTGAGTGTGCTGCCCACCGAAATGCCATCCGAAGCAGTCGCCGACCCGGAGTGCATCGTGTCCGATGAGGCCCGAGGGAACGAGATTGTGTCTGCTTGCGTGCCATTGCGGTCAGATGCCATCAAGTGACCCTCCGAGTGGGCAGCATCGCTGCTGGAAGAAGCACCCGAGCGCCGACGAGCGGCCCGTCCTGCGCCTTGCGCGCCATTCTGAACAGAGAGACGCGCCAGATCCTGCGGTCGCATGGATGATGCTTGGTTGAACATCTTGCTCGACCGCCAACTGGAGCTCGCACCCTTCTTAGCGTCCTTGTCGCCGAGCAGTGCGCTATTCCTTTGGCCGGCGCCGCTGAGGGCCGTGAGGAAGCTGGACGCCCAGTCATCGTCCCCACCTGCATCGTCCAGGGACGGCAGCGAGAGGGAAGGCAACAACAGTTGTGGCGGCGCAGGCGGGGATGTTTCCGCCGACGACATTGTTGGCAAGTCGGTAGGAGGTGCGGAAAACTGGAAGCTGGGCCGGCTTCCGAGTGATGATACGCTGGCGTTGTTCGCTCGCAGTGCTGCCAACCGCTCGGTAACATTGGAGGCAGGCGGTCGTCCGTCGCGCCCGTAAGCCAACCCTGTCGACGTGGTTGAGCTTACGGAGTCTTCCCGGGATCGGCCTATGACTGGACGGTCTCCACGCGCACTGTCGTTGCTGTCCCTGCCCCAAGCTGCACGGCTACCCACCAGTGCTCCAGGCGAGTCGTCGTCGAGCACCTCGGGACTTGTCCGCACAGGTGCATCACCGATGCCACCATTGGCGCTTTGGGCAGCCGTAGGCCCCGGCTGCTTGCCTGCATTGCGCGTCGCTTGACTGCCGGCACCTGTCCAGGCGGAGTCGAGACCCATCCACCCTTCGTTGAGGACGTCCGAGTAGTTGGAGCTTACGTGGCTCACACGTCGCTCCTCTGCCTCGTCGTGCAGCGTGGGCGGGGGTGCGGCGGCAACCTCGGGATCGGTGTCTTCATCCGACTGCTCAAAGGGAAGCTTTTGTCGCGGCGATGCGCTCGGAGGGATCCCAGCCAGAAGCGCCGAGGTGAATGGTTGGTTGCGCGACGATGACGGCTGCATCTCCGTCGCTCCCACCCGTAATGCGTGCTGAAGGGGCGAGTCTCCGGAGCCCCCCAGGCCCAATCCGACTTGACGTGAGGAGCCGGACGCTGAATTGAGGGCACCTTCGTTGTTTGCATCTGGCGCGCTGCCAGTCTCTGACCTCATACTTGTAGTTGCGGCCATGCCTTGACCTCCGATTCGTGCGTTGCTGGAGCCAAATCCAGAATCTGGTCCCTGATTGAACAACACGGCCGTGAGCGGCGAGTATGGTACGGGAGCCGAGGGGCTCGTCGGGGTCGCACTGGCATTGGATGGTCGTCGGCCTCCGTTGCCTGCCCACGGCGCGTGCCATCCTTGAGTGCCGCTCGCATGGGTCGAGCCCGCGACAGATGGCGAATAAAGGGCGGGCTCGGGTGCGTGCTGGTAGGATGAAGCGTACTGTTGTGGCGATGTGACGGCGTTGTTGGAGAATGACGAGAACGATGGGGACGAGCTAGTTCGTTCCTCGCCAGCTGAGGGTGGAATCGAAGACCAACCGATTTTGCCATTCGCTTGACTGGAGCTGCTGCCGTTCAGCAAGATCCCGGTAAGAGGACTGTGGTGGCTACCGACGCTGTGGTCGTCGTTCGTGCTGGCATTGCCACTGCTGTGCTTGGTTGTGCGCTCATTTCGCTTGTTCTTGAGTGCCCCCGACCGGCTGGCATTCGGTGGATAGGCCGCCGTCGGACGCTTGCCACGACCTGCACCAAGGCGGAGGAAACCCAGGCGACCTCTGCTTTCAGTTCCGGAGAGGTTGCCGCCATCGCTGCCCTCATCAACTGATCCGTGCCCATTGGCACTGCCCATTCGGCCCTTGTTGAGGCCACCGCCAGTCTTCAACAAGCTTGTCAGGCTGATACTGGCGCCTAGGTTCGCGCCAATCCCGCGGACGCTGCCTGAAATGCTCGTGCTGCGTCTACGGCGCCTTGGTGGAGGCTTTGTAAAGGCGGAAAGGTGCTCCTCTTCCTCGTCAAAATTGCCATGGCCTAGGTTGCTTTCTGCTCGCCGTCGCCCGGTGAAGGTGTCCTTGAGGCCCGCCACGAGGTTGGTCGTGCTACCACCAAGCTTGCGCAGGGTCTGACCGGTGCGGCGACCCTGTCTCTGGAACAAGTCGTCGCGAGAACCTGACCGAGTGAGTTTGTCTCCGTTAGGAAATAGGGAGGGCGGTCCGTCGGAGGCCCAGTAAGGAGCGCTCTGAGACGAGCCAAAGTGGACCTCGCTGGCTGAGTAACCGCCTCCGTTTGGCCTGCCGGTAAAGTCGGGCAGGCTCTCGTCGGACGCGTTGCGATCTAGAACCGTGCTCCCGTAGTAGGCGTCAGACGCGGACTGGGAGTAGTGATCGCCGTGAGGATTGGGAACTCGATGCCCCTCTTGCTGTGACTGGTAGTCTTCGTCACGCCATGGCTGATCGTTGTCGCGCTCCTCCTGGGCTTGAATCTGCTCTGCCGAGTCGAGCTGGTCGGGATCAAAGTAGTCCAAGTCCTGAGGCAGCGGTGTCGCAGGCGGAGGTAAGGCCGGCAGCTCCTTGGAGTATGCGGGATTGGACCACGGGAACTGCAATGAGCCGGACGCCGAGTCGGTACGATCGTGTCTGGCGAGCTGCCGAAGCGGGTGCTGGAGCTCGTAGAACGGCTGATCTCCGTAGTATTGCTGGGGTTGCTGGCTCTGATGCTCGGTGTATGAAGAGTCTGCACCATGGTACTCGTCCCACTCATCGTAGGGACCCGCTCCGCCCCCGGCGCCGCTGCTGTCGGCGGCAGGCGCGTTGTTCTTGAACCACTTGAGGGTGCTCTTGGGCAGCCTCAGCGCCTTGATCTTCTTCGAGTTGGACGGCAGCCGCGCTGCCGTTGATGGCGTGTAGCTGGCATGGCCGATGCTGGACATTCCTGCGGCTGCTGGAAGAAGACGCTGGCTGTGAGCGAGGCTGAACAGGTAGGGTATGTCGAGGACGGCAAGGACGAGGTGCTCACCTCTCCAATGCAAGTCAGCTCCCCCTTTGAAGGAATGGGCAGCCTGATGGGATGAGGGGAAGGGCGCGCTTGAGCCGCTCTGGCCTCAGCTTGATGATGGCGCAGAGGCCCCTTGGTCCTCGTCCTTCCTTCCTTGCCGAGCCTCCTCCGTCTGGCGAGTCGGAATCGCTGCGTGCTTGGGGCTTCTTGGTGCCGACAGCACAGCAGCGCGGAAGCGTGACGCCGTCGAAGCTGACGGTGGTCTTGATGGTGATGGTGGTGGTGAAGACGATGTCGCGGACAGCAAGGACGGGCCGAGGCAATACATGTCAATGGGTGCTTATCCCCTCCAATAAAAGTGGGAGCTCGGCTCAGAGCCTCGGACCCTCCATCAGTCCCGCCTCCTCCTCCGCTTCCTCACCACCACCACCATCCCACCCCACCGCCCTCCCGTCCGAGTCCCCTCAAGGCCTCAAGCAGGCAAGGCCCCAAGCCTGTCGACGTGGTCGCCCTCGACAGGGAGGAGAAGGAGCCACGAAGCCAGCCAAGCGCCGCCGCCTGCAGTCCGGGACCGAGTCCTCGTCGTTCCCCAGCGACGACGGCAGCAACTGGACGGCAGAGACGACAGTTCAGAGACGGCGCCGGAAGAAATCAGTCGCGGGCGCAAGGTGCGTGGGCGCCAGATCCGCCAGCGCCCACGACGCGGGAAGCCAGTCAGTCACTCAAGCACTCACGCACCGACTGCGTCTGGCTGAGGACAAGCAACGGGTGCCTTATTGTGTCAACGGGCGCTCGCCTCTCTCGCCTTCTCCCCAAGGGAAGCAAGCCCTCCCGGCTCCCGCCCGCCCCGGCGCTCGCCCCCGCACACCGACAAGATCGACGTCTCCGAGGCAGGGTTCCAGTTCCAGCTGCCAGACTGTCTTGGGCGCAGCCGACCATATCGCATTCCAAGCTTCCATCACCCAGTCTCGCCATCGCCGTGACGCCCACCCATCCGTGGTGGCAACGGCATCGAAGCAAGCTGGCCGGCAAGGCGACGGGCCGACGACGAGGTCAAGCTTCTCAAGAACGCCTGGTAGGCGCGTGCACTCATTGTACAACCGCATGCACACCGGAAGTGGACATTGGACCGACAAGTAGTCGCAGGGACGCCAACACGGCGGATGGCTGTTGCAAGCTGATGCCGCGGCGGCGAGCGTCAACGCACCCGATACAGTCGTGTCGCCATGAACAGCGTACTCGACGCGGTCCTTCAGGACCTCGCCATGGACGGAGATGTGGGCACACCCCTTCCCGATGGTCTTCAAGCCGCCTTGCGTAGATATCACCGTTCCAGCACGCTCAGCGAGGACAGACGTCCAGATGCCATTCAGAAAACGGAAGAGGGCGAGGGGTCATCCACAACACCGGAGCAAAGGGTCGACATCACCTACTGCTCATACGTGTGGCGATTGCTTTGCAGGCGCACCAACATATCCCTCGCCGTGTGGCAAGATGCCGGCGACAGGGAGAGCAAGTCTCGACCCAAGCACCAGGAAGCCGCCACCAGCAAGGCAACGGTCGAGGTGGGCGAGGACGAGGACGACAGAATGAGCATGGCAGATGCGGATGAAGTCAAAGCAACTGGCACATCCAAGGCCAAGGCCAAGGCCAAGCACAAGCCGCGCTCCTCCATCAAGGTGGATGCCACGGTACCGGGCACGGAGAATCTTACCCTCATTCCCAACGACGGGGACGGGCCAGGAGCTGGTTGGCGCAACAAGAGCCTCCTTCAGCTCCTTGACAGCTTCTCCAGGCAGCAACTGCGGGTCATCTGTCCACAAGACGTGATCCGCAGCGCCATCGCGCCGGGTCGCGTCGCAGATCTGGCGCAACCAATCCTTTGGTCCTGCTTGCAGGTCATTGCTCGGGGCCGGGCAGAGGGCGTATCTGGAGCCCAGCTCATGGCAGAGCTTGGCATTGCTGGCAGCGCATCGTTCTATCTGCTCAAGAACCTGATCAACCTCAACCTTGTGTGAGTCAGCCCACTTCCCGTTCGCAGAAGGCACGACAGCGATGGATGCTCGTATTGACACATTTTCGTCTACAGAACCAAGTTCACGGCGAGGGAGACGCGTTTCAACACGGTCACAGTGGTGCATAACAAGTTTCTCAACGATAGTGTCTTGTATCAAAATCGCGTCAGGGCGGCCACCGCGGTGACATCCTACAGCTCGAAGGATGAAGCTGAACCCGAGGTCGACAGAGACGGTGCCGGCCCCGGGCGTTCTCGGCAAATGCCTTCAGCTAGGACAATACTGGATCTGCCATCGACAGATCAGGCGACCGAAGACGACAGCAACCAACCAAATCGACTCAGTGAGCAAGACACGGAGGCACTTGCCCAGTTTGATTTGGAGCCAGAACCCACGATACGGGTGCAAGCTCTCAACTTCCGGTACGCGTATGCTCCGGGCAATCAGGTCCTTCAGCACTCCCGCGACAACGTGCATATCAGCGAGGACCAGGGACCGTCCGAGGCGCTGTCCGTTCAAGATGCGACTGAGGATGGCGAACAGCTCGAGGATGCAGATCCTGCTCTTGATGAGCCTCATCAGCGGTCTGGCGCGACACGAGAGGAGCGCGTCAGTCACGTCGCCGAAGGCGATCTCAATGGCGCCTCCGATCCTTACGAGCGCGAGGTATCCTACCTCTCGTACTCGCGACTCCCGCCTGGAGCGATAAACGCCATCCTGACCTACCGGCAAGAAGAGTTAGCCCTCCGTTTTCTCAAGTTGCTACGACAAGCACCCATGAACTCCATATATCGACCTTTCCTCAGGCAACGAGCTGTGAGTTCGAAAGTTCCCTGCCTTTGACGCGTCCAACCTACGCTTGTGCTGACAACGAGGTCCGACCATGGCCAGGGTGTCGTCGGGATCGACTCGCTACCTGTGCGAAAAGCGTTCAACTCGCTCATCAACAAGATGTGGCAGCTGTGGCACTACATAGAGCCCATCAAGTTTTCGATCAGGATACAACGTCCAACGTCGAACGCAGCTGATGATGGGGATGCTGGTTCAGAGGCGATGCAGGCAGGGCACGCAGCGACATCGTCGGGCGATCTGGTTGACGTCGCAACCATGACCTACCTATCTTGGAAGCTCACCGATCGAGGCCGCAAGTTGCTGGAAGAGAAGGAGAGGCGACGGTGGCCCCTCGAAGGTATGTCCCGACTTGCGCGCTACTGCCGTTCCGCACACTGGCTAAGTAACAACTCTTTCGTCCTGATGCAGACGAGCTCAAGCGTCAACTGGCAAGCGTCAAGCAGAGCGGTATCTTCCGCGAAGTGCCATTCGAACGACAAGTAGCCGAAGCCATTAGGGCGGCCGGGCGGGACGGCATGGTCAAGGCTGTGAGTGAGCTATCGCGCTATGTGCTGCTTTGGCCGCTACTCAACACCTCTTATTCTCGGCGCAGGATCTGCTGGACTTGCTGACAGCGGAACGTACCGTCTCTCGCTCCTTTGAGCGCATATCCTACTTTCAAGAGTCCGACGAGCCCGTTCCGATCTTGGACATGGCCCTGGTGCCTTTGATGGACCGGACCGCGGAGGGCACCGAGATACTACGTCTGTTCACCTGTCAGACGCTGCTCCAGCGCTCGGCCCATGAGAGAACCAACCTCTGGGCAGGACCACGAACGATCAAGCCCGAAGATGTCGACTCCCGCGACGGGACCGTGCCAAGAGTTGGCGTGGGCGGCTGGCTCGCGCTCAGCGACGAACAACGCTGGGGTCCCACGAACGGCGCCAGGGGTCGGTGGTCTGAGCTTGGTCTCGACAACTTTGGTGTGGGTCGCCCCGGGATGAAGCGACGAATACGATCCGACGACTCTGAGGCGGACGATCCTACTCCAAGCACGTCCAAAGCTCGTGGACGGCCCAGCAAGACGAAAGCGCCGAAGAAGCTCAAGTATCCAGAGAGGTCGGCGGCTCGGTTTGCTCGATTGGAGGCGGAGCGCAAGGCGGCAAGAGAGGCCAGACGCGCTGAAAGGGAAGCTCTTCTGCCGGGAAACGTGCCATCACCTTCGATTGAAGAGGCGTCTGCTACAACGAGCAGGGCGGGAGACGTCGTTGGCTCACAAAGCCCTTCGTCGGTGCCCTACCCATCGGAGAGGCATCCTTCGCAAGAATCCGTGGCGCTCGAGGCAGCCGCATTGCTCGCCACGGTCGAGGCGGGACCACTCGAAACCTCTCAGACGGCACCAATGTTAGCCTCGGCCGGCAACGCGAGTCCAACCTCAATACCTCCGCCTCCAGCGATGATACCTACAGCAACGATGGCAACAGGTTCAGAGGCGTCCGGAACGATCCGTGAAGCCCAGGAGACGGCGCGAGGAGCTGGCAACTCTGCGAGCCCGGGCTTCCGACATGGGCTTGTTGCCAACGATGATCAACCGCAAGCCGGACCCTCGCTGCCAAGGTCGACCAAACGAGTGCGCATTGAGGAAGATACCACTTTGAAGCTGAATGCCAAGTCAGGGGATACTGATGGACCCGGTGAAGGTCAAGGAAGCGGATCCGCCGGGGCACCAAGATCGTTGCAGGTCGACGCGGCAAGCTCAAGTGAGTACACGTCTTGGTAGTGACGTAGTGATCAACTTAACCATTTGTTCCCTCCCTCTCAGAGACGTCTCGACTCTCGCTCTTCGAGCTTAGACAAGAGGCAGCAGCCATCGACTTTCTTCGCGAGCATTGTGGCGGCGTCATCAGGGAAGATCGACTTCGAAATGTCTATACCCAACAGCTCGGAACAAGCGTGGAGACAGACACGATTGAGCTGCGCTCGGTGGCCCAACATCCAAAGGTGCGGAACGAGCTGCTTCGGAAGAGCGAACAGATTGCAAGGTTGCACGTCAGCGTCGAGGACCCGGATACGAAGAGACCACGGCAGGTGGCCATCATCTACATCAAGTCCCTGTCACCGTCCGAGCTCCAGGCTGGGATCCAAGAGATTCAGCAAGGTGGCTACAAACGGTCTCTCGCGAGATCATCCGGCAACCCATCGAAAGAGAATGAGCCTAGCGTTCAAGAACGACGGCCGTATTCGGCTCACGAGTACGTGGTCATCGACCGTTCTGGTACGACCGCATCAGGGCCGCCTCGAGCGCGGAAGTCACGCCTCGCCAAGAAACGTCACACCAAGGTACTTTCTGAGGCCGCAATGCGAAGGGCCGAGGCGCGAGCCAGGCGTGAATTAGCGCGCCAGGCGCGCCACGCCAAAGCTGCTCGCAAGCAACACTGGCAAGCACTGCTAGAGCGCATGTGCAACGATCACCATCTTACGGAGCATCAGCGCAAGTGGGTCGAGTCGAGCGTGTCCGCGGCGTACTACCGTTACATCGCACAGCTCAAGTCGGCCCGGTTTCTGAACATTGATCAGCTCTTCAAGAAGCGTATCGAGCATGCACTCAGCACTCCCGAGGATCAGTTGTACATCGCGCCTAAACAGAAGCGACCTCGGGCGTCTGAGGGAGCCGGCAAGGGTGACCGCTCATCTGCCTCGCCCAAAAGGACAACGCGGCGACGAGACCGTAACAAGTCCGGCTCCCTCGTGACCCGGCCGGGTGCGACAACATCACAGGCACAACACAGCAGCTCCTTCAACTACCTCCATAGTGATGGGGCCGACATTGTCGGCATATCGCGGCGCCAGCGTCACAGAGAGCCGAATCAGTTTGAAACCGACGAGCTCACGCGTGACGTCGGTACCATCCTGTCCTGCCGGGACCGAGAGCGCGTCGGCGGCCGCTCCAACTGGTCGGCGGTGCGCCAGCTCGGGATCGAGAACATCAACCGGTTCAAGCAGCGCTGGCACCATCTCAAGTCGTACCCCGCCGAGGACCGCTACCTCCGCACGCTCGAGACGACGTGGATGGAGCTGTGGCGGACCCATCGGGGCACGGAGCGCCTGCCGGACCACGATCCAGATCATCCGACCGACTTCAATTTGCGCCTTCATCTCGAGTTTCTGCGTCGGCACATTGACAAGAACAAGGTGTGAGTGCAGAGATGACCGAGGATGTCGTCGTGCGATGCCGCGCGTTGGCTGATCTTGCCTTGTGTCTTACACTCCCAGCACATCGCTGGCCACCATCAAGGCTCCGAGCGAGGTCATCGACTCGGCGGCTCCGCTCGATGAGTGGATTGACGAAGTCGGCGCGCCCGTCTTTGAGGGCGACGAGCTCTACGTGAACGAGAGTGTTTGCATTGTAGGGAATCGGCTCAAGAGCTGGCTTGCTTGGGCTTCGACCCTTGATACGGGGCCGGGTCGTCATCAAAAAGGTTCGCCGGCCTCTTCCAAGGGGGGCAGCCAGCGCGAACTGGGCCTGGCCTTGACGATTGCAAAGGTGCGTTGGATTTCAGAAACCCATTCTTCTCGAGTTCGACAATGTGATCGTCTGACCCTTGCGCGAGTGTGTCATCCAGGTCTTGCTGCACTCCCGGGATGAGGACCACTCGGCCCAGATCGTCCCGTTCCTTGCTCAAGCTGCCGGGCGCGAGCCCATTGGCTCGGCTCTGCAAGTGATGTTGGACGCTGGTACGATACGGGCTGCGCACTCCGAAGGGCGCATGTTGCCCGTTCTGAACTTTGAGTTCACCCCGGAGTACGTGACTTTCAGACCTGTTCTTGACCGTTGCCGCTGGAGCTGAACAGCGACTCTTTGCACAGGTACCACTCTGCGCTTGATGGATTGGGTCCCAAGATGCCTGCTTCCGACTTTATCAAGCATGCGCACAAGCTGGCCGATGAGGTGCAGAAGCAGGAGATGCTCGAGGTCAATGCCCTCGTCGAAGGGGAGGAGGCGGGCGTGCTCCTGCAGCTGATCAGCACTGGCAAGGTGAGCCCTGGCATGCTGGGCAGCAGGGGATCTGGTGTATGCACTGACCTTGAGACTTCCCTTCCTTATCTGGCCTAGGTCGAGCTCGGCGTCAACCTGGCCGAGGTCAAGATGCTTGCGGACTTGCAGCCGATTACCGACACCAATGCGCGTGATATGAGTGAGTTGCTTCGACGCCGCGGACAAGCATGATGCGAGGTATGCAAGTACTGATCCACATCTCTATTCTTACAGCCGACCAAGATGTCACTTCTACGATGGTGGCAGCGGTGCTGGGAGACGCCTCGGCTGCTTCTGCTGTACCCTTGTCAGGCAACGTTCGGGTCTGTTGGGACGAGCTCGAGCCACGATGGGCTACCTGGCTTGGCCAGCCTGAGGAAGCTGTCGAAGACGAGAAGCGGACGTTGCTCGGAGACGCCGTGGGCGAGCGTCGTGGTTTGCTCGAGCGCTTGCTGGACATTGTCGAGACGGGAGGGCCGGATGGGCTGCCTGTGGCCGAGGTACTGGTGAGTGTCTTCCATCTTCTTGCCCCTCCATGGTAATAACTGATTGCGATGTGGGCATCTCTTCTACACAGAAGCAGATGTCGTCTCGCCGGGCCGATGACGCGGTGCGGGCGGTGCTGGGCCAAGTTGTTGGAGGTGCCCGACCGGTGTGCTTCCTGGCCGGATACGACGTGACGCGGCTGGTGTCGGCTCGGTTTGCCCGGCACTGGGCTTTGCCCCGACCCAAGGTTGGGCCGAGTGATGGCGGTCCAGCGGCGGGTACGAGCGGTGGACAATCATCGAGCGAAGCCGTCGAAGGCGTGGCCGTCGTGCGACCCGATGGCTGGTTTGTGCCTCGGGCGTGGTCGACCGCGCTGGGCGAGGTGGACTGCGATCGACGACGGGCGTGTGTGGACGCGGTGTTGACGGAGTGCAAGTACCGTCCGGGCACGACGCTGGTGAGTTTGGGTTTCTTCTATTGCGATACCTAGACTGTTGCTGAACCTTGCTGTGCTCCCTCTCCTCAGGCCAAGCTGGTGCATCGGTTTGAGCGCGCGATGAGCCGGCTGGACGTGGTGGACATTGTCGGGTTCCTTGTGCAGGGTGGCCTGCTCGAGACGCGCTGTGGTGTAGGGGAGGATGGGATGGCGATGGGATGGGGGGGCCGCGATGCTGAGCTGTCGCTGATTCCGTGCAACCGGCTGTGGTGGGAGGATGATGGCCAGGAGGGAAGCGCAGACGGGGCTGGCCATGTTCCCGCCAGTGTATAGTATCCAAGGTGTTCAGTACCGTTCCTCATACCTGCAACCATCATGCTGTCTGGTCTGCTCCTGGCTACGAGTACGGGTCAGGCTGATTAGATTAGATACGAGGATGGGTGGGAGAGGGACGCCGACGCCTCCCTCGTAGCCGTCCTTCCTTCTCCGTGCGCGCACGCACGACGACGACGACGACGACGACTCCATCAGCGCGCCAGCGACGCGGGCAACAAGAGCCACGATGGTCCAACTCGTTGCGATGCCGTGGCAATCACGTGGACCAAGACGCGGAGGCGGCGGAAGGGGCGCACCCCTGCTGGTGCTCATCCTCAGCACGCTGCTGGCCGTGGTGCTCATCAACGCACCCGGCGTGGCCGCCATGCGCGAGTCCGAGGCAGGCCACATCGACTGGTACCTGCCCCGGGTCGGCGTGCCGCGCACCGACGCAGGCAGCAATGCGACGACGACGGCGAGTGCCAACCCGGGCAAGGTCGGCCTGCGCTTCCACAAGCTCACCCGCCCGGGGATGAGCCGCCAGGAAAAGGGGCAGACGGCCATCTACGCGGCCACGGAGAGCAACGTCCTCACCGCGCTCAACCCCAAGAACGGCGGTGTCGGTGAGTGCACGTCTCTGTGTTGTGTCGTGGTGGTCACTGCGCTCATCGTCGTCCTCCTTCTCTTGGCAGTCTGGCGGCAGATCTTCGACGATGACGACCAGATCCTCGCCTTTTGGACCTTTCATGAGTGTGAGCACCAGCACCTCACCGCCATGTCAGCATTGGCCACAGCATGCTGATCCCATCGCCTGCCTCCTCAGCCATCCTCGTCATCTCGGGCCGCGGCGGATCGCGCGCACGGCTGTTCCACGCCCTCAGCGGCCATCTTCTCTGGGAGACACTCCAGCACTACCCCTCCGACGGCATCCTCGCAGCCTCCGACGAGGAGGCCAGCCAGCTCGTCGACGCAGACTTTATCACCTACGGCCATGACCCCGCCGTGTACACCCTCGCAAACGCAGACACCGTCCGCCGGCTCAGCTTGTTCAACGGCCACATCGTATGGAGGTGGAACAAGCCAGATGAAGAGTGTGTATCTTACCCTCCTTTACTTGTCGTGTGATGACTCACCTTCCTTCTCCTCTTTCACAGCGCCGGCGTCTCGTTGGCACGCGTCATCCTCGCGGGCGATCTTGTCCACGTCTTTGGCCTCCGTCGCTTCGCCTCCCTTCGCTCGCTCCTCGGCGGCAGTAGCACCTCGGACGGATCGACCGTCATTCACTACGTGCTCAACGCAGCAGATGCCACCCTCCTCAGCCGCACCGAGCTCTCCGTCCCCGCCGGCGCCGGAGGACCCAAGGACATCGCCTTCGCCACCACGGGCTCCGGCACAAACCTCTACCAATACGTCCTCTGGCTCGGCCGCGACGGCGCCATCCGCTCCCTGCCGCTCGCCAGCTCCAACGCGACTCTCGTCGAACAAGAGAGCAAACCACCAGCAGCCTTGGTTCTCTACGCGCGCAAATCGGGCGTCCGCTTCACACAGCTCCTCGAAGTCGGACTGCGCGAGAAGGCCGTGCTCGTCGGCAAGCGCGCCGATCACCATGCCGAGGTTATTAGGCTTATCGGCGGCGTGGCCTACCCCAAGTTGAGCAGCGAGTGGGAGTTTGAGGAAGATGTGAGTGATTTCCTTCACCGATTGTCAGTATGTACTGAGACCGTACTCGGTGCATTGCTTCAGGCACCCGACGCAGTCTACTCCGGTGCTCTCGACCGTGAGAGCAAGGCGTACGTCAATCGCGTCTTCTTCCAGCGGGCCCAACATGTGAGTGGCGATCTGCATATACTAGTAGACGGATTGCTGACTCGCTCTCTCAGCTTCTCAACTTTCACGTCTTCTGGGCGGACGCTGAGCATCACGGTGAACGAGGGCAGGTGACGGGTTACTCGTTCCAGTGGGATCATGATCTCAACGGCAACGTCCTTGCGGTGAGCACTCCATTCATCTTCTTTTTCTGACTTGGCACGTCTCTGACCGTCTATGGAGATGGTCTATCACAGGCACCGTTCGAAGGCAGTCCGCTCTCTCCGTACCAAATCATCTGCCGCTCCGTCTTCGTGACCTCGTCCGGCTCGATTCGAATGCTTCAAGAAGATCGACATCAGTGGATGCGGGAGGAATCGCTGACGCAAATCCAAGTCGCCGCCTTTGTGGACCTCCCGGAGCAGAAGCTCTCCACGCTCAGCCCGAGCGAAGCGCAGGCGGCCGCAGCGGGAACGGAGGGCTTTGTTCGCCGCCTCCGACGCCACCTCGACGCTCTCCAGCACCTCCCCGCCTGGCTCGTCGACTTTGGCGAGCGCTTCGTCTCGGGCGTCCAGGAGGAGAGCTGGAACGCCCGACGCGACGACGACGACAAGCCCAAGACGTCGACGATGGCGACGGCGGGACCGCGCAAGGGCCAGATGGAGGAGGTGCCCGGTCCGACGTCGCTCGCGCCGCGCACACTGCTGCCCAACCAGACGGCGGCCATCCTCCGTCGGGATCCCTTCGGATTCCGCAAGGTCATCGTGGCGGGCACGGCGAAAGGCAAGCTGTACGCCCTCGATGGGGCGGCGAGGGGCCGGGTGCTGTGGGAGAAGAGTCTGGTCGGGTATGGGCCGGGTGAGGGCCGGCCGGAGCCTGTGGTCACCTTTCATCGGATCATCCAGGTTCGGTCCCTCGGCGATGCGGCGGCGGCGGCGGGCTCGCGACTGGGTGGCTCCTCGGGCGTGGTCAAGGGCCCGATCCTCGGCATCGTCGCGTCCGTGGGGGGCGAAGGCGGCCTTTCGCTCACCCGGGTCTTCTACGTCGAGGCTCTGTCGGGCAGGTTTGTCGATGGGCGGGAGACGGGCACGGCGCTGATCCGCGGGGCGCCCAGGGATGCGTTTGCGCTCCCGGTTACGGACGCGTCGTCTGGTCAGCGTGCCCTTGGCATTGTCGGGTCCGACAGCCAGGTGAGTTCTGACTGCGCTCTTTGGTAGGGATAGGAGCTTGGCTGACGCAGCTTTTGGAGGACCCAGGTCGTCGTCAGTCCTGACAGTCCAAGCGTGCTCGAGGGCTTCTCTCAGCTCTTTGGCAAGTTCTACTACGCCCTCCGCTTCGAGACTCCGGACGGTGTACACGGCCTCGAGGGCTTCACGCTCGGAGCCGGCGGCGTTGCCCAGCAGGTCTGGAAGATCAACTTTGGCGAGGGCGAGCACATCGTCGACGTAATCAGCGCGTCGGAGGATCCCGTCGCGAGCCAGGGCAAAGTGCTGGGCAACCGCAAGACGCTCTACAAGTACCTCAACCCGCACGCCCAGCTCGTCACGACCCTGTCCGCGGCGGAGCGCACGGCGGGCGTCTACCTCCTCGACGGCGTCACGGGCAAAGTCATCTTCGAGACGCGCGTGAAGAATGTCGACGTCGGCGAAGGCGTCCGGGCCGTCTTTGTCGAGAACTGGATCGTGGCGAGCTACGTCGTTGCGGGCCCTGCCGACCCGCACTCGCAGCGGCTGCTCAGCGTCGAGGTGTACGAGGGCGCGGCGGACGAGCGGGGGCTGTTCGAGTGGACGAGCACGTTTAGCAGCTTTGGGCGGACGAGCAGGGATGTTGGCGAGGGCAGGGACAAGGACAAGGACAAGGCTGCTACCGCCAGCTCGACGACGGCGGGAGGCAGTGCCGGCGCCGGCGCCGACGTCCAAGTCTTCGCCCAGACCTACATTGCCCCCTGGTCCATCCGAGCCCTAGGCACGACGCGCACGAAGCACGGCATCGCGACCAAGTCGCTCCTCCTCGCCAACGACCTCAACCAAGTCATCGCCCTCCCCCGGCGCCTGCTCGACCCGCGCCGGCCCGTGGGGCGCAAGCCGAGCGCAGAAGAGACGGAGGAGCTCCTCTTCACCTACGACGCCCTCCTGCCCTTCGAGCCCAAGTGGGCCCTCTCGCACATCTTCCCCGTCGCCAAGGTCGACCGCATCGTGACGACGCCGGCGTCGATTGAGAGTACGAGTCTGGTGTTTGCGTTTGGGCTGGACTCGTATGTGGGCAGGGTGGCGCCGAGTGGGGCGTTTGATATCCTCTCGCGTGAGTTTGCTCTTCCTCCCCCTCCTTATCATGGCGCCTTGCGGAGAACTGAACCCTGCCTCTCTCTGATCCCTCACAGCCTCATTCAACAAGGTCCAGCTCCTGCTCACCATCCTGGCGCTGGCCGCGGGCATCGTGGTCACCAAGCCGCTGCTCCGGAGCAAGGCTATCAACGCGAGATGGTAGATGGAAGGGCAAGAAGAAAGGGCCTTTGGGCCTCACCGCTACTACCTCGTCGCGCGGCATGCGATGCTCCCCGGGATTTAGAACAATCAATCATCTTCTTCTCTGGCTCAGCTTGGTTGTCTGTAGGACGGATTGAAAGCGCGACGAGAGGAGCTACATTGCTTGCTTGCTTGGACGTTCGTGGATGCGATGAGATGGGATACAAGCCGAGAGTGAGGAAGGGCAGCGAGGGAAGGGGGGCCCCATCGAGCAGAAGGACAGCTCTGCCCTGTCGTATCGCGTCGTTGAATTCAGGAGCGACGACGAGGAGGACGAAAGGCCACGCCAATCGGCGACGACATGCACCTGGGATAGCCTTGCGCCGAAGAAACGGTCTTGCGAACTTGAAGAGGTGGCTGATGGCTGTTCTTGAACATCTCCCGTGGGCGGGGGGGGCAAGCTAGGTAAGGACCACATTGCACTCCTGCATGCCGTGCCCGCCTTGGCCGCACCCGGAGCACCGATGCACGCCTCCGTACGAGCACAGCGCGTTCGGATCCTCCGCCGTCGCTGTCGCCGTCGTAGCTATCGCCGCCGCCGCCGCCGCCGCCGGCGGCGCGCCGGCGCCCACCTTCTTATGCTGGCTCCGCCGCAACCTGCGCGAAGCGACACAGCCGGGCGCGGGCCCATTGAAGCGCTCGCAGACGCGCCGCCCCGAGTCCCTGAAGACGATGTGCGTGTCCCACTTGGTGGCGTCTGGCTTGGTGCCCGGGTGGTGGGCCACGCTCGGTGGGGTCCATTCCAGCCGGACGGCCGTGGGGTGCGCGGAGCCTGTGTGCGTGGTGGCGATGCATTTGGCGCGGTCGTGCGGGTGGCGGCCGCCGCAGATGAGGCAGCGGGGAGGCAGGGGCTCGTAGTGTTCGTCTGCTGCCGTTCGAGCATGGCTGGCTTCGCGTCGTCCTCCGGGCAAGGTCGAGCTCCCACCTGCTTGATCTTGCCGACCGTGTCCAGCATTCAAAGCTTCCGCCCAGGAGCATGACCAGCATCAGTCAAAGCCGACCCACGTCTTCGCTGCGTTCGAAACGTGGAATCACTCACCCGCTTCAGCATGGATGCGCCGCATGTCCTCGAGGCGCAAGCGCACGAAGCGCTCCGCCTCGGCGCGCGTCTCCTCGTCGGCCGCGGCGACCATGCCATGAGCCGAGAAAGGGCAGGCAGCATGGACACCACCCTCGTGCCCCATCTGCGCCGCTTGCTCACCGTGTGCCTCCAAGACGCGCGGCGGCTGCTCCTTGAAGCACGCGCCCCTCTCGTACATGCGCGCGAGCTCGTCGGGGGTGTACCACCACACCAACAGCTCGTCAGGATGGAGCTGATTCGCGGGCACCCGCTGACCGAACCCATCGTCGACTTGCTGGTGCGTGCCGGCTTGTGCTCTGCGCGCTCGAATGCCCAGCGAGAGGAGCCGTTGCTGCGCGGCCGCTCGCTCGATGTCGTCCGGGTCGCAGAGGCGGAGCTGGGCGGTGTTGAGAACGATGAAGGGCTCGCCGGGGTAGCTGTAGCATTCGGGCAGGACATGCGGGTGATGCAGACCGTGCTGAGTCGCGGCGCTGGGTAGGTGGCCTTGCTGTATACCCTCCGCCTGGGGCTGAGCGAGAGCAAAGGGCGGGGCACCCTGCGCGTCGACTGGGCAGGCTCGCTCGCCTTGAGCCGTGTCGAGGTGAGGACCATGGCTGAGCATGGAGCCACTGTTGAGACGTTCAAAGTACCACCGCGCAAGACGGGCACGATGCGCACCGATGGCGCCTCCGGGGCAGGACAGCTCTTCGTCATCCCGCACGGCTTGAGCAAAGGACATCGATCGGGATTCCAGTCCGGCCCACTCGTCTTCAGCTTGCTCTACATCCTCCTCATGCGTCCCGGCGCGGTCACTTGGCTTGAACGTGAGGTAGGGCGGGGCGCTACCCGGCCGAAGCGGCATCTGGTGAATCGCCTGCGGAAGCTCGTTGACGGGCAGGTTGCGCGAGTAGTTGCCCTCGGTCTCTTCGATGTGTTGGACCACCTCACTCATCAGCTTGTAACGCGCATCGAGAGCCTCGAAGCTCAGTTCCTCGTACGGCAGACGCGTAGCTTGGAACGCCGCTGGCTCCTGTACCGGACTGGGACCGCCAGACGCACCCTGGTGAAGGTCGTGCCGAGCTCGTTCGAGGTGCGAAGCGGGAACGAAGCCGTGCTTGCTCCACCCATGATCCGACCGGCTCGTGCCCGGCACCGAGGCAACTGGAGCTTCGAAAGCTGCCTCCGAGGACGTGCCGCTGCGATCCTTGCCGCCGGTGGGCGTCGCGGAGCTTCCGCTGCGAGGGTTCAAGTGCTGCTCCATAAGTTCCTGGCGGTCTGGGTGCGGGTCCGACCTCAGGCCCTGGAGGAAGCCAGGGATCCAGCCGCCGCTTGTGGTGGCCTTCGACGCCGTCTGATTTCCAGGCATCTGCTGGCCCCGTCGAGCACTGTCCTCCCCTGGCTGTTCATTCTGCTTGTTGCGCCGCGATCGGACTGTTGGACTCCGACCTCGCGATCGTCGTTGGCGAGCCTCGTCGCGCCCCGGGTGGCGTGAGCCAGACGCGCCAGGTTGCGAGGCGTGTTCTTCACTTGTCCCAGTTGCACCTTGATGGGCCGAGCGCTCACTAGCTCGCAGCGAGAGCAGTCCGGCGTCCTCGTCGTAGTCGTCGTCCTCAAAGTCCTCATCGTCAGCGGCATCGTACCAGTCGCCACTGTGGCGAGCCTGATCAGGCCGTGGAACATTGGATCCGCCTGCGTCGCTGAGCTCTTGAAAGCGATCGTCCAGGTAGTTTCTTGCCATGGAAGCTCTCATGCCTTGAAGCTGCGTCAAGACGTCCTGAAGATCTTGCTCCCGTCGGCGAACGTCTTGAGGCTGCTCTGCAGACGAGCTCGGTTGGTGGACTCCTCCTCCTTCCCGGCTCTGAGAATCGACTCCGAGGTGGCGATGCTCCGACCCGGCGGCAGCGCTGCCCTCGTGCTCAGCCAGTCCCAAGTGCCTCATCAGGTCCAACTCTTCCCCACTCCGACGGCTGAAGCCGTGTGCCAGAGCTGCGAGGCTCAACGCGTCCTGAGCCTTCTGCAGGCGGCGGTACGGCTGCGTCGAGAGAGGCTGAGCCTGCTCGGACGAGTCGGACGAGTGCTCGGGCTCGGCGATGCTTGAGGATGCAGCCGGGTCACGCCTGTTGGTGAGATGGTAGACGCTGAAGCCGGGATGCTGAGCGTGGACGTCGCCGCCGCGCGTGTAGATGTGGGCATGAGGATGAGGCCGCGATTCGGCCAAGTGTGCTCCGCCCATCAACCCTCGGCTGCTTGACTCGCTCGGGACGGAGTCGACGTGGGCGAGATCGGCGCCCATGGTGGCATTCTGTCTGCGCAGGCGCTTGCGCTCGTCCGCAGAGAGCTGAACGGTAGGCATGTGTGGTTGGTGGCGGTCTTGTCGCATGCCAGCCGGTTGCCGGGGCGAGAGCGGGACAGCGACGACGTCGGCGGTGCCTTCCTCGTCCTCGTCCCTGGGCCGGGTTCGAGCTGCGCCGACGCGGCGCTTGCCAATGACGCGTGCTGCCTTGTTCTTGGTGAGTGCGGCGAGTCGAGCTGGGTCAAAGGTGGCAGTCGGCTTGGTATCCTCGTCTTGGCCTTCAGCCAGGGACGCTTTGCTTGCGTGTGGTCTGCCGGCATCGTCTTTGGCTCCATCTGCAAGCGGTGCTACGTGTCAGTGAAAGAGAGTCGAGGACCTCGATTGGGGCATGAGCACTCACCATCAGGGCCCTGCTGAGCCTCGTCGACGTGAGCGCCTGCATCGTCCGTGGCAGTACCGGCCTGAGCTTTGGCCGCCCGCTTGGCGCGCTTCTTGCGGGCCTTGTTCTTGTTCTTGCGCGCTGACGCCGCCGCCGCGTCCTCGCCGCCGCCCTCGTTGTCGTGGAGCGTGGTGTCGTCCGTCGTGTGCTTGTCGTCTTGCCAAGGCTGAGCTGGCGCAGTCTGCGCTTGGGCATCGCCTGCACTCGCCATGCTGGCTCTGTCGCTCGCCGAGATGGTGCGGCCCCTTGTCGGCCAGGTTCAGGGCTGGGCTGCTGAGGAGATGCCCTTGCTGAGCAGCGCTGAGCCGTCGTGGTAGTGATGGTGATGGTCGTCGAGGAGGGGGAGGGGCAGGGTGGACAGCCTGGCCGGGTGATCCGTTCCGCCATCCCCTGCGCCACCGTCTCCCAGCCGTTCTCATCTCGGCGCAGAGCGAGCGCACGTCGAGCACAGCTCTGCTTGGGACGAGTACGAGGCACGCGGGCGGCACGGTGGACGCTGGGCCGACTGCTCCTGCCACTCTGAGGACCACACCACGAGCAAGCATCACAACAGCCCGTGTGCGCGTCGTGGTCGACGGCTGTGTGCTGCACTCGTGACGCGAGGGACGAGGGCAGCGCAGAGACGATTGGAGAAAAGCTGAAGTAGAGGACCCGCAATCGAAGCTTGAGGGAGAGGGAAAGGCAGGGGAGAGCCAGGGCTGCTCAGAAGATGGCATTCACCAGACCCGCGCCTATGCCAAAGCCCACGCCGCCAGCTACCAAAGAATAAGGGAATGTCAGCGTCCGCACTGGTGTAATAGCAACTCGCGCGTCCAAGAACTCACCGGCACCGTGCGCCATCGTGTTTCCAAACCGCTTCAGGCCCTCCTTCTTCTTGCGCTCCTCCTCGCTCATCGCAGGTGCGGACCCGGAGGAAGGCCCGCCTCCGTCTGGTTGAGAGGGTACCGCGGGTGTCGACGGCCCGCCCGAGCTGAACCGTGCCGTGGGTATCAGCCGTCCATGGCTCGTATACGCCGCCGTCTTCTCCGACTCGCCCGCATACGCAGGCGGCAGGATGCGCGTCTGTGCACTCGTAACCGCAATCGCCTCGACGTAGTTGGCAGGAAAGAGACGCGGCGTCGAGCCCGGCTCGGCACGGCGGTAGCCCTTCCACCAGTCGGCACTCGTGCGCTCGACAATGACGAGCGTATCGCCCTCGTCAAAGCCGAGCTCGTCATCGGCGCCCGGGGCGGGCGTGTAGGCCCATACGGCGCGCGCGAGGTCCTCCTTGGGCGCGGGTGGGATAGCCGGTGCGTCCGCGCCCGCGCCCGCGTGAGCTTGAGCTTGAGGATGGGGCGGGGACGGAGCGGCGCGCTTGGACACAGCGAGATGGGCAAACCTCGAGCTCACCGCGCTCGCCTTGGACGAGAGCGCCTGCAACGACGCAGCCGGCGACGCCGTCGTCGACACCGGAGTTGAGGCAGACGCAGTCGCATCCGACCTCGAGCCCGAAGCCGAAGCCGAAGCCGAAGCCGCGGCCGCAGCGAGCGTCTGCCGGATGGACGCGGCGTCGGACGCACGGAGATGGCCGCCCGCCTCGAGGAAGTCGACGTCGGCCACGATGCGGCCCAGGATGTGCGCTGCGTAATCGTGCGGGCTCGTCATCTTGGTCTACGGTGGCGGCAATGCGATCTGGGCGCTTGCTGGTTGCTTCTCTTGGCCCCTTCTTGCGCCCCGTGCACGCCCGCGCTTCGGTCGTGAGCGTCGTCGTCGTCGAGCACGTCGTTGCGGGCGGGCGGCCTTGCGGGCGGTCCTTGGGCGTTGCCAGCGGGCGCGGGGCGGCAACGAGGGCCCGAAGGGATGAATGAGACGGGCGTGCGCCCCATCCACCCCTCCCTTTACGGCCGCAACTGGTCCTGGATGTTGCGCTCGGGCCTCCATCCTCCGCCTCCAACAGGACCGGAACGCGCGACGGCCGGCGTTATGGTACGGGATTGTCGTTGCAGGGCGTGGCGTGGTTGCTTCGTTGACGCCTTGGAGCTCATCGCCATGGAGTGATGGAGGCATCGTCCGGATGACCATCACCGAGGCGTCTTGCTCGAGCTCATCTCCGTTCGCAACGGCCGCCCGCCTCGACGCTTCGTTGTCGCTCGGGCGACGCCTGGCGCGTGTTGGCGTCGCGGTGAAGGCGCAAGGTAAGACGAGGTGTGGGTGATGGCATGATGGGTGGTGGTCATGGTGATGGTCATAGAAGGTATAAGTACCACGTCGTTGTCGATGCTGACCTGGTTGTATGCTCCCTCATCCCCAACTACATCCTCCTCCTTCAGCCCAGCCATCCTCGCCCCCCAGCGACCCACCCTCCTCGAAGCGCTCCCATCCCAACGTGATACCATGTCAGGCCTCAAGACGTTTGCCGTCCTCGGCGCCGGCGCCATCGGCGCGCCCATCATCGACGCCTTCCTCGACGCCAAGCAGCCCCTTACCATCCTCACCCGCGACGTGAACAAGCCCGAGCTGCAAGGGTACAAGTCCAGAGGCGCCACGCTCAAGGCGGTCGACTACGCGTCCGTCGACTCCATCGCGGCCGCGCTCGAGGGCGTCGACGCGCTCATCTCCGCCCTGGGGAACAACATCGCGCCCGAGCTGCCCACCAACATTGTCCTAGCAGCCAAGCAGGCCGGCGTCAAGGCCTACGTCCCCTCCGAGTACGGCCTCGACTACAGCCACCCGCGCGTCGCGCCCCTCCACCCGCTCGTCCAAGCCAAGGTCGACCACCGCGCCGTCGCCGAGAAGCACGGCCTGCCCTGGATCAGCATTACCAACTCCAGCTTTGGGCAATGGGTGTACCACCCCGTCTTTGGGTACGACGTGCCCAACCGCACCGTCCTCGTAAGGGGCGACCTCGACACGCCCGCGAGCGCGACGGACACGCGCGACATCGGCGCCTTCACCCTCAAGGTGCTCACCACCCAGCCCGTCCCCGCCCCCGGCTCCGGCAAGGTCTACCGCGTCGAGGGCTACGAGACGACACCGCGCAAGGCCATCGCCGCGCTCGAGAAGGCGAGCGGCGGGCACAAGTATACCGTCACGCAAGTGTCCCTCGACGAGTCGCGCGCCAAGCAGACGGACCCTTCCTTTGACGGCTTCATCGCCTGGCTCCAGACCGCCTTTGCCGATGGGCGGGCCAAGCTCGAGGAGAATGATAATGACCTCGTCGGGTTCAAGCCGCGGTACTTCCTCGACGACCACGCCCGCCTCGCCGTCGAGGAGGCTGCCAAGGCGGCTTGAATCGCTTCCTCCCTGCCAATAGCATAATCATTACCTTGCCGCCTTCCGTTTGACAAGTCCGAGCAGCCTCGAGAACGGACAACGAGCCCTGATCGCAGAGATGGAAAGCTCACGTTGCGAGGAACTGAGTATCTACAGGTGCCAAAAGCGCGTACGACTCCCTCCCTCCGCCTCGCCACAGAGTGAGGTGGAGGCCCGGACAGAGAGTCGCGGGACGTGCCACGCGCTGGAGAAAGTGCGGAACGATGACCGTCATGACAAGACGCGTACGTAAGAGGGGCGCGAAGCTGGGAAGCTGGGTACGAGTGTGTGAGTGTATGTGGTGGCAATCATGCCCCGTTCTTGGAGGGAAAGAAACCCGCTCACATCAAGAGGCGCTGGCTGGGACAGGGGGAGGGTGGGTGGTGGTGGGGGTGAAGAATGGACGGAGGGCGCGTGTATCGAAGACAGTGTCGGCTCGGCCAGGCTCGAGTATAGAGACTGGAGAGCGTGCTTGGGTCCTACCTGGCCCACCCTTCTCATTGGACGGCGACCATGCTTGATGTGGCGGGTGCAGCTCGATTTGCTGCCGGGGCATCCTCAAAATCCCTAGACGCGTGCACAGCGAGGATGAGCATGGACTCCCATGATAGGACGCGCAGGGGGGAGGATGACTCACCAGTTGATCTGGAATCGGGTGACGCGCGGAGAGCTGACCAAGACCTCCCTCCTTAGCTTGGTCAGGTCGAGGGTGGACACGTCGACCTCCTTGGACGAGTCTGCCACGACGGCTTGCAGGTCGGGCCGTGATTCGAGGTACTCGGGCTCGAGGAAGTTGTTGACGTAGTAGCCGACGCGGATGAACTCGGCGTCCTTGTAGGAGGCTGTGAGCAGGATGACGGTGACGCCGAGGAGGTCGGTGGGTGGGATCTTGGACGGGGAGGGTGCCTCGGCCTCGAACTCGAACGAGTTGACGCCGACGGGTACGGGCCCGACCATGCAGGAGTCGAGCTCCTGGTCGTACTTTGACGAGGCGGCACTGCCTACGTAGATGAGCTTCCACTCGATGTCTGGAGGAGGTGTAGACGCGAGGTCTGTCAGCGATTCTGAGCCCGAGCTCATGGCAAGGAGAGAAGCTCACCCTCTGAGAGTTGTGACATGCACTCAAAGGTGACGCGGAAGATGTACGGGTCTTGGAAGCCGGCGACGGCGTTGGTGATCTCGACGTTCTGTGAGGGAGCCAGGTCAGTACGAGGGCACGCGTGACGCGCGATGGGTGACGGTGCTCACCTGGAGATGGATGACCGACATCGTGGGCGCGCCGCTTGCGCTGTGGTGCGTTGCAAGGGCGATGAGTGTGTGTGTATGTGCGTTGAGAAGGGGTTGCTGCTGGGGCGAGAGATGGCAGGCCGGGCGAGGTGGGATGGTCGTCGTCGTCGAGATGGAGGAGCAGCCGGCTACGCGGCGCGTTGTTGAGCGAGCGTCCCTCGCGTGCTCGCCCTCGTACCCGCCCACCCGCCAGACCAACACTGTCATCTTCATCGTGAGCGCGTCGCGTCGCGTGAGGAGACGTAAACGTTGCGCAACCGGTACCACGGGCCGGTGGTGCCGTCGAGCATGCGAAGGTACGCTCGTCCTTATAAGCATGGGTGCTCTTCCTCAACACCTTACCACCATGGCCATGACTGGGAGGCTCCCCCTCGCCACACGAAGCAGACACGAGCGCAGACTGCCTTGCGCGCGACGAGCGAGGTGCTGAATCAGACGATTGTATAAACGGCGCCGAGGCGAAAGACGAGGAGCGGGCGCCGGCGCGGCACCTCATCTCGAGCTCATTCTTAGCAGAGGCTCGAGCCTCGGCGTGGACGACGTGGACGACGACCACCATCCTCCTCCTCATCGACTGGGACAACACCGACATCGAGACAAGGCGCTCAAGGCAAGCCCTTAGGCGCAAGACTGGCATCTCAGCAGGTGAGTTGTGCTGGCCAGCGAATGACTCGATGGAGGGTCTGACCGCACTGTCTTCATGCCTTGCCAGACACAGGGATACGTAGCCAAGTCAAGGTCAGCCCTCATCAGCACCGAAAAGCAAGCAGCGATGCCCGAGCACGTCGTCGGCGTGCGCCCCAAGGGCGTGCCCGAGTCGTACGCGGCCGGCAAGACGGTCATGATGGACAACTTTGACTCCTTCTCCTACAACGTCGTCCAGTTCCTCGCCGAACAGGGCGCAGACATCTACGTCTACCGCAACGACGAGCTCACCCTCGAGCAGCTCATCGAGCTCCAGCCCAGCCGCATCGTCATCAGCCCCGGCCCAGGGCACCCGCTCACCGACTCGGGCATCTCCATAGACGCCATCAAGCACTTCTCCGGGCACATCCCCATCCTCGGAGTCTGCATGGGCCTCCAGTGCCTCTACGCAGCCTACACCGGCGAGGTCGCATACGCGGGAGAGATCCTCCACGGCAAGACGTCCCTCGTCCTCCACGACGGCCGCGGCCTCTTTGCCGGTCTGCCAAAGCAGGGTATTCAAGGCACCCGGTATCACTCCCTCGCCGCTCAGCTGCCCTCGCTGCCGCCAGAACTCGTCGTCACCTCCAAGACGCAGTCTGGCGTCGTCATGGGCATCCGACACACCCGCCACACCGTCGAGGCCATTCAGTACCACCCCGAGTCTATCCTGTCCGAAGGCGGGCGTGAGCTCATCGCCAACTTCCTCGGCTGGGTCGGCGGGACGTGGGCACAGAACCCTCAGGCAGGCATTGGCGAACGCGAGATTGCCGCTGCCGAGGCGAGCAGGGAGATCAAGATGGCCATGGAGCCCGCTCAAGATCCCAATCTCAACCCTGCCGTGGCCAAGGGCGCTTCCGAGAACGGACCAGCACCCGGCTCTCTCGCCGCCGTGCCAGCGGCCGTGGCGGCCGCTGCAGCAGGCGTCGGCGCCGCCAATGTCGCCTCGGAGTCAGCACCAGCCGCCAATGGTGCGCCCACACCTTCCGCTCAAGTCAATGCGATGCCAGCAAAGACGGCCGCGACCATCTTGGAGAGAATCCACGCACAGCGACTGCGGGACATTGCGGCGACCAAGGCGCTTCCAGGGTTCTCGCACGCCGAGCTCGAGACGTCCCTGGCCCTTCATCTTGCGCCCCCTCTCATCAACTTCCCAGCTCGGCTTCTTGCTCATTCAGCCCGCGGCGGTGGCGCCAAGTCGGGCCTCAACTTGCCGGGCGTGATGGCGGAGATGAAGCGCGCCTCTCCTTCCAAGGGCGATATCGATCCGCACGCACACGCGGGACGACAAGCGCTGAGCTACGCGCTGGCCGGCGCGTCGACGATCTCCGTCCTCACCGAGCCGACGTGGTTCAAGGGCACGTTGCATGATCTCTCTCTCGCGCGGCGGGCGATTGACACCCTCGGGCCTAACCGGCCTGCGATCCTTCGCAAGGACTTTATCATCGACACGTACCAGATTGCCGAGGCGCGGCTCGCCGGTGCCGACACGATCTTGCTCATCGTGGCCATGCTGACGGACGCACAACTGCTCGAGCTGTACAACTACAGCGTCCAGCTTGGGATGGAGCCCCTCGTCGAGGTCAACAATGCGAGCGAGATGACGCGCGCGCTCAACGTGGTCAATGCCAAGGTCATTGGCGTCAACAATCGCAACTTGCACGACTTCAACGTCGACATGGGCACGACGTCGCGCTTGGCGGATGCGGCCAAGGAGCGGGGCGTCATTCTGTGCGCGCTCAGTGGCATCACGGGTCGGGCGGACGTGGAGAAGTACATGAAGGAGGGCGTGGACGCGGTCCTCGTCGGCGAGGCGTTGATGCGGAGCTCCGACAAGCGCAAGTTCATCCACGGCTTGATGGGCATCGACGCAGACACGGCGGCGAGCTTGGCTCCCGTTTCGGGACATGCGACGCCGACGCCGTCGGCCCCTGTCGCGCTGGCTGAGCCTGCGAGCAGGGGCTCAACGACGGCGACGACTCCGTTGGTCAAAATTTGCGGCATCACCTCGACGGAGGCCGCCGTCTCGGCCACGCTGGCCGGTGCCGACATTCTCGGCATCATTCTGGCGCCGGGCACGAAGAGGACACAGACGCTCCAGCAGGCTGCGGAGATTGTCAACGTCGTGCGCTCGTTGCGCGGTGGGACGGACAGCATCCGCCAAGCGGCCAACGAGGCCCTCGTCGCTTATCTGACGGCGCAGGCGCAGGCGGGCTCGATCTCGGCGGAGGCACAAGCGGAGCAGGCGGCCGAAAGGGCCCGGACGTCGGTAGGCGGCCAAGACTGGTTCACGTACCACGCCTCCCTGCTGCGCTCGCACCCGCACAAGCCCCTCCTCGCGGGCGTGTTCCGCGACCAGAGCCTGGACGAGATTGTGCATGCGGCGCAGACGCTCAAGCTCGACGTGGTGCAGCTCCATGGCCGCGTGGATGGCGAGGTGGGCGGGACGGGGATCGGGTGGGCGCGCTTCTTGCCTGGTGTGCTCGTCGTGCGTGTCTTCCATGTCGGGCCGGGGGCGGAGCCGGGGATGGGCGAGCTTAGGGAGGTCAGTCGGCCCGGGTTGCACCACTTTGCCGCGCTCGATACCGCCGCCGCCGCCGCCGCCCCTTCTTCAGCCAACAACGCCAGCAGCAGCGCGGAGCCGAGCGCCCAGGCTCACGCCAACGGCGGCGAGCACCCCAAGACGGTATCAGCCGGCGGCGGGACGGGCACGTCCTTCGACTGGTCCCTCGCCCGCGCCCTCTCGGCCCAATCGACCCACCCAGGCGCCGCCGCGCCCTTCCCCTTCTTCCTCGCCGGCGGCCTCACGCCGGCCAACGTCGCGGCTGCCATCGCGAGCGCGGGGCCGGGCGTGCTTGTGGTGGACACGAGCAGTGGCGTCGAGGGCGAGGGCGGGAAGAAGGACATGGGCCTGATCAAGGCGTTTGTGGAGGCTGTCAAGACGCGGGCTTGAGGGGCGCTTCTACGAGTATTCAGTTTCTGTGAGCGCGTCAGCTTGGCCCGCTTCCCATCGTCCTCTCTGGTCCTCGTGCTTTCACGCCTTTCACGCACACATTACCTTGCTTTTCATCGAAACGAGACGCACACATTACCTTGCTTTTCATCGAAACGAGACGTCATCTGAGCTTCCTGATGGATGGAGTTTTCGATTGAAGATGGACGCGGTCGCAAGGGCATAGCCCACTCATGCCTCGACGAGCTCCAGCCCGCGTACGACGGGCCAGGAGCGCTGGCAGAAGCCGCGGATGTTCCACGGCGCCGTCTGGACTTGCTCCACCCCTGCCGTCGTCACTGACTTGACCACGAGGGCCCACTTCTTCGTCCCCGGCGCCTCCTCAAGCGCAGCTCCCACCTCCAAGTCCGTCTCCCAGAGCGTCCAGCTCCACACCCACCGAGGCGGGTCGGCCTTGTGATGGCGCGCGAGCTGGTCGAGTTGGCCCTCGTCGCGCGTGAGGGTGTGCGCGTCTTGCCATGCGCTCGGCGGCGAGGACGCGGCGAGGGCGCGGAGCTCGGGCACTGAGAGGGCGGCGTCGGCGTCGGGGACGAGGCAGAGGGATACGCTTTGCACGGCTGAGCCTGAGGTAGGGAGGCGTAATGCGTCAGTAAGCGGATTGATTGTGTCGCGTGCGGGTAGGGGCGTGCTTACCATCCTGGCCGACGGCGTACCCACGCACGCGCACCGTCCTCCTGGCCCTCCCTTCGTGCGTAGAGGACGAGGAGGACGAGACGACGACGCGTTGCCCCTCCGCAGGGCTCGAGACTGCACTCCCAGCACTCAAGCGCATCATAGGCTTCAACCCCTCCATTATCTCCGCCCTCCTCCTCTGATCCTTGAGCGCCGCCACCCACTCACCCCCACCCGCAGCCGGCGCCGACGTCCGCACATCGACCGAGCCAGGAGGCGGGAGGAGCATCTTGTAGTCGTCCCGCATGGGGGCCGATGCGTTCTCGGCGCGTTCGATGCGCAGGGCGCGGATCCACTTCACCCAGCGCGCGCCTGCGTGGCCTGGTAGCACCGCTCGGAGGGGGAAGCCGTGGGCGTGCTCGAGGGGTTCGATGCGCGCTTCGGAGGCGGTTCGGCTTGGTTGTGCTGCCTTGTCGGCGTCGCATGTGGAGGAGGCTTGGGATGTCGTCCTTGTGGGTAGGATGTCGGCTGCATTGGAGCAGAGACCCCATGAGAGGAGACACTGTTGGGCGGGGAGCATCGCAGTGGCGAGCGAGACAGAGGACGCGAACCAGCGGTTGCGCTCGCGCTCCTCGTCTCGAGACTTGGCCGGGTCGAGCTCGAGGAGGTCGCTCACTTGGGCCGAGACGAAGTGAACGTGTGCCTCGTGTGCCCACGCGGCTGCGTGCTTGCGGATGTTCTCCTCCGTCGGTGCAACAGCCGCGAGTTCGTCGGGCGTCAGGTGGGCGTATGGGTCCGGTACGTGGTGGGCCAGCAACAGTGTGCGCAGGGAGAGGCCGACCCATGCCAGGTTGCCAATCACGCCCGAGCTCCACTGAATGCCTTCCGTCTTGCGCACCTGGCTCATCTCGGAGCGACGGTTGCCTGCACACTCGAGGGTGGCGGTGACGATGTCGGGTGTGCCGTACGCCGTCTTGAGCTGGCCGAGGGTGAGAGTGCGCGAGGCTTGATCAGGGCCAAGTTGCCACTGCGATCTCAGCTCGGCCTCAATGTCCAACGCGACCGTCCATTCCGCGTCCTCCTTGCCCGAACCCGCCGCCGATGTCGAGGCCGTAACGCCTGGAAACGCGTGTCCTGGGAGCGGGTCGCGATTCCGATGGAACAGCAAGCGCTGCGGCGTGTAGAAGCCGCCCCCGTCCAGGAGACGGCTGATCTTGGGTTCTGCATTGAAGGGCGTGAGCGAGCGGGAGACAAAGTCGTGTGGGTCGAGTGCGGGCGCGGCGGCCTCCTTGTCGGTGCTGGCGGCCACTTTGGATGGTGCGAAAGGTGTCGCGGGCGCGACGGGAACGGCGACGGGGGCCATGTTGCGTGTGGCAGGGTGGCAAGCGTGTGTACCTCGACCTTGACGCGCCGAGTCCGTTCGTAGCTCACGTCGACGAAGACAGGAGGGCCTTGCTCACCGTGCGGACATCGCTCAAGCCGCCTCTTTATGAACGCGTCGGTAGTCGCCGACCATTCATTAGCCCTCATCTTCGTCTGTCACTTGCCAGCCCCCGCCGGCGGCCCACAAACGACAGCCACGTCGCCCGTCTCATCTGCACCGTCTTGAGCTTGCCAGCTTGGAGCCGTGGACGGTGCAGGCGAGTCTCTCCCTCGGTGGCCGTCCCGCGCGAGAGAATCCAAGGCGCCCCCCTATACGCGCCCGCATGGCCTCCTGCGCGGACGGATCGACTTCCTTGTCCCGAGTGCCTTTCGAACCCGGGCGGACACGGGGGCGGCGATACCTCGACCTGAAGCCGGAAGCGCTGGCCAGCCTCCGACAGGACAGACTTGTGACTTGTGGTTGTGACTTGGGAGCGAGCGATGCCTCAGCGCGTAACCCGTTCGAAAGGCGTGACTCGGCAATAATGATCTCCACCAGAACCTGGCGCACGTCGTCCGCGTCCCTGCCATCTTGGATGAATGAGCTCGTGCGTGGGCGAACCGTAAACCGCGAACCGCGAGCCCCGCACCGCACCGCGCCGCCGCGCTCCGCCGTCTCGTGGTGAGCCGCCGGTTCCCGTCAAACGAGGAGAACAAGCTGTGCGGGCGCCCGCCGTGCGCGTCGTATCGTGGGCCTCGGGCGCATCCAATTCGTACCCAAAGAGCATTCGTCCTCGCTTGATGCTCTGATGCTTTGATGCTTGCGCTCCGTACAGTCGGAGAACTTGGAGATGGGCTCGCGGCTCGCGAGTGCGTTCCGTGGGTGGGCGATACGATACGAGCTCGGCTCGACCGATATGATGATGATCCGTCGAAACGGAACAGCATGGGCGTCGTCCCGTCGTCCCGCCCGTCGTCCGATTTCCGATGGCTCATGCCATGCCCACGTTGGCCAGGCAGACCTGCCGGGCGGCGTGTCATATCGTATCGTGACCCAGGAGGGCGGCAGTCCTGGACTTAGACTAGGCGGTCGCTGAATGGCGATTATCATCTCGAGCATGGACATCGAAGTCCTGGCCGCCGCGTTGTGATCCGTGGACCGGAAGAGAGGGTCGACTGACTCAGTAATCGTCGTCGTCAGACATCATCCAGTCAAGCTCGCTGCCCGAATCGGCCCCGCCGCCGCCGCCGCCGAGGACGCGATGTGTCTTAGCCTCGACCGACGTTCGCGCTTGCGCCGAGCTTGACTCGTTGACTGCTGGCTCTGACCGAGACGTCGTACTGTTGTCGAGCGCGTTCAGAGGCCGCCGTTGAGGATCGTGCGCTCCCTCGCGAGCTTGAGCTTCGGCGAGGGCACGCTTCTTGGCCGACTTGCGCAGCGAGGGTGGCGGGAGATCCGTCGTTGGTCCCGACACTCGGGCCAGTAGCTATGTCAGATTGAGACGGAGCATGGGAGAATGGTGGTCAGTCAGTCACAGTACTGTACACGCCCAAGGACCCAAGAGAACACACCTTGCTCTTGCTCGCCTGATCGACACCCTCACTCTCCTTCCAAACCGGCACCGCACCCGCACGACCGGGCGCCCCAGCGAGCGGATCAAAGCCCATCTTCTGGATCGCCTCGGCGCTGTACGCCCACCGCGGTCTCTTGGCGGGTCCCGCTCCCGCCCCCGCACCGTCATGAGCGCGATGCCGCTCCTTGGCATTCTTGACCAGCGCGGCGGCGAGCAGGGCGTCCTCCTTCATGCCGTACACGCGGCTCTTGCGGCCCTTCTTGCCTCCTTGTTGCGCCGCTGCTGCGGCCGCCAGCTCTTGCTTGTAGGTGAGCACGCGCATGGCTTCGCGCAGCGCTTGCGAGGCCGTCGAGCTGCCTTGTAACATCCAGTCCTTGTCGTCCCCTCCCGCCTCGACGTCAGCCTCGACGGGCGCATCGCTGTGAGCTCGCTGTTGACTCGGACGCGGCACACTCGTCCCCGCCTTCTGCCGGAGCGCAGCCTCCAGCTCGTCGGCGGCAGCCTGGTGTCGCAGTCGCTCCTTGCGCTCCTCCTTGAGACGACCATATTGCGAGGTCACGTCAAAGTTGATGTCGCCCACTTCGGGTCCGCGGCCGTCGGCGCGAGGCTGGCCGCTCCGTTCGGCCCACGTCCCGGCGCCTTCGACCACGAAGGCACCTCCGCGCGCCTTGCCTGAGGAGGAAGCGCCTAGGCCGGCGCCCATGCCCTGCTCTACGGACTGGTCCCAGTGCTGAGGCTGAGACGCTGCTCCTCCATTCCAACGCTTGCCCTTATAGGACGAACCATTGGCACCGCCACCACCCCGGCCGCCGAAGCCGAAGAGGTCGTCGGCATCGTAGCCAGCTGATTTGGCCGTGCGAGCCGGCCCTGCTCCACCAGAGGTACTAAGGGACCAGTCTCGATCAGTGTCTGGACCTTCGAAAGAGACGACAAGCATACGTACCCGACTGCAAACTCTTGACGCCCCCGACGAGTAGCCGTGATGCCCCTCTCGAGATGGTAGTCACACACGTCCACGCCCGTGCGCGCGTCCACCCATGCGTTGCAGCGCGTGCCGTCCTGGCGATGTGCTTTGCACTGACCGTGGTCCAGGGCGCGTCCGATGACATGGATGGAGGCGGCGTCCTTGGGTGTGATGCTGAGTAGGGTCTTGTCGTAGTTGGCTTGGTTGACCTGATGGGACAAGAGGAAGTGACATTGAGTGCCACAAGATCTCAGGGTGACGAGGCAGGCTGGGGGTTACTTACCGTCCCGCGTCGCATGATTCGAGGATTGACAATGGCAACCACGACGCCCTCGCGCTCCTTCCAATACTTTTCAAACGCGCCCCGACTGCCACCGCGGTACGTCTTGACGCACTCCTTGGACTCGATGGCGGCGCGAATCTCGGCGCGGACGTGGTTCCGGCTCTCGTCCGGCTTGGGCTGCTCGGGCTCTTGGTCGGCCTCGAAGAGCTGGAGGTTGAGGACGCAGTCGCCCGAGTCGGTGCCGCGGGTGCGTCCGTCGGCACCGGGTGCGGACGTCTTGTTGCCGTAGTCGACGATCTTCCATCCCATGTACTTGCGGGGCTGATGGGGCTTGTGGTATGGCTGGTAGCGGTCTGGCTTGTCCTTGCCCTCCTCCTCCTTCTTCTTCTTTGCCTTGTCGGTCTTTTGCCCGTCTTTGGGATCGAGTATGCCGTCGGTTGGATCGTCCTCGTCCGAGGAGGAAGCCCTGCCGTGTCGTCTGCCTTGGCTGACTTTGACCTGGCCCTTCTCGGCGAGGACGCCGATGACGACCCAGTCTCCGTCCAGGGGGAGGTTGTAGCTGCCGTCCGTCTGTGCCCACGCGTCTGAGCCGCCGCGGGTGGCCGCGTGGACCTTGTTGACGAGGGCGTAGAGCATCGAGATCGAGACAAAGTGGCGGCCGGTCATGACGAGCTGAAAGTCGTCAAAGGGCAGCGTCCGATTCCTGCAGGCAGCCAAGGAGCAGCGTGAGCAGACGACTGCACACGAGGCTCAGCCTGGCTGGCGTGCTCACCTGAGTCGAATGCCAGTGTACGGCTCCAGCTGTGTGAAGTGCGGATCGCCTGGCGGTGCGGCAAAGTCTAGAGGTCCGACGTGGATGTCGTCGATGATGACGGCGAGGCTGTGGTCGCGGCGCGCCCTTTGCTCCTCCTTCTTCCGTCCCGGCCGCGCGCCCAGCAGACTCGACGCTCGCGCGGGCGCGCTGACCTGAATCTGTGTTGCTGCTGCTGGCGCTGGCGCTGGGCGAACTGCTGCCCCCGCTGGCAGCGGCACCGGCCGCGGTCGGCGTGGTGTGTCCGCGGCGAGAATGGCTGCTGCCGTTGACGCTGACATCCGTGCTGCCCAATGCGCGACTTGGCGATGGTCGACGTCGTCCGCGAGGAGCTCAGCGTCGACGGCGGCGGCATCGACGGCGTGTTGGTGTTGTTCTCGGTGTCGGTGTTGTGAAACGCGTCCTCGGCATCGACCTTCGCGTCGGACGCGTCAATGACAAGGCTTACCTAAACATTAGTCATGGTACTCTTCCCACCCCTCCATGTTTACTCGTACTTCTCGCCTTCCTCAATGTCCCTTGTCACCTCGACCACGACCACGACCACGGTCATACCGAGGACAACGAGGTCATCGTCAGCACCAGCCCGTCGAACGGCCGTCGCTTTTGGTGCGCACACGAAGGGCGAAGCGCTCGCCGTCTTGGGCGCAACGATGCTGGGTGCCAGCGATGGCCAGCCGGCGGTGCTCGTCGCCTCGACCGAGCACCTCGTCCAGGCGCTCGAGACGATCGAGGCCGCCGCCAGGGATTTTGGCGGACCCGACCCAGCAGCGCGCCGGCGCGGCGAGGCCACCTTCCTCAACCTGCGCGACTCGGACGCGGCGCTCGAGTACGCGTGCTATGCGCTCCAGCACTCGGGCGACAGCTTTGTCCTCTTCCAAATGCTCGGCCTCATCCTCCAGCAGCTGCCCACCATCCCAAGCGGCGACCACGCCAGCCAGCACGTCAGCAGTGCCATTCCCAGTCTCCAGCATCTGCGCGACTTCCTCCTCCACCTCGTCGTCGTCCGCGGAGAGGCTGCCGAGCTCTCGGAGCTCCACCAGTCCAACGTGTCGCAGGCTGCCCGGCCGTGGCCGCCGTACGTGCGGAGCAGGGCCTTCCAGCTCATCGCAGCCGCCACCAAGCGCATGCTCGGCACCGCCCTCAGCGGCCAACCCGAATACGTCTATCCCCAAGTCGTCCACAGCCAGCTAGGACCGCTCAAGACCCACATCCTCTCCCTCCTCTTCCTGCCAGACAGCTGGCCAACGGGACACGCACAACAAGACGCCAGCACGTACGCCAGGACGACGACGGCACTCGGCATTGTCCGTGCTCTCCTGGACGAGTTCGTCTTGACGCCAGCGGGCGCCGGGGCTGACGACCTCATGGGCTTGAGCGGCAGCCGAGCAGGGCTGGACGGGCTCGCGGACTCGGCAGGCGGACGCAGGTCCAGCTCGACATCGAAAGCAAAGCAGAAGGACAGAGGAGCCAGCGTCGGCTTGACAGCTCGAGAGCATCTCCTTTGCAAAGTCGCTTTACAGGTGAGTCTCACCATGGCTTCTTCTGCAGTCGGCAGTGTCTGATGTCTTGTCCATCAAACAGATCGACGTCCTTCCCGACCTCTTACAATGCGTTCTGCACATGCTCGTCAAGGAAGTTCAACGCCCAGTCGATCAGCAGCAGCACGTATACCCATATCTACATTTCTACCAGCTCATCGCCACGCTGGAGAAGTTGCTCAGCTGGTCCTTTGTCCTCACGCCACCTTCCGAAGATCGGCAAGCTTCCCTAGCCGCCATGGCTACCAACCTCAACGCGCACGGCGACGACAGCTCAGGTCTTGAGCACGACAATGCGGAAGGTGCCTCGTCTCAGAGTGCCAGGCTCATACCGTCACCAATGAGCTCGGTCATGCTCTCGCAAGACCTCCTCCGACTTCTCTCGGCCGCGTACGACGCCACGCAGACATCACGCAGCGCCGATGCAGTCTCGGCAGCGGTCGCACAAGTCTCTGGTACCAACTCGCGAGCGTGTGTTGATGCCGGGCGAGAAGCAAGCACGGCGCTACATCGCCTCAGAACATGTATGCTTACGGCAAGCCGCTTCGGGTCCAGCTCGACACTCGCCGGCACGAATGGCCAGAGAGGCAGCACAAGTCAAGATGAAGACGAGCTGGAGCGTCAACATACAGCCGGCATTCTCGAGCTGCTCGCCCACCTAGCCTCGAGCCTGGGCGCCGGACGCTCAGCGGCTTCCAAGTCTGCCCTGGAGCGAATGCACCTCGGCCAGAACCTCCTCTTCGCTGTTCAGCTCTTTGGCAACTTTGCCGCTCTGATGAGCGCTCGTCCGGACAAGTTGACAACGGCTGTGGGCCTCGCGGGCCCGACGTATGACGGCCCCGTCCCCGAGGCGCTGGCTCGATTGCTCGACATGCTCTCCCGCCTCACCATGATGGTCTTCGAGTTCGCGTTTCAACCCCCTCTCAAGTCCTCCGACTTTGATGAGGACGAGCTCACAGCGCTGGCGGACGCGGCTCTGGACCAGGTCATCTGCGGTTGGAGCATCCTCGCCAAGGCGCTGCTATCAGCCATCCCGGAAGGGCACAGCCCGGCCCTGAATGCGTGCACTGCCGCCGTAAGGGAGGTGGCGGTGCGATACGTCCAAGGCCGGATCGCCGCTGCCGGACTGGACTCGCAAGCAGGCGGGGACGGCGAGGACGACGACGACGTCGACGTCGAGTCCGAGATCGGCTCAGCGGTCGAGAAGGACCGCGATCGGTACGCGGACCAACTGCGCACCTTTGCCGAGCTCGCCAGGCTGCACACGTCCGTCTTGCAGGCCGTCTTGGTCGAGATGAATGCCACGGCGGACAAGATTGGCGCGGTCCTCGTGGGTGCGGTCCAGTCGGGTGCGTCTCGGCCTGCTGATGCGAGGAGCATGCGGGTGCTGGAGGCGCGGTGGGAGGAGACGCACGTGCTCCTCCTCATTGCAGGCTATCTCCTCTGCGACGACATCGAAGGCGAGGTACCCGCCATCCCACGAGCGGTCGAAGCCCTCGACGCAGGCCAAGGCTCGGGCGACGCCGGCGCCAATCCGGCCGTGGCACTGATCAGGCAGATGAGCTTGACGCTGTTCGACACGTTGAGCTCGCCAAGTGCCATCGCCAACGAGCTGAGCAGCCCTCAGGTGATGGAGACGTCGCTGTGGTTCATCAACCGGTGGACGGCATCGTACCTCCTCCCCCTATCCGACGAACGAGGGGAGGGCCAGCCCTCGGAGAGCATCGGCATCACGTCCGCCTTGAGCGGACCGAGCCGTACGCAGATCATCTCCTTCCTGGCGCAAAAGACGGCGGAGGGCATCAAGCTCTGGCTGGCGGAAGCCGATGTGCTTGGGCAGCTTGCGGCCTTCATTGGCGGGTTCTGTCGCTGTCCGCACGCGGCTGCTCAGTTGGTGGCGTTGCCAGCGTTCGAGGACGTCGTCGGCGCGGTACTGTCATCCTTGGACTCGCTCCCCGTCGACACGCACGGCAGCTTCATCTCCGCCATCGTGGGCACGACGCACACTGCCTCGCGCTGGGCAAGGAGTGCCTCGAAAAACGGAGCACCGGTTGAGCAGATCAAGTACATCAACGAGCGCACGGCAGCGTATACGACGACGATCACGCAAGCGCTCGAGGACAAGCTGAGCTCGGCCGTGCTCCGACCCGACTTTGTAGCCGTCGCCCAGAGCCCCGCCATCATCCAAGCCGTGCAGACGGCGCTCGACATGCTGGAAGGCCTCGCGCTGACGATACAGCTCAGCCCGGCCGCAGGCATCTACAACTTTATCGCGCGCTTCTTCCCGACCCTCATCCAAATCGTCGACGTCTACTCGGAGCGGTCGGAGATCACGGTGCTGGTGCTCAAGGTGTTCCGCACCCTCGCCGTCTCGACCGCGTGGGCCATCTCGGAGGACGACGGCGCGCAGAAGCAGCTCAACGAGGCCGTGTGGGCCCTCTTTGCCGCCATCCAGCGCAAGCGCAACATCATCGGCTCGGGCGAGCTCGGCGTCGCGGACGACGAGGACCCGTACGAGGCCCTCTGTCTCGCGCTCGAGACGCTCCATGGCGTGCTGGAGCTGACGGACACGGGCGACATTACCGACGCCTCCGCCTCCAACGCCGATCGGCTCTTCGGCCCGCTCTCGGCCCTCCGCGCGGAGGACGTGGGCATGTACGGCTTCTCGGTCCTCTTCGCCTCCCTCACGCCCGACGCCTTCTCCGAGCCCCGCGTCCGCGACAAGCTCTGCAAGGTGACATGCACCATCTGGCGCTTCTTTGCCGGCCGCGTCTTTGCCGTCGCGCGCGCCGAGACCAAACCGGGCGGGCTGGCGGGCGGGCTGGTGCACGTCTTGGCCAAGTTGCTCGCTGCGGATGATAGCCAGCACAGCTGGGAGGCGCTCGATCCGATCCGTCCGTTGGCCAAGGCTGTTCAGCGGATCGCCAAGGACGGTGAGTCCGCATTGGGCGTCGATGTGCTTGCTTGCCCGTTCCTCCTCGCGATGCTCATCATCCTCATCTCTCCCCTCTCTCCAACAGAGCGAGCCAAAGACCTCCGCGAGAGCATCCTCCCCACCGCCCTCGACGAGCTCCTCGCCGTCCTCCTCCGCCTCGTCCTCCTCGAACCCTCCGAAGAGCTCGACGCCCAAATCATCGCCCTCCGCCCGCTCCTCCTCGCCCGCGCCGCGCCCCAGCTGGGCGGCGAGGCGCGGCTGGCCGCCGTCCTGCAGCGCTTCTGCGCCGAGGTGCCCCTGTACTCCCAGCGTGAGCGCGCGGCGGCGGCGGGACGCGCGGATCTGATCGGTGGCGGGCACTTTGATGGCTTGCCGGCCCTCCCCGCTGCGGAGGAGACGCGGAGGCGCGAGCTGGTAGGCGCGACGGTGTCCTCCATCGTCCAGGCGTGCTTCTCGCCCTCCACCACCACCTCCTCCTCAGGGGCGCCAGTCGGACTGGACGAGCGCCCGCCGCCGAGGAATATCCGCGAGGCGATGCAGCACACCGTCGAGGAGCGCAAGGTCGAGGCGCACTTCTGCGAGGCGGTCAAGCGGGCGGGCCTGTTGCGGGCCCGGCGGGCGCTGAGGATTCGATGAGCGCAAAGACGCCCTGTTTTGCATGAGATGCCCTTGTCCCTCCATAGAGATAACCCCTCCCCCCATCGTCACTAATGTACGCACGTCGAGGCATTTCCTACTCATCGCCAGCATGCCACCGCCACCCGCCGCCATCGCCCGAGACCGTCGTCCCGAGGGACTAAACGCGTCTACGCCGCCGCACCCCCCTGCGTGCGCGCAAGGAGCATATTGACCTCATTCGCAGCGCGATAGCGCCCAAACTCGAGCACAAAGCTGCGCAGCTCGACGCGGACCGCGTCGGCCGTGCGACTGGCGTGGATCCAGAGATCGTCCCCTGCGCTCGGTGGGGTGGCGTCTGCGCGGAGGGTGAGGGGGTTGTCGGGCGTTGCGAGGAGGTTGTGCGGTGAGGTGAGGAGGGCGGTGACGAGTTGGCAGAACTGTGTGTGCGGCGTGGACGAGGGTGAGTGTTGGCTTGTCAGAGAGGCTGCCTGTACTCTAGACGCTCGACTCACATTGTGCAGCTCGCGCTCCCACCCGACTTCGTCCACCGCGAGCGAACTCGGCTCAAGGCGGTACGGCAGCGGAACGCGGGCCGTTCCCGTACCCGTACCTTCACCCGTACCCTCCTCAGCAGTCGTCTTGCCTTTCCCATACTTGTCCGAGCGAGTATCAGAAGGCATGAGCAGCGGCACCGCGCCGCGTACGACGGCCGACTCGCGCACGCCCGTACAGCGCCACAGCTTCGCCAGCGCTTCATGGACGCGCCTCTCGATGCGCTGCTCGCGCGCCGCCTCTTCGGCCGCTTCGGGCGGGGTCCGGGGCGAGGCAGTGGAAGGCGGCCCATGCTGCGTCTGGGTGCGTGTTGTGAGGTTTGCGTGGGCACGGGCGAGACGGAGCATGCATCGGTGCAGGAAGGGCCCGAGAACCACGAGCTGGGTGAGGGTGCCGAGGGTGGCTGGAAAGGTCGGTGGCGTCCCATCTATCACCCCGCCTTGCGGGTTCTGAGCTGGAGTCGAGGTTACCTCCAGCCAAGGGATGGAAAAGACGAGTTGGGTCGAGTCGCGCGCGAGTCGGACGACGAGGTCGAGGGAGCGCAGCGAGGATGGGTCCAGGCCGTGCGCGAGCTCCTCGAGCAGGTCCGTTGGTAATGTCGTGATCGATGTGTGGCGCTCCCTGTCGTTCGAGGCTTGGACCTCGGACTGCAGGGTAAGCTGGCAGAAATGAGCCAGGACCTGTATGGCTATGTTGGAGTTTCGCGCCGCGAGTGCTGGGAAGGCGAGGCCGGCGGGACTGAATCGTAGTTCTTGAAAGCTGAGGTCGGCGATGAGCTCGTTGATCGTCTGTGTACACCACGTTCCATGTCAGCCGTGATATCTTCGGAAGAGGCATCTGATTCGTTACTCACCCTGGATTCTCGCATACCGGCGGGTTTGGTCGTGGTATCGGTGAGTATCCTCATCGCTGTGCGCACTCTCGACTCTTGTGGCGACTGGGCGTCGTGTGCATCAAGCTGGTCTTGGGAGCGAGTGACGACGCGACCGTGGAGTATGATTTCGAACGGAGTGGCCGTGGTAAGGTTCAGGATGTGCCCACTATCCGCCGCTTGGTTGAGGGCGTCGAGGAGTATTCGCAGGGCGCTCAGCGACCGTTCTGGCGACTCTGCTTCGGTGCTGGGTTGGTGTTGTGATTGGTGAAGTGCCGCGTGTTGCAAGATGACTTGGATGACTTGTGAGAAGGGCTGAGCGGCTTGCTGGACCGAGATGTATGGCAGATGGAGGATAGCGAGCACGACCGCGGCTCTTGCCTGGGCAAAGTGGGCTGTGCGAGTGGCAGGCTCGCCACCGTCGGAGCTGTTTGTGAGCAGGTGCACGTCTTGAGCCAGGAGGGGTACCAGATGGTCGAGCTTGGTGAGGAAGTGGTCGTCCTCGTCGATGCAGGCGTGCCATGCGAGGACGATGGCCCTGAGCGAGTACGAGAGCAGCACATATGGCGATGTGAGCAGCTCGGTCGTCGTCCGCCTTGCCGCTGTCGGTGATGTTGAACCACCGCAGCTGAGTGCGGAGACGGCGAGGGCGATGAGCTCGCGCAGGTCCTCGTCGTGGTCGAGTGGCAGCGCATTCGACTGGTGGACATCGTATGGCGGCCGCATTCGTCTCCCCTTCGATGTTGTCGTTGATGCTGTTGTTTTTGATGGTGGTAGTCGTCCAGGTCGATGTCGAGGAGGAGGATGGGGAAGAAGAACAACAACAACACCTTACGTACACCTTACGTAAGTCGACATCGGGGACGCGTCCCGCCGACGCGACGTGCGCGATGTGGATCACGTGCACGGTGGGGTGACCGATGAAGGCGGGCTCGTATTGATGTCATGGAGGGTCTCCTCCTCGACGACGACGACGACGACACGGCGCTCCCTCGACACGATGGCGCTCTCTCGCCACGCGCACCACGCACCGCCGCCGCGCTCCAAGAAGCGCCAGCAGCAGCAGCTGGACACGGCAGCGGATCCCACCATGCTGAGTCTCCAGGCGCAGACGCAGCCCGCGCACATCTCCTCCTCACGCGACGCCAGCGAGGAGGACAACGACGACGACGACGACGACGACGAGGATGAGGAGGACGACGACGACGGCGGCGGCGGCGGCGGCGGGCCGGTTGCCGATGCCGGCGACGATGCCGGCGCCCATCGCGGCGAGGGCAGCGAGCGCAAGCACCGCAGCCTCAGCAAGGCCGAACGCGCCGCACGCCGCGCCGCCACCGCGCGCAGGCATCCCTCCTCCGACGACGCCGACGCCGACGCCGCAGCGCTGCCAGCAGCCAGCGCAGCGCCCATCGCAGCCGCAGCCGCGGAGGCGTCAGCGTCAGCATCGGCAGCATCGGCACCGCCCGCCGACCCAACGACGGTGTCGCCCAGCCGACGCACGTCCACCCACGCCAGCGTGCGGGACCGCGACCGCGACCAGCACGCACACATCACCGCCACCCTCGCACACACCTCAGCCGCGCTCCACCAGCATCAGCATCAGCATGCCAGCGCACTCTCCAGCTCAGCCTCCAACCCCGGCGGCGACGACGACGACGACGACGATGGCGAGCACACCTCGTCCTCGGCGTCTCAGATCGAAGTACCCGCATCAGCACTGCTGGCACGTCGCGCACCTGCCGCAGCCGCCGCACAGCAGGCGCAAAGCACCGCAGACGGGACAGGCGCAGTGCCCGCAGGAGGACTTCACCTGGGCTCGCTGCCCGAGGTACGATCCGACAATGTCGCAGAAGCATCAGCCCTGCCAACCGTCACAGGCTCCACTTCGGCCACCCAAACCCCCAGGCCGGCCACCGCCGCCCTCGCAGCCGGTGGGTCTCTCAGCGCGCTCGGATCCAACGCAGCCGCAGGCGCATCGTCTGCGCATGCCCATGGCCGCGCCGCGACCTCGTCTCAGAAGAAGAGCGCGTCAAGATCGGGACTGGGACGAATCGCCGCAGACGGCTCGGCTGACCGTGCCGACGACGAGGGCACAGACGGAGCAGGAGGGACGCCATACGACGGCGACGTCGAGGGTCCCAACCCTTCCAAGCAGGCTGCCGCCGGCCAAGGCATCCCCTTCCCCGTCTTGCCTGGCGGCGCAGGCCCGAGCAGCTCTCCGAGCCCCACACCGGCAGCTCATCACCAATCAGGCGGCAGCGCACCAGACGACACGCCCCTCACGCTGCCCACAGGCGGCCCACGCCCACGCACGCGTCTCCGCTCCGACGCGTCGGACAAGGAGCACGCCATCCTCGCCGCGCCCAAGGCGCCCGCCGAGATCCGCGCCTACATCCGCGACTGCATCTCGGGCGAGCGGGCCAAGGGGCGCAACTATGCCATCAGGGAGCCGCGCGATGGTGGGGGCACGAGGGAGCGCCCGATTCGCATCTATGCGGATGGTGTCTTTGACATGTTCCACTACGCGTGAGTCGTGGGTCCCCCCCTGCCTCCGAGATTGTCCAGGGCCGGACGGAACTGACGCGCTCCTTGTTGTGCATGGACGCAGACACACGCTCCTGCTCCGCCAGGCCAAGCTCTTCTTCCCACACGTCCACCTCATCGCAGGGGTCAACTCCTCGACCCTCTGCGCGGAACACAAGAACCGGCCCCTCCTCTCCTCCGAGGAGCGCTACGCGTCCGTGGCAGCGTGCAAGTGGGTCGACGAAGTCATCGTCGACGCGCCGTGGTTCATCACGCCCGACTTTATCGCGGTGCACAAGATTGACTATGTCGCGCACGACGACGCGCCGTATGCCAATGCCTCCTCCGGCTCGGCGGACGTCTACGGCTGGCTCAAGGACGAGGGCCTCTTCCTCCCCACGCTCCGCACGGAGGGGGTGAGCACAAGCGAGCTCCTCGGCCGCGTCGTCGAGGTGTACCAGTCGCATGCGCTCGACGACAAGCTGCGCAAGGTCGGGCTGGAGAAGTTGATTGATAGCCGGAGTCCGAGCGGGCAGACGAGTCCGCAGCATCCTCAGCAGCAGCAGCACGGTGCTCAGGAGGATGGCGGCAAGGCGGAGGAGGAGGGGTAGGGTTTCGGCCCTCCCTTCGTAGATGGGGCCTCCCTCCCTCGCCACCTATCCCTTCTGATTCTCCCTGTATGCCACCTCAAGCGACAATCCTCTCCGCCGGTCCTGCCCGTCCCGTCCCCACGTCTCCGCCCCGGTAATGAGCAAACCCACGCACCCTCGTCGTCGTCCCAGCATGCAAGAGGCGCGCACGGGCCGTGCGTTGGTTGCTTGCATACGCTACTACGAAAAAGGAAGGGAAGGGCAATGAAAGGGTCTGCTTGTAAGCGTGCGTTGAAGTGGAAGGGGGACGGACGGAGGCCCGTCTTGGGCCTGGGAGTTTGGGACGTGGGTGCGCTCTTGTTTGCCTTCGAGCTTTGCCCGTCCCGAATACGAGGCTTGTATTGACATGGAAAGGAGCTTCTCGTGCGTGGCGTGGCTCGACGGGGACGCGCCGCGCGGAAGTCTATGGCTCGGGGTTGAGGTGGACCACGACGGATAGCCTGTAGGTATCGAGAAGCCTGGTTGTCAGCCATGCCCATCCATGCCTACGTCGCCACCCATCTCTAAAGCAAGCTCCTTCCAAGCACTCACCATCCATCAGCCCCACCCAGCACAGCGCCCAACCACGGGATCTCCGCCTCGAGGGGCACGCGGATCCCCTGGATCACGACGTACGCCAGGGGCGGCGAGGGCGGGGCAAAGGAGGCGAAGGAGGGGGCGGGCGGGAAGAGGAGGGGGAAGAGGGCGCTCAGTTGGCTGAGAAGCGGTTTGGGCCGGCCTGTGGGAAGCGCGTCAATGGGACGAAGGGGATCAGTCGTCTCGTCCCTGAGGCTAGGCCCTGAGCAGGGAGAGAAGGGCCCACGTTACGTTAGATGGACACTCACCATCGTCAAAATACGGCGCCACGGGTTCTTGCACGACGGGCGCGCCGTCGGGAAGATGGATCCGGATGGGGACGTGTCTCCACCCGCCATGAGCCACGATGCCACTCCCACTCCCACTCCCACTTCCTCCCCCTCCAGCTGTTGCTCCTCCTGCTCCACTGCCGCCAGCGGACGGGTGCGTGACCGTCACGTCGCCGAGGACACTGCCCGCCTCGGACTGGGTAGCGACACTGAAACTGCTCTGCGACGCTGCGCCCCCTGCCCCGACTCCGCCCCCGATGGCAGGCGACGAGACGGCGTATGGACTCGTGGACCCTTTGACCGTCCCCCCTCCGTCGTCGTGAACCCAGACGACGAGGAGGAAGGGCCGCCTCCGCTGGCGTGTCGGTTCGTGTTGGCCACGTTGGTCGAGGAGGAGGCGGCGGAGGAGGAGGCGATGGAGGGGACGAGGCTGGGTGTTCGGGAGGGCGAGATGCTGAGGGCGTGGAAGCCGTTGTCGAGCGAGGACGATGGTTCGCTTGCTGACGCTGTTGTTGGAGCTGTTGATATTGATGAGGAGGAGGAGGGCGCTGGGGCTGATAAGGGTGGAAGAAGGCGGGATGCCACCGACCAGTACTTTTCAAAGTCGTCTGTGAAGGTATGTCCAAGGGGCATCAGCGTCCCAATACTGCTTGGGGCAAGAAGGGGAAGAAGGGAGACTCACGCTCAACGACGCCCTCCCAGAGCGCGTCCTGCTCCGTCCTGCGCAGGTTGACGACCCTGCGCGTGGTCCCGAAGCGGACAAAGTCGGCCTCCTTGACCATGCTCATAAAGTTGGTCCGGCACGCCTCGATGGAGGGTGCCATGTTGAGCTTGTCCGTCGGCGGGCTCTTGAGATGGAGCTTGATTCGCCATGGCAGCGTGCTTGCGCGGGTGGAAGAAGACGGGGCGGCTATTGTTGTTGCTGTTGCTGATGTGGGTGCGCCGGCTGTGGGAGGGGCCGCAAAGTACGAGTCGAGGTGGAGTCGGCCTGGCGAGGACGCTGTCGAGGTTGGCCTGCCGCCGACAGCGAGGGCGCCGTTGCTGGTACCAGCACTGCCAATGGCCGTGTCCGCAGCATTGGCGGTATGGACGTCGTACAGGAGGCCCACGGGCCAGTGCCACCGCAGCGGCTGGCCCTGGAACTCGAACCAGAGCTGGTCGTCCTTGAGGGTGAGCAGCGCGGCGTCGTCGAGGAGCGACTCGAGAAAGTACTTGCGGAGGTGCGGGAGGAGGAGGGGCAGGTACGAGATGCGCGGCACCTTGGTGTAGTACTGCGCGATGGCGCCCGTCTTGGACGCGGGCGGGTCGGCGAGCTCGATGAGGAGCGGCAGGGACGCGTTGAAGGCGAGCTTGCGCGAGGCCAGCGCCGAGGCGGGCAGCACCGAATGGCTGCTGCTGCTGCCACTGCCGCCGCCAGCCGCCGCCGCTGTGTGTGTGCCGCTCATGGCCGGCCGCCGGTGATGTTGGAGCCGTGCGTGGTGGTGATGGTCCGTGGTGAGGAGCGAGCGAGCGAGCGAGACCCTGGCGCTGTCAGGGCGCACCCGACAACGACAACAGCGTGGGCGGGGCCGTCTGTTGGCGTCCTTGCGCAACGTCCTCACCACGCTCCTTCGCAAGCTCATCAATGCGCTCCTCAGTCAGTGTCACAGTCGCAGGCAGGAGCAGTGGCAGTGGTGGACAGCATGACCCAGGACGAGCAAGGACAGCGTCAACGACGAGAGGAGACCCAGCCCCGGCCTCAGTACGCCCTCCCTTCCTCCGAATCAATCTTCTGCTGCATCGACTCGGTGTGCCGGTGAGAGCGTCCCAGCCCAGCAGACGCAGCCACGCCGCCCAGGTTCGTCCATGTTCGCGAGGCCATCGTCGCCGCCGTATCGCCCCAGTTCGTCCCTCCCCCGCCAACACCGCCGCCGTGAGGTGAGCCGTAGCCAGGGACCATGGGCCCGCCAGCGCCAGCGCCGCCGTGGAAGCCGCCCGCTCCGAGCGGTGGCGACGAGTACGGACTCCCGCCCGAGCTCAGCGGCGGGCTCATCAGGTGGTGCGTCTGGCCGGGGATGGGGTGCACCATTCTTGGTTGCGCGTACGCTCCTCCCCCGCCAAAGCCGTCTTGCTTGCCAACACCGCCGCCGCCTCTCAAATTGGCTTGTCCATATCCCATCCCCGTCCCCAGCCCATACGGCCGCGCACTCAGCCCGCTCGCATACGCAGCCGCAGCCGCCGCCTCCCCATCCTCATCGCCCTGCTTGAGGATATGCTTGCGCGTCTCCCGCACCGCCCGGTTCGCAGCACGGAACCCAAACCGCGCACACACCACAATCCCACCTGCCACCCCCGCAAGCTGGGTGAGGAACCGCCAGAACGGCGTCGCGTGCTGCTTGATCACCATCGTAAGCGGCTCGACGTCAAACTTGATAAAGATGCCGGGCACGCCTTGGCCGTGCTCGACCGTGCGCGTGTAGTCCGTCACCGAGTACTGGTTCGTGTGCAGCTTGCGGCCGTCCCGCGCCTCGTACACCGTCGGCACGACCGAGACAAAGTACTGAAAGATGTGGAAGTGCGCCGACGTGACCTCGACCGAGTGGTCGAGGGGTTGGGCAATGTCCGGGAAGTAAGGTCCGAACGAGAATTCGTGAATGACATGAGAAAGGTTCATCACTGCAGTAAGAGGAGCGACATGGCGTCAGCGCGAGGCCGTCCTCGTCATGGCCTCTTCGAGGCCAAGAGACTCACGTTTATGGTCGGTATGTTCCCAGCTAAGATATCCATGCCCCAGCGTCGTGATATGCAAGTTACCCGTCACCTTCTTCACGTCCAAGCTGCCGTAGATCCGACACGCGGGCCCGTCGTCGACCTTGTGCGACGTCGCCTTGAACGCATGATTGCGCGAGTCGCCGTAGTTGCCCGGCCGCTTGATGAGCCCGCTCAGCGCGTTGCGGGTACGGCGCTTGCCCGACTTGATCGCGTCGCCCGCCGAGAGCTGGGTGTGCGGCACCGAGTCGAGCCGGCCCGCATGCCCAATCTTAAACGTCGTCCCGTCCTTCTGGAACACGTCCTCATCAACATGCAGCCGGTCGCCCACCGCATCGCGCACGTCAATGGTGAGCCAGTGGCACGGCATCGCGACGGTCATGTCGACGTTGATCTGCATCTCGTGCCCGATGTGGTTGTCGACGGAAAAGGTGTAGGCGTGCTCGCCGTACATGTACGCGCGGAAGTCGGACCAGATGAGCGCGAGGAGGCCGAGGCCGAGGAGCACGGTCAGCGCGCCGCCGCGAGAGGAGCGCTGGGTGTAGATGGCCTGCGTCTTGGGGAAGGCATCGAATTGGCGAAGCTGTCAAGTAGGTGGGACCACACACGCCGTCAGCCTCTCCCATTCCATCCTGAGCGCGGGCTCGCTCCTGGCGCAATACACACCTTGGGCAGGTTGTCAAGCTGCTCGAGCAGCTTGGAGTCCGACGCCATGGCTACCGCTACGATGCACCCGTTGGGCGACCCTCAGCGACCCTCCCACGCTGTTCGACCTGGTGTACAGAGAGCCCAAAAGCCCAAGGCCAAGAGTCAGCACGCGGTACACGGGCGCGCGTCGCAGGCCAGCCATGTACGCACCCAGAAGAGACGCTGTCCGGCCTCAGCGTGCGCGGCGCCGTCGGAGGATGTTGATGATGGAGGTGGTGGACGTCCAGCTGCTCATCATCGAGCAGCGATGCGCCTCATCGGCGAGCTTCCAGCGAGGCGCAACGGCGCCCCGACCTCACCGGCTCATTCGGGCCGGTGGCACCGGCGCCTCATACCCTCTCGCTCTCCGACTTGCACGGCACAGTGCTCTGTTAGAACCTCAATGTAAGTGGCCTGACCCTGCGATGTTGTATTCCTGGTGACGCTGCTATGATTCGGTCACAGAGCCATTGGCTGTGGCAGCGGAAGCCTCAGCCTGATCCTCGGTAGGCTCCACCGGAGGCAAGTCGCGCTCCTTGGATGGTGGCAATGGCGGCGCCGGCGACGTCTCCGTCCCATCCTCGCCTTGAGCATCGGCAGCAGGAGCCGTCGCCGTGGCCTCTTGATCCTGAGCAGACGCGCCTTCCGCGGTAGCAGCAGACGCCTGGCCCTTCTTCGCCTCGGCCGCAATCTGACGTTGCAACTCCTCCTTCTCGCGCTGAATCTGCTCGCGCTCCTGCTGGATCCGCTCTCGCTCGCGATTCCGGTCCCGGTCCCGGTCCCGATCGCGATCGCGCTCCGCCTGCGCCTGGGCCTGAGCGAGACGCTGCGCCTCCCACCGTCGTCGCTCGCGCTCCCGCTCCTCGTGCTCGCGCCGAGCCCGCGCCTCCTCCGCCACACGCGCCCGCTCCCGGTCCAACTCGCGTTCGCGAGCACGCATGACCTCGCGCCGCTCCTCTTCGCGTCGCTCGCGTTCACGTTCGCGCTCTCGTTCCGCTCGGAGCGAGGCTAGATCGACGAAGCCGACGGAGAGGCCGACCTTCCAAAAGTAGTGCCGCAGGGACTCGCCCACCTCGGGAGGGAGCGGATCCTTCGAGAGGAGCTCAACCGCAAGCGGGTAGAAGGTGCGAGCGTGGGTCTGGAAGACGCCATATGCTTTGGGTTGGTTTGAAGGAGTTGACCCGGGTCCGGCGGACTGAACAGTCTCGTCGCCGATCTCTGGGCTTGACGGCGGCTGGAACTCGTCGTCGTCGTCGTCAACGCTCATCTCGAACGCATGACCGCTCCTTCGTCGCACGGGCGCAGCCTTGCCCGTCTTGAGCCTGGAGGGCATGCGTGCACCCTCCACTCGGCCCCATGCATCGAGGACCTCGAGCTCGGTGTCCTCAAAGGTGCACAAACCTCTAAAGATGTCGGCCACCACGGGCGTCCACGCGCCAATGTTGCGCGCTTGCGTGTCTGGATCGAGTGGAAGGTAGCCCTTGACGACTTCGCGACCGAGGGGAACGAGCCGACGCCGCACCTCTTTACGAAGCGAACGATGCTCCTGGCGCGGATCAGCATGCATCCTGACCAGCACGCGCACCAATGTGGCCGCACTCGAGCTCTCCTGCTTGAGGAGGTTCGGCAGCTGCTTCATGAACCCGACCTTCCAGAGCGCGAGTCTGAGCTCCTTGTCGACGTTGAATGCCCGGGAGAAGGCGTAGGACGCTTCGAGGACGTGGGTGAGTCGAAGGAGCTGGGCGGGTGGAATGAGCGAGTAGAAGGCGGAGGCGGGCATCTCTTGAGGTGGCAACACGTGCGAGAGCGCGTCGTGGTTCCGAGTTGTGGCCGCCGCGCCCATCGTTGAGCTGGCGTCGGATGCGCGATGGCCTGCCGTCCGCGGTGTCGGGCCGCTACTAGCTGGACCATTGAGAAGCTCTTGCGTGGTCTCGATGAGGAGCAGTTGGAGTACACACTTGACGATGATCTGCTTGAAGGCACGCCGGCGTTCGGCAGAGGCCATGGGCGGCCTGGCAGGAAACATTTGCTGATAGTGGTACGAGTACTCGTACGGAGAATCATATGGCGATGGTGACTTGAGAGGCGGCCCGTCATTCGAAGCGGCCGGTGGTACTAGGTGAGCATACTCCGCGTACCCGGGCGTGCCTGGCTCTGGTGCCACGGCGCGGAGAGCAGGGTCGAAGAGGGCATGGGCTGTGGTGGTGTTGAAGAGCTTGACCATGGCGTCGACGACTTGCTCCCAACGCTGGGGCGAGAGCTTGTCTACATTCTTCTCTACCAGTGTCTGCAAGCACGAGGTGCCGATCCTTGCGAGCGTGTCATTCTCTGTGAGGACGTGTCAGCGTCAGTATCAGACCGTGTCACATTGAGAGTTCGAGCTCACCTTGACAGATGCACGCGCACAACAACTCCAATAGCTCGGGCAGTAATCGCTCGAGCTCGCTGAAGAAGTGGGTCCACAGTTCGACAAGGTTCCGGAGCGCCTGTATCATTGTCGTGCTGAGCCATACGCTCATCTCCTCTTGTAGGACATTGATGCCGCTGCCGGCTGATGTGGAACCGTTGCTGGGTCCGGCGACAGGAGGCAAGGCGGCAAACTTGTGCGAGGGCGACGCGGTGGCCGAGCTGGGACTCTGAGCCTGGCCGGTCCCAGCTGCGTTTGAGCTTGCCGAAGCTGACGGCCTTCGCAAGACGGAAAAGATGGGGAAGAGGATCTCCTTGCAAATGGTGTCCCAGAACTCAGATGGGAATGAGCCGCCGTGCTGCTTGAGGAGGTCGAAGAGGGAGGCGAGCGCGAGCCGGCGCACCTCGAGGTCGTCCGAGGCCATGATGATGTCGTAGAAGCTGAAGAGGGCCGGGAACCAGAAGCGCATCGTCGGGTCGAGCTGGCCTGGATGGACGGGCGCGGGTGGTGGTGCGGTCGTCGTGCCCGGCGTGGCCGAGGTGACGGTGCCTCCATTCCTATTCGTGACGATGGGCCCTGACGCCGACGCGGCCGCTGATCCCGCCGCACCAACGTTGTTCCCGTTCTGGCCGGCGTCGGCATGGTGTGCGCTCATGTCGCCGGCGCTGGCGCTGGCGTTGGAGGATGATGAGGGCGCCTCGGGCCCGCCGATGTCAGAGTTGCCCTCGAGGTCGATGGTCGTCATCTGGTCCTCGTCCTCGGCGGCGAGGGAGCGCTGAGGCTCGACGTCGGCCATGCTTGCGGATGGCGGAGCGAGGCGCGCACTGTGAGGGCTGTTGGCCGTGTCTGCGCCCGTTGTCGTCGAGGTTGCGGTGGCCGACGTCGTGGACGGAGGATGGCATGGCCTTGGCCCGAGGGTGAAGGTGAAGGTGAGTCCTGCCTGGCGCGTGCGAGGTCAACAACATCGACACGGGCCACACCTCACCGCCGCATTCTTCTCACCCACGTCCATCACGCTCTCAAACCCATCACACCGCCCAAGCAGACGACGACAAATGGCCGCGCTCAGCGCCTCTGTACGCGCGAACCGGCCCCTCGCCGCCGTCGTGCGCGCGATGCATGCCATCGGTGAGCGCGAGAGACGCGTACGCATCGACGACGCCGCTGAATGCTGACCCAGCTCTCTGATGTCCACAGCACCGCTCCATCTGGCAGACAAGAGCTGGGACAACGTCGGCCTCCTTCTGGGTACGTGTCTGCTCATCGTCGTGGCGCTTTACTTGGTCGCGCTGTGCTGACGACGTCGTGACGGTGTGCTTACAGAGGCGCCCAAGCCGCGTACCTCCAATGGCGTCTTCCTCGCCATCGACCTCACCCTCGATGTGGCAGACGAACTGCTCAGCGAGAAGAACAAGGGCGTCAGCGTTGCCGTCATCTGTGAGTGCGCGTACAAGTCCGCGGCTTGACGCTGGCAAGCTGAGCATCCCTCCGACCCTTGGATACTCTTCCATGCCCTTGTTCACGTCCAAGCACAGACCACCCTACCATCTTCCGCGGCCTCAAGTCGCTCACCCTCGCGAACACTCAGCAACAGAGTCTGCTCAGATGCGCAGCCGAAGGCATCAGCATCTACTGCCCGCACACAAGCCTCGACGCCGCACCGGGTGGTATCAATGACTGGCTTGCGTTCAATGTCCTCCAGGCCGCAGCCCAGGGAACCTCAACAGCCTCGAGCACCAAGAGCATCTCGGACCACCTAGCTTCACTCGGTGTCGGCGATGTATGGCAAAGAAGCATGGACAACTTCGCCTCGAGCCTGTTCTCCGACACCTCTTCCGTGACGCCACTACAAAGCTCGACCAATGCAAGCTCGGACGAGGCAAGACGAGATGGCTGGTCGTCAGCGGGAATGGGCCGCAAGATGGTCCTCCCACAACCTGTCAGTCTCGCTGCCTTCATCGGCGCGTTCAAAGCGGCCACGGGCCTTCCTGGTGGTGAGTAATCAATCTGATTTGGCCAGGCAACATCCCTCGCTCACCTTGCCATCGTCAATTTACAGCACAACTTGCCTACGCGCGTGGTGGCAATGAGCAAACGCAGATCCGGTCCGTCGCCGTCTGTGCCGGATCAGGAGGCTCTGTCCTTCAAGGCGCGCAGGCCGACCTATGTGAGTTCTCCAATACAATGTCCGGATTTCGTTCGCCTCTTACCATATACCGTCCTCACTCGTCAGGGATCACCGGAGAGCTCTCACACGTGAGTATGCCTTGTACCACACCCGCCGCTGGCATTCACGAGACTGACTTGTCATTCGTATACAGCACGAATTACTCGCCACAACGGAGCCCGGCAGGACATCGGTGCTCCTGCTACGGCATTCGGCCTCGGAGCGTGGCTACCTTGCGGACGTACTCGCTCCTCGCCTCCGTGCCTTGCTTCCCAGGCACGACGAGCAAGGTAGCGCCAGCTGGAATGTCATCGTGTCCGAGAACGACCATGACCCGCTCAATTTCGTATAAGGTGCTCCCATCGACGACGGGATGGCCGATTGTCGGCAAGAACACGGCACATTGAATGCTCCCCGCTCGATCCTCATGGACAGCGTTTGAGCAAACAGTCATCAAGGCACAGCTGTACCTTGCCAAGACAGGTAGCGGAGATGCAACGTCAAGCATGGACAAGTCAAGCTTGCGCGGCTCAGACGTATCCTTAATCGTAAGGATCCCCACTGAAGGACCCGCCACGATGGAGCAAACATGTCAACCGAATCAAGCTTCGTACGACATGCACAACAGATCGCGATCTCGTCGCGAGTCCTATGCTCGTAGATCTCAGCCAAGTCAAAGTTCAGATGCCAACGATGACGGGCGCGGACAAACCGTGGACACGTGAACCAAGAAGCGTAGACGGACGTCGACCCAGCTATTCAAGTTCGACCTCGTCGAGCAAGTCGCCCTGCCCATGCCACTTGTCGATTCACGTGGTGACACCGTATGGGTGTGCGGTGCGAAACGAATCATGACTTACAACAGACTCGCGTCCTAAGAGATCAAGACGCCGATGAAGTCCAACTTCCACGCGTCGCACGACCTCCTTCAACTTCAGTTGACCGCAGCGCCCGTCCTGGCACTGTCTTCGAATACCGGAAGCCGATCAAATGCCAACGCCAATGCGGCCGCGGATCCATACCAATTGAGGCCGCGGCAACGATGCAAGGAGGTCGGCGTGGTGAGGAGGTTATATGAAGGAGCCTGGGAAACAGGACCGTCATTTGTTTGTCCGGCGCCACGCGACGGTCACGGATTACCGCGCCCATACTTTCGCACGATGCCCCTTGCTGGCGAGGGCCTTCTGTTGCCCTGAGGCTGCAACCAGTTGAGCGGGTGCGTTTCTCCTTCACCCTTGGCTGTCAACTGGAACTGTTTTGACAATTGACAGGCTTCCACCTCCCTCTGACAGGTCGAGGACACCATCGAATCAGGTCCAGCAAGGTGTGCAAATGCTGAGACAAGCTCAGCGAGGAACCCGTCCCTACTCGGCACCGGCCCACGTCTCGCACGCCGGCGCAGCTCATCCATGTGTACGATCGAGTCGTTTGCAACGGTCGATATTCAAATGCGGTCGTGAGTTGCCCATACAGCCCAAGTGTGGGAACTGTGGCAGACGCTTAGGGTCAGGGACATTGCAAAAGCTGACGAGACACGGCCTCTCTCACGTTGCATGCCTCTCTCGCGAATGCGAAACAAGGACGCGGCGGTGTCGACGTATTATGCGACGGCGACTCGAAGGCCGAAGCACGACAAGTTGACGTCCGACGTCCGAGCACCCATGGCATCTCTTGTCCTACCCCGAACAAGGGAGCCAGGGCCCAGGGGATGTCCGGCGCCACGTCCTATTCGTAGGCGTCCTTGCCCGACACAAGGATGATCCATTCATTGCGGTCGGTTCTTCGCAGTTCGCACCCAGATAATAGACACCAAGGGTCCAACTTCGACTGCGAGGAAGAGCGAGGACAAGGGAACCGGGAACACGGACGCGGACGCGCCGAACGACACCCTTCAGGTCAAGGTCAAGGCTCAAGGAAGGTGGGGCTTGTCCAGTGTCCATTCTGGGCACCTTGGCCACTTTGCGTGTGGCTTAAGCCATCCATGATCCATCCCCTCCTCCTTGCGCCGGCGGGAGATCCAAAACAAGGCGCAGCTGTCACTGAATTCTTGGACAAGACTCAAGCCGTCAAGTCAAGCCGTCAAGTCAAGCCGTCAAGTCCAGCTCGAAGCCTCGAGAGTCGAGGGCCAGTCAAGTATGTGCTCTCCGACTTTCGGCATGGCCGAGGCGCTCCACGAAGTAGGGATGGTGGCCGGTGCGACGCGGGTAGAGGTCCGGCTTATTGTCCCAGTCAGCAAGGTGGTATTACTGGCGGATAAGGATGGAGGAAGGCGGCGTAGCGGAGTGGCGGGACGCAAGGGTTCCTCCCTTCGGACAGCGGACGAACGCCGGACAGCGATACCGTAATCCGCGACTCCGTGGTAGGCGCCAATATCGCCTCGCCTCCCTCGCGCTCGCCCGGCGTCCAGAGTCCAGCTTGCCAAGCTGTCGGTCGAGGGCGTCCTAGATCCATCCTTTGTGGTGGGCGGCGCCGGCGCGCGCGCCACCGACGCCTCAAGCCTCTGGTAATCTAGCAATCTCGCCATCTCGCCATCTCAGCACCTCCTGGACGCGGGGACGGCGGGCGGGCGCCGGGCGGGCGGCACGCCCAGGTAGGTGGACGAAAGGACCAACACGCTGGCATCGCAGCCACAGGTACAGGTACGAGTACGACGAGTACGAACGAACAAGGTACTGCGTAGATTCAACTTTCAACATTTTGGCTACTACGGGAACGGACGAAGCGATCCACGGGACGAGCGACGACGAACGACGGCGGGAAGGCGGGGAGGAGGTGCGGGACAGACAGCGTGATGTACAGTGGGGCGCGAGAAGGGCTTGGAACGTAAGGAGGTTGGGTTGGGTTGGGAGCCTTGGAAGGGTAGGGAGGGGTCGGGCTGGGAATCCCATCGTATTGGCCCGGACGTGCATGCGCGCGTAACGTGGCTGTGTACTCGTACGTGGGCTTGTTGCGTATGTGTGAGAGACTGAGAGGGTGGATGGGAGGGGAGCGGGGATAGGTACACTTCCTCGAAGTGGTGGGGTTACTAGAGAGGAACAATTAACGTCTTGCAGGAAGTAGGGGGCGCGCGAGCCAGCCACAGGGTACTGTGTCATCCAGCCTAGTTGAGGCTGGATGACATTCGCGCTTGGAGAGACCGACCGAGAAGAAGAACTTGGGGAAGAAGAAGGCCGGGCGGGCGGAGCGAGAGCTCAGAGGGGTGGTGTGTATGGTCGCGGGCGTGTCTGGGCGTGTGCGTGTTTGTGCGGTGAGGGTGTTTTGCGGACCTTGTAGAAGACAACTTTGGGTGGAGGAAGAAGGACGAAGAGGTTGCCGGGGGAGCTTGAAAGCGTCGAGTCAGGAGCAGAGTGGTTGCGAGTCCGAGTTGAGGTTGGGTGTTGGCTGCTGTATTGTCATCGTCGTCGTCGTTTGTGGTCGTCGTCGTCGTGCGCCGGTAGATGGGTAGAGACGAGAAGCTTGGGACGTCTTGTCTTCTGCGAGGGGTGGGTTACTCTTCAGTGGTGATGAGGGCGAGGAGACACAGTGGTGTGTTGGTACGAGTAGGGTTGAGGCGAAGAGGACGATCGCTCCCATCGCGCGGCTTTCGATCGGCTCGAGCCCGGCGTGAGAAGTCGACGTCGAAGATGATGAGCCTTGGTATACTTGGCGCAGTGTGCCCGATTGTCGGGGGCCCGTTGCGAGAGACGTTGTCGGCATCAAGCTTGATGAGAGTTGCATGCGCATAGGCGTGAGCGGTGGCGAGTGTCTCGGAGGCATCGTGAGGGCATCAAGGCGAGGTTGAGTACGTTCGACTCTAATGTCGATCACCGCCGCCGATGGCAAGGAGGGGCGCCGCCTGGATTTGATGGGAATGGAGGTAGCCCATCTCAGAGAGCGCAGCCTTGTTCATCCTGAGCGGGATAGCGCCGAGCACGCCCGACCTCGCCGACCCGTTTTGCACCACAATGGGCTCATGGTGGCGAGGCGTCATGTCCGGTGTCCGCACCGCATCGCCAGAGCCTGAGCGAGAGGACGAGCCCGAAATCCGAGGTCATGCCTGCGTCCACCTCCTCGTCCTCGTCGCCGCTCATCGCACAGTCTTGGCTGTCGCAACTTGTATCGGAGATGAGTGGCCGCCGCACGGCGGCAGAGTGCACCGATGCGATCGCCCGCTTGCCAGCATACTCCGCCGTGCTCTCATCCTCGTCTCCGCTACCACTGCCATCACAGGCGTAGGCCGGACGAGGCGAGCCCACGAGTGTTGGCGAGTTGGTGGCGTACGAGTAGTCCGACGTGGTCGGCGATGAGTCGCTCGACTCGACCTCGTCTTCACCGGACGATGATTCAGAGTCGAGCTCGTCGTCCCCATCGATCTCAATGTCTGCAGATCGGTGCTCGCGGTAGGTGGTCTTGGAAGCGACGTGCTCGAAGGAGCCCCTCTGCGCAGGGTAGTGGCAACCAGCGACGGCTTGGATCTCCAAGTGAGGGTGTGCAAGCGTGGGCTCCGCCAGCCGAAGTGGCGACCGGGGTTGCTCAGCCGGCGCGCAGCCTGGGCGTGAGCGTAAGCCTCGGCTTGTGCCCGTGCCTGTGCCTCTGCGATTGCCTTGGCCTCTGCCTGTGCTTGTGCTTGCGCTTGTGCCTGTGCTTGGGCTTGGGCCTGAGCTGCCTGCTGGTGCTGGCGAGCTTGCGAGGCTCGGAGCTTGGCTTGCTCTTGACGCCGCTTCATCTCGGCCGCTGAAGCCGTGAAGGAGCGAACGCTGCGGATCCACTTGCGCAGTTGGCTCACCGAGCACCGATCTTCGACTCGCATCGTAAAGATGTGGCGTAGGATCGCATTGGTGTCCTCCGAGATGGGCAAGATGTCCATCAAGAACTGCGGGTTCTTGACGTACTCGACAAAAGTCTCGTCGGTGACACAGGCTTGCTTCCAAGGGTTGCGTCCGCAGACCAGGTTGACCAAGATGACACCGAGGGACCAGACGTCGTTGGCTGGTGTGTTGTACTTGGAGATGCGTCGAAGCAGGCCGCCTTGACACTCTGGCCCCATGTAGAAAGTGCTTCCACACCCAAAGTCGGAGCTGGACGCCTCTTGAGTGGCGAGGCCAAAGTCGGCAAGGACGACTCGCCGCCCACCGTCAAGACACAAGATGTTCTCGGGCTTGAGGTCGCGGTGGTATATTTGGTTTTGATGGCAGAACTCGACGGCGTCGAGAATCTGGTCGAACACCGACTTGATGAGAAGGTCCATCTCGGCTCGTCTCCGTTGGAAGTCTTCCTCCTCCTGTGTCCACCGTGCAATGCTGCCGTTGGCAGTCCGCCTTGGGGCTGGTGGTGCTGCGACCAAGTACCGTTGCCGCTCGGTGATCATGCTGAACAAATCGCCATCGGGGCAGTAGTCGAGGACCACAAAGATGTACGGCTCCTGGGGCGAGTCGATGACTTGGTGGAGAGTGACCACGTTCTTGTGCCGACTCGCCTTGGTGTGCAGCTCGATCTCCCGCCGTTGGAATTCCCGTTGCCGCTCGTCGAGCCCGACCTTGTTGAGACACTTGACAGCGTACAAGCCGCTAGCCGCCGACCCAAATTGATGGGCCATCTGCATCGCAGGAATGTTCTGCTGCGCAGATGTTGATGGAAAGGGTTGTCGCTGGAGTGGGTGTTCGCGATCGCGGGCGAGATATACTACGCCGTAGGCACCGAGGCCCAGGACGGCGAGGAGCTCGTACCGGTCGTTGGCAATGTTGGTGCCGACGAGGTTGCGGAACTGTTGGGTCGATGTGGTGGGCGCCATGGTTGATGATGTCGAGAGTGGTTGAGTGGTCGAGGTGCTGGTTTGTTGGTGGTCTGGGTTGCAGGTGCTGGGAAGATGTAGACGAGCTTGACGATATCTCAGGTGGGAACGATAGGCTGGACTAAGGCGGTGAAGACAAAGTGATACAGTTGGAGAGCCTGCGATAGGGAGAGTCGAGGGCGATGTCAGTAGGTTGACGAGGAAGGGCAAGATGGTGGGGTGGGTGAGGCTTACAGAGTGGATGCGTAGAGTTGGGGATGTGTCTTGGAGAGAATGAGAAAGTCGATGCAGATGATCGAAATTGTCAGGCTCGTCGATGAGATGCTAGGAGTTCTTGTAGCTGTTGAGCAGTACCTTTATCGAACTTGGTCGAGGTTTGGATGAGTGAGGTCGTAGAGAGGTGGTGAAAGCTGGACGTTTGACTGACTGTCTTGGCCAGAGTTGTGGCACGCGAGGGTCAGTGGTCTATGGTGGGAACCGGAGAGTCGTCGAGAGCGAACTTGATGAGAGTGAGGCTGCGAGCGAGAAGTCGAAGACTGGGATGGTCAGTGAACTGAATGGGTAGCATCGAGGCAAGACGCTTGTTGGTTGCTCACCTTGCTGAGGATGATGAGCTTGGGGGTGGTGACTATGGCCAGGCTTGAACGAGCTGCTAGCCACTAGCTTCTTGAGAAGAGCTTGCTAGCCTGGGCAGACGATGTGGCCGTGGACGTCGTCGTCGTCGCTGTGAAGGTGGTGGTGGTCGTCGTCGTCCAAGCGTAGCCTGACTCGAGCGATGGACTGAAGGTGGGAAGCCTTGTCGACGACGCAGGCGGAACCAGTTGGCTCTTGCTTGCTGGTCGAGGAGATGAAGCCGTCGACCGTCTTGAGGGAGGCGAGTGTGTAGCGAGGACGAGGGGTGAGACCAAGGAATGGAAGAGAAGAGCAAAGCGGTACAAAGGGATGGAAGAATACGGTGAGGCTGACTGACTGGCCGGCTGGCTGGGCGAGGGTCATTGGGTAACACTCACCTCTGGCTTAGTCCAACGGTCCACCGCTTCGAGCAAGACCAGACGGAAGCTGGTCGAAGCGTCGAGATGATGATGGTGATGGTAGGTGTGGACGATTGGTGGTGGCGGCGGCGTCGGCAGTGGTAGCGTAGTGAATAGCAAGCGCCAGGCCCGGGCTGGGACCGCGGCGTCAGGCGCCGAAGGAAGGAACGGTTTGGATGCGAAGCCCGCTATTGGAAGGACGTTGAGCGCCTCCAAGGGGATGGATGAGGTCGATGCAGGGGGTGTTGTCACTCCGCTGTAGGGCCGTCACTCGAGGTGGTGATGGATTTTGATGGCCGAGCGGGCGGGCAGGAGGTGTCGAATCAATCGGGCTGGTTGGGGCAGATTTCCCCCCCCCCCCCCCCAAGCCGGTCTTGGTCTTCAACCGTTGGAACCTGGAAGAGCACAAGCCGGGACCAGACTTGGCTGCTGCTGCTGCTGCTGGCAGTGACGATGCCGGTGATGCTGCGTGGATCACGAGGCGAGACGAGGCCGCGTCGTCGTCGTGGGAGTGGATGCGAGGTAAGGTGGTGGGTTGTGGTAAGGTATCCGCAAGACGGCTGGCTGGCGGGCTGGCGTGCCCTGTGCAAGCGCGCGGCTGGGAGCTGGCGGGGAAGCTGGCCGGGCGGAGGGCGGGCCTGCTTGCTGTGTGGGCCTCGTTGGGCGATGCTGTTGTCGTGGTGGACGCTGTCGTCGTCGTCGTCGTCGTCGAGGTCGAGGTCCAGACGGTGAGGAAAGGGAGCCGTAGTAGGTGGTGATTGGCAGGGGAAGCGGGTATTATGAGGGACCCCAGGATCGCCTCAACCACGACCACCACCCACTCCCTCCCTCACACCCTCATCGCCACCCATGCACCCACGCACATACACTCTCTCGCTCGATGATGATGATGATGTCGGACGCCGCGCCTCAAGGCTCAGCAGCAGCAGCGGCGGCAGCGGCACAGCAGGACCCAAACCTTGGAACGGTGGGGGGGAGGAGGACGAGGAGGACGAGGACCCGTAAGGCAAGAGCCAACGAGAGGGCAACTCTGTCCGCGGGTGAGCATCTCTGGACTGTGTCCGTAGCAGTGGATTCTGGACAACGCCATGCTCATCACGGCCCTCTGCTCTGCCAGGCAGTGTTTACTCGATACCGAGCCGTGGCCAAGTCCCAAGTCCCCCACCCACTACTGGCAAGCAAGCAGTGCCGGCCTCCAACGACCCACGACGTGGACGGCCGTGGATGGGCCTTTGGGCCTAGGGCCTACCCGCTACTGTACAGTCTACAGTCCGCGGTACGGATGATGCATGCAAATGCGTTCGCCTGAACGGCCCTTTCAGGCTTCCGATGGACGCGTGCCGGCATCTCCTCGACCTTGGCTCGATCCGATCCCTCCATGGATCGTCGATACAGGCATCCAGCCAGAGCCTGCCGAGCCCAAGTGCCAGAGGACAAGGTGCAGCCAAAGCGACGCTACGCAAGAGGTCGCACAATACCACGCCAGCCGGCTCTTGCCCACTCGGGACCACGCCCATCGTCGCCTACAAAGAACCCACTCGTTCGATACGAGTGCCCTTCGAGTACTAAGGCTCGCGATGCTCACGGCTCACCCTCCGACGTCTATCGACGCTCGTGGGCGCGGCGTGGCATCAGTGGCGCACTGGATCAAGGCGTGCGCTGACACCCCCAAGTGCTGTCAGCACAAGCCGATCCTCACCAACACGGCACAGACAGAGTTCACGGAGCAAGAGGCGGGCCAAAGTGGTGTGCACTCAAGGCTCGACAAGTGGCAAAGGCTCACTCAGGTTCAGTGCGCTCAACGCCCAGTCGGTGCATCGGCACCTCGTCTGCCTTGGGGGATGGGCGTCTGGCAGTGTGAGTGGTGAGACGCATTGGTCCTGCATCATGACTGCGCAAGTGGCACAACTGAACCAACAACGCTTCCCCTCGTCCAGGTTAACCATCACACAAGCACCACGCCTGGACCGCCTGGCCATTTTCCTCGATCCCACCCTCGCGGATCGGCGATGTGCGAGATGTCAAACTCAAGAATGCGTCAAGTCAACACAGCGTGGCTGCCACCAAGTCAGCAAGACTCGTCGCCCAAGCTCCGATCTCGGCTCGCCCCAAGTCTGACCTCGCCGCATCAAGATCGCGAGCACGTCGCCACCAAGACGTCTCTAGTAAGCTAGACTAATGACGGATCCGTCTCGATTCATTGATGGACACTCAACCCGAACATGTTCTTCATTTTTAGAACCACCTTGAATGCCTCTGCCAGAGTCGAAACTGGCTCCAATAACGTCAAGAAACGTCATGTCCAGCAGTGGAGGTCAGGCTCCAACCCTTACGATCACAACAGCCTTTCTCGATCTCTTCACGGGTGCCGGTTCGCCTTGGGCTCCAATCCAGGGATTCACGTCCTCAGAACCTCGGCGGCTTGCCCTTGCGCTCCGACGCCTAGGAAAGTCATGCTCCTCGAACGATACAGTTCACAGAACGGGCAAAGCTGGACCATCGGACGACGCGCTTGCCATTGCAAAATTTTTTGGGTCGAGCGACAACGGTACGGGCTGCGGCAACGTCTGCTTTGCCTTTGCTGTACGTGGTCGGGACACGGCCTAATCCTCGTCCAAGTCGAGTCGATCGCGGCGTCCATTCTGTCCCGGTATGCAAGGAGGTCGCGCACCAACAAATCCACTCTGGCTTCAGAAGAGGCTAAATTCGGTCTTGATCAACAGGGCGAGAAAGCACCCTACTCGGCGCCGGGGCAGAAGGGCTGTTACCTTGGCTTGCCGGCTCCCTCTCCATTCAGCCTTGTGGACGCGTCCAAAGTCGGCACGGCGCCTGCCCAGCACAAATTTCCAACCAGGCAGCGGAGCTCAGATCACACCAGTCTGTGAGAGCGGTCGGAAGCGGAAACGACGTGGGGCCTGAGCGCCGCACCAGCAAGGCAGCACTGTACGCGTCGCGTCGCGTCGGCACACGCCCGCGCTCCCGCGGAATCGCGCCAAAGCCCGACGGGTGCCCCGCCTAAACCACTCACTTGGCTTTTGCCCCCTGCGTTTGGCGTCTTCTCGGTTGTTGGACAATGGGGGCCCATCCGCCATCCCGCGATCGCGGTGAGGAGCATCAACGCGACGCGACGCGCTCCGCGGCTGTCGTGCGAGCCGACCGACATTCGATGGAATCCAGCCTCGACGCCTCGACGCCTCGACGCCCGACGGGCACCGGCCGTCCGATGGTTCGAGCAAGGCGCCCGGGACCTCTTTACACTTTACTGTCCGAACGACCCGCATCGAATCGAGAACGGTCGGTCGGTCGTTCGGTCGGACGGAGGGACGGACGGAATGGCAGGGGTCAGGGGACACTCTGATGGCCTGAATCGGAAGCGATGAGGCTCGCCCGCTTGCTCGCTCGTTCGACTCGTCAGTGTTGGGACGCCGTACGGCGTACAGCACACGTTGAAGCTTGAAGCACGAACGGTACGGTACGGCTCCAACCCGTTTGCCAGTCGCGGGCACCTCTCAGGCAATCAGCGCGATTCAACCTTCAGGAAGCAAGTTGTTCGGCGGGGTACGAGGAGGATAATGGGACCCCGGTTCGTCCATCCCATTCCGCCAAGGGGTCCCATCGGCAGATGTGAGTACATCGTGATGGGTCATTGGCCCATTACCCATACATCGGCGCGGCCGTATGCACTTTGCTGAGTTGCGTTAACCTCTTGCCTCAGCTCTTGATCCTGTCAGATATGTTCTCAAGATGGGAAAGAGCAAGAGATGGGGCCCATGATTCATGAATGAATGGATCGATGAGCGCCGAGCAAATACGTACGCGAGTCGCGACGCAAGGAGGTCACGCAGCGTGCATGTGCTGTGTGCACTGACTCGTATGTTGCTCGTGCCTCGCCTCCATCGACAAATGTCGGCATCAACAAGCTCGCTCACAGCTCACTCTAATATCTCACCCATTCCACACTCAGCAGTCAACAGTGAACAGTCAACAATGTCCAAGGCACGGCACAACCGCACAAGGCGAGGACGGGTGCCTGGGGTGATCGTGTGTCGAGCTACACTATCAGTGAAATTGCACCGCACTGAGCACTCACGTTTGTGCCGAACGGGCGCGTGTTTGTACGGGCGGAGCGCGGACGGCGCTGTGCGGCGCGGCGTGGTGAAAGAGAAGGGGAACGGGTGCAGTCAAGTCAAGTCAAGTCAAGCATCAACGATCAACTGGTGTCTGTAGCAGGATGTATGTACGCGCGTGGGCACGCGTCGTGTCCATCGTGGGGGGTGTGATCGTACGGTTCGCCGTATACAGCACAGAACCGTACCATACCGTACCCAGCTGTATGAGATGTCGCGGAGTCTCGACCCCTCGACCCCTAGTCAACAAGATGATACGATCCGTCATGGGCTCGCGAGCGAACGAGATCGCTCGCTCGTTCGCTCGCTCGCCTCGTTTGTTGTCGCCCGGTGTGTAGCCTTGCCTTGACGACGGAGGGAGTGAGGTGGCAACGAGCTGGCGCGGAGCGTGTGTGTGTGTGTGTGTGCGTGTGTGTGCGTGGTGGCCAGGTGACTTGTAAAGCCTCTTTCCCTCCCTTGCTTCCTTCCTGCATTCCTTCCTTTCTTCTTTCCTTGGCTCGCAGCGCCCCGCCCAAGGCAAAGGCTGAACACTGAGGCAAACGGAGGTGGAACCTTGATTTCGCGATGTGCCTTCATGATGTGATACGAGATGGGGACCCGTGGGGCACGGCGCCCGGCGCCCGTGGGGTCCGTGGGAGCCCGTGTCCGTGATCGGTCTGGTCCCGTATCAACCTTGGTACGATCGATACTGGATTCACTGAGCACCGGGTCGCCGTGCTTGGAGGTTAATACGGCGCCGCCCCCGCCCCGTCCGTCCGTCGGTCCATAATCGTGGACCCTGCCGTGCGCGCTAGGCGTGTACGCGTCCGAGAGAGAGCGTGTCGCGTCCAGCCCTCGGAACGAGTATACCATGTGCGGTGCCGCCCCCCGCCACAGCCCGCGCTCGCTTGGCTACCTTCCGATCGTCCATCCTCGCGACCCCCACGTCTTGGAGGGCCCCAACAGGCCCAGACTCGAGGCGCACCGTACCTCTCGCCGCGCCCGCGCCCGCGCCCGCGACCCACGTTTTTGCCTTTGGACGTTCGGATTGGGAAGAGGGGACGTTCGCCCGCGCGTTTGGGCTAGGTCGATATCTCGATCGACGTGGTCAAGCGGTCCCGTAAGTCGGTCGGATCTGAGGGAACTGGATTGAGGAATCGCAATCGCTGATAGACCAACCTTCGCTGTGCCGAGTAGTGACTATTGGACTCGACCGTTCTGTTGACGCGTTGGCCGTTTGGAACCTGTCCGGCGCCGGCGGTGGTCGGAGTGGCAACGATGTGCTGATCTGTCTCGGTGTGCGCCGAGCGCAAGCCGCCGCCCGTTCGTCCCGCGTTCGATCACCGCCCTGTCGACTTTGGCACCTCCTGAGCCAAGCATCGCGCATCGTGAGACGAACGTGTGTACGTCTTGGCCCTCGAAGCACGGAGCTCGTCGGCGCGTCGCGAATGCAGTCGCAATGCAAGCGCGACCCTGGTACGAGGGTCTGTTGCATGGCATGGAGCGACGCACAGTTGCAGGAGGCCCAGACCCAAAGTAATGGATCGTGGAGAATGTCGACGCGCTCCAGCCTGAGGCTTTGGTGACCTTGACGCCTCAGATGAGTCTACGGCCGACGCCAGCTCGAAGCTTCGAGTCGAGGAGCCCGAGGTATGTCAGGAGGTTTGCCGGCGCATGGCACCTTTTCCCGACTTGTGACGTGAAGAGGTAACCTTCACAGAGGGGTCGGACCTGTTACATCGTTTCGATCATCGTGGAAAGGGATGTTCTTGAGGTTCGAGTGCCCACGCTGAAGCCAACGCGGATGGCGAAAAGCGAGGAGGTCATCTTGATGCTGGTAGTCTGTGCTGGCGGAGGCCCGAGCGCTCTAGGCCATGGCGTTGAACTCTGAATTGGCGCAGGATGTGAGCTTGGCTCGAGGGTTGGAATGGACTTGAGAGTCGAGTCTGTGCCCTCGAAATCGTGAGAGCCCGGTGGGAACGCTTGGACCTCCTCCGCCTGAGGCTCGGACCCTCTTTCCTCATCGCTTCCGTCTGGACACTTGCATCTGGTTCCAAGCGCAGGCGGCCCGAGCGTTGACTAGCTCTTCCTCAGCTTGAAAGCCTCATCCGGTGCAGGTTGAGAAGCTTGCCAGATCCGGTGGGATGATATGCATCCGCCGAGGGCCCCTGCGTCTTCCTGAGGCGGCTCGAGCGCGACCCACGTTGAGCTGTCCAGAGCTCGGATCCGGGCCTTGGAGGATCGCGAGTCGCGTACGCGTCCCCATGCCTTGCGAGATGGTGTTGAGTCGTGGTACTCGTCCTGCTCTTGTGCATCCCTGTCAGGCCAGAGCTCGTCGGCCCCAAGCTGAGGATCATGTCGATGGTGCCCAGGTAAAGTATAGCCACGTGGCGGTGGCGGGGCCCGGAACTCCGTTGTTAACGGAATGTGGCGTTTGTGACGTTTCCCACGCCACCTCCTACGCCCACACATACGCGTGGGCGTAGGGGCATGTTTCGCCGCGTGTCCGCCTCCGTGGAGCGCTGATCCATTCGCCGCTGTCTTGGATACGCCGTCCGACGCGCTCCGTCCTCCGCTCCGAGGTGCGCTGTTGAAGAGGGGGAATAGTTGATATTCGATGCTGTGCTCCTTGCTTGGGGGGCGGCCAGTGGTCTGAATGACTGCACGCCCACAATAAGAAGGGCGCGGCTCTGCAGGGAGCAACCGGAGCACAGGCGGAGGCGGAGGCGGCGTGTTGCATGGGTTGATGCTGGATGAACGCCGACAGCCGGCATCGTCGAGAGGAGACGAGCGGAGGTCGATGATGCTGATCGAGGACCGAATGCGCCGACCTCCGAGTGTCCGGGCTGCCTCAATCACCACCACCGCCAATCCCAGCAGGGAACGCACCGGAGCGCGCCATGCCCCCACCGCGCCCACCACGAAAGCGCGCCGACGAACCGCGCTTCTCCTTTTGACGCGCTGCACGGTTCGAGCCGCTGTGCTGGCCTCGGCCCGCGCCGCCACGGCCTCCTGAGCTGGTGCCGGAGCCAGAGCTTGAGCCTGGGCCCTGAGGACCGCCGCTGGCACCCCCGCCGCCACCGCCGCCTCGGCCGTGAGCAGCACCGCGGAGGATGCGCCCGCCTCGACCACGATCGGGACCAAATTGTCGTCCCGATCGGTAGGCATCGCCTTCGTCGGTCGCGGTATGGCTCGAGCTTTGCGCAGTGGGCCGATTGGGATTGGGACCCAGCAGGTCCGTCGAGCGAGCGAGGAGCTTGTCCTTGCGAGGCTGTCATGACCAAGGCCGAGACAGAGTCAGCAGAGTGAAGACCAAGGCCATCGCTTGAGCCTTGAACGGTCTCAACTCACGTTGCGCTCAAACATCGTCCCCCAACTCTCCACCAGCCCCGCATCCCACTTCTTGCCCGTCTCCCTCTCCAGCTCTGCAATCAGCTGCCGCCGCACCTGCCCCAGCGGCGTGTTGCCCTTGCGCAACGCTGGGTCGCCACGCGCAAAGAGGGCCGCACCGTGCGTCGCGTAGAAGCGGGTCAGGATCCGGTCGGCCGCTCGTTCTAATGCTGCCGTCGTCGTGGTGTGGCTGCTTCCACCGCCGCCTACCCCTCGAGAGGGCGCGGGCGGGACGATGCCCGCCGCATTGGCATTCTCATCCACCGCGTCATGGTCTGCCAACGCGTCATCTTCCTCGCCCTCCTCCCCACTGCTCTCATCCCCAAACTTGCGTCGCCAGCCCCGAGCGCTGGGTACGGCGCCAGCAGAGGAGGACGAGGGCGCAGCGAGCGAAGTCATCATCCCGCGTCGGCCGAACCAGTCCCTTCCATCCTCAGCACCCAGCATCCCCTCCTCCTCCTCCAGCTCCTCCTCCACGCCCGCCTCACGAATCCGCGATGCAGATGTCACCCCACCACCACCACCGCCAATGGCGAGGTCAAGACCGAGATCCCACTCCTCATCCGCCTCTTCCTGCTCCTCGTGCTGCTGAGCCGCGACGCGCGCGAGGACGCTCGCTTTGAGATGCTCGGGAATCTTATGTAGGCCCCCTCCTCGTCCGCCGCCGCCGGACCCTGGACGCACATTGGCATCGTGCAGCCTGTCGTCTGTGCCAGCGTCGAGGGTGGGGAGGGACGACTTGTAGCGGAACTTGCTGAGGTCGAGAGGGCCCTCGTCGTCGAATATGTTGGCGCGTCGTTGTGCTTGTAGTTGTGGTTGCGCTTGTGTCGAGCGCGAGGTCGAAGTTGGAGGCTTGGGAGTAAGCGCCGCAACGAGCTCATCCAACTCGGGGTCGTGGGACGATGACCTCGCGGCGGCAGCGACGGCAGCGGTGGCCGGCGACACCCGCGCCGAGGTATGTTGCTCGAGCGCGACGGCCGCATCGCGGAGATGGATACGCGCGGCAGCCGCAGCCAGTCCCAACTCCTTCCCTCCTCCACCAGATCCCTGTGGGAAGAGAGCCGGAACGACGACGTCGTACAGCGTGTCGATGTCATGCGCGAGCTGCTCGTACACGGACATGCTCATCTTGCCCGTGCCCGTGCCCGTGCCTGTGCCTCTCGAGCCTAGGGGCGGCAGGGCGCTGAGAAGAAGGGCAAGCATCCGACCGCGCTTCTGCACCTCGACCAGGACGTGCACCTTGTCCTCAAGGGTGCTCGAGGCCGAGAGGAGCGTCTGCCCCTCCCACGCGTCCAGCACGCCCGAGCGCACGCCCGTGTGTGCCGCCTTGAGCACCTCGAGCGCGAGGGCGGGGTCGATGAGGGCCCCGAGGGCCGAGCGCAGGTGGGACGCTGCTGCCTCTGCCTTGGTCTTTCCTCCTTCTTTGGCGGTAAGTGGGACACTGTGCAGTGTGCCGAGGGCGAGGGCGAGGTCAATGAGGGTTGCGGTGCGCGGGAGGAGGGTGCGTGCCAGCGAGGGGTCGCCCCGTTCGAGGACGCGGTGGAGGATGATGGCGAGGTGTGTGAGCACCTCGCGCCCCGTCGCCGCCATCTCCTCCTCCCCTTCCTCCTCTTCTTCTTGTGCGTCCCCGCCGCTGCCATCGTGTAGTGGGCGAGGGTAGCAAGACTGTGCCAGCTGCCTCCGAGCGAGGACATGGAGCGTCGCTTGGACGGCGTTCCCAATGGCGGGGCCGTGCGGTGGGAGTAGCAACGTAACGAGGGCGGTGCTGGACAGACGAGCGAGTCGCTTGAGTACATCGGCGCAGGACGCCGTCGCGCGGCCGCTGCCGCCGTTGTCGCCGCTGCCAGCGCTGACTTGGACGGTCATGCTTCTGCGCCGCGCCTGTGCTGTCGCTCTTGTGCTGGTCGACGTCGAGGTCATCGTCGGTGAGGAAAGACACTGCGGTCAGACCATGGGGCGCGCGACTGATTACGTAAGCACCATTGACCACCCCCTCGCCCTCCGTCCTCGGAAGATGCACAACTTGGCATGGAGTAAGTAAAGGAGCGACATCACAGACGCGTCTAGCGAATGATGGCGAGGCAGGCAGGGCCGAGTACAGGGGCAGGGGTACAGGCGCGAAGGGGGCGGGCCGAAGTCCGAATAAGGATGAGCAAGCAAACTACCAAGACGGGCCGCGCGGGGGGCCGTCTCGAGAGAATAGGATGAGTGAGAAGGGAGGGGGAGAGAGAGGGAGGGATGTCGCAGGGAGGGGGAGGGCAAGGAGCGACGCACTCAGAGAGCAGAGATACTCGCGCCCCTCCGCTCCCTCACCACGCCCACGCCCGCACCGGCAGCCGAAGCCGAAGACGCTCCGCCACCCGCACCACCCGCATCCTGCTCGCCAAGCCAAGCAAGCCTCAGCGCCCACTCGCGTGCGCTCAGGCCCAGCAGCGTCGTCAGCTCGGCAGGCGAGGCAGAGGCCCCGGGCGCAGAGCCAGCGCTGGTATTGGAGTTGGTGTTGGCGTGGTTGGTACCGACGGCGGGCGAGGCCGAGCCCGCTCTGTTTGTGCCCGTGCGACCCGTCGATGCCATCGACGCGCCGGCGTGGTTCTCATTGGCGTAGACACCAAGTTGGTGGTGTGAGCTCCTGTTGCGAAGCGTGCCCGACGACCCGCCCGAGGTGGCCGCAGCCCCTCCAGTAGCAGGCGACGAGGAGGACGAGCCCGTCGCTCGACCAAGGAAGGAGGTCGCAGCGCGCATGTGCCGACCCACTGCCCGACTCGATCGCCGCTCCGAAGGGGTCGGATTGACCTGGCGTGCCGTCACGCTCAAGCTTGATGCTGGCTGCGAAGCGAAAGCCGGCGTCGTCGACGGCGGAGCCGAGCACGACGCAGGCGCAGCCGTCGAGAGCGGCGGCGTGGAAGCCATAGCCGATGACGCCGAGGGGGACGGCAAGCTCTGCGTCGGATTCGCAGAGTAGCCCAGACTGATGCCAAACATGCCCCACGCCAGGCCCGAGGCCGCACTCAGCGTCGACATCTGCGGGACCGAGTTGCTGCTCAAGATGGTCGAAAAGGGTCGCCGTTGGGGTACTTGAGAAGCTGGTGTCGGCGGGGCAGGCGCTGCGGTAATGCTAGCAGGTGGGGGAATCGTCACCGAGGGCTGAGGCAGAATGGTGGCGTTGTTCCGCTCTGGATCAGCCCGACTTCGTGAGCTGGACGAAGCCTCAGCGGACAAGGCAGTCGGACCGTCCAAAGCCATCGCGTGTACAGCGTCGTCTCCCTGCGAGACAACCACCTGCGAGGGCCGCCGGCTTGGATTGCTGGGCTTCTTGTTTGACGAGGAGGAGCCCGTATTCGCGACTGATGCCGAGCTGGGAAGGGTACCGGACGAAGCCGTGCTGGGTAGCGATACCGACCGCGTCGGAACGGGCGGCACCGGCGCAACAGCTGTATTAGAGGAAGCCACAGGTGGAGCCGGCATCGTTGCTGATGATGGGAGGGCTTGCTGCGGTGACCTCGCCATCGCGGCCTGGCCAACATTGTTGGCCGACTGAGAGCGTTGAAGCGAGTTTGTAGCGGTCTCTTCCTGGACCGTCGTCATCACCGCATCGGCGGCCGAGCCACGACGACTGTCTCGTTCTTCGTACGCCGGCGGCGCTGGTGCTGCGCCTCGCGAGCTCGTCGAGGGGGTGCTTGTCACCAACGGAGAAGGGGCCAACGAAGGGCCGGCGCTTGTGCAAGTCGTCGCACGGTTGCTTGAAGACGTGGGACTGGCCTCGCTGGCGATGAGTGACGAGCCCCGCAAGACGCTGAGCCCGCTCGTGTCTGGCAGGGAGCGAGGCGGGACGGGAGGCGAGTTGCGGTTGGGTAGGCCTAGAATGCGCCTCTCGGGTGTTGCTGGGATGGCGCTGCCGGAGGAAGCTGGCGTTGCGCTGCTCGTCAGAGGTGCCAAAGGAGCTATGCGACCCAAAGGCGAGCCTGACGCGGGTCCATGAGCGCCGCCGCCGCCAGCTTCGGCGTGGACTCCTGCTCCGAGACCAGGTCCTACCCATACGGGACGTGCGCGATATTCGTACTGTGGGAGACTTGGGTCCACAAAGTACGCGGGCAGCTCGGCCGTGGAGCTGCTGCTCGTACTTCGAAGACTGGCGACATCATCGTCGATGTCTCGTGTACCCGCTCGACGACCACCGGCGAAGACTTCGGGTCCTCTGGCGGCGCGACGAGATCGCCGGCCTGCGCTGTACATGGGCTGCGAGTAGGTGTGGTGGTGCTGGTGTTGCGGAGTGCGTGCTGAGGCCGTGACTGAGGACGCTGGCGGGAGGGTGGGCAAGGACGAGAGTCCAGCACAGGCTGCCGATCTCGGCACGGTCAGATTGGACGCCGACGTCGACGTCGAGGTCGAGGTCGCTGTCGAGCTTGAGGTTGTCCTCGGCGAGGTGGCTGAGACTGGGGTGGACGACGCTGGGTTGGGGAGCGGCGAGGAGCCGAGCGGGTTGGCAAAGGAGGCCGACGCTGAAGACGGGCTTGGGGTGCGCTGCTGGGAGGACGGCGACGATGAAGAGGAGGACGAGGACGAGGCGATGATGGCTCGGAAGGGGATATTGATCGACGGCACGGGCCTGGCGGTGGCCGAGGCGTAGGGAATGGCGGCCATGTTGGCCTGGCTGGCTTGCTGGCCTGGCTGGGTCGATGGCGCTCCCGGAGCGCGACGACGAGGAAGAGATCAAGGCTGACCGGGGCTCGTGAAAAGGAAGCCGGACCAGACGAGCGAGGCGGGTGGGCGAGCGAGTGTTGAGGTGATGATGCGAAGCGGCCAGACAGGAGTTTCACCTTTTGGACAAGGCAGGCAGCGGGAGAGGAAGAGGTGTCGGTTCAGCGATGGGCTCGCAGCACAGGCCAGAGGCGTATCGTACTCACCCAGTGCTTCTTGCGCGCGCGCCTTGCAAAGAGCGTGAGGAGAAGCTGAAGACGACGAGGTCGATGGCCGTCGAGGTGGTGCCGACGTGGTGGAAGTGGGTGCGGTGCCAGGCTGGGGAGCTGGACTGGTCTGGTCGGGCGCGAGCTGATCTCGGCTAGGGCCTCAGGGGGAGGGCAGCCGTAGCAGTCGTCGCTGTGCCGCACCAGGCGCGCATGGACGACGGCCTGCGAGTGCTGGTGGCTACTGTACACCTCGTCAGAAGGAGCGTCGGTGGATGGCGAGGTCGAGCTCAATGTCGACGCCGGCAGCCGTGTTGGTGGTGGTGAGCAGCGACGTGGTGATCGCCGTGGCGGAGGATGAGCTCGCCGCCAGGTGGGCACCCTACCTCGACAGACACCTCCCTCGCGCCATCGTCTGCTAGCTGACCACCATCAGCACCATCTCCAACAGCCAACGAGGGCGTCACCAAGGCCTATTGTCTCCGTCAGGAAGAGCATCGCAAGCGCAGCAACGCAGAGAACGACGCCTGCCAGCATCGTCTGCCGTCTCGTGTAGCGCATCTTCCACAGCAAGCACCCAAGGCATTTCTGTACACCAACGAAGCACATCGACACCATGAGCTTCCGCTTCCATTTGGGAAAGCCCATGCTCAGTCTCTTGTGAGTCTGGCCATGACCGCCTCGCCGTGATGCGCAAAAGGGCTGACCGTCTTGCCATGGATTGCTGTGGATTGCCACCACGCACGTAGCCATGACCCGTCCAATCCAGCATCGCAGCGTGCTCTCGCTTTGCTCAAGGCTGGCGCACGCAAGCCTCCTCCCGCCATTGCCAGAGCCGTCCCAGCGGGCAGCGCGACAGACGCCAGCTCGAGCGCAGGACCCAGCGCAGCCTCGTCGCCACCCAAGCACAACGAGGCCGAGGTAGACGCGTTTCTCAAAGAGGCAGCCGCCTCTCCCTCCGACTCGACGTACTCGACGCTGTACGACATTGAGGTCGTCGAGACGGACCCGACGTCGGACCAGATCAGGACCATCCGGGACACGACCAAGCTCGGCAATGTGTCCAAGGAGGAGGCCATGCTGCTCGGCCTCAAGTCGTCCGACCTGGCCAATGATGTTCTCCTGGTAAGCACATCCATTCTACCCGTGTAGTCTTGCTCCTCCATGCTGATCATACCTTGACCCTGACCAGGTTGACTGGGACGGCAATCGCTCGGCCAGCAACCTGCGCGGTGTCCAAGAGCTGCTCGCTGAGCTCCATCGCGAGCGCGGCTCGTCCTCGTCGACATCGTCCAAGGGCGGCGGTGGCTGTACCATCATGTAGAAGCAACAAAGCAACACGCAGCGCAGCGCAGCGTCCTCCTGAGCCTCTGCGCCTTGGGTTGAATGCCACGCTGTGGTCCGCTCATGCCCTTCCCTGATCGAAGGCAAGGTCCAGATCCAGGTACAGCTATGCCTCTACGGGTCGACGCTATCATTGCCTCAACGTCATGGACCCCGCCTTGGCTGTGCCGTCCCGAGCGGTTGGGACTTGGGAAGCCCTGGGCAGACGCTAGCGCTGCTGCTCACAGCCGTGTCCTTGCCACTGCCTCCCTGGCCGTCCTTGTGATCAAGGCTGGGCAGGCTGGGCTCCGCCGGCTCGATTGCCGACATCATGGCAGGGAGCCGGGGTGGTCTGTGCGCGGCGGTGAGGGCGGGCAGGGCAGCTTGCCGGCCGGGGTTCGTCTGATTTAAACTAGCCACCACGTCAAATCTTTACCTGCCCAACGACGGCCAAGGACGTCCACCACGACGTCCACCACCAGCACCGACAGCGTACAACTCTTCGTACACAAGCGCGACGGTTGCACGCTCGCGCATCTCCTGAAGCAGTCTCGTCTCCTCGACGAGAACAAACCCCAAGCGCGCCCCAACGACACGCTTGGTCCTGTACCGATCAGCGTACTGACTACCAAGATGCTACAAAGCCGAGCCACCTTCAAGGCAGCCTCGGCCTCAGGCGCCGCCTTGGCCAACCTCGCCACAGCGACATCGTCGTCGGCCGGCGCAGCCTACCCGGCGCGTGCCCTCGCAAGCTCAGCTTCGGCTTCCTCAAGGCATCCCCGGTCCTCGGCCTGGTCATCGCACCCAGCACCCGCCACCGTCGCCAACGCAGCAGCATCAGCAAGCGCCGCTCTTCGCGCATCGCAGCAGCCCCTCGTGCTCCGGCGCAACCTCCAGACGTCGGCATGGGCCAACGAGGTCGAGAAGCCGACACACGCCTCCACAGACGACCACGTCATCCCGTACCCGGAAGATCACGAGCGTGACCCCACCGACGTCGGACACTCCACCACCGGCGGCAAGGTGGGCCCACACAACAAGCGCACCCTCGCCTCGCTCTCCATGGACGGCAAGGTGTGCGTCGTGACGGGCGCGGCGCGTGGACTGGGTAACCTCATCGCGCGTACCTTTGTCGAGTCTGGCTCCAGCACCGTCGCCGTGCTCGATCTCAACGCCGCCGAGTCTGTCGAGGCGGCGCGCGATATCGAGTCCTGGTTCCTCCAGCACGGCTCCGTCGAGCCTGGCGAGCTCACCGTCGAAGGCTTCGGCTGCGACGTCAGCAACGAGGACGACGTCATTCGCGTCATGGAGGAGGTGAAGAAGCGCTTTGGCCGCATCGACGTCGTTGTCAACTCGGCGGGCATTGTGGAAAACTTCCCCGCAACACAGTACCCGACGCACAAGATGAAGAAGCTGTTCGATATCAACATCAATGGGTCGTACTACGTCGCGCGGGAGGCGGCCAAGCACATGCTTGCGGACGGCACCAAGGGGTCGATCATCTTGGTCGCCTCCATGAGTGCTGGCGTCGTCAATGTGCCCCAGCCGCAGGCGCCATACAATGCTTCCAAGGGTGAGTTTTCTTGTCCACAGACGCGTCCTTACTCCACCATGCTGACAAGCGGTCATCCTCACAACTTGCACAGCGGCGGTGCGACACCTGGCCTCCTCCATGGCCGTCGAGTGGGCCAAGGACGGCATCCGCGTAAACTCGCTCTCGCCCGGCTACATGCTCACCTCGCTCACCCGCACCATTCTCGAGGCCAGCCCCGCGGGCAAGGAGCTCAAGGCGACGTGGGAGAACTTGACGCCGATGGGCCGGATGGGCGAGCCTGAGGATCTGAAGGGCGCGGCGATTTACCTTGCTTCAGACGCGTCGTTGTTCACGACGGGCACGGACCTGCTTGTGGACGGTGGATACGTGAGTAGCGTGGTAGTATTGCACATCGTCGGCCTGGTCTCGCTGACCCTTCTCTTGATCTTTCAGACCGCGACGTGATTCAACGCGTCATCAAGTTGGCGCTACGGAGCCTGCATCCTCCTTACGATCCCGCACATTGCGGCCGTCGCCTTCTCCTCGGCACGTCGCCGCAGTCGCGCCCTGTCCAATTGCGTACACGGGCGTCCCCACAAACAGTACCGGTTCTCAAGCAATCCCGGCGCGTATACAAGCGTGGCATGACTATTTCATGGTACTTACAAGACTGTACCTACTCCTATTCATCGTCTTGGGCTTGTTTCACGTTCACGAATCTCAGCCTGTTCCGTGATGCATGGGCGTGCTGCTTGCGAACGCGTCCGTACTGCTCTGTCTAAGAGGGAGGGAGAAGCAGCCTAGACAAGCGCGGTGGTGGCAAATCATGAGATAGAAGAGGCTGGGTACCGACGAGGGAGCCGTCTAGATCACGTGAGGAGCTCGAGCTGGACGACGCCGCGGCCTATCGTCGAGCCGCGCACTGACATTCGCAGCTACTACCACCACACCACCAATAGAGGTTCGACGTGCGACGCCCAACGTGTTCTCAGCCATGGCATCGATGGACATCGACAGCGGCAGCGGGCCAAGCGGCTCCTCCTCGTCCACAGCCGACGCGACCGCGTCCGCCTTCCTCGACTCGCTCCCCGTCAGCTCCTACCCAGAGAGCATCCGCGCCGCCTTCCCGCGCTTCGCCTCCCTCCGCACCAAGAAGCTCTGGTACCAACTCACCCTCGCCCTCGAGGCCCTCATCGCCCAGCCCGACGCGCGCGATCCCGCCCTCAAGGATCCCAAGGGACGGCAGCTCCTCGTGGGCCTGTACGACGACTTTGTCGCTGGGTTCGCGGCCAAATTGAGCCCCTTGCGCTGGGTCGGCATCGCGGTCAGTGTGGCGAGGCTGTACGAGCAGCCCAAGGACGCGCTGGCCTTCCTCTTGAATGAGGTGGTCAGCAAGACGGATGGCGGCAAGGCCGTCGCGGCTGTCAGTGGGAGTGGCACCGCCGATGGCGACGCGACGGCGACGGAGCAAGCGAAGGGCAAGCGTGCCGAAGGCTCCTCGGGCCAGGAGACGCAGGCCAAGCAGACGCAGGGCAGCGAGGACGCCTACGTATTCGCCACGATGGAGGCGGCCCACTTCCAGCTCGTCCTCGGAGAGCTGGACGCGACCAAGGACGCGATGGACCGCTGTGCCAAGGTGCTCGATGGATTCGACTCGGTTGAGCATGCTGTGCATGCTGCGTTCTACCGGGTCAGCGGAGACTACTACAAGGTGAGTCTGCTCTAAGCTCTGCTATTCATCATGCTCTGGTTCCTGACCTTGAGGATGTGATTTCCAACAGGCCAAAGCCGAGTATGCCAACTACTACAAGAACTCGCTCCTCTTCCTCGCGTGCGTCAACATCGACACGGACCTCAGTGCCGAGGACCGGGTACAGCGTGCACACGATCTCAGCGTGTCGGCCTTGCTGGGCGACACGATATACAACTTTGGTGAACTGGTGAGTGTGCCCACCTTGCCGCTTCTCTTTCGCTCCTGCTGAATATCTGCATCCTTCCGCACCCAGCTCCTCCATCCCATCCTCGACTCGCTCCAAGGGACCCCGCACGCCTGGCTCTCCGACCTCCTCTTCGCCTTCAACGCAGGCGACCTGGGCAAGTTCGAAGCCCTGCTCCCCAGCCTGGGCAACCACTCGCTCCTAGCGTCCAACACCAACTTTCTCCGACAGAAGATCTGCCTCATGGCCCTCATCGAGTCCGTCTTCCGCCGCTCGACGGACGACCGGACGCTCAGCTTTGAGACGATTGCGACGGAGACGCGGCTGCCGGTGGATGAGGTCGAGCATCTCGTCATGAAGGCTTTGAGGTATGTTTTGACTTGTCGGTCCCTTGCTGTGAATAGGATGCTGAGTGGCCCGCCTCCCTCCCTCGTACATCACCGCTCCGTGGACCCGCCAGCCTGAACCTCATCCGCGGTACACTGGACCAACACGCCCAACTAGCACGCATCACCTGGGTCCAGCCCCGCGTCCTGGACCGACGCCAGATCGAGGCACTCCAAGATCGGCTCAACCAGTGGTGCGAGCGCGTGCAGTCCGTCTCGGAGTTTGTCAAGGGCCAGACGCGTGAGTATAGAATGGCTCTCTCTTCGAGTCGTCGTTTTGAAGTGGATAGGAGCCTGACGACTTTGGACGCCCTTTCAGCCGAGCTCTTCGTCACGGCATGAGCGCGCCTTCAAGCCGACGAAGAGCTGCACCTTTCCCACGCTCGCACAGCTCTACCCTGCTCGCAATCCTCACCTCTGATCGTCGCCTACTCTCAGGCATGGCCTTGAATGACAGCACGGTCTGGAAACTTTGAAGGAGGGCAGCGGTTCGATTATGATTGGGAATAGACAACAAAGACAGGGAATGGAAGTGTAGGAAGGGAGTTGAGAAGGGGGGTTGGGCAAGAAACGAGCGTGGGAAGGAGCGCAGAGCGCCGCCCTTGCAGTGGTGACGGTTTGCGTGCAAGAATACGGGGTGTCTGAGAAGCAGAGAAGTACGCTGTAGATTCAATGAGTGTGGTTGGGTTGGTGACGAGGATGACTGGTGCAGGCTGATACTCCGAGGAAGGCTTACATCGGTGGTGTCACTGTTCAGAAAGGCGATGGATGGCAGACGGCCGACGGGCTGGGGCTTGGAAGGAGTGACGTCGCTAGCTGGCTTGCTGGCTACTTGCAAGGAGGAGGATTGCTGGCGGCTATGGTTGATGAGGTTGATCCTGCTGGAGCTCGAACTTGGTCGGGGTAGGCCACTGAAGAGGGAATCGCACTGAGCAGTCAGCACAGGGATCAGATCCACATCCACGCTCGTGAACACGAGTACGCACCGTCCTTCGCATAAAGTCTCTCACCGCGCCTTGCACCGCATCCCGATCCCTCATCGCCTTCTCAACGTTGGCCCCGACAGGGAGGACGACATCGTCATTGATGCACAAGAACCCATTGCTCGCCTCGGCCTTGACGATCGCGTTGAGCGAGCTCCGCATGTTGATCGTCGTTTGGACAAATTCCATCGGGGAGTCGGCCAGGGTGAAGGCGTAGCGCGTGAGGAGGGAGAGGGCAAAGGCGTGTCGGGAGCGGTTGAGCCAGCCTGTCAGTGTTGCGACGGTTTGGAGGGTGAAGGTCGGGCTCGAAGCGCCGGAGGCGGCTGTGGAGGAAGAGGTGATGTCGTCGTCGTAGTGAGCCACGAGGGGCAGGTGTGGTTCGAGGGGCTTGTGCGGTCGATGGGCCTTCTTGATGGCTGGCGAGGGCTGGGACGGGAAGAGGAGGTCCTTGTCGGGTAGGAAGGCGCTAAAGCCGCGCTCGCCGCTCTTGTGAAGGAGGAATTGCAGCACTGGGTGCGAATAGATATGGTAATTGTCACAGCTGAATTCGGAGGCAGGAGGAGACGACAAGGCAGCAGGGGTAGTCTCCGACTCACAGCAATCGCCACACTCGACCTTCTCGAACGCAAAGCGCTTGAACACCTCATCAGCCCTCGGCGCCTCCTCGTCCACGGCCGTCCACTCGCGGCGGAAGCACTGATCGAGCGCAATCCTGCAGGCGGGCCGACGAGGATTAAACTTGAACTTGCCCTCTTCGCCCGAGGACGAGGGCCAGTATCGCGGCCATGATTCGGGCGGCGGTGGCGGCGCACCGTTGCCGAGTCCACCGTGGGGCTGTCCGAGTGCAGCCCAGGGTCGCGCTCCGTTCCCGTTCCAGCGGAAGGGCGCACCCTTGCCGATACCCTGTGTCCGGTCCTGGACGTAGGGCTCGAGGTGGACAAATGGGTACCCGTCCAGACTTGAGAATGCATACTTGGACATGCCCGGCTCGGGCACACCGGCCGCCTGCAGTGTCTCGCGGACCCCTTGCAATGAGGCACGGCGCGGCATCGGGACGGCGATCATGAGTGATTTGCCTTGAGCGAGCCGGTCGGCGGCCGTGGCAAAGTCGGGCACGACGACAATGTTATTGAGCGCCGCCGGTCCGCCGATGCGGTCGTTGCCGTTGTCATACAGCGGCCTGACCGTGTACTCGCTGCCCACGCCAAGCTCACACAGGAGCGTCTCCCACTCGCCACCGGGTCCGCGTCCATATCGTCCATCGCCGTTGACATCGTGCCGGAGTAGGAAGAAGGACCATAGCAACGCCTCGCGATGCCTCTCGATCACAAAGTCGTGCGTGAGGAAAGGCGTGTTGATGCTCTCTCCCAAGCCACGGAAGCGCGAGCCTGCCGCGTCGCGAATGGCCTTGTCGAAGACGATGCGCGACTCTTCGAGCAAGGCTCGATGGAGCGACTTGTGGACGTGGGAGAGGTAGGCCCGGCCATACTCTCTCCTGCCGAAGCGGCGGTCCAGCAGCCATGCGGAATAGCGATAAGAGGGCCACTCGCCGCCGTGGACATGATCCGCGGGATGAATGAAGCCCGTCTCGTGTCCGATGACGGGCAAATGAGACTGCATCCTCATCACGAGGCCGTACAGTGGCGTGTGTACGTCGGAAGCCGTCAGCGAGTGGGTCAAGAAGAAGTCGTCGTTGGCGTAGAGGAAGACATCCTCGAGACCCTCCTCGTTGCCAAGGTAGGATTCGATCGCCATCGAATTGAAGGTCGGCAAGACGGCGTGCTTCCAGGCCTCCACTCGTGATTGGTTGATGTGCTTGTTCAGTGTTGAGGGTTTTAGAACCGCGCTGGGCGTGAAGGCTGTCCAATCGTGGTGGACTCGGAAGGAATGTTGCTTCCTGGACGGCCTGATGGCGTTGCCTCCGACAAGGACATCCGGCCGCGATGCGTTGAGCCAAGACGGAACCTGGCCCGCTCTCCTGAGACTCGTCCGGTTGTTCGGAAAGGACAAGAAGAGGTCCCTCGACTCGAATCGGACCAGCTCAGCCGGCAAGAGGAACCGATCCTCCGGCATGTCGGGCTCGAGCTCGCTGGGAAGCGGACCGGCAAAGTCGGGCGAGACGATGTGGATGCTTCCCAGGCCCTTGATGTGCTGCATCGATGAGCGTACGCTGAAGAGGAGCTCGGAGGTGTCGCGGAAGCGATTGTCGCCGTTGTCGGCTTTGAGCTTGGGCGCCTTCCAGGCCCTCTTGCCGTGCATCGAGCTCGTAATGCTTGCAACCGCCTCGTGCTCGCCGTCCGCCTTATCCACGGAGCCGGACTTCCAGTGCTCCTCCCACCAGCCATTGGTGGCATCGGAGTACAAGATCCGGATGGCCGAATGCGATGCTGATCCGTTGACCCAGGTGTAGAGAATGTCGACGGCGGCCGCCTGCTTGCGGCTTGCCTCGTCCTGTGGCAAGTGAGGGCACAACGTGCCGCTTGCCACCCATGAAGTTGCGCATTGTGGATCCGCAAGTAGACGCCTCAGGGAATAGATCGGCCTGACTACACGCCGGTCGGTGAGCGGCAGGGCGTAGTACTCAAGCTCGAGGTCCGTAAAGGCTGAAGTGGGCACGCCGTCGTGATGAAGGTATGGCTCGGGCTTGAGCTGGAGTGCGTGGGCGATACCGGCCACTTCGGTAGGTGTGGGCGTGGCTGGCTCAGCCTTCGTGCTCATGCCTGCTGGGACGGCTGCAATTGCTGGTGGCATCCATTGACCCACGTAGGTTGCCATCGAGCTATAAAAGTATAGCCCGGTCAGGCCAGATGCGAGCACCAGGGTGCCGAAGAGGAAGGCCCAAGATGAGAGCTTCCTTCTCCTTGCTCGGGATGGTACACCGTGCACTTGCTCGTGAGAAGAGTGAGGCGAGAGCAGGTGGGCCGCTGCTTCGTCATCGTCGTCGTCTTCATCGCGCCTGCTGTGAAATGGCAGACCGAGAAATCGGACCCGACCCTGGCCTTGGTCGGAAGGCAGCAAGAGGTAATCGCGCGAGGTCATGTCGATTGGATGCCTTGCTTGCGAGTCCGTGGAGTCGTCCGACGACGAGTGCAGCGACGACGTCGAGGATGTGGGAGCCGGAGGCATGTTGGTGCTGTATGGGTAGGACACGTTTGAGCACGAGGGCATTGGTAGAAACGACGATGGAAGCCTCGACGGGCCGTCTCGGTGCTGAGATGAGTCCAGGATGGGCGGTTGTGAGGGATTATTGTCGCCTTGACATGTTGGCGCGGTGATCGTATTATTGGGGGCTGCGGATGACATCGCGCCTGATGATGATGAAGCTGTCACGCCGAGTGACCTCTACTACCATTCCCCAAGCACTTGATGGGATTGCACGACCTTGCCGTCCGGCCGGCCGTTCTCGCAGACTTGCAGTCCAGTACTTGTGAGGGTCGGAGCAACTGGTTGCGACGTTGGAATGGCCGAGCGCCAGCGATTGCAACTCGCACCTTGCAGCCAGCCGGGCGGGAAGTGGGCAAGAGCCAGGCCGCTGCGTGCCACTTGCCGGCGCGATCGTCGATGTCGTTGCTGAGGAGGAGGAGACCGAGCCTGAAGAGGGAGAGAGGGGGAAAGAACGGGATGGGAGGGCAAGACGGGGGTCGAGGGATCAAGAGAAGGGTTGGCCCTTTTCCCGTTCGGCACAATCTACCACGCCTCACGGCATCGCGTCTCCGCCCGCTCTCCTTTCCCCTCCTTCGTCGGCTGACCGAGCATCTTGAGAGTACAGACTACAGAGGCAACGCAGCCTGCTCGCAGTGCCGTAGGCTATTATATATGAGCCGTGGGCGCTGAGCCGTGTGCTTTGAGCCGTGGGCGCTGAGCCGTGGGCTATGAGCCGTGGGCGCTGAGCCGTGGGCTTTGAGCCGTGGGCGCTGAGCCGTGAGCGGTGTGGTGCCGCAGGGCTGTGATCCGCTGTTGGGCTACAGTGTTGCGCAGGCGATGGCCGCCCACGGACGAGATAGGGCCTCTTGTTCGAAGAGGTGCATCCCATTCGGCAAAGCGGACCTTGCAGCTTGACCGAGTGAGAGTGTGAGACGACTTGCGCCCTTCGTAAGTCGTGCCGTGATCTACGTACGCATCGCCACAGCGCCGGCGCCGCAAGGCGGGCAAGTCGGGGCTCCCGAGCCCAACCGCCGGCAGTGAATGCGCCACAGGCAGAGGACCGATGGCTTTAAGCCAGCGCAGCGCCGCCCTTTGCTGCGTCGTCGATTGAGGGACTGCGTGCGCGCATTCGTCGGGCGTCGACACCACAATCGTAGCCTGGTACGAGCACTGCTTCTCGTATCTCTCCTGCCTGATGGTGTGCCGATCCGCCCGCACAGTCGCGCCTGAGTCCTAACTGACACCATCCGAGGCTCCGAGCGCAACACTTGAGTCTGGAGGCATATTGACGCTCAGAGGCGCTTTCGTTCCACCCAGCCTGTGCGGTCCCGGAGAACTCTGCGTGCCGCCGGCGCGGTCCGTTTTGCATCTTGCAGCGGCAGACCGGCTTGGGCGTGAGGAAGGAGCGGGGGGCCACGGCCCACGAGCGTCGAATCAGGTCGCCATTTGTGGCCCTCGAGGCTGGCAGACCATTGGGCGTGGGCCACGATACTTAGGGTCACCACCGAGTGACGGTGTAAGGGCTGGCATCACTTCGACCGCGGCCATGGCCCGTAATTGGTGTTCTGGTGGCCGTGGGAGCTAGGACAGATGGTCGCATCTCATCGCCTCATCCCTGGGGATGCCCTGATCGACCTTTATGAAGATCTCATCGCCTCATCCCGTGCCCGCTGCTGTCGAAGTGTCGACGGCTTCGCCTAGTCCGCACGCTGATCGCTGCTGAATGATCGCTTCGCCGATGACGCGCTCGGACCTCGACTTTGCGCCTTCTCCTTCTTCTTGAGCCGGCGCTCCATCTCGAGGAAGGCCTTGAGCGTCGGATCGTCAATGTTGCGCACCGCCTCGTCCACCTCGCGCTCGGCCACGTCGGCCGCGTCCTCTTCCGGCGAGCCGGCCGTACGAGTGGATGGCCCAGACGACGTCGATGTCGCCTTGGGATTCGGAGGCTTGATACCGAGCTCGCGCGCCTGGGCCCACTCCCCTTCGTCCAGAGGCGGCACCATTGCCACGAGGCGCTCACGAGCGAGGCCAAGCTCGCCCACGTACTCTTGTACAGCGTCGGCGTAGATGTCGTACGCGCAATGCGCACAGCCTGTTTCACAAATCATATCGTGATCAGCATGGCATCCTGTACGAGGGGCGTGACGGTCCAACGACGTACCAGACATGCAACAGTCCTCGGGGCCAGGGGGGGGCGGTTTGCGAGGCACGAGCACACCGCGGATCAGTACCGGCTTAGGAACCGAGTCGTCGTCCTTGCCCGCCGTGTACGACGTCGAGCTTGAGCGAGTGTCGTCATTGCTGGCGCTGGCATGGCTGCTATTATCCTCGTTGCTTGTCATAGGCGGGTCCGAGTAGACGCCGAGCGCGTCAGGAGGGAGCTCGAGCTCGGCAGCTTCCTTGCTTGTGCTGGGCAGCCCTTCGCTCCGTCCGGACCACTGCGAGCGTAAATCCAGATGCCTTGACGACTCTGCGGAAAGGACCAAATGTCGCGTCAGCTTGGGGCGCCCGTAAAGCGGGGCTTGTAGAGGTCTGGGCTGCTCACAACCTCGAGCTCAGCACGCACCGTCGAGCGCGGCCTTAGCCGTCCAAGCCGAGGAGGACAAGTTGGACCTCGGCATGCCGTCCCATCGTTGTCGAATCCGTCGATCGGAGAGTAGGGACGAGGAGCGTCCTATCCTTGGGCCGCCAGCCTGGGTGTGCATGCCGCGGGCACCGGTCGCCACCGCCGAACCTGTTGGGCCCGACGTCTTCAACCTCGATCCTTGACGATACGACTCCGCGACCTCCTCCCACAACTCGCGACACCTCACGTCCGCCCCCAACTTGGCACAAAGCAAGAAGGCCCCGCTCAGCTTGCGATTGAGGCTGTACGTCTCCTTGGGCGGGGGCGTCTTGCGCTCGCGGAGCATGAGCGGGATGTGCGATCGGACGCGGGCCGTGATTGTCTGGTTCGTGAATGGGTAGGGCGATGGCGAGGCGGAGGCGAAGGGCTCGGCGAGGAGGAGCATTGAGGAGAGGTGGGCGTCCAGCATGGCTTGGCTTTCTTCGCCGGTGAGGTAGCCGATCCGATGGCTCCACTCCAGACATGCCTCCTTGTCGCCCGCCACGGCCGCAGAGAGGAGCGAGAACCACATGTCGATGAACTCGGGCGTGTACTCCCGTGTGGCACCAAAGTCGAGGAGCTCGAGTGTCTGGGTGCGTTCGTTGAGTAGGAAGTTGGACCAGTTGGGGTCCGTTTGCATGAGTCGGAAGTGGAAGAGCTCTTGCAAGCAAAGACGCAAGATGGACGTTGCGATCTGGAGAAGAGCGGATCCTTGTCAGTACCTCCCTATGAACACATTTCGAAGGCGAAAAGACGTACCAAATTCCTCCGGTGCTGATCATATCGGCTTGCTTGGGTCAGCGGTCGTCCCCTCATCATCTCCGTTGTCAAGACGCGTCCCGTAGAGAGCTCGTCCACGACTCGAGGCACGGCGAAAGGCATCACGTCTTGCACGCGTGAGGGCCGGCTTTGGCTATCCTCGAGCAGTTGAGCAAATCGGCGTCCCATGTCCGCCTCGCGCTTGTAGTTGCACTCGTCCTCGAGTTCGCCGCGTATGGTGGCAATCGTGCTCTCCAGGAAGAGGCCCTTGGGAAGGAGTGCCGAGGCGGTCAGGAGGGTGGTGAGGTAGCTCAGGTCGGACGTGATCGACTGCTTGATGCCGGGGAACTGGACCTTGACAGCGACCTTCTTGCCTGCTAATGGAGACGGGTGATTTGAGGACAAGATGGCCGAGTGTACCTGGCCGATGGAGGCGGCGGCGAAGGGTTTGGGTGAGAACTCTTCGAAATGGGAGCGCCAATCTGGTCCAAGGTCCTCGGTCATCACTCGCTGTGTGGCTCATATTGATGAGCATGACGACAGCAGAAGCAAACAAAGATCCACCTCTTGTGAGCTCACCTCCATCTGCCACTCTGGCATGTAGTTGGCACTGTTCTGGACGCGGAGGAGTACCTCCTCAAGCTCAGGAGGGAGCATATTGGAGTCTGTAGAGAGAGATGTCAAAGCTGAGCTCGAGGAAGAAGGCAAAAGCGGCATTGCTTGACAGCCATGCTCACCCTGAATGCTCATAAACTGGCCCATCTTGAGCGCCGCGCCGCGCATCTTGCTGAGCTTGTCGACGAGTCTGCGCAAGTTGCCTTCGCTCATGAAGGCGCTGCCACCCTTGGCTGAAGATCCGGAGAGGAAGTGGCTTGCTGCGCCCCATGCGAGGCCAGCGCCGAGGGAGCCGTAGTGCATGAGGCGGCCGAGGCGTGAGGAGGGTACCTTGGCAGCTCGTAATGGTGCGGCGCGTGGAATGCTTTCCGCGTCGTACTCGTCTTCCAACGGGGTCGGAGCTGGCCCATCCTGGGGTTGAGTCTCAGGCTGAGGTTGCGGCGGAGGCTGAGGCTTAGGTGCTGGCTGTGCCTGTGTGCTTGTCGAGGCCTGAGCCAGGGAAGGGTCAGGTCGAGGCGGCGTAGGTACCGATCGTTGCACCTCTGTCGCCGTAGTTGAGGGTTTCGCCTCTTCCCTGGGAGGCTGCTCTGGCTCTTGCTCCCTCTGCGATGGCAGTGTGGGCTGCTGTCGCTCTGGCGGTGGCTCTGGTCTGGACACTGGCGGTATTGTGGGTGCTGGAGTCGAGGTCGCCGTCGCTGTTGTGGACACGGCGATGCGCTCGTCGACCTGGAAGGGCTGTCCCTCCTCCTCATCGACCGCGTCGTCTTGTAGGAGGAGCCCATCTGGCTCTGCCTCGCGCTCGACCTCCTGCCTGACCACCGGCGGTGGGTCGTACCTCGGCTGCGGGCTGCGTTGAGTTGGCCATGGCCTAGTGTACTGCTGAGGTGATGGCGTCCGTACTGCTGCTGCTGATGCTGAGGCGGCTCCCCTTCCCGCTGCCTCGATGGCAATCTTGGTGACACTGGCTGCGATGGAGGCAGCGTCGGCGAGGCCGCGCAACAGCGAGCCCCTCATCCTTGACGGCGAGGGCGAGGGTGAGGACGAGGTCGACGACGGGGCGCACGGGCGAGCGCGAGCGTGATGGGGGGCGGGAGGAGGGACATCATTCCTCGCGAGGTGGTGCGGAAGTCGCGGATGATGTTGTCCTCCTCCATCGGGGACGCGTCCTCAGGAAGAAAAATACGGCAACGCTGTCGACGCCGACTGGGAGGCCTGACCACGACATCCTCCAGCGCGGCTCAAGGACGATGGGCAGCAGCAGCAAGGCCGTCAGCAGGGGCAGCAGCAGCAATGCCATCGCCGTCAACGAGGCCGCACGGCGCGGTCTCGCAGCCGCGTCCGGGGCGGGCACCGTGCTGACCCTCTTCTGGAAGCTGGCCGACACCCACGCCGACGAACGCCTGGCCGCGGCGGCCGACCTCATCGACATCCTCATCCACCAGCAAGAGCAGGCCGCCGATGCGGTGGGCGAGAGGAGGAGGAGCATCGCCCATCCTGCCACCGACCAGGCCGAGCTGCTCGAGTACGAGCAACACAGCCCAGCGGCGTGTTCCGACATCCAAGAGGCACGCGCAGACCGCATCATCGACAGCCTCTGCAGCCCCGACGTCGCCTACTCGCTCCGCCGTCTCGTCCGCGGCCTCGCCTCGCCTCGGCAGGGCGCCCGACAGGGGTTCGCCGTCGCCCTCGCCGCGCTGCTCGCCCGCCTCACCGACTTGGTCCCACTCGGGCCGGACGTCGTCCTCACCCTCATCCTCAAGGCATCTGCATCGAGCAAGTCGGCCAAACCCAGCGAGGCCCGCGAACTCCTCTTTGCTCGCATCTTTGGCATTCACGCCCTCTTCCGATCCCGCCTCCTCTTCCAAGACGACGACCTCGATTCGGACGACGACGGCGACCAGCTCAGCCCGCTCCGGGTCATGCAAGGATCCAACGTACGCGTCTTTGAACGCACACTCGATGTCATCCTGGGAAGCATCGCACCCGCCAAGACGTGGATCAAGCAGTCGGCTACCTGGCTCGCCCTACAAGCCATTGCTGGTCTGCTTCACATCGACAGCGCCGACCTCTCATGGCGCGACGAGGCCATCGAAATCGTGTACAGCCGCGTCGCCGCCTCCGTGTCCGCCACTCGGCTCGACGTCGACGCACTCGCACTCGTCATCGGTCTCGTCCCCGTCCTCTCGCCAGAGCAGCTCAAGAGTCTGCTATGTCCGCCACTGTCATCTCCAAACCTACTGGCAGCAACCAATCTGGCAAGCCTGGCCCGCATTCTCAAGGAGGCGCCCGCCGAGGACGAGAGCGAGGGCAAGCCGGGCTCGAGCACATGGACACCCGATCTCCATCTCGTCTGGGATCAGCTCCTCGACATCTACTACCCACCCTCCCACGCCTCTCACCTCGTCTCTCAGCTTCGCACAGGCGCCGCGCCCTTTGCCGACTTCTATCGCGTCGTCGTGGATGAATCGCTCTTCAGCGCCACCTCATCGCCACAACGCAAGCTGTGGGGCTTTACCATCGTACAAAACGTCCTCGCACGCTTGGCAAGCAAGACGGACGCGTCACAACGGATTCGAGACGTCCCGCTCCTCTTCCAGCCCAACTTTGTCAGGACGTGGATCAATCAGCTCAGCGACGCTTCTCGCATGTTGCACAAGGTCGCAAGGAATACGGTCAGTATGCCCCATATGAGTATATGAACGAAATCACACTGCTGACGCGTCGTCTTCATGCAGGCACAAGCACTCCTCAGGACCCTGCAACAAAGTCCAGCGCCGGCGCAAGATCGAAGCGTGGCAGCATTGGCCCTCTTGACCATCCTCCTCACGCCACCCGTCGGCTTACGCGCCTTTGACCAAGTCACCAAGACGCGCACGATTGAAGGTATCCTCGCCACCCTCGACGGCAGCGGGCTGGACCAGTACGTCTCCTTCCTTGAGAATGAGATCCTGACTCCTGGCTCGAGAGCCTCCGAGGACGGCACGGAGGGTGGTGGAAGTGGCGAGCTGGACGGACGGAGGAGATGGGCCATCGATCAACTCCTGGCCGTCGTTCGGTTCCGCGTGCCGGCGTCTCCTGCGCGCGGTGGTACGTCGACCGAAGATGCGGAGCACCCGACACAGGGCGGCAAGCAAGCTGGCGCACTCCGAGACGAGGGCGCCGTCGTTCGCGTGCTTCGCTTCCTGGCCAGACACGGCTGGTTCAAGTCTACGTCCGGCATCGAGTCTTCCGAAGGCAAGGGCGGTGACAAGAAGCACAGCAAGGGGAAGAAGGACAAGTCGGGAGCGACTTCTTCGCGCCAGTCATTATCGTCGGCAGCCCCTGGATCCAAGCTGGACGCCTCGACGCGTGCCCTCCTCCGAAGTCGATTCTTGTCCAGCGTGCAGGACTTGAATTCGCTCACAGTCCTTCACACCGAGCCGGACGGGAAGAAGCATCGCGTCACGGGCGTCGATGCGGCCGAGGGCGAACTTTGGGTGTCCAAGTCGTGGGCGATCCTCAAGGCTTTCGAGGCGGAGTCGGGCTTGCGAGCCGTCGCCCTGCCCATCGAACCAAGAGGATCCGAGGATGCCGATGCGGGCGAGGACGACGAACCAGACGCAGCCGAGCTCGAATCTCAATTCCAAGCAGCGCGGATCAAAGCCGAGGGCGTGCTCAAGACGCTGCGCAAGCTCCGCCACAAGGCGGAAGAGAAGGCAAAGAGCACGGCGGACCGGACGGAGCTGGAGAGGATACGCGGGCTCGAGGCTGTGCTTGTTGGTACGCTGCTCTACGTCTATGATTCCCGTGGCGATGCGGACGAGTTGCTCGAGGTATGTCCGGGTTGTGCGATTCTGAAAGGCTGTCGACTGGGGTATCTGACCAAAGCCTTTCATTGTGAATACAGCCACTGGGCGATGCCGTTTCAGCCCTTCTCAAGCTCACACCGGCGGGCAAGGACGACGAGGCTTTTGTAGATGCCATCCTCGGCCTGTTGAACCGACCCTCGGCGTTCCTACGTGCCCTGGCGACCCAGTCCTTTGGCGCGAGCTCAGACTTGATCGGTGCGGGCGGTCTTCAGCTTCTCATCGAGGTCAGTCTCCCCCGTCCTTCATTCATGACTTTGCACCCGCACTGACCTTCGTGGTATTGTGTCACAGTCTCTCGTGCCCAGTGAGGACGACATCGCAACAGATGCGCAAGAGGATGAAGAGATGGAGGATGATCTCGACGGTGCAGACGATGCCCCAGAAGAGGATGATGCTGAGGAGGATGACGACGACGATGAGGAAAGCTCGTCGGAAACCTCAGCCGACTCAGACGCCGACAACGATGCCGAGGTCGATCCGGAGCTGCGATCCAAGGTGCTCAAGGCGCTCCAAGCTAGCGGCATCGCGGACGACGACGCTGAGGACGATGCGGACAGCGACGACAGCGATGCCGAGTCGGACGTTACGATGCTTGACGATGAGCAGATGATGAAGCTTGATGACAAGCTCGCGGCAATCTTCCGTGGGCAGCTAAAGGGTCGCAAGGCAGCTGACGGTGAGCATTCAGGATCCCGGACATCTTGGAAATAGCTTCATACTGACAGATGCCAATCATCTTACAGCTGACGAGCACAAGGAGGCCCTTGCGCAACAGAACAAGATCCTCGACCTACTCGATGCCTACGCTGCCCGACAAGCCGGCTCGCCGCTATCGCTCACCCTCATCCGGCCGCTGCTCAGCGTGATGCAGTCGACAGACAAGGATAGCAAGCAAGTTGCAAACCGCGCCGCAGTCATACTTCGCTCCCGACTAGGAGGCAGTAGCGCTCCGAGCGGTACGACGAGCGGAGCCTCCTCCAAGGTGGACGTACAGCAACTCGTTTCTGATCTGGAGGAGGTGCACAAGGTCGTGGCGGAGTCGACGCAAGCGGAGCACATTGGCGCATGCACGGCTGCGAATACGCTCCTTGTTCGTGCCCTCCTGGCAAGTGGGCAGAGCGAGCCCAGTCTCAAGGACGAAGTCGTCAAGGTCCATCGGGAGAGCCTCCAGGCTCTTTTCAATCGTCGCGGTGCGCGGCCCAAGCCGGCTTTCGTCCGCGATGTGCTCTCGCGCTCGCCGGCGGTGGCGTGGGCGCTCCGGGACGACTTGCTTAACATTCTCGCGGCATCGACGGATGTGGAGCGGGAGAAGACGTTGAGGACGGACTGGGTCAAGCAGCTTCAGCCACTTCTTCAGGTCTTGCTCTCGCAGACTTTGCAATCAGTGAGTCCTTCTTTATCCCCCTGGCGCCAGCCACGTCGTTCCATAAGCTCATCGAGACCCATCTCCTTCAATCACAGTCCGAAGCTGCTCCCAAGCTGGCCAGCTCGTTCCTGACCAAGGTGAACGACCAGCTTCTCAAGACTGTCAACGCAGCCGCCGCCACCTCCGCAGCGGACGAGAAGACCTCACCATCGACCTACCGGACCAAGGTCCTCCGCGAGCTGTTCAAATTTGCCCCTCAAGCCAGCAAAGCGGCCACTCGATCAGCATCATCATCAGGATCATCCTCATCAGCTTCCTCGGTGGCAACCGTGTGCAAGTTGGCCGAATGGGAAGCGGCCCTCGAGGTCGTCGTGCACTCGGAGCGGCTGGGGACACAAAAGGCCTTCGTGACGCAAGTACAGCAGTTCGTTGCCTCGCTTCGCAAGAGCCAGGGTGCGGCGGCCGCGTCGTCGAGCGGTACGACGGCGCCCACCAAGGCGGACGGCGAGAAGGAAGGTCCAGCGAAGGGGCAATCTGGCGGCAATGCCGTCAAGGAAACCGCGCCGCCCGCGCCATCTAAGAGCGGCAGTGTCGACGCGCCGTCGTCGCAGTCCAAGACGAAGACGAAGAAGCACAAAACGCCGCCGAACGGGTCGTCGTCGGGCGGGGAGGAACGCAAGGTCAAGAAGGCCAAGACGAAGGCGGCCTAGCGCGTTACGCATCGAGCCTCCCATACGCGCTGAGCGTGCGTGCATGTACACAAGATTGCCTCATCGTAACGTGACTGTCTCGTCACGTCGTCGTATCCTATTCGCAAGGATGTCGTGTTGGAAGAGAAGCGCTCAATGCGCGTTGCAAACGCTGGATCGTAATTGCTCGTCGTGACTGCGACCAGGAGAAATGCGAAGCGAGAGACGACAGAGCCAAGCAGGGAGTCAGATGTACAATGACTTGGAAGGAGCGGCATGGTGCTTGTGGTGCTTCCCGGGGAGGCAACGGGGCACCTTTTGAGGACGAGGCAGAGAAGTATTCTCTTGATCGTCACTCAGTACGGGCCTTCTTGGCAGCAGGAGTACCTGTCTCGACGGCCATCTCTACGTCGGGGAGCTCCCATGCTCGATCTCGTCGTCCTCGTCGTTGGTGTCCTCCTCCTTCATGCGCGTCTCGTCGGCGGTCGACTCGGTGCCCGCGATCGTCGCGCCCGCGGACGGCGCGTCCTCCTCGTCGCCCAAGCCCACGATGGCCCCGTCATCCATGCCCGAGGGCTCTGCGCCCATGCCCGAGCCGGAGCCGGATCCCTCGCCCGAGGACATGCCCTTGATCTTCACCAACAGCGCCTCGAGACGCTTGAGCTGACCGTCCCACGCCGCCGCCTTCTTGGCCAGGCGCTGGGTGTACTCCTTCGTCTTCATGATTTGCACAAACGCGTCCCCGCCCGAGCCGCCGGCCTTCATGGAGAAGGAGCAGCCCTGCTGGTGCCACGAGGGAACCGAGTAGGCCAACGTCTCCGCTTCGGCCAGGCTCTTGAATCCACGCAGCGTCGTCTTGCGCGTCGGACCGCGGAGGAAGGCCTGCACCTCCTCGTTGGCGTCGTAGACGGCGTCAGGAAAGCACCACGTTTTGAAGGCGGCCATGACCGACTTCTTGAGCTCCTTGATCCACTGAAGTCGATGCTCGAGCAAGGGCTGGACGAGCTTCCACTTGGCCGATGCCTGCGGAAACTCTGGCGTCCGACGCTCCGAAAACCCGATCAGGATGTCGACACATACAGGGAGCTCCTCTGGGTCCAACTTGGCGTAGGTCCTCACCAGCTTCTCGACCTCGCTTGCGTCTGACTGCCGGAATGCAAACGCCCAAAGGGTCGCCTGAATCACGTTGCTCCTGACCTCGCCGCGGTCGACCTCCCTGTCGACATCGAGTAGAGCCTCCGTGAAGACTTCTTTGAGCACCGTATAGCATGCGCCCGGGAGCCCTGCCAGCTTGGCCAGCGAGGACACCACCACGGCGTCGACAATGCTGCCCTCGAACGCCGCCTTGACCTTGGCCTGAATGACTGGCTCGAGCCACTTGGAGTGGGAGCGCATCATGTCGAGCAGGTACTCGCAAGGGTGGGCCTCCTCGGGATCAAGGGTGAACACCAGGTCGTCCACGAGGAAGCAGCTGCTCCAGTAGACGTCGAAGAACGTCTCGAAGCCGATGATGCCGTCCCAATCCGTCAAGAGCTTCTCGGCAAACTTGTTGCGGAGCTGGACCTCCGAATGCACCAGACGGTGTCCCTTGCGCAGCCCGTTAAGCCTGTTCCATGCGGCGAGGCGGCTACAAAAGCGCTTGAGATCCTCCTGGTTGCCAGGCTCAGCATGAGTCGCGGCATTGTCCAGCTTGTCTAGGAATGCCTTGCTCGGATCGGCCAGACCGAACTTGAGCACATTGACTTGACTGGTGGGCCATGCGATGAGCACGTTCTTGCGAAGCTCTGACACGAGCGTCACAGGCCCGATGCCCATCAGAGCCTGCTCACCGCCGGCCCACAGCTGTTCGGCGCTCCTGTGCTGCACGTTCAGCAGATCTTCTTCGCCCAGCTCGAAGTTGGGCTTGGTGCTTCCGTCCATCATGGTCGATTTGCCGTCGAGATCATACAGCTCGATGATTTGCGGCGTGGGGAAGACTTCGAAAGGGTTGGGCATGAGCTGTGGGATGAACACCTTGACGTCTGCGAGGTAGAAGTCGACCGTCGCACGGCCTTGATTCGCGTTCATCTCGTTGGCGTCCTTGAGCAACCTGAGGAGGCTCCGATCGGATCCCCTGAGCCCTTTCACGCCGTGCGGAGCGATGTACTCAGCTGGGTATCTGTTGACTGCAAAGGCGTGAAAGTACTTGGGCTCTTCCGCCACCTTGAGCAAGGCCGCTGCGACCTCGTTGACCAGAGACTGGTCGAGCGCGACGATTGGCGGCGGACTGCGGTGGCTCTGAGGCCAACAGACGGAATAGATCATCGCCAGTCGATAACCGTTCTTGACCGGAGTGAACTCGTACTCTGCGCCAGCGTACAGCACTGCAAAGATGAGCGCAAAGGCCGTGAGACCCTGACGCTCGAGAAAGTCGAACTCGGTGGGCGCTCTTGCACTGTCTACGAACACGCGCAGATGTCCGCCCGAGTGCGACGACGGCAGCTGGAGAATGAGGGTGCCGAACTCGCCCTCCTCTGTCACGGCATCGCGGTGCTTGGGAATATGACTGCCGTCCTTGCTGAAGAGGAGCGTCTTCGGGACGAGCTCGATGGGCTGGTCTCCGAGCCCGAGCGCCTCGACAATGTATTGGCGCAAGTCTTTGAGGGCAGCCTGCCAGTGCGGGTGAGTGAATCGGACCTTCTCAGCGCTGATCTCGTAGGAGCCAGGAACGGTGTTGTCGATCGACTTGTCTTCGCTCAATGCAACCGACAGTGGCTCAGCGATGTTGACAATCGCCTCCGCTTGGGGCCCATCTCTGACGGGCATTGAGATGCTACCGAGGCCATCGATGACCAGGCCCGGCTGTGCAGGCATCCCCATAGCCATGCCAATCGCCCGGAATGTGCTGAGTTGCAGAGGCGCCTTGCCGATCACGTCCCTGAGGTCGGCCAAGCTGCCCGTCTTTGGACCGGGTGCCGTGTCGTCGTGAGCACTGTGCTCGCTCGTACTGTGGGCGTCGGAGCTGGACATGTTCTCGTCGTGCATGCCGAGCTGAACCGGCTGGTCTTGATGGGGCGAGGCCATGGTAGTCTGTGCACGTCAAAGGGTCGGTCAGCGTGCTCGACTGCGCAGCATATTGCAAGGCTCTACTCACAATGTTGACCACAATCGACTCGGGCCTGACGCGGACTGGCAAGGTCGCGAGGATGGCTGCGACCACGAGGGCAACAGCGATGAGCGCGTCGGGGCCGAGGTGGTGGTCGGGAGGGAGGAGGAGGTGTTAAGAGGCGGCGAGGTTCAAATACTCGAAGTACGCTCCGATCGACTTGATGAGATGAAGCGACGATCTCGGTGGCAAGCACACGCGCTCGCGCGCACTCACGCCCGCCCGCCTTGACGGTGTCCTCTGTCTTACTCGCCGCCTACGCAGGCGTGGCCGAACAAAGCCGGACACCGAGCCTGACCCGAGCGATTGCCAGTCTGCTTGATTGGTGAGAGGACTCCCAAGACAGATTCTTCGAGACAGCGATGTTGTCCGCTTGACTTGATGGAGACGCGGCCGCCTACGCGACCTTGAGACGTTGCATCTCTTTAGGGCTGTCAGCCTTCGTCCTCAGCGCCCTCGTCATCTGAGGACTGGACCTGCCCAGGCACTCTTTCCACCTTGATGTCACCCTCATTGTCGTCGTCGCTGAAGAGGGTCGGGAAGAGGTGAGGATACCAGAACGGCAACTGCGAAGACACCCGGTCCGTCAGTCACAAGGTCGGCAATGATGTGCAAGCATGTCAATCCAGGTCCACACTCACCACCTCGCCTTCCCGCCGCATACGCCGTAGCTCCGCGCGCGCCTTGTCCTTGAGCTGCACATTGTTGCGATGGGCAAGTTTGTGCGACCGGGTCCCTCGCTCCCCGTGCGCTTTAAGGATGCGACCCCAAAGCTGCATCTTTGGTCCCTTGGCGATCCGGAGGGGCGCATACTTGCGGATCGCATCCATCAGGCATTTCGTCTCCTCTTCCGTCCAGAATCGTCGCTCCTCCTTTGCGTACATGTACGGCCGCACTTCCTTGAGATCGTCCTCCTCCGAATCGTAGCGGACCACCTTCTTGGTCTTTTTGCGCTTCTTGGTCGGTTTGCGTGACCTCTGCTCGTCCTCGGAAGCCAGCTCATCTGCCTCGTCTTGAGTCCCGACGACGGAAGAGCGTTCGACCTCGTCGGCGGATGCCATCTCTTCGTCTTCAGCGTCGGCATTCGAAGTTCGTTGTCCGCCAACACTGGCCAGTGCTGCCGTTCGTGAACCACTGGAGCTGGGCTGACTGGTCTTCGGAGCTCGTGTCTTGGCCTTGCCCCTCTTGGCAGCTTTCGGGCGTGCCGAGGGAAAGCTGCGGTTGCCTGCTCGTTTGTTCCTGTCTCGTGGTCTGCCTGAAAGCTCGACAGCGGACTCTTGACTCTCGCCGTCGTCGTCATCCTGAGCGCTGTCTTGTGGCTCCTCGTCCGCGTCATGGGCTTTCTCTGCTGGCGCCGGCTCGTCGTCGTCCTCGTCCATAGGCACGAAGTCTTCGTCCGCCCCTGCATCTGACATACCAACAAGATAGTCATTGCCAAGGTCGACGGACTGCGCGTCTTCCTGTTCCGAGTTGGCACTGGTACCAGTTGCTGTTTGAAGTTGAAACTCTCGTTGAGAGTATCGCTGAGACTCCTCGGGCACCGCTTCAAGTTGAGTGGATGCTCGCTGGCGACCCTGACGTTTGGCCTGAGCCCTAGTCAGGGGCCTACTTCTTGATTCTTCCTCCTGGTCTGTAGTGCTGACGGTCGAAGTCGATCGAGTCTGGCGTCGCGGGACCTCGGCTCGAGCATCCGTGGCCGGTGGTTGCTTTCTAGGCCGCCCGCGACCACGCTTCTTTGGATTCTCCGCAACATCAGCAGCCTTGCTCTGCTTCTTGGGACGTCCGCGTGGTTTCGCTGGCGACTGACGCTGCTCCAAGAAGGGGTCGCCATCGCTTTCTTCATCAAATTGTATTCGCTCTCCAGCAGTGGTTTGGTCAAAGAGCCGCTTTCTTGACGAACTTGCTCTGGAAACGGGTTTGAGAAGCCTGGATCGTTAGCATTGACGTATCTTGCCAAAGAGGGAGGTCTACTCACTCCGACCTCTGAAGCTTGTGATTCTTGCTCACAGTGATGCGAGTATTCTGTCGCCGATCCGCAGATGCTCTCGGCGTCGGCGCGTCGATCGTAGACGTGTCGCGAACATGACTAGACATGGCTAAACGGCTCACCTCGCCACGCGCCGCCTCTGCTCCTATTGAGGCGCGGCCTCTCGCTGCCGCACGCGTGGCTAGCTGACGAGAGTGCTCGTGCGCGTCGTCTTCGTCGGTTTCATCGTCAGGGGCCGCATCTCCAGTTTCGGCTTCGGCTTCCACCTCGACACGAAGTGCGCGGCGTCGATGAGCAGGGGACATGATCGGTATGTCATCGTCGTCATCGTCGCCAGCGAGATCGACGCCGACAAACCTGCCGCTTGATCGTGGAGTCCGCATATTGCGCGAATGCCGCGAAGCGTCCGGCTCAATGTCCTCCTCAGGGATGTCCTCTTGTAGAGTCTTTCGAATGACCGAAAGCCTGAGTGCGTTGTCGCTGAGGTCCGCACCGTCGTCGTTCTCCATCTCTTCGTCAAGGTTCTGACCGTCTCCTTCTAGTTGATCCAGGATCAAGCTCGGTCTGCAGCAAGAAGCGACTCGTCACGGTCAGCACCCTGGAGCTGGGTGACCTCTCCACAAGACTCACAGGTTCGCGAGAGCAGACTTGTCTTGAGCTAGACCCCTTGGCAAGTGCAGCTGACTTTCTGGCCTTGGCGTACCGTCAAGGTCTTCGTCTTCATGAACAATGACAGTTCCGTTTCCCTCAGCGAATGCCACACTAGCAGCGCTGGACCGGTGGTCGAGCCTGCTCGGTTGCGATGAGAATGAGTTGGAGGCCGAGTTTGTGCGGTAAGAATCGAGGGTCTTGCTCTGTAGTGGGACAGACGCATCCGTTACCACCTTTTCAACGAGCTGCAAAAGCTCGTCTGTCAGGGTACGGTGCGGCCACGTCTGCAGGATCGCCACCCAGTCGTGGGCTAGTTCACTGAGCTGTGAATTAGATACTCGGTCAGCCTCTGGTCATAATGCTACGCGCCAAAGCTCATCGACACTCACTTCGTCCGCTCTGCGGTCGGCGAAGGCGTTGTAGCGTTGCAGAATGGCGTCCAAGCTCTCGTCTGAAAGCCCGCGTTCAGGGGCAGTTGCCACCAGCGAGTTGGCCAGAACCTCGTCATCGACGAGCTCGTCGATGCTGGTCTTGATGAGAGCGTTCAGGGCCTTCTCGCTCAGCTGCTCGGACTGGTAGGATTCGAAATAGTGGCGAACCCGGTGTGCGTGAATGTACGTGCTCATGTCGAGGAATAAGCAGAGGATCTCGTCCGTAATCTTCCACTTGGTGGGCACGATGTACTTGAGAAAGACGCGTCGAGCATCGTTGAGCTCGTTGAGAGCACGAACGGGCGCCTTGAACGCGTCTTGATCGGTCACTCGTCCGTCCTCGAGCTCGTCGAAGACATCCATGCTTTTGGGTACTTGGAACACGTAGTGAATGAAGGTTGCCAGGTTGACAAGGCGCATGCTCTCGAAGAATTCGGGTGGGAGGTCGTCCCTGCTGACCTTGAGCTCCCGCATGACCTCAGTGACGTCCACAAAGTGGTGCGCATAGTCTCTGTCGGCCAGGAGCTGGCGCATCTTGTAGGCTGTAAGCGCGCAAAGTCAACGTCGTCAGACCATAGCCTTGACCCATGTTCACTGACGACACTCACCCTCGAAGGGTTGCCATACGGAGAGCATTCGATCGATCGTCTTGTCGGTCCAGCCCTCATACTGGAAGGCGCCGTAGAAGTCGAGGACGTGCCTGCTCTGAATGGCTAGGATATTGCATCGGTCCCGAATGGCCGCAATGTCTGGGGCTCCATTGTTACCGTGAGCCAAGGAAGAACGAAGGCGCTGGCGATGCTGTGGAGTCTCGGACGAAGCTGGCGGCTGAGCCTGACGCTGGCGTTCGTTGAGGGCCGTCAGGCGCGCGCGTGGCGACTCGGACCCGGCCATGGACGTCGACGCTGAGACCGTGTTGGACGCGGCTGAGAGGTCGATGCTGGGTCGCTGCCCTGAGAAGACGCGTCGGCGCTTCGGCATGCTACTGTCAACGATGCGGCTCCTAGCTGTGATCGTGCTGGCTACGGACGTGGCGCGGGCCGAGCGCGAGGACAGGGAAGGTGCGCGCCGTCGGCTGCTACTGAGAGGGATGCCGCTGGAGCCGCTGTCGAGGCCAAGGCCGTGTTGCACAGGGCCTTGCGCTTGCGTACGCGTGTTGGCCAGGCGCGTCGTCCGTCCATGAGAGCTCGCCGGCTGGGCGGACTGGCGATGCCTGAGCATCGCAGACCGAGCCTTGACGAGTGTGGCAGGCGCTGCCCCGTCGAGCGGTGGGAAAGGTGTTAGTTGGAGGTGCTCGTCGTGCTCGACGCGCTCCAACGCGTCTCTCCCCCCATCGCTCACCTGCTCATCCGAGGTCATCATGGGGTGGCTGTCGGTACCCATCGGTGCCAGGATTCGCACGCCCTCCCTTTGTCGTTCACCTCGGCCTTCATTCGACGTCGACCTTGTGCGCACCGGCCACTTGCGGCAACACCTCCAAGGCAAGACCAGCCAAGGAGGAGGACGGTCGGCGATGCCAGGCGTTGCCCAACTGTCAGCAGCAGACTTCCTCGCCGCATGTCGTGCGTACACAGCAGGCCATTCCCGCCGCGCAGCAGCGGGGTCTAGCGCCAGCGCCGTGGAGCGCGAGGCCAGTGCCGAGTCCAACGTCCTCGGCGCTCATCTCTACTCACGCGGCTGGGCGTTGGACGACTCCAAGGTGAGTCTGCCATGGATTGAGCTCGCCGCTGGTCACGCTGATCAATAGTCTGTGCTGCCCTCCAGGTCCATCTCAATCCTAGTCTCGCATATCTGCATCGTTCGTTGCCGGTGCAAGTATGGCTGAATGCCGACCAGCACCGCGAGGCCGTTGATGCCCTCCAAGAGGAGGACTGGCTTCCTGACCACGGAGACGACGCCGCGACGCTCGCGGCAACACTCCAAGCAGCGCCGGCGCGACGAGCAGGGCCATTGCCAGACCTCAGCTCGCTCTCGGTGGGCAACGACGAAGCAGAGGGTGCGCTCACTCCCAAGGCCAGTTCGTCCTTCACCAAGCATGATGGCAAGGACGGCACGCACCCTCCCATCCTGGCGACAATGTCCCAGAGCATATGCTACTCGTCAACGTGGCAGGTGCCCGTCTTCTACTTCTCCGTCTCGCGATCAGGTGAGCACCGACTCTTCCCCTTTGCACCGCGCAGGCGCAATGGCTCATACGATCAGCTCGCACTTTGCAGATGGCACGCCATTGACACTGGAGCAAGTCGTACGCTCGTCCATCGTCCAGCGCGAGCTCGATCCCCTGCTCGAACGGGCGGGCCGGCAGGATCACCCTCCTCAAGGGCACGGCACGGACAATCCTCCCTCAGCCGACCTCCCGGCCACATTTGCACCAATCTCGAGCACGGAACATCCCATCACGGGCGCGCCGTCACTGTATCTCCACCCATGCGAGACGGCGAGCTGGCTCGAGACGCTCCTGACGCCCCAGGTGGCGCGCAGAGAGGCCCAGTCGGCTCTCGTCCGCTCCTCTTCTACGAGGTCGTCAGCTGACTTGTCATCATCGCCGGTGGCAGGTCAAGACGATGCTCAAGCACCCGCCTCGGAGCCACACGCGGGAAGCCCTCAAACCGCCGACTCTCGCGAGCGTGATCTCTGCGCTTATTTCGAGACCTTTGTAGCCCTCGTAGCCAGTGCCATCGAAATGAGACTCTGAAAAAGAGGCAGTGAAAGCCGTGCACCGCAAGGGAGCTCAACATTCAATAACAGCGGACGATCGTACATACAGGAAGGCAACCAACTACCCGGGGCCAATGTTCCCTTTCAGAGGCGGACCGTCGTCCATCGGCGAGGCCGGACTCGTCACCGTGCCCGTGCCGGACCGCGATTCCGACACAGAAGAGAGCCCCTTGATCGGCGAGCCATCGACGCCGTCAACTTCGATGGGAGTGACAGGCGTCGCACTTGCGCTCAGCGATCCGCCTATCCCTCCCCCGGCAAGGATGGCATTGATCGCCGTCAGCGAGGATGCTGCCGCGCCGTTGCTCAAGCTGGGTGTCGAAGCTATCGATGAGCTGGGTCCGGGCGTGGACAGCCCTGCCGGTATTGCGGGAAGATGATGGCCGTCGCGACTGAAGCTGCCGTTCAGGTTCCCCTTGCCATGTCCGTTGGCTGACTTGGAGTCTGCCTTGTCGATGCCCTTGCGCGCGATGAGCTTGGTGACGTACTCGGTGGCAAACTCCTTCATCTTCTCCTTCTTCCTCTTGTCGAGCATGTCAAGTTTGCCGTCTGGTGGTGGCCAGCTCTTGGTGTTCTTCTTCTCCTTCTCGCAGATCAACTTCGTGAGCTGAATGAGCGACAAAGACGAGGTCAGCGTGTCTTCACCGCGACTCTACGCCAGCTACACAGAATACGCACCTCTTTGGCATGCTTCTTGAAGACATCTCGGTCCAGCTTGTCCTTATTCTTCGACATCGTATTAACGACCAGCTCGCTCACCAGTGACTCGAGCTTCTTCTCCAGCCTCGTCGCAGGGTCGGATGAAGACTCGCCAGATCGCCTCCGCTTGTCTGGCCTCGAAGACGAATGGCCATCACGATGTCTCTTGCTGCTACTGCTTCCCGAGACCTTGTCGTTGCTAGCACCCTTGAGGAGTGCCTTCTGCCTCTTGCGCTCCTTCATGTCTGCCTCCTGTTTCTTGCGCGCTTCCGCTGCCGCCTGCTCGGCTTCCGCCGCAGCGATACGCTCTCGCTCGGCTTTCTCCGTAGCCTGCCGAATGATATCCTCGATGCTTGGACCAGACGGAGTGGGCGGTGCGGCTGGGGCAGGTGATTCTTGCGCTCGGCGAATTTCGTCGGCGAACGGCCGTAATCGTGGCGCGGGCTTGTCCAGAGGTACATAGTACTTGGAAGACACGATCTCGCGCAAGCTCTCCGACACGCTCGCAGGTGCTCGAGGCTCCTCTAAAGGGGCCAGTAGCTTTTGTGTCCGGACGAAGGAGTCGTCTTGGCCCTCGCCGTCCTTGAGCTCGCGTTTGGCGATCACGTATTCCATCTCGAGCGTGTCCCATCCTTCAAGAAGCGCTGCCGCGATGGTTCGTAGTCGCTCATCGGTGGTGTCCGCTTGTAGGTCTCGTACTTGCTTGTCCACCCCGGTTGTGATCACCTTGTTCCGCTTGAGGAGTGGGAATCGCGCGAAGCATTGAAGCACTTGAAGTACGATCTCAGCGTCGTCTCGCCACTCGTCCAGGACGCCCGAGAACAGTACGAAGCCATGGAGTCGAACAATGGCCTTGTGAACGTCGACGTCCTCCGTCATGATGACCCGACTGAGCAACTTTTCCAAAACGCGCCGATTTGAAGTGGCCTGCTTGATAGCTGACACCACTGTGCTGGTCTCGGCGAGCTTGATGGGCCGCATGACAGGCTGTGATGGGAGCACATGGTCAAGAAGACTGTATGCAGACATGAGGAGAAGTTTTGCTCACCATGTAGTCGATATCGAGTTGCTTGGCCTTCTTCCCCTTGCGCCCCTTTGCATCTAGGGTCTCGACCTCGTCCTCGATACCAAGAGCTAGGGCGGACAGGTGATTTTCAGTACAAAGTGATCCAGCAGGGGGCAAACGTAAGTTGCTCACCTTCAATGAAGATATCGTCAAAGGTAGCAATGTCTGTTTGCGTCTTTCCTCCGATAGATCCGACGCAATTTGGCTCGCCGCAGAAGCATTCTTGAGCATCGTTTCTAAAGATGTCATGTACGTGAGCGGCGTGAACGGTGGACGAAAGGCAGAGAGTGACTCACCCGTATCGATCGACATTATAGTTGAAAGTCAACTCCTCACCGGCGTAGATCCTCCTTCTGGCGAAGATGCCCATCCGCATATGCTTGCCCACTTGCCACTTCTCCACGTAGCAGTTCGGGTTGCAACTGTGGTTGAGGAATCGCGCCTTGCCACCCTTCTTCGTAGCATCGAGATACTCCTCTCGTTGCAGCATCATGAAGTAGAAGTGCCGGATGCCTTCGTCCTTGTACTGCTGCATCCGCTTGAGGAAGTTGGCATGGTTGATGACCTCGCCGACGTATTCGTAGATGAAGGTATCCCTGTGGAAAGATGAAATTTGGCATGAGCGTTGATACTTCTGGTCTTGAAGGCACGAGACACGGACCTTTCGATGTCAGCAGGTGTCCTAACGCCGTAACCCTTGTTCGGTGTGAGCACGATCTCGATGTGCGCGTAGTCGCGCTTTTGGAACCTGGAAATCGAGCTGGCTTTGAGTACGGGTTTGCTCCGTCGCATCGAGGTTGATTGGAGCTCACCTCTGGTTCTGACAATAGCCTCTTGTCTGGCACTCTTCTTCCAGACACTCGACTTGCGTCAGCCGGTTGATGCATTCGGAATCCGCTCCACACGCGACGCTGGGGTGGTCGATGCCTGGTGAAAAGCGCTGATCAGCACGCGTCGACAGAAGGCAACCTCCGTACACGGCGAGCTCGAGTGCATGATGGCGCGCATCGAGCGTCACGAGCCTCATTGCGTGACAATGAAGGGAGGCGACTCACCATAGCGGTAGGTGCACTCGCACACGATACCCTCTTCCTTGCCGCGAGATCTACCGATGGACTTGGATTGATAGGTATTGCCTTGAAGCTCCTTGAAGGTGGCCATAGCCTCCTCCTCAGCCACGGGCCATCCCGACACAATCTGAGGCTCCACCTTCGGCTTCTTGGACCGGCCCCCTCGCTTGGGTGGCGCTGCCCGCACAGGCTTGGGCAGCTCCTCGTCCAGATCCTCCATCGGCGGAGGGGTTGGCGGTAGGAGATCGTCAAGCGCTGATGCTTTGAAGTCCGAGGAAGCGTCTGCGCCGCTCATGGCACCACCTTGGGGCGATGTGACCCGTGACGGTCCAGGAGCGAATGTCACAGACTTGACTGTAACTGCGCTGTCGGCCATGATGGCAGGTCAGAGGTGAATGCCTTGAGAGAACGCCGCTCAGTCGACGTCGTGCAGAGCGGGCTGCCAAACCGTCGGCGGCACGCGTCGCACCTTTTCCAGGACACGGCGCGGCCTTGTAGACTCGTGACAGGGCACACTGATGTGCGAACACACCTTGCACCCCACGGCACCGGTGGTCAACAGTACAGAAGCGCCGGCTGTTGGGGTTCTCGCCACCTGCTTCCTGCAATCTCTGAGGGCCTCAAAGGCAGCGACTGTGAGGACAAGGAAGGGGGCATCAGCTATAGGAGCGATGCGCCAGCAGCCGGACGACTCACGTCTCGAGACCGCGCTACGCCAGGTTGCGCCGCCGAACGAGCACGCGTGCAAAGCTCAGTGCACCGCAAGGCGCTGCTTGAGGCGCGCTATGGTCGAGGCCAAAGCAGAACTGCCGACGTGGGCGAGGACGGGCGAGACGATGTTGTGGTTGGTGTTCTCCCAGCGCTGGTCGCGCTTCCTCAATGGACCCTGCCTCGCGCTCTCCACACACCCAACATCGCTTCTGAAAAGCTCCCACCTTTTCAATATCAGGCTGCCGTCATTCGAGAAGGGCGTCTTTCTCAACTTGCCCTCGCTCGGGACGACCACCACCATCCTCGCCGCGGCCAGTCTCATCCGCATTGACTTCGCCAGTACACGCCCGAAACGCAACCCACCGACCCACACATCATGCCTTCGTACGGACCGCCTCGCCGTGGAGGCCGAACTGTGAGTTCTCGTTGACTGGGCAACGTGGCTGCCTTGGCGCCTGACCCTTCTCCTCTACTCAGGTCCTCTTCGTTGCCGGCTTCCCACCGGACATGCGAGCAAAGTGAGTCGATATCTTTGCGCGTGCACGGGGCTAGACTTACAAACCGACTTCTTCTTCAGGGATTTGGCCTACGAGTTTGAGCGGATGGGCCCTCTTGTTCGCTGCGACATTCCCGCCATTCGGAACCCCAACGCCAAGCCGTGAGTGCAGTACACGATCGCGTCCCGGTCGAAGGCCTTTCTGGATCGTCTCGCTACCCCGGGCCAGCACGCTCGATGTGCTAGCCACATCTTGGGCTGAGCTGTCCATGCCAGCGTCGATGTCGGACGAGCGGTAGGCGAAGGACGCTCTGCCAACGGTGAGCCATGTGGACGCTCCGGCGATGCGGTCGGATTCGACGGCGGTACGCCTGCGATGACGGTCATCTCGGTCAGCTCTCCCGCTTGCCGGTACGAGACGAAACGATGCCTTGACTCGGCGACTGCGAACGCCCTTCTAACTTCGGACGATATATGCTCAACACTCGATCCCGTTTCTCGAACGCCTCTGGTCATCGTGCGTGTTCGGATTCATCACACAGATACGCGTTCATCGAGTACGAGGACCCTCGCGATGCTGAGGTGAGTCTCGTGTAGTCAACGAGCTCGTGAGATTGCATCTCTGACAGACTGGATGTTTTCACAGGACGCTCACCGTCGCATGCACAATATGCGCTTTGGAGACTACACAATTGGCATCCAGTTCGCCAAGGTGAGTTCCAGCCGTCGAAGCGTCATGCAAGCGTAGCTCACGATATATTCTTTCGCAGAACGCGCCCTCGTCTTCGTGGCGTTATGACGGTGGGGGACGGGGACCGCCTCCGCGCGCACGCTCGCCACCCCGTCGTTACGACGACCGTGACCGCGACTACTACCGACGCGATGACCGTGACCGTCGCGACGATCGTGACCGGCGTGATGACCGCGACCGACGCGACGATCGCGATGACCGTGACCGTCGGGACGACCGCGACCGGCGCGACGACCGTGAGCGCTCTCGTCCTCGTTCGGTCTCGCCTCGTCGCCGAGATGATCGCAGTCCCGCGCCGCGTGACGACGATCGGGAGCGTGACAGCTCTCGAGCCCCGGCCGACGACGTCCCGGTATCGAATGGCGGCGATCAGAACGGCGACGAGGACGGCAAGACCGGCTGGGAGTGATTGTCAAGCTTATAACGGCCCGACAACGGCGACGATCATTCGGCTGAAGCACTCGATAGAACAAGACTTCTAATCGGGAACGAGCCTCAAGTATCTGCGCCAACGGTTGTGAATCGAAGAGCGTGCTGCCCAACTCCCGCTTCGCGTTTCTGACGATGCTCGAGTCACAACCACTACGAGATCGATGTCGGAGCCGAGTGCTTGTTCGAATGAAGACCACATTACCTGAACATCGGATCTGCCACGGGGCCGGGATGCTCGCCGACGATTAACGACGGCATCAGCACGTCTGCGACTGACGAATGACGGACTCGAACGAACGGAGTCGCGTAGATGAGCCAAGGCTCGCGACGGGGACCATGCCGGGTCAACGATGCAGCCCATGACCTTGCACAGCGATGAACCTGGCACTCGCAATGGTGGCGAGCCCCCTTCCCCTTTGTCTGGTGGTCTCAAGCCAATCAGCAGGCGCGGAAGAGTACGAGGATCGAGGACGGAGGACGGAGTGACACCGGAACGACTTCGCTTTTCGACATCCATCACGCCCTCATCAAGATGTCCACGCGTCGTCATCCTCATCCTCACCCCGCCCAGTGGCCTCATCGACGGAAGCGGCTTCCTCCATCGAGTCGGCCACGCCTGGAGGTCGAACGACGCTTCATCGACAAGGCAGAGGACTCTTGCTGAGCATTGAGGTCGCCGACAGAGTCGAGGTGACTTCTGTGGTCGGCCGGGGCCCGGAGGTCGATGCGGACCTCGATCCGACCCCAATCAAGGACGAAATGAGGCGCTGACGGTGCCGCTCGGATGTTGCACGCGATGGCCATCACACCCTCGTCAAGTGGTCCAGGCGTCCAGCGGCACGCGGTGCTTCCTCGAGATGCGAATCAGGTCGACTCGAAGTCCAGCGCGCCACCTCATCTCCCCGGACTGGCCCAGATGACAGCTCGACGGCGATATGAGACTCGACGGGCGCTACGTGTGTCAAGGTGCAATCGCGTCTGGCCGCCCCTCCCAACGAGTGTGGCGAGTGGCGACCCTGGCAAGAAGGCCTTGACGAGATCTTGACACCAGCCTCAAGTTCCATAAAACGCACGCTCCTCTCCTCGCCCCGGTGCTTCAAGAGCTCGTCGCCCAGCCTCCTTGCTACACCGCTTACGTTCCGGACAAGGTCCCCTCGCGCTCTTCAAGCTCATCACGAGTCCCGGCCGCTTTCAAGCGTGTGTCACAACCGTGATTGACTCCCGACAGCTCCACCGTCGCCTTCATCCAAGCACACGGCCCCGTACCGGCACGTCATGATCCCTTGCACGGCACCGATGCACTTTCCTGTCACGCCGTATTCAACGAGCTCCTTCGGCTTCTACGCTGACGGCGTGAGCCAACTCCATCCCGACATCTTCGATCACTTCGACATCTCGACCGAAGACCATATATCAAGCCTGACCTCCAGTCAAAGCACGGGCGACGAAGCGACGGCGGCGGACTCATCCATGGCAGCCGCAGGTTCCATCGATCCGCGCCAGCTTTACGTCGCCGGACCAAGCACACCGCTGGAGCCATCAACGATGCTCCTCAACAGAGCCGACGCCGCCCTCGTCGCCTCGCCGACTTCGATGCCGGACACGCCCAAGATCAGCAAGGACAGCTTCCGGCGAGCATCGAGGAGGAATGACAGCGCTCTCAGCGTGTCCTTTGCGGCGGAAACCGACACGACGGCGGACTTGAGCACGCCACAACAGTCCAAGGTCCGTCAGCGCTCGTCGGTTCCGCCTCTGTCGGCGCTCAAGGGCACAAAGAGCAAGACGAGGTCATCGACTAGCCAAGCGGCTCGACAGACGCTCTTCGCAGATGCAAGCAGCTCCACCAACGCCTCGAGCTCGCGACGGGCGCGCATGCAGATCCCATTGGCTCTGCCCATGCCGCGCTTCGCACCCGGCACCACCGATCCATACGTCGACGTCGCCGAGCACCTCGCGCGCGTAGGCTTGTCCGCCGAGGCGCAGCAAGCTCGTAGCGCGGGCTGGACGGCGTCCTACGCTATCAAGCAGGTGCGGTCCATGCTCGGGGATCGGTGGCGTCTCTCGCTTCTCGGGGACGATGCCGACTCGTCCAGGAATGCGCAGGCTCTGGTCACGGCTGCTGCGCAGTCCAAGTTTATCAAGGTCCAGCAAGTGGTCGATGGCGAGCATGCCGCGGACGTGGCGCCGACTCATATTCTAGCCGTGGTGCCGAGTCAGAAAGCGGGTCCGGAGAAGCGGTCAGAGTCGAAGACTTCGGACAGCAAAGCGTCTGAGGAGGCCGACAATGGACCCAAGCTGGTCCCGGTCCACTCACTGCTCTACGCCCTCCACTGCCGCTCGCTCCCCGACCGATGCTTCGACGCGAACAAGGATCCTCAGCCTGCAAGCATGACCAAGGACCAAGGTGGCGACCACGTCCAACGGGGGCTGCGGGTGATCCAGCTGCGAGTCAAGGAGCCCGCCACCTTTGCGATCACGAACGAGTACATCTACACGGGCTCGGCGCAGCGCTTGCTCAACAGCCTCGTCCCGCTCAGGTTTATCAATGAGTCCATTGCGGCTCGGACGGCGGCGGCGGCGGCGGGCTCTCAGCCCTCCTCAGCGTCTTTGCAGAATGCCGAGCAAGGGGGCGAGGATACACCCAAGCTTGGCGGTGCCGCGTCGCAGTCGCAGTCGCAGTCGCAGCCAACGGAGAGGAGCACGAGCACGAGCACGACCACGACCACGACGGCGCCCCCGCTCAACCCCCAAGCCCAAGCCATCCAAGCGCTCGCGGACCTCTCGACCAAGCAGCTCCTCAAGCTCCTGGGCACCATCACCTCCGTCTACACCAACGGCGTCGCGCTCGGCCTCGCAGACGTGGCGTACTGGCGCACGCTCGCGGCTGCGTGGGAGCTGGTGGTGGGCGGGCTGGCGATTCGCAAGGGGCGGCAGGCGGATGGGGAGCTCAAGGCTGTGAGGAGGGCGATGAAGGGGTTGGGTCTGCATGTGCCTGTGCCTGTGCCTGCTGGTGCGGGAGGGGAAGGCGGCGCGGGTGGGGAGCCTGTGCAGAGGGTATGAGCGAGGCTGACTGGTTGGCTAGCCTTCCATTCAAGCCCGACATCCTCAAGTCTTTCAAGGTCGACCTCGAACCCCACCCACCTCTCGAAGAACAATCGCGCGTACCCAATCCACACCCAAGAACCGTCTCGTCTCGTCTCCCAGTACCGGCCGCACCACCACCCCCCGTCGTCGCAACCCGCATCCGCATCGTCCGTCGTCCGTCGTCCGTCGCTCGCGCCCGCGCCCCGAAATCTCGTCTCACCTCTACCACTAATCATTCTCGTAGCCTGCGCAATGAAACGTCGTCGTCCTGCCCTCCTTGAGCGCTTGGTAGGGTGGTGGTATGCAGACCTGGAGGATTGGATAGGGGACGGGCCTGCTGCACGGCAAGGCAAGGCAAGGCAAGGCAAGGCAAGGCAAGCGAAGAGGGGTAAAGAGGTGTGAGCAGAGGGGCAAAGAGGTGTGAGCACCCATCGTACAAAGTGCTGGTACATACGAGTACGGTATGTACCTGTCACGTCTCAGTCTGGGACCTGGTCTTGTCAAGCGTCGCTTGGTCCGTACGAGTCTGTCTCCCTTGGGGTTGATCGCCGGCTGATCCAGGACTCAGGAGCGAGGATCCAGGATCCAGGACCCTCAGTCCGACGCGCGGTACAATACAGCCCGCCGCCCCGTACGCGTACCTCCGTAGGACTGTGACTCCCTCCGCTGCGATTGGGAGCCATCGCGAAGAATATCATGACCCTGCCCGAATCCTGATTCCGGGCCCCCTCCACGCTCCTGGAGTCGGCTCCCCATCGACGTGTCCTTCGTGCCAAGCTGAGCAAAACGGCACGACGGCGCGACGGCTCCCGCCTCCCCCAGGCCCCCAGGCCCCCAGGCCCCCAGTGCTTAAGTGCCCGTATCCAGACAGACACGCTGACAGCCTGAAACGCAGCTTCCGTGCTCGGTCCTTGGCTGCACGTAGGACGCACCGGGCACCACGCAGGGATTCATGCTTCGGTGCGCTTTGCAGCTTCGTGCGCAGAACGCGGAGCGCAGAACGCAGAGCGCAGAGGGAAGAGGCGCATTGCACTGGGCACTGGGCACTGGGCACTGGGAGTGGGAGTGGGAGTGGGAGTGGGAGTGGGAGTGGGAGTGGGAGTGGGAGTGGGAGTGGGAGTGGGCAGCGCTCGCCGCTCGCTCCGCTCGCGGTGCCGTGGCGCAGCGCAGCGCAGCGACTCGCACGACGTCTCACGACGCCGCCAAGTGGCCAAGGGAGAGCGCCAAGGGCCCTTCGTCGGGCGCCGTCGCCCGACGAGGCGGCGTGCGGACGTCGAGGTACCGTACCGCCGTACCGTACCGTAACCGTTGTTTCCTATTGTCGAATGGTCGCTTGGGATTCGGGGGCTTGGGAGGTTGGGTTAGATGTGAAAGGTCGGGTGGGCCCTCCTTCATCGACGACGGACGTACGAGTGCTCGTACGTGGATATCGAACATCGAACATGGAGCATCGAACACCGACCATCGGCCCGTCCGTCTCTCTTGCGTACTGTACTCTCGCGCCGTCGAGCCGAGGGTGCTCTTTGCTCTTTGCTGATCCTCCGCCCGAGGAATTCGAGTGCCTCGGTGCCGCCTGCTTCCCGCCGTCATTGTGCTGTTGCAGTTGAGCGATCGCTTTTGGGCGGCGAAAGCCCCTAGCGTGGTGGATAGTGTGTGCCTCTTTGAAGTTGGCGTTTTGCCAGCACTTGTCGGTTGTCCCGTGTCCCGCCGAGAGAGTGCGCTGCCGTCGTTGGGTGGAATCGCTCGATGCTGACATGGACAACTCGGCTGCCTTGATAGGACGATGGGAGGGCCGGGCGGCCTGCTTGCATGGGGGTGCGAGAGGGAGAGGTGCACTTTGGACGAGGGTGGAAGTGGATGGTGGAATGAGATGCGAGATTGGAACTCCTTGGCTGGGTCCGGTCTTGACTCGTGCACCCGAGGTGCTTGTCCAGTGTCCGTGTCTTGGACCTCTCGTCGTCGTCCGTCGGCCGCTCTGTGGTCCCAGGCCGAGAAGAAGTGTCGCGGCCTGGCCGTCGGTGGGTGAGAGAGGGTGGGTCGGGTTCGTTGGGCGAGAAATTACGGGCGTTGCGTTGCGGTTGCTGAAGGAGAAGTTTCCTTGTTCTTGTGTGTGTGTCTGGGTCGCTGAGCGGTGAGCCGGCGGTGGGAGGGGGAGGAGGGGGCTGCCTGGTCCCCGTCCTCGTCCTCGTCCCTTGTGCCAATCGTGCGTGGGTGGCATTGTGAGCGCTGTCGACTGTCGATGCTCGGTCGGCCTCCCGTTGGAGAAGGCGTACGAGGACGAGGGCAACGACGGCGCGGGCCCCGGCTCCGTGCTCGTGATGCAGAGATGAGATGGAGGGAGGGGCGGGATCGTCGTTCTGCCTGCTTGATGGGAGGCCAAGGTGCGGTAACAATGAGTGCTGATCACCGCCATGGCAGCCTGTGTTGCGGGACGAGGGGTGAGGCAGTCACTGGCTGGGAGGAGGAGGAGGCGGCGGGGGGAGAGAGCAGTCAGCGTGCAGGGCGGGTGCATGGGAGGAGGAGCCTGCCTGCCTGCCTGTCTGGCACTCACCCGCCTGCCTCCGCCGTCAGCACCGTCGACCTCACCGTCCTCCTCCTCGTCATCATCATCAACGACGACTCAAGACGGGCAGGCAGCAACAGAGATCTCATCCCCGGACGGCGTCGAGCAAGCACACAGCGCTGCCCCCTCGAGCACGGGTGGGCACCTGGGAAACAACCGCACCGTCTCATCCGACCACCCTCCTCCTCGTCGATTCCTCGCTCCCCATCGACGATACCACCACCACACACACCCAGGCAGGGCCGGCTCGTCGCTCCTCCATCCACGCCTCAACACCGGCAAGGGTCAAGGGGTGGAACCCCTTCCGCACACCGTGCCAGGCGCGCAGCAAGGAGCCACCATGGACGCACACACCCTCACCGCCTGGACGCGCTTCGCCCTCCAGAAGGGCGGCATCGGATCCTGCACCGCCCTCGTCGACAACCCAGCCACCGAGGCAGAGGACCTCATGTTCATGACCGGCGAGAACATCATCGTCCTCCGCCGTCTCGACGACGACGGCACCGACGCAGAACGGCGCGCGTCCACATCCGACGCCCACTCGTGGTTCTTGGTGAGTTCCCCCCCGGGTCCACGTCCACGTCCAGGGACACATCCGAGTCCGCACATCGTCGGCAGATGATCGATGAACCCATGCTGATCTCCCCTCTCCTCGCCGTCGTCTCCATGCCGTCATCGTGACAACATCCCGGACGGGTCCCATCTGCCTCATCCACGCACGCTCATCCCGCATCTGCCGGCCTCTGGTCACGCCTCCAAATGAACTCCACCCTAAATACGAGTACTCGCAACTCGTAGGGTTACTGCGAAGGCGTCGTCGGCCGCTTCAAGGGTGCGCACGTCCAATTTCACGGCAAGCTCAAGAAGCCCGTCCTCATGCGTCGCAGCGGCGCCTCCTCCTCCGGCCACGGTCACAGCTCGACATCCTTACTCCCGTCCCGCGGCTCGCCCTTCCCAGCATCAGGTCTCTCGGCACCAACATCATTGTCAACGTCGCCGTCCGCCTCGACGCCCATCGGCCCACCACCCACAGCCTCACCCTTGCCGTCGCCATCATCAACCGACACACGACCACAGGCCCTCGCGGCCGAGTCGTCATCACGCACCGGGCGAATGGGTCTCGATGCAGCAGCGTCCCGCTCACGCCCGTCGCCCGTACGCACGCCTCGCAGTACATCAGCCTCGGCGGCGGGGACCAGCCAGCAACAAGGCCCACAGCCGGTCACCGCCCCGCTCGCCATCAGGAGACCCTTCAAGCCTACCACCACGGGCGCACTACAGGCCCAAGCCGCGCGCAGAATGGAGCTCACAACACCTCCCCTCTCCGACGACAACCACCAAAGCCTCTCCACCGACTCGATCCCACGACCCCGGCCCTCGCGCTCCAACACGGCCACCGTCATTGCCGAAAAGGCGCGCGCACCGCCCCCTGCCGATGTCCAAGCGGCGAGCGAGTCCTTCCGCAGGCGCGTCGCGGACGCTCTCCAGGTGGACGACGATGCCGACTCGGACGACTCGGCGTCCGTCTTGCCTTGGGCTCGTAATGGTGCCCATGCCGCAGCCAGCGACGACGACGACGAGGACGGCCAGTATGGGTTGAGCAGGTCAGCTCCCGGTTCGACTCGACATGGCGTACGAACGCCTGAGCACCCAAATGCTGCCAATGGCGGCGGCGGCGGCGGGAGCAGTAGGCACTTTGGTGGCTCGGCAGTGCCGAGCCTACCCAATGGCAGTAGTTCGGCCATCAAGACGACGCCTGTCAAGAGGTACGGACCCGCCAACGGCAGCAGTGCCGGCGCACACGAGCAGCAACGAACGCTTGCCCAGCTCTCGACGAATGGCCTGCCGCCCAGTCCGATCAGCTCCGCAGATAGCCCCTCCGCGAGGAGTACGGCGGCGGGCGAAGGGCGAGGACCAGGGACGCTGGCTCCGATGACGCCCACGCAACTGGGCGCTCGCTCCCAGCTGCCATTCAGGCATCAGCAGCCTCCCTCCCTCCCCGCCTCGGCCGCCTACACGATTGCCGCGCAGAGCTCGGCACCCTCCAGTCGGAGCTCGGCCACCGTCGAGTCGGAGGAGGACGAGCACGGCGTACATGGCGTCGTGGGCGACTACGACGACGACGAGCGGCACTCGGAGAGCGCGGGTTCGTTCGCTTCGGCGTCGGATAGTCTCAGTGGGTCCGGCCACGGTCCTGCGACAGGAAAGAATGGGCATATCGGCACTGGTGCTGGTGGCGGAGGTGCCAATAAGCACATCCCTCCCACCGGCGTGCTTGCTGCGCGGGCAGCCAATCGTAGAGGGGCCCCTACCCCCCGAGGCGGCGGCGGCGGTGCAGGAGCAGGCGGCAAGAGCGGGCGTGACTACGCCTTCAGCATCTACGACCTCTACGGCCGCGACTCGGTCGCGTTCCCCAACTTTGACTTGCACAAGGAGGCCAATCGGGCCATGCTTGCCAAGGCGGGTCTTGGGCACATGGTCAACCTGGGCGGCGAGGGGCGGGGCGCGATCAGTGAGGAGGTGGGCGAAGATGGGAACGGCATGGAGGAGCTGAACTCGGGTGGGGCGCATGGCTACGGCAGGACGCCGGCGCCTCGTATGGCCGCCAACAGGCCCATGCACCCACCGCCCGTCACGACGGCCGCGATGAACATGACCATGGCCCAGCAGGACCAGGCGATCCGGACGCCCCACCTTCGACAGCTGTCGCAACGGCGGCCGAGCCACGCACCGGACCCGCGCAAGGGCGGTTCCATATCGAGCATATCGACATCGACGACGAGCGCGCCTGTCCCCGCGCCGCCCAGCGCGGGACCCGGGCCCGTGGGCTTGTCGACGAAGAGCCTCGCGTCCAATCTGCGCAGGCAGGTCGAGGGCAACGCAGCCTCTGCGCCGTCTACAGCCATGTCGAGCCCGACGCTCAGCCATGCGGGTGCGTACCCGCCGTCCTCTGCGAACGGTGGCTCGGGGGCGGGCGCGGGGGCGGGCGCGGGCGGCGCGAATGGCGGGCCGGTGCCGCCCTCGCCTGCCATCTCGTTTGATCCGCACAGGAGACCGTCGGCACCTGCGGCCGTTGTCAATGGCGCGGCTGTGGGCGGACCGGCGGGCGTCGGGACGGGGGCGGGGGCGATGCGGCCCCCCATGCCGGGTCAAGGTCCTTCGACGATGATGATGATGATGGGCGGCAGCTTCAGTGGGCCGAGCTCGGCGCCGAGGCCGATGATGATGCCCCCGCCGCCGTCAGTATCAGGATCATCGCCGGTGCCGAATGGGCCGATGCCCGTACCGGGCTCGCAGGAGCACATCGACCGAACGTCGCAGGGCGTCGCGCTCCTTTCGCCCAGCTTGGGCCCGCTGGTGATCACCAACCCTTCGGCGGCTGGGGATGCCGGCATGGGTCCGCCTCCTCCTCATGGGATGCGCTCGGGGCCCGGTGGCGCGCCGGTGCCGATGTCGAACGGAGCGTGCACGCTGGGTCCCGGCGGCGGTCCGTCCCACCTCAACCTCGCCGGCGCGGGTGGACCCGGGCTCGCACCTGGCATGAACGGCGGGCCCAGTCGCATGGGCGGGAGCTCGTCATCGGGCTATTCGCCCCAGTACGGCGGACCGGGGTCGAGTCCCGGCGGTCCGGGAAGCATGCTCAGTCGGACGCCTTCGCCTCTCGCGCCTTCGAGCGCGGGTGGGCCCATGGGCGGCCCGCCGCACTCGCCTGGATTCGCGCCGGCGCATATGGGCAGCAGTCCCGGGTACGGCACCGTCCCTCTCCCCAACGGGATGGGCCCGCCCGGCGCGCGCGGCTCGGGCGCTCCCGTCCGCGCGAGCTCGGACCGCACCCCCGACCGCGAGAGCGGGCGCGGGTCCGGCCTGCTCAAGAAGAACCCGTCCAACCCGAACCCGAGCGGGTCGCGCGGGCCGGGGATGGCGCATACGGTTGCGCAGCATCAGCATGCGCTGGCGCTGCCGAATGGGGCGCCTGTGCCTGGGTGGGGTGGGCCGGCGCCCCATGGTGGTGGTGCAGGGGGAGGGGGAGGGCCGGGCTTGTCGCCGATGCGGGGTCCTGGGAGTACGGGCGAGCCGTCGCGCAGTCCGAGCCCGTACGCGGCGAGCGTCAATGGTGCGCCGTCGATGCGGAGCGTGGCGCCCTCCATGCGCAGTGTGCGCGGCGGCGCGCCCGCCGAGCCGGCGGCAGCTCCTCAACCTTCCGGGCCGCCCCTCGACGCCAACGGCCAGCCGCTCGTCTTCGACGCGACGGGCTTCGTCGTGGGCAGCCAGCCGAGCCTGTCCGCGGGCCACCCCGTTCCCGAGGACCGCGACGTGATCGACAAGTGGGACGGCATCCTGCGCGACGGCGACCTCGTGGCGGCCAAGAAGAGCCGCAAGGTGAAGAAGATGACGCAGAGCGGCATCCCGGACTCGATGCGCGCGGCCGTGTGGCTCTTCCTCTCCAACAGCGCGATCCGGCGCCGGCCGGGCCTGTTTGAGCAGCTGTGCAAGCAGAGCCAGGACAAGAAGGCGCGCAAGGGCAAGGAGGCGGTGTATGAGCAGATTGAGAAGGATGTGAGGCGGTGCTATCCTGAGCACCGGCTCTTTGTCGGGGAGGGCGCGCCGGGGACGCGCGACTTGGAGGCGATCCTCAAGGCGTATGCACAGTACAGTGAGTCTTCCCTTTGCGCAGCGTGAGAGTGTGGGAGTGGCTGACGTGATCCTCTCGCTGGAAACAGACCCCGTCGTGGGCTACATGCAAGGGATGGGCCTCATCGTGGGCCTCTTCCTGATGCTCATGCCCGCCGAGGACGCCTTCTGGCTGCTCTGCGCCCTCCTCCGCGACGTCCACATGGAGGGCTACTACACCGAGAACATGAAGCAACTCCACATCGACGGCGTCGTCTTTGGCCAGCTGCTGCAGTCGATGGACCCCGAGGTGCACGCGCGCCTGTCGGCGTGGGGCATTGAGCCGATCAACTATGTGCCCAACTGGTTCTTGCCGATGTTCAGCAGGATCTTGCCGTGGCAGACGACGCTGCGCGTCTGGGACACGTTCTTCTTCGAGGGTGAGTCCTTTGGATGCGCGTCCTTTATTCTACTTGGTCAGGGCTGACGATGATATCTCGATTCAACAGGACCGGTGTGGATCATCCGCGTCAGCCTGGCCATCATTCGGATCATCCGCGAGCCGCTGATGGCATGCAAGGACTACGACTCGGCCCTGACGCTGCTCCTCCACCCGCCCCCGAACAACCTGACGCCCGACAACGTGCTCGGCTCCGCGCTGAGCGTCAAGCTCAAGGACGGCGAGGTGCGCAAGCTGTCGCGCACGGCGAGCAAGCTGGTGCGGCAGAGCAATGCGCTCGTGGAGCGCGGGCGGAGCGCGTCGCGCGTGTCGGATCGCGGGAGCATCTCCGGGCGGTCGATGTCGATGCCTGCGAAGCGGTGAGGCGGTCGGATCGGCCAGCAAGGTCGGCCACGCCGGCGACGACGGCGCGTCGTTCTCGATGAACGGTTTTTCTCAACTTATTTACTTGCAAGTCGGTTCACCCTACGGTTCTTCGAACGCATGCTACACCTACCCACCCTCAGTCGCACCCACCCACCCACACAAGATACGAATGGACAATGAGCTGCAAACACCCTCGATCGAATCGACACGTCTTCGCCATCCTGGAGCCTGGGCTTCTTCTACGACGGACGAGCGCGCCACTCGTTTGGCAGTACTCCATTTGACATGGTCAAGTCTTGTTTGTCCGGCCTTCAAGACGACACCCACGCACACACTCGTTCAAGCTTCCCACCCTTCGACATTCGTTACACGCCCTCGCTCCCTTCCTTATTCGCTCGCGCGCCGGCGCGGTCCTCGTCCTCGTCCTCGTCCTCTTCATCCCGGCGTTGCTGGCCCCGGCCCCGGCCTCGGCCCCCACCAGCCCGTCGTCGTCGTCGTCGTATTGCTGCCCTCGCGCCTCCGGTTCAAGTTATGTTCTCGATTCCAACACGGTGCTCGTATCAGTCTTCCTACCTCATCCTCCAGGACAAGGCCGTCCCATCCCATCTCAACAATAGGAGCCGCCTCGCTGGGCCCGAGTGGCTCGCGCTCGTCGATATCCAATCATACCAACATCATCCCATCGCGGTCCGACATGTCTGCCCCTGGTCCCCCCATCCCCCTCCCCCCGGCCTCCCCATCTCGCCGTCCGTCCGTGCGTCCGTCCCATCCTCCCCCTGTGCTCGTTTACAAGCGTCTCGTTTACTCGAGATTCAGAAGGGTTCTCTCAGCTCGGGCCCCCGTTCGTGCGCTTCTTGGTTCGTGGCGAGGAGAGGGGAGGGTAGGGGAGAAGATGCTGGGAGTGGAAGCGGAAGGGAGGGGTGGGTGTGATGTTGTACGTCGTGTTAACTTGTCACCACCTCCAACAGCACCATCATCACCTCCTTCCATCGACCTCAGTAGCGTCTCACACGCGCACGGGCACAGCGATGCTCACGCCCTCCGAGCTCGCGGCGCGCCTACGCGTCGGGCCTGCGCCCGCGCCCGCGCCCGCGCCGACGGCGGCGGCGGCGACGTCGAGGGAAGACTCGAGCCTCACAAGCACGCTTGGAGGGAGCGCTCGTCGTCGTCCGTTCCCTCGGGCGCCTCCCCTTCTTTGCCTCCAGCCTCCGCCTGAGGTTGCGCCTGCGCCGCAGTCTTGCTTCCATGCGCCTTGGGCGGGTCCAGGAGGAGAGGGAGGGGGAGGGTGGTCCCATGTCGCGCGGGTGGCGGGGGTACGGGACGAGGAGGGCAGGGACAGGCCACCGCTCATGCCGCGTGCTCAGCGACTGCTCTACCTCCTCCGCCAGGACCGAGCTCAGGACCAGGACCAGGAGCGAGCTGATGCCCGCACCGTGCCGCAGCGCACGAGCACGATGGGTACGGCGGACGCATCGACGACGAGGGGCGGTCTGACGGTCGAGCTGTCCGACGTGCTCTACTGGAGCTCTGCCCTGCCCAGCACTACCTCAAGACGGCAACGGCGAGGATACGCCCTCGTCGCGATTGCTCGGCACGTCCACGGGCCGAACACCAGCTCGAGAGCGGAGAGCGGCCATACGGACGAGCACGAAGGCGACAAGATGCTCGTCCTCGTTTCCAACACGACGTCGGCGTCAAGTGATGGCAACGGGTTCGCCACCGCGTCGTCCTCGTCCTCATCCTCAACCGCGACCACTCCGGCTCGGAAGCCGCGTCCAGCGGTAGGATCTCGCATCCTCCTCCACGGCGCCAGCATCCTTTCCTCACCGCCCAGTCATCAAGACGGACGTGAAGGTTCCGCATGGCCGTCGTCCTCGAGTACGAGCCGTCATGAGCGCTTCAAGATTGTCCTCTCGCCCCGACTTGAGCTCATCGACGGGTTGTGACTCGTGATCGGACGCGCCGGCGCGCGGACTCTCGGTTCAGCTGGGGGGTTCACATATTCCAGAGACCAGGCTCGAGTCGGGCGGCGATGGGAGATGCTCAGACTGCGCCTGGCATCGAGGCGAGGAGGCACGGCAGGCGAACGGGACCCTTTCAAGGTGTCCATGATCTTGACATGACATGACACACGACGCGTCGCGTGCGCGCCAACATCAGCACCGCCGTCTAGCGTCCCCACAAGCCACCAGGCCAAGCCCATCCTTGGAGCACCTGCCTTGTTCCCGACTCACGATGTCGACCACCCTCGGTCCGATGGTCAACGACGGTCCTGGTGAGCATCTGGAACTTCTTGCGAAGGCAGCTTTGTTTACGCGGCTGGGGCGTGGCTGGGGAAAGAAGACGTGCTGACTTGATGAGCCTTAATAGTGATCGACATCGGACCTCCTTCTTCTCGCCTCGTCACAAGATCGTATCGAGTACGAGGCATGGGACTCTTGATGAAGCCCAGCATTCCGCAACCTGGACATAGAGGAGCAATCATGGACAAGAGGCCCTGGACGCCCCTTCCACCTTTGCACCTATTCGGCTCTTCGGGTGCGTCTCCCACGTCAAGGCATTGACAAGGAAGCTGATCGCGCCTTGTCTTGGGATATTCGCCATAGGGCCAGGCGTCATGGGGTCCCTTCCAGTTCCACGCCTCGCGCGCCTTACCTTTCAAAAGAACAGCCAGGCCAAGGCACAGGAGCGGCGGGGCGTCGATGGGTCCTCAGTCTTCACATGAACGGACGCCCAGCCAGGGACCCCGTCGGCTGGCACAAGGCTGACAACGACGGCCACGGTCGACCTTACGCCATGCTTTCCGTCGACCCGTCCCGTCGTCATGTCTTCCGATCTCTCGACCTCCTTCAAGCCGGCCACTACCTGCTCGCTCTCTCGCAGGCCAGGCGGACGTCCAGCCTGGGCTCGAACGGCTTTGGTCAGACGAGATTGGGTGACGAAAAGGGAGTGGGAGCAGCTGATGACCTCCTTTACTTACCTACCTTACCATATACTGCCAACATCTTGCCTCCCTAGAGATAGGTTCTGTATACACCTTCCCAAGCGCAAGTCGATCACAGGCCACCGCCTATAAGACGAGCCCCTTCCAAGCATTGATACCATCCCGTCTTCCTACACTGCAGCTCTCAGACATACCCTCTCCTCTGCACCACGCACACACACCACTGCGGCACCATCTCCAACATGCCTTCCTCAAGTGAGTCGTCTGGCGACTCACTAGCAACCCACGCTCGTCTACTGACGACGGTTATGATGATCCCTTTCCAGAGGGAATCCCCACTGATCCTCAGCTCCGCTCCAAGATCGAGAAGGAGGTCAAGAACATGGAAAAGGGCGGCGGCAAGGGCTCCTGGTCCGCCTACAAGGCGTCTGAGCTGTCCAAGCGCTACGAGGCCGCCGGCGGCGGGTACAAGCAGGACCCCAACTCGAAGAATGAGCCCAAGAAGGGCGCGCCGCAGCCCAAGAAGGGTGGTGGTGGTCGCAAGCAGCCAAAGGACGAGGATGACGACGAGAAGACGGCTGTGGACGATGATGACGATGAAGAGTACGATGACGAGGAGGAAGATGATGAGGCTGTCGAAGACAACGCCGGCGAGGATGCCGAAGAGGACGACGAGGATGGCGACGGCAACAACGACGGCGGCAAGCTGTCCGAATCGGAGATTCGCAAGCGTCAGAGCGAAGGCGGCAAGAAGGGCGGCAGGGCCAGTGGCCAGACTGGCGGTGCATCGTCCGGCAACAACGGTGGCAAGCTCAGCGAGGAAGAGATTCGCCAGCGTCAATCGGAGGGTGGCAAGAAGGGCGGCAGGGCCAGCGGTCAGACTGGCGGCGCCTCGTCCGGCAACAACGGTGGCAAGCTCAGCGAGGGAGAGATCCGTCAGCGTCAATCGGAGGGTGGCAAGAAGGGCGGAAACAAGGGCGGGAGCAAGGTGGGCAACGGCGGCGCCGACGCCGGCGACCCGATGGACATTGACGAGGACGACGCCGACGACATCTTCCAAGATGGCGAGGCCGGCGAGCCTGCCGATGCGGCTGATGAGGACCCGGACGCGGAGGCGGGCGCCGACGCGTCGGATGGCGACTTTGAGGACCTCCTCGATGGCGAGGCCGACGCCGCGGTTGAGGACAACGAGACGACGCGGTCGAACGCGGCGGCGGGACGCAAGGTGCCGCGGTCGGAGGTGCAGGACTTGCTCAATGACCCCCTCAACGAGACGGCGTTTGGCGATGCGCGCGGGACGAAGCGCGATGTGGACGATGTGGACGGCGCGCACGAGTCGAGCGCCAAGGCGGCGCGCAAGTGAGCGGCGAGGGGGTTGCAAGGCTCCCATGAAGATCAGAGCTACCATCGTACCGGCCCGGCCTCGCAAAGAATGAACTTGAACTCAACGTCGACTGTTCCCAGCATCGTACCTTCTCCAAAGGAGCCTCTATGGCTTGTCGTCCTGTAGCTTGAACTCCGTGTCTTGTTGGAATCTAATCTGCATCGCTCGACTCAGACTCGACTGATGAAGGGTTGATGGGCGTATATTGCATGTGTGGGAAGGAAGTACCGGCGAGGATCTTCATGACACTTCTGGTATTGGCGAGGCAGGCTTGGCCGACGTCGAAGCTGATGTCGATGTTGATGAAGGGAGGACGACGATGTTGGATCTGCCCAGCGCCGCGATTCGATCTTGTACGCTCGTACCCGTTCCCGTACTTTGCTCCCCTCCTCGTTGATCTCTGGAGTCTTGACCACCTTGAGCAGGCGACACCGCTGCGCCTCCATCCCGCCGCCGCCCCTCGTCTGCAGGCTCGCCCTGGCGCCGCTCGTCCCGCCCGGCAAGAATCGCGTCCAAATCGAGCGCTTCCTCGCCCTGGATCCAGCCTGAGCGCAGGGCAAGGTGGAGCAGGACCTGGACGGCGCGCTGGAGACGTGCTCGTTCGAGGTCTGCTTCGCTTGTGGCGGTCGTTGTTGTTATTGGTGGTGGTGGTGGGAGGTGTTGCGCCTCGAGGTCGATGTCGTGCTCCCTCTCTTGAGCCTTGTCCTCTGCTGCGCCCGTCTCCTTCGCAGCGGCCGCGTCCCTCCTCCTTGCCCTCCTCCTCTCCATCTCCGCCTCGTCCACACCCAAGATGCGCAACACCTCCCCAAGCGTCTCGCGCACCTCCTCAACAGCCTCCTCGGTGCGGTTGCGCTGTTTGGCATTGGAGCGTGCGGAGCGGTAGGATTCGCCGATGATGAGGGCTGCGGCTACGGCGAAGAGGAAGGCTTCGGAGATGGCGTTCTGTGTGACAAGACGAGCCTCGTTGGATCAGTGTGAAGTCCAAGAGAGAGTGAGGGCAAGGAGGGGGATGCTCGATGCTCACGGCTCCGTTGGCTATGGCCTTGTTCTCGCTGAGGGGCCTGATCTTCTGATGCTCCGTATTGGCGCCGAGGAGGTTGGAGCGCATGCGCATCTCGACGCGGTGCATCCCTGTGGAAGAAGTCCTCATCAGCGCCAATGAATAGCAACCAGGAGGAAGGAAGGGAGACGCGCTACTGACTCTGTGCGAGGCCGACGCAGAGGGAGCGAAAGGTGGGATGTTCGGCTGCTTGGTGCTTGAGATGGGTCGCAATGGGTTTGGCGAGGGTGCGGACGACGAGCGTTACAATCTGGCCATGGAGATGAAGAGTCGAGAGGGGTGAGCTACGGCATTCTGGCTTCTCCCAGCCTGCGCTTCCACCACTCACCTTGGCCGACGCCATGGCTCCTTCCTCGTTTGCGCGGTTGCCTCCGCGGCCGCGTCTGTGCTGTCCTGGTCAGTGCCCAAGTGATGGTGGTGGTCGTCGTCCACGACAAGGACACCGACGAGCAGATCGTCGTGGTTGGTGCGCATCATGCTGCGCTCGTCGGAAATGGCGGCATCTCTACTTTCCTGGACACCTATCCATCTTACGTCTACCTGAATGCGTACGAGCAAAGCACAGCTGGCACACGATGTGAGGCAATGGCTAGATGTCTACGGGGCAGGGAGAGGGAAGAGAGAAGGAGTCCCACACGAGAGCCAAGGCGTCGCCCTGCCTTCAGAAGTGGATCGCCTTGCCAAACGAGGCGGCCATCGCGCTCTCCTTGAACGCTTCCGACAGCGTCGGGTGGGCTGGCAAGGGCAAGAATAAGTCAGTATCAATGCTCAATGGGGCAGTCTCGGCTGGCAGAGACTCACCGTGGCATGTCCGTGCTGCGGAACAGGGTGGCAGACGCGTAGCAAAGGACAGGGTCAACGACTCGTCGCAAGGAGCTACAACAATCCAAACTCACCAACATCCTCCGCACTCGCAGAGTACTCAATCGCAAGCGTCGCACTCGCAATCATCTCACCCGCGTTCGGACCCATGATGTGCACGCCCAGGATCCGGTCCGTCGACTTCTCCGTCAAGAACTTGACCTGGCCTTCTTGGTCCTGGTTCGTCTTTGCCCGCGAGTTGGCCGCAAAGGGGAACTGTAGATCGAGGCGCGTTGATCAGTCATCCACAAGCGTTGTCCAGGCAGTCCGACGCGACTCCAAGACTCACCTTGCCAACCTTGTACTCGATGCCCTCCTTCTTGAGCTCCTCCTCGCTCTTGCCCACCCATGCCACCTCGGGGTGCGTGTACACGACCGCAGGAATCGCCCCATAGTTGACATGACCATGGCCCGACGCAATGATCTCAGCCGCCGCAATGCCCTCGTCCTCCGCCTTGTGGGCCAGCATGGGCCCAAAGGTGGCGTCGCCAATGCACTTGACGCCCTTGCACGTCGTGTTGTACTGGTCATCAACCACGATGCGGCCGCGCTTGTCGACCTCGATACCGACGGCCTCGAGGTTGAGGCCCTTGGTGTATGGCCGTCGGCCAATGGCTACGAGAACAACATCGGCGTCGAGCTGGGAATGTCAAGCGCAGGGTTAGAAATCTGATCACCTACGACGCGTCGCTGGCTAGTACTACGTACCTGCTCCTTCTTGCCATCCTTGGCGCCCTCAACGTTGAGAATCACCTTGCCGTCCTTCTTCTCCGCATCAAGCACCTTGGTGCCGAGCTTGAACTGGAGCCCTTGCTTCCCCAGCGTCCGCTGGAACGCCTTGCTGTAAGGGTATGAAGAAAAGCGCGTCCATGTGAGCTGAACGCATGATCGAATCGAAATCAAACAGAGAGGGCACTCACGCAATCTCGCCGTCCATGCCGGCGCCTCCGATGCTGTCGAGGAACTCGACGACGGTGACCTTGGCGCCGAGCCGGCTCCAGACGGAGCCCATCTCGAGCCCGATGACACCACCGCCAATGACAATCATCTTCTCTGGCACCTTTTTGAGCGAGAGGGCTCCCGTGGAGGAGACGATTTGCTCCTCGTCGATGTCGATGCCTGGGAAGGGGGTCACTTCGGAGCCGGTGGCGATGATGATGTTCTTGGCCTCGACCTGGGTCTCGCCGCCGTCGTTGAGCTGGACGGCGAGGGAGGTTGGGGAGGCGAAGGAGGCGGTTCCCTTGATGTATTCGACCTTGTTCTTCTTGAAGAGACCCTCTACGCCACGGGTGAGGCCCTTGACCGAGTCCTCCTTGGTCTTGAGCATGTTGGCGAGGTTGACGCTGATTTCGCCGCTGACCTCGATGCCGCGCGCCTTGAACTCGTGCTGGGCCTGGTGGAAGAGGTGCGAGTTGTGGAGGAGGGCCTTGGACGGGATGCAACCGACGTTGAGGCAGGTGCCGCCGAGGGTGCCGCGCTTCTCTACGCATGCCGTCTTGAGGCCGAGCTGGGCTGCCTTGATGGCGGCGACATAGCCGCCTGGTCCGCCACCGATGACGACGACGTCGTATGCGGAAGCCTCGGTGGCGAGACCACGCGCTGCGATCACGGGGGCGAGGCGGGGCATGGCGGCGCACTGCTGCCGGGCCAGTTGCTGTCAGAGAAGGAGAATGCGCTGTCAGTGGCGGACGCTGCTCCTGCCTCGAGGACCTCTGAGCTGGACTCACCCTGGCGGTGCGCATGGAGGCTGCGCTCCGTGTCGCTGCTGGTTGGAGTGCGCGTGCAAAGAGCATCGTGTAGGAGGCAACGACGCTGTGCGCGAGGTGAAGGCGAGGTCGATCGTCGAGATGGTGGACGTCCGGAGGGAGGGAAGGAGGACGGGCGAATGAGGTCCCCTACTGACAGTGTAGGGAGTGCCCCGAGCGTTGCCCGACCGCCAACAGCCGTGGTAGAAAGCACTTCTACATCAGCAAGATATGCTGGAAAGACATGTTCACAAGCTAGGCTTGGCGCACGGCTGTGTGCCGATGGCCCCACCACCACGCCCCGCCGCCGCCGGCGCCGCGGCCTCGACGAGATCCCAGCTTGGTCCAAGGCAGCAACAACGACGTCGAGGTCGACGGCGAGGAGCTCAAGGTCGACGACGACGACGACGACGAGCATCGCAAGCGCAGGACAGCCCCTTACAGCAGCGCAGGCGGTGGTCCACTCCAACAGCAGCAGTAGGCAAGGCACCGCGCTCACGACGACGCCGAGCTCGAGCAGCTTCCCATCTGATCTCGAAGGCAGGGCATATTCTCAACAGACACCAAGAGCAGCCCACCTTTGACTCAGGCAGCCTGGTGGTGCGCCGTCCAGCGAGCCTGCCATGCCGCCCGCACCGGTGAGTTGTATTGCTACAAACGCATGGCCAGGCCCAGAGCTGACCCTCGTCTCCCCCCTTCCACGCCCGACCCAGATCCGCAGAAAGCTCGTCATTGTCGGCGACGGCGCATGTGGCAAGGTAAGTATCTGCTCGCCGTCTTCAGGGTCAAACTGAAGCTCATCCCATCATGCTCTCCATCGCAGACCTCGCTCCTATGCGTCTTTGCCCTGGGCGAGTTTCCAAAGGAGTATGTGAGTATCTTTACAAGAGGACAGGGCGACACGTACGGCACGCCACAGGGCTGACCATTCCCTGTTCATGTCCTCGTCCCGCGCGCAGGAGCCAAGTAAGTAACCTTGCCATCGTACCCTCCTCCATCTCGCATTCAAGCTGAACCCCATCGACGTCTCTCCCCAGCCATCTTTGAAAACTACGTAGCAGAGATTCGACTCGACGGGAAACCGGTCCAGCTGGCGCTATGGGACACGGCGTGAGTATGAGCTCGGTCACGCTCCGATGAGTTCGAGACTGACAACGTCACCTTGTGTATCTGTAGCGGCCAGGAGGAATATGAGGTGAGCTCAAGCCCGTAGCCCCCACGCCCTGCCCACAGCGCTGACACGTGCCCCTCGTACACAGCGCCTCCGACCCCTCTCCTACTCCCAAGCACACGTCATCCTCATCGCCTTCTCCATCGACACCCCAGACTCGCTCGAAAACGTCATTGTCAAGTGGATCGAGGAGGTGCGCCAGATTTGCGGGCAACACGTACCCGTCATCCTCGTCGGGTGCAAGAAGGATCTACGGGACGATGTGCTCAAGGCCGAGGCGGAGGCGGAGGCGAAGGCAAAGACAGGGAATGGCGAGGCGAATGGGAATGGGCAAGCAGATGGATCCGGGGCGGTCTCAAGCAAGGGGCAGAACGGGCAAGCCGCGACACCCTCAGATAGCACGGCTACCGACGCGCCCAAGAAGAGCGACAGACGCTTCGTCACGCCCGAGCAGGTACGTCTTCTCCCCCTCTGCCCCCCTGCTCCGAGCCCGACGCGTCAAGGAACTCCTTGTAAACTGACCAACAACGCTCCTCGTAACACCCTGACCCTCGAATCCGGACAGGGCAAAGAAGTCGCCGACCAAATCGGCGCGCGGACCTACCTCGAGTCCTCGGCCCTCAAGAACGAAGGCGTGGACGCCATCTTTGAGGCGGCCACGCGCGCCGCCATGCTTGTGCGTTCGCATGGGGCTCCGAACCATCATGGTGGCGGTGGCGCGTTAGGGGGAGGTGGTGGCGGAGGAGGGGGTGGAGGAGGAATTGGTGGCGGCGCAGGAGGGCTCGGTGGGTCGGGCGGTGGGTTGGGAGGGGAGAAGGATGGCTCAGGGGCCTACGGCGGCGCGAGACGGGGCAAGGGGAGGAGAGGGACCCACGATGTCGGCTCGGGGGGATGTCGGTGCATCGTGCTTTGACCCTGGCGACCCCTTCGATCTACTTCTCAAGCAAGCGACCGCCTCAGTGCCTCACCTGACCTTCTATACACTCCCGGGGCCAACGCCATCTTCGCGGAAGCTCCAGCTCAACCTCAGCCCCTCCTTCGCCTCCACGTACATAGTCCAACCCTCCCAAACTGATCCCCCTCCAACCCCTCCTCGTTCCCTCTCCTCGTCCGTCCGTCCGTCCGTCCGTCCGTTCCCTTGTCATTCGCTCGTCCAGTCGATCAGCCCCCAACCAACTTGCATTCTCGACCCTCGCCCGGTCACCTACCTCTACATACCTCCACTCCGCACCGCACCACTCTGACATCGTACGTATGGGCGCTCTTCGACCTGTTCGGACGGTCGACGGCCCTACCCTGAACATTCTCTCGTGTCATCAGCCCCCCCGCTCTCGCCCAGCTCCGTCTTCCCTAATCCTAGACGCGCACTGATCTTCGAAGACCAATTGTGCACCGTAGCATGATGGATTGGGTCCGTGCCGTGTACGTCGCGGACCGATCAAGGGACGCTCCGTGCCGAGACGGGCGCTAGACGGTCCCCGAGCTGAGGAGCTTCATCACCTCCTCGTATCTGTTTGACACCATGATCGCAAATCAGCCCCAAGTCCTCGTACATGCGCTCAAGGGCAGCACTCCAACTTACACAGTGAAGACGATGCCACCGCTCAACACAAGCCTGGCCAGACGAGGCGTGGCGCCGCGCCAGAAGGCGAGCACGCCCTCCTCGCGCAGGGTGACGGCGGCGCAGTTGAACATGTTGCGGTACCGTGTGCGCGCTTCGAGGGATTGCATTCGTGTCTTGATCACGCTGTGGGTGGCGAGGTTGGGTGAGTGAAGGTGTAGAGGGAGCAGGAGGGCAGAGGAAGGAGATACGTACTCGAATGGCATCGTCGTGTCTACGTAGAGGAGGGAGTACAACATCGGGTCAGTCCAGGCATCTGATCCTCGCCACAAGCAAATGAACGACTCACAAACCGTGACCACACCCGCCACCGCCCCAATCGCAAACGTGATCCCACCGGGCAAGCTCTGCCCGGGCCTCGCCGAGCCCTGAACGAGGTTCTTGAGCGTCGAGTAGGTGCCGAAGCGGACGGACGAGTTGGCGCCTTGGCGGAGCATGACGGGCCCCAGGCCGCGGTAGATGCCTCGGAGGCCCTCTTCGGCGATGATGGCGCGGGTGCCGCCGATGAGGGAGCGCGGGTATTTGGGCACGTCGCGCTTGGCGTCGTCGATGAGCTTGGTCCTGTCGGCCAAGGGGCCGTCACCCAAAGAGGTGAGTACAGCTGTCGAGAGAGGAAAGGAAAGCAGCGTTGACTCACTTGATCGTTTCGGACGGAGTAACGGCAAAGATGGCCTCCATCATGCCCGCTCCTAGCCCAGCTGTACGCAAGCACGGTCCAAGGTCATCAGTCTCTCGTCATCAGAAGCGGACGCCAGGTCCAAGGCCAGGACTCCCACTCACCCAGCAAGCTCCGAGGACCGCTCAGCTTGCCGTCCTTATCCCTGAGCATCGTCTTGAAGTGGTCATACGAGAGGAAGCGCACGCCGGCCTGTAACGAAAATAGCTCAGTCAGCTGACTTCAATGATAGCAGCCATCATCGACGACAAGGAGAAGTGCTCACCTTGACGGCGTTGCCCGTGACGAGGGCTCCGCAACCGCTGTACAGCCCAATGAAGCCGTCCTTGGCGATGGTCTGCCGGACGATGGCAATCGGACTCGGCGCCTGCGCAGAGACCAAGGGAGATGAGCAGAGGGGCAGGGACGGCGTCAGCGAATGGAGCGCAGGGTATGGAGAAGCAGGCACGGCAAAGCTCACCTTGGTACCCTGCTTCGCAGCAAACTGAGAGACCGTCCTATTCCACCGCACAACATGAAGGAAGAAGCTCAAGCTCAGCGCGCGCTCCCTCTCTTAACCCACACACTTCCACGAGGCAGACTCACTTGGTGTACTCAACAGGGTAGGTCGCGAACCCCTCGACGGCACCTGCAATCGTACCCGCCGTGAGGGAGTGGATCGGGTTGTCCTTCCGATGCGCGGCCGCGCTGGGGTTGGCGGCTGCGCTGGACAGGCCGGTGCGTGGGGCGCTTGCACTCGCGCTCGACGAGGAGGAGGCAGCGCTGCTCGCCATGTTGACGGTGGCCTTGTTGGCGATGGTAATGGTGGACGTCGATCTCGAGGTGAGGCAGACGAGAGACGGGCCCAATGACGAGCATGTCATCGACGAGGTCTTCGAATCAGCCGAATCATGATCATCCTCGTCGATCAGTTGTGCCTTCCCCGCTAGCCATACCTCCTCGTTCGGAGGCCTGGACGCTTCCTGAACGTCGTAAGAGCGCACGGATGAGCATTTTGCAAGGGATACATTGCGAGAACAGCGCGTGGTGGAAACGGTGGCCAAGCCGGGCCTGGCTGAGGGCCGCCTTCACATGCCGTACAGCTTGCGTGCCACCGCAAACTTCATCATGGGTTGCCACCACACCCGGATCTCATGGGGCGCAATGAGCACCTGTGAGGACGGACAAGGTCAGCTACTCTGCGAGTATGCTCGAGGAAGGGGAGGAGCGGAGGATGCGGGACGTACCATGGCCCTCGCCCACGCCGCGCCCGCGAAGCCCTCGCCCGCCACACGGCCATGGGCACCAGCCACCAAGCCAGGATGGTCCAGCCCGCCGTCCTCCGCGCCAACGTCGCCATCGACAAGACCAGCACCTGCCACAGCCGTCGCTCCAAGCCCAGTATCCGCGCTCGTCCTCGTCGAGCCGCCCCGAGAAGTGGCCTCGACAAAGGGCCACGGTGGGTGATTCCGGAAGCCCGGCTTGGGCGCGCGCCACGGGATGCGACGCACGTCTGGGTCGGACACGAAGGCGCGCCATGTCACTTGACCGCGGGGCACATTCGGATCGCCAGTAACCTGTCATAAGCCAGCAGAGAGCGTCAGAAGCTTCACACCAAGTAAACGGTCAACAGGGAACTCACCTTGATGGCTTCGACGACCCGCGCACCAGGCCGCACCGCCGACCGATCAATCGACTGACCCATGAACACATCATCGAACATGTCGTCCGAGCTCAGAAGCGGCTCAGGCACCCAGCGTCGTGGACCCCTTCCCTCGCCCGCTTGCCCCCCAGCATCGCCCACATTGTCGCTCGCAAAGTCGGCAGCCGTGAGGATCCTTGAGCGCACATACACCAGCTCGATCCCATGCGGGCCGTACGTCTGTGCGTACAACCCCGCCAGCGAGTCCCACTCAAAGTCGGGCGAGGCGGGATCGAGGGACGGAGGAATGTTCTCGTTCCAGTTGTCCAGTCGTCTCGACATCGCCGTCCCAGACTTGTGCTCGTCATCGCGTCCTTGCTCCCACGGTGGCAGACGGGGCGGGCCGATGAGCGGATACCACCGCGGTCCCGAGCGCATCGGCCGTGCTCCGAGTCGGGGGTGCGGAAAGCAGACGTACGGCGGCGAGGGTACCATCTGGAGCCGATCCAGTTCCAACTCTTCACCGTCACGCTCCCATGCCCCAAAAGCGGTCGGCACCGTCTCCGCCTCGCCACCGCCTTGTGAGGGCATCACCGACGCCGCACCCCGTCCAGCACGCGGCACGCCCGCGCGCACAATGTGCAACAGCCCGGGAGGCGGAAAGAGCGCAGCCGGCATCGGCTCCGGCTCCACCTCGGCCCCGCGCAAGCCCAGCACGCCAAAGCCAAAGCCGAAGCCAAAGCCGGGGCCCGCCGCATGGATCGCAGCTTGCGCGTACCCACTCCCCGCAGCCAGCGCAAAGGGCAGATGCCGCCGCGCCGCGCGGGCGTACGGACGCTTGCCTCGCTGTGTGCGGAGGACGACGCGCGACGCGTCGAGGGCGCCTTGCAGACCCGTCGAAATGGCCATGGTGGCGCGGTACAGAATATGCTCGTACGTCTCGCTCCCTACGCCCTCGCCCTCGCCCTGGGCCCGGGAACGCGTATTGACGCGCGTGAGCGAGCGCATGGGTGCCCAGGGCGCCCCGAACGCGCTCAGAGCCGCTGCGCGCTCCTGCTGCGCGAGGGCGTGCGCCTCCTCGACCGAGGTGGGGCGCAGGCCACTTGAGCCCGAGCCCGTAGTAGACACGGAGCTCTCGCTCGCCGAGGAGGACGAGCTGGAGTGCACCGCCGGGTGAGAGGCTGAGGGCTCCGAAGGCGCTGGCGGCCCATCTGCCGAGGCAGCTGCAACTGCGCCTGTCGCTGGATGAGCTGATGCTGTAGGAGCAGCCGGAGCCTCTTCGTCATACGTATGTCTGCCTTGACTCCCGGTGCTGCTTTGACGCTGACTGCTGGTGCCGCCAGCCGGGGCCGGCCGATGCGCATCGAACGCAAACACGTCCTCTTGCACATCTTGCATGGGCACTGGGCTCATGGGAGGCGAAGGTGAGCGCGACCTCGGCAGCCGATCCATGGTCCACGCGTCGAAAGGCTCGAGCGCGTCGTCCGACTCGTCGCTCAACTCGAGCTCCTCCCGTTCCTCGACGGAAAGCCCGGAACGGGAATGCCCCGATGTCGGTGCTCTCTTTGCTTCAGCCGTTCGTGTTCTTGTGTGATCGCGATGCTTGATCCGCTCGACGGGATGAACAGGCCAGCAGCGCATGGTCGAGCGACGCACCGCCGATCGCGTTGCCATGCCCTTCACTCGCTGGCGGTCGTGTGCTTGGGCTTGTGACCGATGCTTGTAGTCCCGCTCCTGCTCGGCCCTCAAGCGGTCCCTGACATCTGCCCAGGTGATCGAGATCCACCTCTCGGTGCGCACACCGGGGTCGAGCACGTCGACATTGAAGGATGCGTTCGGGCTGTCGTATCGCAGTATCGTGGGCGGTCCGAGGGAGGCGTCGACCGGCATGGGGAAGGAGGTGATCGCGTTCCACATATTGGACTCCGTCGTGACTTGTTCAGGACGCGGCGGCGCTGTCGCCTGCGGCCCCAACCGGACCTGGTTCGCGCTGGGCACGCGCACGGCAGCGACATTGTGTCGAGCACGAGTATCGAGCCCGGCTAGGCGATTTGTGAAGTGCAGACGCTGAGCGACGAAGGCGGGTCCTTTGCTAGCCTTGATGGCGGGCGTGCCTCCAGAAGAAGAGGATGACACCGCCGCGATTGGCTCGTCGTCTTCAAGGTCCAGAATGAAGCGCATGATGCCGCCGTGGTTGGGCGCGTCGCTGGCCCACCAACCAAGTAGATGCGCCAGAGGTTGGAGAAAGTAGATGTAGACCTCGTAGAAGCTGTGCGCGCCGGGGAACATGTCAAGCGTCAGACGGTTTCGACTTGGATCGCCTTGGCGAATGGCGTTATAGTGAGTTCGGTCTGGGTGCAAGGGCGTGGTGACCGCGTCGATGGAGGAGCGCATCGTTGAAGTTGATGCTGAAGATGCATAGGCGAGGGGAGGTGGGAGATCTTGTGCCGCTTCCTCCTCTCCTTCGCGTTGCCTTGACATGAACTCAGCCTCATGATGCTGCGTTGGAAACGGCCACGGTGGCGCTTCGGGTGCGTTGAACGTCGTCTGCCATGGCGCGGGTGGAGCGCGGTACGGCTGTATCCAAGGCGCGCGCGGTGGTGGCGAGGCTGCGACGACGTCGGCCACATGTCTGCGCCAGAGCGCGTCGGAGACAGCTGAGAGCCTGAGGTTGCGGTTCGTGGCTGCGACCTGGGCGAGGTCGGCGGGGCAGAGGTGACCTAGGATCTGTTGCTGGATCTCGAACGGCAGACGCTCGCAGACCGAAGGCAGTGAGGGTTGTGTCGGTTCGGCGTCGATGGCGCGACCCTTGCCCTTCCTGTCGCCCATCATGGCCCGCGCTTGCTGGGTTGCCCAGTTCAGAGACTGGGCAAAGCTTGCAGACTTGCCTTCTTGGTCGTCGTCGATATCGATGTCGATGTCGAGGTCGCTGTCGACTCCGAAGGACGAAGCAGACTTGACCCTGCCAGCGTCGGTAGTGGTGGCGGCTCGTCCCAACTTCTTGACAAGCTGTTTCCCCTCTGCGCGCGGTAGGCCAGCATGCGGCCATTCTAGACCTCTTCGTGAGTGAAATTATCGACCATTTGGTATGTAGCGAGGGGGGGTCAAGAGGACTTACGAAGACTCGAAGTGCGTGATCCGCTCCGCCGGCAGCGCTCGCCCAGCCCTCGCCTGCGAACGTCAGCTGGGAGTTCTGTGGATCTGAGGCGGCTTTCTCAGCTGTCAGCATGGCTGGGCTGAGCGCCGAGGCACCCGAGGTTCTTCTGCTGACATTTTTGCCTCACCAGAAGAGACTTCGATCGGCAATCCTCGTTATTATTCTTGTTAGATCTGCCGTGACTTGTGGCTTGTGACTTTGTGAGTCAAGTCGTGACCTTGTGAGCCGAGGCTGAAGTGAGTGAGAGAGTGCAAGGGGCTCGCCGGCGCCGCAGTGCCGTAATAATTTGGTCGATAATCTGATGGCTGACAAGTCGCAAGTTGCAAGCCGAGTGCCGTGAGCAGCAATGCATGCGTGCAGGTATTGCATGGACGTGACCTGTTGACTTGTTGTGGCCTCGTGCCGTAGTCGTCCGCGCTCCGGGCACCTCTTGTTTTTCTCTTGCGCAAGGCTGGCGCTCCAATTGGACGGAGGGTCGCTGTCACACGCTCACGTCCGCGGCTCCGTCCGTCCGTCCCTGGCAGTCTGAGTCGAAGCCGAGTCTCGTCTGCGATGGCCAAAGACGGCTACGATGATGGCTCAGCTGGAGGGGTTCTAGGAGGAGGAGGAGCTTGATGAGCAACGCGAGGCGCGTACACGCGATTCCGAAATTCGGTCACGTCCGCGTCGGCGCGGTATCGACCCACGCTGGCGGCCTGCCCGCTCGGCGTACTTGATACTCCGTCTGCGTCTGCGAGCGGTTCGGCTTGTCGTTCAGCCGGCCCCAGTTGGGAAGACGGCAGGGTGTCGACGACGGGTTTGCCAAACGTGGCGATGCGACCGATTCGTCCGTCGGCGACCAGGCCCTCGGCGGATACCTTTTCCATGGTGATGAGCTGTGATGTACAGACAGGACGGGTCAATGGACAGTTGCTCCGCGGCCAGCTGGAAGACGGACTCACCATGCGGCTCCACCGTCCAAACTCCTGCGTGCTCCGCGCGACGAGGCGCATGCCGGTTCTGGTAGGAGTCTCCACGAGGGAGCCATCGTCCTCGTTCACGCACGGCAGCCAGAATACGAGCCGGCCGCCAACGACGAGGACGTAGTGAGCAAAGTCGAGCAAGTCGCGTGTGAGGTCGAGCAGATGATACGGCCGTGTTGGCGCAATGTAGTCGGGCATTCTGCACGGTAGAGATTGAGGTCAGCTGTGGCCAGACATAATGTACGAAGGCTACACACTCATGTGCCATGCGTCCGTCTGGCATCTCAAAGGGCTCATCACGCAGCCGTGCAAGGTTGCGTTTGCCCAATCTCTTGGCGCCTGCTCGAATGCCATAGGGCGCTGTGTGGGTGCCATGGAAAGGTGCCTTCAGCATGACCACTTTCAGAAAAGCCTCTTCGATCCACTTACGGTCTGCAACAACAGCATCAAAGATGCCGGGTCGTCGCCAAGGATGTTGAGTCATGTCCATACCGAGGGCGTCCAAGACGAGATGTTGGACTCCGTATTGGCTCGCCGCTCGTGCAAGGCCCGTGTTGCCCTTTTCAGCTGTAGAGGGACAGGCATTGTGCTTCACGACTGCTCTTTCGGCAGTGGCCAAGATGGGCAATGGAACTCACCGACGTCTTTGCCCTTCATCATTCTTGAGTCGATGTCGCTTCCCAGGACGAAAGCGCCGTATTGCGCTATCCATACAAGCAACGAGCGACAGTCGTCAGCGTGATGATGGCTCAAAGGGTGTCTCAAATACTCACCGCACGCGTACAAGATGGATCCTGTTCCTGCGAAGGGGTCGTAGATGATCTTGCCAGTCTTGGCCTGGTGGTTGCAAAGGCTTCAGCTAGGTCACCCAGTCTTCCAAACTGGGATACAACTCACAAGGGCCATGTTTGCCATGAGCAGACTCTGCTCGGCGGGCATGGAGGTGTTGCCGATGTAGACACGCTTCTTGAGGTCCATGGTGATGATGAGATCCCTTGCCGTGCCCGTTGCGACGTGTCTGCCGACGAAGACTTGGACGGGAGCGCGCTTGGATAGTCGTTGGGCATGGTCATCCTTGCCAGATGACGATGGAGAGGCGTCTTGCTCCTTTGCAGAGACCGACGTCTTCCTCTCGGCAGGTCGACCCTTCTGTTCTCGCTCGAGCCTGTGCGCCTCTTCCTGATTGGCGACAAAGCTGTACTCCTCGATGATGGCCCACTCGCGCTCGGGGTGCTTGAGGTCGATGGGCCCGCGGAAGTCCAAGTAGGCAAAGTCGTTGATGCGGGCCAGCTGGGTGGCGTAGGGTAAGCGTTGGTGGACGCTTGTGAAGTGGGCTCGCCAGCTCGACGTGTCCTTGCCCCGGGCCGTGTCAGCCTCGGCGTCGAAGGACTTGACCTTGGCGAGGGCGTGTGGGTGTGTTCTGAGGAGGGTGTGGACCTCGTCGTAGGAGAGGCCGGCGGCCCAGTACGAGTAGATGGCCTTGACCTGGGTTGAGCGTGCGCAGATGGCGCGGGCGGCGTCGTCGGAGGGCAGCCAGACGAGGTGTATGGACGAGATGGTCCTGCCGTCTGTCTGGGGTGTCCATTCTGCCTCGGGCGGGTGCCAGTGGGCAGGGGTGTGCTCGACGAGATAGGCGTCGTAGATGTCGTCGTCGTCGCCCCCAGCGCGATGGCCGGCGTCTCCCTCGCCGTTGACGAGCTGGTCGGCCCGGTCGATGCGCTTGCCCTTGCGGTCAAGACGTTGGACCCTGCGCGCGTGCGGCGTGGGCACCAAGGCATAGTCGATGCCGAGGGCCGCGCACGTCGCGTCCCAGTCGGGGATCCTGAAGGTGGCATTGGCACCCGAGAAGTGCACAATGTACAGGTCGCGCGTCCTCCTCGCCGTCGTCCTCGACGCTGTGCTCGACTCTGCCTTGGCCATGTCCTTGTCTCCTGGCGCGTGTGCTCTGCGGTAAGGAGATGTGAGGACCCACCTTGGCAGAAGGAGGAGGAGGACGAGGAGGAGGACGCGGTCGAGAAGAAGAACAACAACATGGTGGCGCACTTTTGGGAAGCCCCCGAGACCAACACCTCCACTCTCCTCTCATCTCCTCTCATCTGGACGCCGCTCCTCCTCGTCCTCACCACTGCTCACGACGACGACGACGACGACGACGAGGAGCACACCGGGTCAGCATGGCATCCACACCAACACCACCGCCAACGGACACGAGCTTCCAGCGCTGGCTCAGCGCATGCACAGCCGCCTTCCCATCCCGCGACAGCATCCCATGGCGACGGAGACCACACCGGCACCCAGTCGCGCTCTCCGTCAATGAGCACCACGGCCACGGCGCAGACAGCCAGCCGGCATGGACGCCCCACCCAGAGACGGAGCAGGAGCGCGCACTCCGACTGCGCGCCGAGAAGTGGGCAGTCAGTCTCCGCGACTACAGTGAGTGCTCTCTCCTGCGCGTTGAGGGAATCGCCCAGCTGATGCGTATCCCATGCTTGCACCAGGCCCCATGATCCGCTTCCTCTCCCGACACCTCGCCCTCCTCTCCTGCAACCCCTACGAACAGCCAGACCAGACCTACACCCCCAGCACAGACGACCCCGTGCCCGCCACCGCCCAGTGGGCACCCATCTCGCCCCTCGGCAAGATTGTCTTCTGCGCCTGCGCGCCCGACCGCAGCGGCGGCTTCCAGCCCATGGAGCCGCCCACCCAGTCGGGCATCGTCATCTGCTCCAACCGCATCACGAGCAAGGCCAACTTGGAGGAGGTCCTCGCGCACGAGATGGTGCACTGGTGGGATCACTGTCGGTTCAACGTCAACTGGACCAATGTCAGGCATACAGCCTGTTCCGAGGTGAGTGCCACTCCCTCCCCCCCTCTTCCCATCTCCATACCCCCAGAACGGACTCTCATCTCTCACGCTTCTCCCCTCGCAGATCCGCGCCTCCACCCTCTCAGGCGAATGCTCCTTCTGGTCCGAGCTCAAACGAGGCGCATGGCGCGTCCACCCCAAGTTCCTCAAGGGACACCAGGCATGCGCACGCCGGCGCGCCATCACCAGTCTCACCAACTCGAGCTCCCTCAGCCACATCCACGCCGAGGCGGAGAGGAGGGCGGCCGCCGAGAGGGCCGTGGACGAGGTCTGGGAGGCTTGTTGGAGCGATACCAGGCCGTTTGACGAGATTTACTAGTCTGACCTGCTCAGATTCGCTTGCTAGCGACATAGACACATGGGGAATCGCACCCTTGCGCACGACATGACGAGCCACGATTCCTATGGCAGTGCTCTCGAGAGTCCTCCAATGGATGAACGAGGGATGACCAGCACAGTGTGAATCACCCCATCAGCGCCGATCCGCAGGCCAACGATCGTCATACGACCCTCCATCCCGCCGGCGATCTGGCGACCTGTCACGCTCCCGGTCACGGTCGCGATCGCCGCGGTAGAAGCCCCGCTCGCGGTCCCTGTCATCCCGGTCGCGCTCGCGGTCCCTATTGCGGTCCCGGTCCCAGTCGTCCCTGTCGCGATCACGGTCACGGTCTCGTTCCCAATTCGAACGATCCCTGTCCCTGTCCCTATCCCTGTCCCTGTTATCGCGGTCCCACGACCCTCGCTCGCGATCCCGGTCCCGGTCCCAGTCCCGATCCCGCTCGTTGCGGTCGTACGACCCTCCACGGTCTGCAGCCGGTCGACGAGGGGGCGACGGACGCGCACTGCGCTCGGAGGGCGGCCCGCCGGCTCCACCACCATTCCCACCGCCAGGGCCGTCCTTTTGAACGCCACTGCCCGCATTGTTGGATACAGAACCGACTTGAGAGGACGTCCTCGAGCGGCCTTGATTGTCGTTGCTGTTGTTGTTGTTCGTCGTCGAGGTCGAGCTGTTCGCGCCGGCGTTGCTTGCACCATTGTTGATCGCGCCCGTCGGACGCGGTGGCAAGCCGGCCGACCCGGCGTCGGGGAGGGAGCGCTTGCTGCCATCTTCTGAGCCTTGCCGGTGGCGATTGGCACCGTTGTTGTTGTTGTTGCTGTTGTTCTGATTGTTGTAGTTGTTGTTGCCGCCACCGTAGTTGTTGCCACCTCCGCCGCCGCCGCCGCCGAACCGGATAGGCATAGGTTGACCGCCTCCAAAGCCCATACCCTGTCCACCAACGCCGCCGCCGAAGGAGGCCATCATCTGCTGGAAGGCCGCCTGAGGGTTCCAATTGGGTCCGCCCCAGCCAAAGTTCTGATAGAGCTGAGCCATCGCGTTGGGATCGAAGCCGCCACCACCGCCGCCGCCGCCGCCCATTTGCGCGTAGGGGTTCATGCCGACGGCCGCCATCGGATTCATGGGGTTCATGCCCATGCTCATGCCCATGGCGTTCATCCCGGCTCCCATGCCCATGCCCATGCCCATTCCTACGCCCATTCCCATTCCCATACCGCCACCGCCACCACCGGCCATCACATTCCACGAGTCGTTTGTCGTCCGGCCAGACTCATAGGTGAGCCCACTTCCTCCGCCGCCGCCAGCCATCCCGCCGCCCATGCCGCCAGCCATGCCCATTCCACCACCTCCACCGGCACCGCCCACGCGGCGTTGCATCCCACCCGACGGGCCCTGCGCCGCCTGGACGTTCCCCTCCCGATCGCGCTGATGCGCCCGTCTCACATCGACCGCCTTGCCGTCCAGCACGAGCTCGGGCTGCGCCATGAGCGCCGCGATGGGCTTCTCCTCCGAAAAGGTGACAAAGCCGTACCCGCGCGGTCGGCCCGTGTCCTTGTCGAGCATGAGGGTCACGTCGACGACTTCGCCGAACTGCTCGAAGAAGCGCCGGAAGGACTCGGACGTCGTGATGGGGGCTACGCCGCCGACGAAGAGCTTGAAGGAGCGGACGGCCTCGGGTCGTGCGATGGCGCGCTTTGGGTCGATCTGGAGCAACAGGCAGGATAGTCAGTCGCAAGTCTTGCCAGGATGGAAGCGGAAGGAGCTCACCAGTTTGCCGTCGAGGTAGTGCTCCTTGACCATGACCTGGTTGACCGACTTGGGGTCTTCAAAGGTAAGGAAGCCAAAGCCACGGGACCGACCTGTGTTCATGTCGCGCATCACGCTACAGCTGATGACGTTGCCGAATTGGGACATGTAGTTCCGTAGGGACTCTGTGAGGAGTAGGAAAGGCATGAGCGCTGATGTCTATGGTGCGAATATGGATAATGACATACCCTCCGTTGTGTCCCAATGAAGACCGCCGACGAACATCTTGCTGTGAAGGTGAAGGACAAGGCGGGGACCAGTCCAAGGAAGATGGACATCATGTAAAGGAAGAAGAGGTCAAAGTACACAACGCAAGGAAAGCCCAAAGGTCCGCACCAGGTATAGGAGGATGATACGCAATTGTGCGTTGGATGATTGCCACCAGTCGAAGGACGACGAGAGTGGGAATGGGCGAGGGAGGTTGACGGAGATGCGACAGTTGCGAGAGGCGGTGACGAAGTGAGTAGCGATGGGAGTGAGCTCTACGACCATAACGCAAGAGAGAGAGATAGGAGAGAGAGGAAAGAGAGAGAGAGAGGAGACGAAAGACGTGGCGGAGACGTCGAAAGAGGAGGAAGGAGGTGGGGAGGGCAAGAGAGACTGCCGGAGCCAGTGGCCCCGTAGTACAATCTATGCCTCGGCCCCAAGAGAGGGAGCGACATGAGAAGGGGACGTGGGTGATAGAGCTCCATAAAGAGAGTATCGAAAGGGGTCCCAAGCTCGAGGAGACGGAGGAGGCGTAAGCCCAAGAGGAGGAACAGAAGCACGGTACTCACCCTTCTTCGACCTTGTCATCGCCACGACTCCGTCCGCCGCCGCCGCCGCCGTCGTGGCCTGAACCCGAATGAGCGTCTTGATGGCCACTGCCGCCTCCCACCTCGTAGCTGCCGCCATGGGCCGAGCCGCCGTTGCTGGGTTCGGAGCGAAAGTTGACCGAGCTGAGCATTCGGGACTGAAACGTCGATGGCTGGACGGCATTGGTGCTCGAGTGATGGGCCGCCCAGTTGGCGCCGACGTGTCCGACGCTCTGCTGTACGATGGGGGCGACTCGTCCTGCCTGTGCACCGCTCACGCTGGCGGTCGACACTGAAGGCGTGGGTGTCGAAGCGGAGGGGATGAAGCTTGCCTTCTTGGGTGCTTCTTGGGCGGGAGGTGGTGCTGGCGCTGGAGGGGCCTCGTCCCGCGGCGGCGGCAAGTCGCCCGTGTCGCCGTACAGGTCGGCGTAGAGATCGTCTTCCATCGCTTGACCACCGTGCGCACCTGGAAGAGAGGGAGCTGGAGGATGATGATGAGGGTCATGGTGGTCAAGAGGGAGGAGCAAGGTGAGGATGAGGACGGGGGGTGACGAAGCGGGCGAGGCCAGGCGCATAGTAACAGGGGGGCATGGTCGTAACCCAGCGCGCACGAAGCACCCACCGCTGCTCCTCGTCCTCCTCCTCGTCCTTCTCCTTTACCTCGACCTCGACATCGACATTCAAAGGCAAGCGCATCCAAGGCGTGAAGCAAGCGCAGAGACGCGATGATGGCCATTTCGGTGGTGCGCGCCGTGGGCGGCTACATTGAGCGCATCGTGTCCGAGGTGTCCGGCATCAAGGTGCTCATCCTCGACGCCGAGACGACGGCCATCATCTCGACGGCCTTCACCCAGTCGGCCCTCCTCGCGCACGAGGTCTATCTGACCGACCGCATCGACAACCCGGCCAGGGATCGCATGCGCCATCTCAAGTGCTGCTGCTTCCTCCGCCCCTCCAGCGAGAGCATCGCCGCCCTGGTCGACGAGCTGCGCATGCCCAAGTATGCCTCCTACCATCTCTACTTTACCAATATCCTCAAGAAGTCGGACATTGAGCGTCTCGCCGAGGCAGACGAGCACGAGGTCGTCAAGGAGGTACAAGAGTTCTTTGCCGACTACGTGCCCGTCAACCCAGCCCTCTTCTCCCTCAACCTCACGCCGCCGCCCCACCGCATCTGGGGCTCCAAGCCGACGGAATGGGACCCAGCCTCGCTCGAGCGACACACCGCAGGGCTCTGTGCCCTCCTGCTCAGCCTCAAGAAGAAGCCCGTCATTCGATACGAGCGCATGAGCACTCTCGCCAAGAAGCTGGGCGAGGAGGTCGCGTACCAGATGCACACCGCCCAACCCAACCTCTTCGAATTCAGGAGGACAGACGTGCCGCCATTGCTCCTCATCCTCGATAGGAGGAATGACCCCGTCACGCCACTGCTGTCACAATGGACATACCAGGCCATGGTCCACGAGCTCCTTGGCATCAACAATGGCCGCGTCAGTCTCAAGAATGCAGAAAATGTCCGCGCCGAGCACAAGGTGAGTTGCTTGATGCCTCTTCTCTTGGCCTTCTCAAGCTGACATGGCACCCGTCGTCCTTGATCGCACGCCACGTCAAAGGAAATCGTCCTCTCCGCCGACCAAGATCCCTTCTTTTCGTCGAACCTGTACGACAACTACGGCGACCTCGGCGCGTCCATCAAGCGCTACGTCATCGAGTACCAATCCCGCACCGCGTCCACCTCCCAGATCGAGACCATCCAAGACATGAAGCGCTTCGTCGAGGCCTACCCCGAGTTCAAGAAGCTCAGTGGCAATGTCAGCAAGCACGTCGCCCTGCTCGGCGAGCTGTCCAAGCGCGTCGAGCGGGAGGGCCTGTTTGAGATCAGTGAGCTTGAGCAAAGTCTGGCTAGCAATGAGTCTCATACTCAGGACCTCAAGGTATGTGTCCTTCTCGTCTGAGAGTGTACTCTGGATGACGAGCTGACTGCCATCCTTTATGAGTCTACAGGCGGTCCAGTCAATGCTCGCGTCGGACAAGGTCTTACCCGCTGCCAAGCTCCGGCTGGCCATCCTCTACGCGTTGCGATATCAGAAGAACCCGCAGAACCAGATTTTGAACATTGTCAAGATGCTCCTGGACTCTGGCATGGAGGAGAGCCGGGCCGCGGTGAGTAGCGAACAACAGAATCGGAAGCAAGCTGGGCTGTACCCTGACAAGATCCCTTCCTCTCCCCTCCCCACCTTCGTTCCAAAGCTCGTCTTCGTCTTCCTTAACCTCGCCGGCGCCGAACAGCGCCAAGACGACCTCTTCGGGCACGACAACTTTTTCGCGCGGGGCAAGTCGGCGCTCAAGGGCCTCAAGGGCGTCGAGAATGTGTACACGCAGCATGTGCCGCACCTTGCGCAGACGGTCGAGAGTCTGATGAAGGGCCGGTTGAAGGAGACGAGCTATCCTTGGATTGGAGCTGGGGGTGGGGGTCCAGGGATGGGCGGGCCGCCTGCTGGGGCGCAGCAGGGCTTGTACAGGTGAGCTTTTGATCTACCGCGCTCCCTAGCTCAGCTTGAAATGTACGATCCGCTCACACCTCTTCGCGCTCTTCCTGCCTTTCTTCCACCCTTCTCCATCCCTTCTTCCCCCCTCTCCACGATCATGACTCCATCCCCCTCGCTCCTCAACAGACCCCATGAGGTGATCATCTTCGTCATCGGCGGCGCGACGTACGAAGAGGCGCGCACCGTCGCCCTCCTGAACGGCGTGTCGACCTCGGCTTCGGCCTCGTCGTCGGCGGGTGCGGGTGGTGGGGCGGGTGGGAGCGGAGGAGGAGGAGGTGGTGGTGGGACGGGGTCGGGGCTGGGCGTGTTGAGCGGTGGCGTCGCGTCCCTCTCTACCGCGGCTGGGCTGGGTTCCCACGCAGCATCGTCCGGCTCGTCCTCAAGTACCACGGGCGGAGGCGCGGGAGTAGGGGGCTCAGGAGGAGCTGGAGCCGGGGCAGGGCCAGGAGGCGGAGCAGGAGGAGCAGGAGGCCCACGCATCCTCCTCGGCGGGACATGCATCCACAACTCGTCCTCCTTTCTCGACATGGTCCAGGACGCAGCGGCGCGCTTCCCCCCCGCGATGGCGCGGGCGCCTGCCCCCCTTGCCAACAGTAGTACTGGTGTAGGAGGAGGAGGGGGCGGGCCGGCGCTGCAGCTTAGTATTGGGCCTGTGCAGCTCGCTGTTGGTGGAGGGGGTGGTGGGTCGCACGCCTCCCGCTCCGGGGCGGCAGGAGGAGGGGGAGGGGGCCTGCTCGACCCGGAACGGCTGGGCGAAGCGGCGGACGGGGCGCGCGACTTGGCGCGCGGGCTGTTCGATCGTGTCCAGCGTGGGGTGGCGGGTATCTCGCTCTCGTAGCTTCCCCTCTTGCCATACGAGTATTACGATTGGGACTCGGGATGGAGGCTGCGCTGGACGACTACGGGTCGGGCCGGGCGTGGCGTGGCCTGGCGTGACGTTCGCTACTACTGATTGCGACTACTTGCGAGGCGCGAACATGAGCCGAAGGGGGCGGGCGGTGGCAAGGATGGGGAAGTAGAGGCTTAGGCTTTTGCTACATACACACTTGTGCGAGAAGGAAGGCGACGGGGGGAGGCGACGGGCGGGACAGAGGCAAGGCGTGGGGAACCAGCAAGCCGAGAGCTGGAGGAGGGGAGGCTGGGTAGGTGACGGACGGAAGGAAGGAAGGAAGGAAGGAAGGAAGGAAGGGAGGGGAGGGGAAGGGGTCCGGTTCCTTTCCATCCCACACAGAGGAAGGGAGAGGGCGCGGGCCTATGTCTGCAGCACCGCGCCCGCGCCCACGCCCCCCTCTCCCGCTCCCGCTCCGCCCGCCGCTGACGTAGTGGGGGTGTCAGGCTGAGCAGCGTACGCAGCGTCGAGCTCGGCGTCGGTAGCCGCCATGACGGCGTCTTGCTCGCTCGTTGAATGAGGTTGTGCGGCGGAGGCAGAGTCGGAGGCGGTCGTGGGGTCCGCGGCGGCTGGGTCGGTTGTTGGTGGGGCGGGTGGGGCTGGTGCTGGTGGTGGTGCCGCTGCCGACGCGTCCAACGCGGCCCCTTGCCCCTCCTGCCCCTGCTGCTCGCCCTCGCTCTCGAAGCCAGGCGGGATGGCCACGCCCGCGGCCTCCACCACGGCGCGCAACCTCTCCACCTGCCTCTTCTTCTCCTCCAACTGCGCCCCCAGATCCGCAATGGCCTGGTCCATGAGCAGCTTCTCGAGCGTCCACTTCTCGATGCTCGCCGCCTCGTTGTCCTTGAGCTCGCGGATGTAGTCGACGGCGGCGAGGATGATGGCGTTCTTGTTGGCCGACTTGGGGTCGCCCGAGCCGGGGACGATGTCGGCGAGCTGGTCGAGGCCGGCATTGATGGCGGCGCGGCGGCGGCGCTCGACCTCCTTGTGGGAGTCTTTGCGGGCGCGTTCGGATTCGGGCGTTTCGTCCTTGCGCTTGCGCTTGGAGCGATGGGAGGCGCTGCCACTGCCGCGGGTGGAGCGGGAGGGCCCGAGGCCGTCGGTGGTGTTTCCGTCCAAGCTGCCGTTGACGTCGTCTGCGTCGTTGGCGGGGTCGGCGGTCTCGTCTGCTTGGAGGCTGAGATGCTGGGTCTGCTCATGGCTGCCGTCTGCGCCTTGGTATGGGACGCCTGCCTGTGTGCTGTTGTTGGCGGTTCCGGAGGAGGTCGTGACGGCGGCTGCTGCTGCTGCGGCTGCGGCGGCTGCGGCTGTGAGCTGAGCCTCTGCCTCGGCGGCTACGTTGGCGGCGCGTTGGGCTGCGACGATGGCATCGAAGCCGATGGAGTCGTCCTGTGCATTGCCGTGATGCTGGTGCTGCGGTTGTTGCTGCTGGGGGTGAGACCCCTGGACTCGGAGCAGGGTACCCGGTGCGGCGGGGGGTGCGATGGCGTCGCTGGCGTGGTATACTTGCCCTTGGTGATGGTCTCCGTTGGCCGCGACGACGTCGTCGTCGTCTTGGGCGTGGGCGTGGGCGGCCGTCGCCATGGAGGTGTCGGTGCCATCGGCGTGCACGCCGGGCGGGGCGGGCGCGTCGTCGCCGTCGCCGTCGCCGTCGTGGCCTCGCTGGCTGGCGTCGTTGCGGACGGCCTCTACGGCCTGGGCGGCTGCGGCTGCGGCTGCCTTGGCGACCTGTTCTGCCTCGTCGTCGTCGTCGTCCGCTGCGGCTGCGAGGGTCGAGCCCGAGATGGCGCCGCTGACGGCGGCGGCTGCGAGCATGGCGACGTCCTCGGCCTGGGCGGCGGCCTCGTACGCGGCGGCGGCGGCGGCGGCTGCGTGGTCGACGGCGGTGCTGCTCGAGGGCGGTGCTGGGACCATGGCGCGTGTTGTGGGATGGGCACGACGCGTCCGTCGCGTTGACCGCGTGCGAGGTCACGTTTCTGGGCAGGTGACCGTGTCGTTCAGCTCGCAGCGCCTGGCCAAGTCACGAGGTCGTCGTCGTGGTCGACGAGCAGCAAGCAGCCGCGCGCACGCGACGGCGGATGGAAAACGTGATGAGCTCGGGAGGCTAAGCGTGACCCTTGGTGAGACTCCATGTCATGCTACGATTGGAGAGTCTTAGTAGCTACGATACACGCGATGGGTCCTTCGCAACACACGCACGCTACCTTTTGCTGATCCCACCCTGCCCCCGTCCACCACCATCACCCCCGAGTTCCCAAGGCGCTGGGCTGGATGTCGACGCGGGTGGCAGCTGAGCAGCTGTGGCGCGCCGTGGGCAGCAGCAGCAGCAGCAGCGCATCAGCATGGCGACGGGGCTGCTCCCTGCACACGGCAGCATCGCCGCTTCGTCACGAGCAGCCGCTGTACTCGCACTCCCACCGAGGAGCACGCGAGGGAGCCGCCGTGGGAGGAGGAGGAGCGCAGCCAGGGCCACGCCAGGCTCAGCATAGACCAGCGCCAACAGCCTTCGATGGGCGGCGCAGTGGGGGACATCAGCAGCAGCAACAGCCACGACGGCAGTGGGAAGCACCAAGACAGCAGCAACGGACAGTCTCCCAACCTGTCGCAGCAGCAGCAGCAGCATCACGAGCACCAAGACTGCGTACAGCTGGCAGCAACAGCACTGGCAGCACTGGCGAGGGCGTCGTGGCCAACGCACTCATCCACCACGAAGAAGAGCCAGGCGCATCGCATGGGGACGACGACGCCGACATCCCAGACAGTCACGACGGCAAGGCACACCTCCCCAACAGACGAATCACGTCCACAAAGGACCGCGACAAACAACGCTTCCGTTCCTCCCGCCATCTCGAAGACGACGAGGGCGTCAATGGCAGGACTCCCTCAAGAGTCCCTCCCGGAGCAGGAGGAGCAGCCAAGACGCGTCAAGCACGCGCAACCGTCGCAGCAGCCGTGTCCGCCATCTCCAAGCCAACCCTCGCTCCCAGGAGCAAACCAAAGCAGGAAGCCGTCAAGGCGGCAAAGAAGAAGACGGACGTCTTCTTACCGTCCTACGTCACCGTATCCAATCTCGCACGTCTGCTAGGCGTCAAGCTCTGTGAGTAGCTTAAACACATACACTCTTTACAATCTGCTAATACGCTCTGCACCAACAGGGAACCTGCAAGTCTGCATGCGCAACTTGGGCCACACCGACCTCCGCCCCGACTTGACCCTCGCCTTCTCCGACGCCGAGCTCATCGCCGCCGAATTCGACTTGGTCGCCATCGCAAACGACGAGGCCGCCTTTGACATCTACCCACGGCCATCACTCGCCACCCTCGCAGCGGCACAGCAGGACGCAGCCAAGCTCGCAGCCTTGCCCGTCCGCCCACCCATCGTCACCATCATGGGACACGTCGACCACGGCAAGACGACGCTCCTAGACAAGTTGCGATCCACCAGCGTCGCAGCCGGCGAGGCGGGCGGCATCACCCAACACATTGGCGCCTTCTCCGTCGCCGTACAGTCTTCGTCATCCTCAGGAGACGGGCCCCAATTCGTCACCTTCCTCGACACCCCCGGTCACGCAGCTTTCACAGCCATGCGCTCCCGCGGCGCCAGCGTGACGGACATCATCGTCCTCGTCGTCGCGGCCGATGACGGCGTCATGCCCCAGACGCGCGAAGTCATCGCGCTCTGGAAGGATCTCTCCGCGCGAGAGGCCCAGTTTGACGCGTCGGTCGCCGACCCTTCCTCTTCTACGAGTCCGTCCTCAAATGAAAGTGGAGGTAGTGGCGGCACGGGACGTCGCCTCGGCTCGGGCTCCGTCCAACTCGTCGTAGCGCTCACCAAGACGGACAAGCCGACGGCCGACCCGGACCGGGTGAAGCGCGAGCTCCTGAGCGAGGGCATCGAGCTCGAGGAATTTGGCGGCGAGATCCCCAGTGTCGAGGTCTCGGGCAAGACGGGCGACGGGCTCGAGCTGCTCCAGGATACCCTCGTCACCCTCGCCGAGCTCGCCGAGCTGCGGGCGGAGCGCGAGGGCCCCGTCGAGGGGTACGTCATCGAGTCCAAGGTCGCCAAGGGACGCGGCAACGTCGCCACCGTGCTCGTCAAGCGCGGCGCCCTCCGCGTCGGCGACGTCGCGGTCGCGGGCACGACGTGGGTCAAGGTGCGCTCCCTGGCCGACTCGGCGGGGCAGAGTCTGCGCGAGCTCCAGCCGGGCCAGGCGGGCGTGGTCACCGGCTGGAAGGAGCTGCCCCACGCCGGCCACGAGATTCTCGGTGCGCCGCCCTCCGACGGCCCTGGGGAAGGAGGCGAGAGCGCAGCCAAGCGAGCCGTCGAGAACCGCAAGCGCCGTCTCGAAGCCGTCAAGCTCGGCGAGGACGTGGCGCAGATCAACGAGCAGCGCCGCCGGCTCGCCGAGGAGCAGGACCGAAAGAAGCGCCTCGAGTTTGTGGAGAGGCAGCAGCGCAGGCTTGCCGAGGCGGCCCTCGCGGCTGGCAAGAGTGTGGAGGAGCTCATCAGGGAGAGCAAGGTCGCTGCGCGGGCGGAGGCGCTGCGCGACGAGGAGGGTGGCGGTGGCGGTGGCGATGGGAAAGAAGGCTCGCAAGGCGCCACCACTGCCGAGGGCACAACGGCCGGCGCCGCCGGTGGCGAAAGCGGCAAGAAGGAGCTCCTCGTCATCGTCAAGGCCGACGTGAGCGGCTCCGTCGAGGCGGTCATCGGGGCCATCTCGGGCATCGGCAACAAGCAGGCGGGCGTGCGCATCGTCTCGAGCGGCGTGGGCGAGCCGACGGAGGGCGATCTGGCCATGGCGCGCGCGGTGGGAGGTGAGTGCTCGTTTCTCACGATGTCGTACGAGAGCGAAAGAGAGCGCGCTGGCTGAACTTTCGACCCCACCAGCCCAAATCATCTGCTTCAACGTGGGCATCCCGCGCCCCATCGCCCGCGCCGCCGCCTCGTACTCGCCCCCGACACCCCTGCACACCAGCCCGATCATCTACCGCCTCATGGAGCACGTCTCCACCGCCGTCGCCGCCCTCCTCCCGCCCCTCCGCACGATGCGCGTAACGGGCGAGGCGAGCGTGGTGCAGGTGTTCAAGATCCATGTGCGGAGCCGCGTCGTGGTGCGCGTCGCGGGGTGCAGGGTGCTCAATGGGGTCATTCGCAAGAACTCGGAGGTGAGGGTGTTGCGGGCCGTCTCCTCCTCTTCGTCTTCGTCCCGAGGACAGGAAGACGAGGAGGGCGAGGGCGAGGGCGATGGTGCCGGTAGAGGAGAAGGGGACGAAGACGCCACGGCCGGCCTCACCGTCGGCTCCCACGCAGGCTCAGGGCGCAAGGTCATCTACGTCGGCAAGCTCGACTCGCTCAAGCACGGCAAGCACGAGGTGGCCGAGCGCGGCAAGGGCACCGAGTGCGGCCTCTCCTTTGACGGCGGCTTTCAGGGCTTCGAGGAGGGCGACGTCGTGCAGTGCTTCTACACCGTTGAGGAGCCGCGGTCGCTCTTGTGAGGGGCGCGTGGACGGAGGGATGGGGATCCTTATAGAGAGGAGGCAGAGAATGCATACACACCCACACCCACACCCACCGCATCTCTAATCTCACTACGTGTCTCCATCGACACGATCAAGGGCTGGAATGGGAACGATGGATTGGAGAGCGACGCGCACAGGATGGGCGAGGGGAGAGAAAGCGCGGTGAGGGCATTGAGCGACGAGCATGAGGGAGCGAGCACGGGGTGGTAGGCGAATGGCGAGGTGGCAACGTCGGCGTGAGAAGGTGGGAGTGGCATCGGTACCGGGACGGTGCCGCGATTCGTTGTCGTGCATAAGGAATGCATTCGCTTGCTTGGTTGCTGCTTGCTTGCTTGCTTTGCTTGCGCCGTACAAGCCCGTCGATGCGCCGCCATCCGCTTCTAGGAGTTGAGCTTGAGGATAGGGTGCGGGTCGAGGTAATGGGGCCCTCCTGGTAGACGCGTCGTGATCGCTGACTGTTGAGGTCTGGAGGATGAGCGGTGACAGGGGAGGATGACGATTGACGGGCTCGAACTGGCTGTGCCGTCAGAGTGGTGCTGGTCTTGTGGGTTGCTGAGATCCTGGCACACGAGGGAGGCGAGGACGTTGAAGTGGTGGTGTTGGTGACGTACCCGAGACTGAGAGCCGTGCGTGAAAGGTAGGGAGGACGCTGAGAACCTTGATTCGGTAGACCGAGGGTAGACGTGCCGAGGACGAGGATGTCGTTCGAGTAGTCGAGGAGAGAGGCATGTCTTGACGGACGCTTGGCAGAGTTTCGAAAGGTCAAGGCGTTGGAGTAAGGAAGGAGAGTAGATGTCGAGGGAGGCTGGTTCTGTCGTTTTTCTTCTTGTCGTTTCCGGTCCAACCCAAACAAAAGGCGTTTCCACACCCATCCGCTCCGGTCGGAACCCCCCCTCTTTTTCCTGAGCGCGCCCCTTGCCAGCTGAAGATTGCCATCTGCTGCTTTGGGGGTTGAGGCAAGGGAGGGGTCCTTGTTGGTGTCCGCACAGTTCCTTGAGAGGGAAGTAGGTAGGAAGGTAGAGTTGTAGGCGGGAGGGTAGGCGAGTTGATCGGAAGGTAGTGAAGGCGTTCGGAAGTTGACGATGAGGATTTGGTCGTACGTGTGGCCGACTAGCTGTCGCCTCTCACGAGGAGGGACGAGCCTCGTCCGACTTGGTAGGAGCCTGGCCCGACCCCGACGCAGAGGTGGAGTCGCGCGAACCGATAGGCTTGGGACGCCAGACGGCTCCCTGACCATCATGCAGAGGGTCGGACCCAATCGACCCCCGTCCTCCTTGCTGACCGCCCGCGCCGGCCCCACCAGGCCCAGACGGGACCGAGACCTCTTGGTCATCCTCGTCCAAGAGCTTGTTCCCGCTGATGTTGCGGGGCGGCGACGAGCCCCAAATGTTGCGCATGCTCGCGCCCGAGCTGACGCTGTGAGTCGAGGGCGTAAAGGTGCCCGTCAAGCCGCCAGCCCCACCGACACCGCCGTGTCCAAGGCTGCTGGTATGTCCCATACTGCTCGGCGACGCGTGCCAGCCAACCGAGCCGGCCATGGACCCCGAGCTCAAGATGTCGCTGCCCGAGAAGGACGTGGCCGTATTGTAGGACGACTGGCGCACATGCGTGCCTTGCATGCCCATCATCGTCGTCGGCCCACCGGGTGCACGCGTCGTAGGCGCCGGTCCGCTCACCGTCCGCGTGGCGCCGGCCGAGGTACGCCGCTGCCACTCCAAAGCGAGCGCGGTGGAAGAGAGCGGCTGCTGTCCGTGAGCGGGCGAGTCGAAGGCGAAGCGCTCGCTCTGAGCGAGGTGGGCCCAGTTCGGCACGTCGGAGACCGGCGCGATGGCAGGTGGGAGGTGGGGCGACGTGCTCGCGGTCGAGGGCGCCGAGCCAAAGGGCTTGAGAAGGAACTGCGGCATCATGCTTGTCGTCCCCGTCGCCATGGCCGTCGTGGCCGGCATGCCGAGCGCTGGACTGCTCGCCGTACTCGGGTAGCGCGGCAGGGCCGAGCCCGAGAAACTACCCAAGTTGAGTCCAAGGCCAATGGCGGGGCCGGCGGCGCTGACGCCGATATTGGCCCCCACACCCGCGCTCACGCCGGGTCCACCTCCTCCATTCTGAGCCTCCAAGGCAGCTTGCTCGCGAGCCCGCGCCTCCCGCGACCGAGCCGGGCTCTTGAGCAATGAGGCCGTATCGACCTTGGACGGGCTGACGCCCGCTGCGAGCTGAGCGGCCAGGATGGCTCCATTCGCCAGGGAGGCGGCCGTCTCGTTGCCCTCTGCGAACGGGAAGCAGCGCAGACATACGCGTCGACGGCGCCAGTTGACAAAGCCGCAGCTCGAGCAGACCCAATCGCCCGGCTGTATAAGGGTTGAGATCGGTCTAGGATGAGTCTCGGTAGCGTCCACTGCGTAACAATGTCAAGCCTGCTCACCTGGACACACATCGGACCACTATTGCCCGTATTCACAATGGGCGGGTTACTCCCACCTGCGTCCGCCGCGCCCTGCGAACCGTTCCCCATCCCAGTCTTGCGACGATCGCCACCCTGCTGCTCCGCCCCCGCCGGGGCCGTACTCGCCACGTTGGGGTTGACGCCCGGTCCGATGCCGATGCCGAGCGTGGCGAGCCGGGCGGCCGTGGCTGCGTTGGAAGGGGCCGTGCTCAGCCAGGGCTGCTTGATCGCGAGGCCTTCGACCCCTCCGGGCAGATTGAGTCCCACACCCACACCAGCTGCAGCCCCTGCATTCTCAGTAGCTGAGGACGCTACCGCAGCTAACCCCGCCGATGTCGACGACGGCATGCCGAGATTCATCGCTGGATTGAGCGGCAAGGACGCATGAGGCTGCGCGCCTCCCGCCGTCTGCGTATGAGCCGACCGGTACGGCGCAATGCTCGGATAACCCAGACCGCCCGGCGCATTGGACTTGCTCAGGTTTGTCCAGTCCAGAGGCGGGAGCTGCACCGCGTGTGCACCCGACTGCGAGGCTTGGAGCTGCGTCATGGCGGCCGCGCTGGAGGAAGGCCCGGCCATCGACATCGAGACGGGCGCTTGCATGCCATAACTTGTAGGCGGACCCGAGCTCGTCATCGGCAGCGAAGGAGCGTACGACGACGCGCCGGCGCCACCCTGAGCTGAGTGCGTACCACCCGGTTGCGAAAATCGCAGCGCGCCACCAGCCACCGCATTGCTATAAGCCGGCGCTTGGGCCGACAACGGAGCCTGCGACTGCGCCGCCGTCGTGGCGGGTGGCATGCCCCCAAAGGCCGACGTCAGCGCTTGCATACGCGCGAGTGGGCCGGACGATTGCGGGAGCGGCATGCCGCTCGCGTTCTTCATGGCCGCATGCTGAAGCTGGAGCTGGTACAGGCTTGAGACCATGGCCGGCGTCACCGTCCCGCCGCGCTGAGTGGCTGCTTGATGCTGTGGCAGTCCTCCCTGATTGTAGGATGCCGTCCCACCTCCCTGCTGATGGAGCTGGAGCTGTGCAGGGTGCTGCGAGCCGGACGAGCTGACGGCCGTACGGAAGGCATCGATGGCAGCTTGCGTGACTTGCGGGATGCCGTGAGCTGGCGTCGAGGCTGTCGAAGGGATGCCGGCACTCGAGGCGTAGGCGTGTACATTCGAAAGCGGTGGCGGTGTCGATGTGCCGACGCCGTACGCGCCTCGCGCCGCACCCGCCGTTGGACCTCCGAGACGGACGGCAGCCGTGGCCAGATGAGCAGGCGTGAAGCTGAAGTACGACGACGGAGGCTGTCCTTGCTGCTGCTGTTGCTGTGACTGTTGCTGATAGCTTGGCTTGACCGCCGCGTCCGCGCTCGACGCCAAGGAGCCCCCAGGCGCCCATTGACTCGCCAGCGTTCCGGCCGACCCACTGCCGGAGCTCGAAGCGCCCTGTACGGGCGACATGCCCTCCATCTTATGCCGGTGCTGAATGATCAGATCTTGCATCTGCGACGCCAGAGTCGGCGGCGGAGCCACTGGCGACGTCGAAGATGTACCAGGCTGCGAGGCCTCCCGAGCTCGAGGCTGGAAGGCAGGGGCGAGCGCTTGGGACCACAGGCTGCTGCTCTTGGCCGGCTGACGATCCCCGGCATGGCCAGTCGCTCCCTCGACCTGGCTCTGTCGACCTTGACCCGGCGCATTCTTGCTGTCGCCACACCCGCCAACCGGCTTGGCCGCACCGCATCCCAGACAGGCCAAGTTCTGGGCAAAGTTGTGGAAGGCTGCATGGAAGAGGGAAGTACAAAGGGAACGATGGGTGAGTCCGGCACTAACGTAACAAATAAACGCAGTTTTCCCACGCACAGCATTTGTCCGATACGCATACCCAGTCTGAGAGAGAAGGACCCACTGGTCGTTAGCAATCTGCCTTCGTCTTCACATGGCTTGAGCTGGTCAATTGAGCACTCACCTCCTGTTCTGAATTCACCGCTGCCACCGCCGCTGTGGGATGGGGCTCCAGCAGCATCACCGTGCCTGCCAAGGGGCGATACCGCAGCTGTCGAGACCGACTCCGAGGCTTGCTGCGGTAAAGCCTGATCCACCTTGTCCTTTTGCTCTTCCTGCTCCTTCGACTTCGTGTCCTCCGCCACCACAGTGCCATCCCGAGCTCGAGTCTGCCCATCGCTCGGAGCCGCCGCCGCCGCCGCCGACGGAGAAGACGACGACGAGGAGGAGGACGAAGACGAGGGCGGTCTCCAGAGCAAGTGAGCCGGGATCGTGCCCGTGTCCAGGCCCAGCCCAAAGCCAGGCCCCATGGCCAGCGCGCGCTGGAAGCGCTCGTGGGCCGCCGCCTCCTGCGAAGTCATCGTCGGCGGGCACGCTTCCGTATCATGGTTGTTCTGATTGTTGTTGTTGTTGGTCTTGGCGGTCGATACCGTCGTACTGTCCTCTTCGTGATACTGCTTGTCCTGCTGGGCTGCATCGCGAGCATTGCCACCGCCTCCGCCGCCGCCGTTGCTGCCGTCCATTCCACTGCTATCCGTAGCACTCGACTCCCGAGATCGCTGCTCGCCAGCCTCAGCGTGCGAGGTCTTGTCCGTTGCACCGTCCGCCGCCGCCTCCTTCATGGCCGTCTTGATGACTGAGCTCACCGCGCCAGTCTGCGGCGGCAGTGACGGCGAATGTCTCGGAGACGGGGGATCCTGATGCTGTTCCTGTTCGTGACCGTTCTGCTGCTGAGCAGTCGAGTGGTCTGACATTGCGCCGATGCTGCTGGCACCCATCATCCTCGCCCTCTGATTTTGCTCTTGTTCGTGTCCAGCAGAGGCGCTGTTGGCCGTGATGGACGTTGATGGAGATGACTCTAGCCGCGCTCGGAATGCAACTTCGAAGCTCAAGTCGTCCGACTTGCCGTGGAGGGACGTGTCCGCCGAGTAGAACGAGCCAGGCGAGAGGGACCGAGACTGGATGTCGCCGTAGTGGCTCGGAGTCGACAGCGGTGCTGCGCTTGATGTCGTCGGCGGCTTGTCAATGTCGAGAGGAGCACTTGTCATTCACTCCCGGACCGTCCCGTCTTGAGCTGTATGGTAAAAGGATGCTGGCCGAGGACGCTGTGTTGTTCGAGTTCGAGGGGGAAGCGGCTAGGAAAAGGTCAGCAAGGAGGGGATGGTGGTGCGCAGTCGAGCGAGACCATACGCACCTTCCTCGACAACGTCGGTCCGCACCCAACGTCGAGCCGTTCCACCTGAGAGGGGAAGTGAGACGAAGACGAAGTCTCAGTGACCTGGCAGAAGGCAGGAGAGGGCGGCGGGGAGAAGCGAGCGAAAACGAAGAAGAGGAAAAGAAAGAAAGAGGACGAGGAAGGAGACGACGAGGACGGAGTTGACCGAGCACGAATGCCTCCTCCTCTTGCCTTGTCCCTTGTGCGGCGGCGGCCTTTGAGACTGCGTCGCTCGCTCGTTTGCCACGCTGCCGGCGGTCTCGTTGCGCCCTGCCCAAGTGCTCAGGACGTCGACGAGCGGGGCGGGGCGGGGCGGGGCGGGGCGGACGATGGTGATGATGATGTTGATGATGAGTGCGATAGCCTTAGCGCCGCCCCGTCGCGTCGTCCGGTCGTCCCTTCCCTTCGCGTACCGTCTGCGGTCTGGCTGACGGGCTGGCGCAGGCGCCCTGCTCATGCCTTGAAGCGCCCGGCTGGTGGAGATGAGATGAGATGGAGGGAGGGCGGACGTAGGATGAGAGGGAGGAGAGAGACGCCATGGAGACGAGGGCGCGGTTCGGGTCGGAGGCACGACGGCGGGTACAGGACGCACTCACCGCACGCACGCACGCACGCACGCACGCACGCACGCTTTCGATGCTTTGTTGTCGAGGTTCTACGCTCGAATGTACCAGTACGAGACGACGGCGCGTCGTCGACTGTCGACCTCGTTCGCTTGTTCGATGGGCTCGGGTCTGAAGAATGAGATGAAGAGACGCGTCTCAGCTGTCAGTCATCCGGCATGACTGGCCCGAGTCTCGCAACCTGGCATCCCCTCGTCGGCCTCTTGAAGTGCCTCGATTCCAAGGAGAGGAAGGCAAAGAAAGCGAGGGCCCTCTCCCCAACTGGCTTCGACTTTGGGGCGGGAGAGATGAGATGAGATGAGCCCTCAGCCCGAAACGAGAGGAGGCGGTCCGAGTTGCACAGCCTGGGCCACTCGGTCGACACCCGCTCTCATCGGATGAGGACGAGGACGAGGAGGGCCCGGACCTCGATCCTGGGCCGGTGGGCGTCGTCCGCAGTGACGTACTGCTGCCTGCTTGACGATTCGTCGCCAGGTACTCGTCATCCGTTCACGTCGATGGCGACGTCCATCCTTGAAGACGATGACCAGCCACGGGCCATGTGATGGGCTCGATGGGATCGAAGCAGGGAGGCCGTACTCACTCCTCGTTGCAATCCGTCCCCCCTGGACGAGGGAGGGGGTGTTGTCCCTTGGCCCTGAGCCTGGCTGAAGGCACCTCGAGAGGCGGCCGCCGTCGACGTCGAGGTTGGCAAGGAAGCAAGTGCGAGTCAGCGCAGGGTGTCCCTCGAGGCGTTGAATGGGAGCAAGGACTGTACTCACTGGCTGCCGTGCCTTGATGGGAAGGGGGAGGTTGAGGGAGTGGGTGTTGCCGCAACCGTGGGCCGGCTCGTCGTCGTCGTCGTCGTCGTCGTCGGCGCGTCTGTCGTCGCCGTCGTGCTGGAAGGAGCGAGAAGGGTCAGTGAGAGGAGGTACACTCCCAGCGTATATATACACATCCATACACACACCACCTCGTCATCGACAGCCTGGCTGCCATCGCCCACGGCTACGCACCGTCATGGTGATCGCCGACCGCCTTGCCTCGTCTCCTGTCCATCGTCGCAACCAACCAACCAACCAAGCAGGCAGGCTGGCTGGCTGGCAGGCAGGCGCGTCGCGTCGCGTCGCGTCGTGTCTCGGACTGTCGACCTCGCTCGTCCGTTTGCGAGCAAGGTGAGGATGCGCCCAGCTTGGCCCCGCTCCCTCCCATCGTGGAGCTTGCCTCTCGCATCTGGGACGCCGTGTCGAGGTCGGTGTCAGCGTCGTCGGTGTCGATGTCGGTGTCGTCCCCATGCATCCCATCCCACCTCGTCTTTCCCACGCTCCCCATCCTTCGACACCCTCAACAATCGAGATGGACACTTGGGCGATTTCATCTTCACACACGCGAGAGAAAGGGGAACAGAGAGCGAGAGCGAGAGAGAAACGAAGGCGCGAGACGGGACAAGGGGGAAACACAAGCTGGGTGGATATGTGTGTTGTGGGAGAGATGGGGAGAGGGAATCGTTCACTTTGGAGAGGAGGTCCTATCGGGAGGAAGGAAGGAGGAAGGAGGATGGAGACGCGCCCCTCGTCGCCGTCGCCGACGACGTGGGCCTCACATCATCCGACCGCTGCCCGGAGGCGCACGCGCAGGCGACGTCGGCGAGATCAAGCCGCTCCCACCGCCATTCCCATGACGGGGCGTCCCAATCGGGGCACCCACACCTCCACGCAGCCCACTCGCCGCCGCCGCACCGCCGAGAAGGGGCGTAGCAGGCGCTGTAGGCACCGCAGAAGAAGCAGGCGTACCCACCGCACCCATCAACCCTCCCCCAACACCGCCGCCACTACCGGGCGCTTCGAAAGCGTACCGCGCTCGATCCCACGAGTTGGCCACCGTACTCGCACCCGCACCCGTCGAGGTCGACGTGGCAGAGTGTAGCGATGGACGGGGCGCCCACGGGTCATTCGTCGCACCGGCACCACTGCCGATGGCACTAGCACTAGCAACGCCAGGCGTCGCAACGGCCGACGACGAGCCCGTCCCACTCGCCCCTCCACCGCCCACGCCGCCCACGCCGCCAATCGGGCCCAGGCTGACCCCACCCAGCGCAGCCACGCCAGGCGTCGTCGGACTGTGGATGGGCGTATGGCCGCCGCCGCCGCCGCCGCCGTGGTGCAGATGCTGGTGATGAGCGTGCGGGTGGCTCAGGTGATGGGGATGGTGCAGTCCGTGCGGGAGGTGCAGGCCGTGCGGCGTGAGCGCGTGGTGGCCCGTCCCCGTCGAGGGTGTCGTCCCACCACTTCCCCCTCCACCCGTGCCAACGCCGACACCGACGCCGCCGAGATGGCCGAGAGGGTGATGAGGGTGATGGTGGTTCAAAGGGTGATGATGGTGGTGCGGGTGCAACCCGGCCCCGACCAGCCCGGCGCCAATCGAAGACGTCGGATTGCCAAACGCCGACGAACCCACGCCCACCGCCGAGGGACTCGTCGCGCCGGGTCCTACGACGAGGGACGAGCCCCAGCCGAGTGCACCGCCCACGCCCGCGCCTACAGCCGCGCCAAGAGGCGTAGGCAGCGCAGACGAAGACGCAGACGAGCCCGCGCCCGACCCAATCGGAACCGCCGCACTGACGCGCCGCGGCGCAGGCTCAATCACCTCATCGTCTCCACCGCCCGCCAACGCCGCACTGCCAAGGATCTTCGGACTCGACGACCGGTCGGGAAGCGCGCTTGTGTTTGCGCCTCCGCCGCCGCGGGACAGCATCTTGGAGCCAGCCGAGCCACTGCCGGGGGGTCCGACGGGCGTGCTCGCGAACGGCGAGTGCGTCGACCCGGCCGAGGAGCCGCCCACATGGGGCAGGCCCATCGACACCGAGTCCACACCCGACGAGGACGCGTTGGTCGAGCCAGGAACACCGCCGCCGCCGCCGACGCCGAGGATACCCGACGACGCCGCCGACCCAGGCGCCGACAAGCCTCCATGCCCAAACGCCTCGCTCGCAGGCCGGGGCCGACTCCCAATGGGCGCAATCGCACCAGCCCCACCACTCACACCCACACCGGGAGCCGTCCCCGAGCCCGAGTTGGACCCAAGAGACGGGGCCCCGATGGGCGCAGGCGCAGGACGCTGGATCGCGCGCTGCGACAGTGCCGAGGCGGAGCGGTAGCTCGGTACGTCGTCGTTGCTGAACGACGCGCCGCGGGCGTGCTGGCCGCTCGCCGGGTGCGGGTGCGGGTGCGACGAGGGCGGGCCGGCCTGCTGTTGCTGCTGTGGCTGTTGAGCATGTTGAGCCTGCTGCTGTTGTTGTGCTTGTTGGGAGCCGGGAGGCAGGTGATGAGCGAGGGGACCCAGACCGGATCCTGGCTGGCCATGGCCATGACCCAGCCCATGACCGTGCCCGTGTCCGTGGCCAAAGGCGGCATAGTGCGCATGCGAATGGCCATGACCGAAGGGCTGAGCGTGCGCGATGCCCACCACAGGAGAGAAGGCACCGCTCCCGCCACCGCCAGGCGTGACAGCACCAATCGATCCCGTACCGCTCGACCCACTCGCTCCAGTACCGCCCGCCGAGCCCGAGCCCAGATTGAGCGAGGCAAGCGAGCTCGTCGTGGCATGCATCGAGAGTGGCGAGGTGAGCGAGGAGCCAGGCTTGGTAGCAGCACCGCCGCCCAGCATCGAGCCGTTGCCGTTGCTAGACGCCGACTGCGACTGCGAAGCCGACTGCGGATGATGGCCCAGCGCTCCGGGCCCGGAACCGGGGGCATGATGACCCGCCGACGGGCCAAACGGACTGCCCATCGGCTGATGGAGCACCCCATTCGGCGCGACAGGTGCACCGGGGGCGGAGAAGGGCCCGAGCGAAGGAGGGAAGCCCTTGCCGATCACATTGGTGCCTTGCGAAGCATGCTGCGAGATTGTTGAAGTGGAGCCTCCGACTTGAGACGAGGCTGCACCGCTCGCGCCTTGGAGGTGGAGCGCTTGCTGCTGTGATTGCTGCTGTTGGATCACGCCTGCACCCATCTTGCCGACTTGCTGAGACGATGGAGCACCCACTTGGCCTGGCGCTGGCAGACCTTGTCCTTGCTGCTGCGGCTGCGGTCCTTGCTGGGCTGCCTGCGGCTGCGGTTGCTGACCTCCGACATTGGGCGGACGAGGCAACGAAGCGGGCGGCGCCATGTTGTTGTGCATCGCATTGACCACCGCGGACGTGGGACGAGCCGGCAGCCCCTGCGGAGGAGCGGGCAGACTCGACCCAGCCGTTCCGGGTGCAGCACCGATGCCGATAGCATGACCGCTCGATGCCGCGCCGCCGGCTGCGATGCTCCCGCTGCGACCCTGGGGAGCGGTAGCGACACTAGCACCACGAGGCCCACTCGCACCCTGCCCCTGCGCCGACCCAGAGACGGCCGCCACAGGACCCGGGTTCGAGCCCGCATTTGAGCCCGGGTAGGAGCCCGAGGCACCGGCAGGGATCGAGTTGTTGCGCGACCGATTCGCAGGCGTCTGCTGGCCAAACATGACGGGCACCTTGTTCGCAGCTGCCGCTGTTGAGAGACCTGCAGCGGTACGGACGCCAGCGAGGGGCGAGGCCATTCCGGGCGGCGCGACGCTCGAGTTGCGCGTCGAGCCCGGCGAGGAGGAGCTCGTAGTTGCGGCGCGTGATCGTGCGGCCGCTTGCGCCTGTGCTTGGGCTTGAGCTTGAGCCTGAGCAGCAGCCTTGTCAGCCGCCTCCTTGGCCTCGCGCTCCTTCCGAGCCGCCGCCTCCTCCTTGGCCTTGCGCTCCGCCTCGACCTTGGCCTTGCGTTCGCGTTCCTCGCGCTCCTTGGCCTCGCGAGCCTTGCGCGCCTCGTCCTCCTTGGCCTTGCGTTCGCGCTCCTTAGCCTCGCGCTCCTGTCGAGCCTTTTCTTCGCGCTCTTTGCGCTTGCGCTCTTCCTCGGCTTGGCGGTCGCGTTGCTCCTGGAGTCGACGACGCTTCTCCTCCTCCTTGCGCGCCTTCTCCTCCTCCTTGGCCCGCTTCTCGGCTTCACGCTTGAGTCGGATCTCCTCTTGGCGCTTGAGATCGGCTTCGCGCTGCTTCTCGATGCGAGCCTTCTCAGCAGCCTCTTCGGCAGCCTTCTCGCGCTCCTTGCGAAGCCTTTCCTCCTCCTTCTGCTGCTTCTGCTGCCTGTTGACGCGTCAAGAAGCGTGGTCAGTTCATCACCAACATCAGCAAGACAACGTCACGACTCACTTCTTCTTATCCTTCTTCTTCTGATTCTCCTTCTGCCGCTTGGCCTCCTTCTCCTTCTCATTCTGCTCCTCCTCCTCGAGCTCGCGGAGGAGTTCGAGCTGGCGCTCCTGGGCCACCTTTTCGCGGTAGGCCTGCTTGACGCGCTGCTCGAACATGCGGGCGGCAAAGATTTGGAACATGCGACGGCCTTCTTCCATCCGTTGTTCCTCCGAGATGGGCTCCTGGTTGACCACGCAAAAGCGTTCAGCCTCTTGCTTTTCCGAAAGGTACGTTGCCAAGCAAACTCACCTCGTCAAGGTCATCCTCGAGATCCTCGTCATCCTCATCGAGGTCGCCCTCATCGTCCTCCTCGCCATCCTCGCCCTCTCCGTCATCGTCGAGGTCAGCATCCTCATCCTCGTCTTCGTCCCCGTAGTCCTCCTCATCGGTGTCGCCACCAGCGGCGCCCCGACCACGACGGCCCTTACCGCGTCCGCCGTACCCGTCAAGATCGGCAGCCGCCTGAATCTCGCGGTGCATGCGGCGGTCCGCGAGCTCCTCCATCATCTCGAGGAACTTCTGCCCGTCATTCTTGAGCAGGTCGTCGGCGACGGTGAGGATCTCGCCTGCGTGATTGGCAAGAAGAGTCAGTAGCCAGCCTTAGGAGCCAGACTTAAGCAGATAAGGAAAGCTCACCTTTGACGGTGAGGGAGCTGCCCAACGTCCAATTGGAGAAGCCCTTGTTGCCGTTCGGGTTCGTCTTAGCGTCGACCATCCCGCCACCGGCCGTCGGGGCACCCTTGCGTCCTGGGTGTTGAGCGTGAGGCGGTGCTGTGGCGGGTGGAGGCGTGGGGGGCGGAGGGAGCGTCTGACCGCGCACGACTGCCTTGTTGTGGGCTCCGTGCTTGAGGACACCGGGTTGAAGAGCCGAAGGATGCTGCGGCTGATGATGCGGCTGTTGAGCATGCATCCGCCCACCATCCACGTCATCGTCCTCAAGGTGATCCTCATCCAGCTCCTCCTCACCGTCCTCCTCATCCTCCTCCTCGTAGTCCTCATCGAGCTCATCATCAAACTCCTCCTCGAGCTCGTCATCGTCTTCAAACCCGTCCGTCTCTTCGACGACGGCGCCCTTCTTGCCGGCCGCAACGCCTTTGGGCCCGGTGGGATGAGCGTGGGGATGGTGATGATGATGATGGTGGTGATGGTAGTGATGATGTGGATGCGCTGCTCCTCGGCGGCCGCCGTCCCCGTGACCCGGCGGTGCGTTGGAAGGAGGTGGCGGAACCTTGGCAAGAGTGTCTCCTCCAATGACGGCTCCGCTCGCGTCGATGGCGACGCTCCCAGGGAAGGGCCCTGGTCCGGGAGGCGGTGGAATGGTGCCGCCGCTGTTGGCATACTGCTGCTGGTAGTTGGCGTACTGCTGCAACTCGTGGAAGTAGGCCTCATATAACTGTTCGAGCTCATCCTCGATGGCCGAGCGTTTCCGTCCACAGACGGCGCACGAGCAATTGTGCTTCTGCTGCTCCTTCATCTTGCGCAGGACGTCATCCTTCTCGACTTGGACTAATGACCATCGCTCGCTCTCGGAGAGACCCAGCCAGAAGTCCTTGATCCTCTCCCGTTCCTCCGCACTGGATGTGGACCAGAGACGCGTGCCCTGTTGGCCGGCTGATGAGGATGCTGCGCCTCCTTGCCCTGGCGCTGTCCCGGCCGCTTGATTGCCATTACCAGCATGGTTCGTCGCCGCCGGTATCGCAGGCCGCTTGCCAGCCGCCGTTGAAGAACGCGCTGTGCCTGTTCCTGTGGCAGGTGCTTTGCCATTGCCGGACGTCGTGTTGTTGTACGACATGGGCTGCTTGCCTGCCGCGCGTGAGCTCGGTGGTGCAGCCGGTGTGCCAGTCCTTCGTGCAGTTTGAGGAGCGGCTGCTGATGGCGGCAATGTCCCTGCTGCTGATCTCGCCACCTGAGCTGCTTGAGGGCCCGTGGCGGGAGTCGGAGGCGACGTGACAGAAGGAGGGAGCTCGTGCATGGCATCTTGAGATTGGGTTGTCCCAGCCGCGCCGGCGCCGCTCTTCTTCTTCTTCTTTTTCTTCTTGTTCTTACCTGATGATACCGGGGCGGCGTCGCCGTTGGGAAGGACGTTGCCTTGTCCGCCACCGCCGCCGCCGCCACCGTGCATGCCGTTGCCGTCGTACCTTGCGTCGTCATGGTCGTGGTCAAGGGCAGAAAGGTCGCGCGAGTGCTCATGCTCGTACTCCTCGTCAGAGTAGTACTCGTCGTCGTACTCGGCTCCATCGTCGTGAGCATACCCGAGTGCGTCGGGCCCTACGGATGATGGCAGACGGTCCGAAGGGGGCTGCCCTGTCGAGTAGTGGATCTGAGCGGAGAACTGTTGCTGCCGTGGCCCTTGGCCGTTGATATTGGCGTTGAGATGTGGGTGCAAGGGCAGGGCCTGGTCTGGGTGCAGGGCCGAGTCGGGATAGACGGAGGCATCGAAGCGGGGAGTGGCGTAGACGCCTGCGTTGGCGTTGCCTGCGATGCGTATGCTACCGGGTGGTCCTCCCTGTGCCCCGTTAGGTGCCCCACCGTGTTGCTGTTGCTGACGCTGGAGATGACTCTGGGAGGCGTGGGCTGCCTGAGCCAGCTGTTGAGCGACGGCGATCATGGCCTGTGTGGAGGCATGCCGTGCCGCGGCTGCGTTGGCCTGCTGGTCCGCCGTTGTCTGACCGTCATTGGACCCATCCTGTACGCCTGCGGTGGGGAATTGGCCCAGCGGCAAGGCGTTGCGGATGAGGGCACGGAGATGGGTGGGCAGGGACGTCCAGTACGCGTCATCGTCCTGGATGCCCTGTGGGTCCTGCTCGATGCGACGGTAGAGGTCGCTCGCCGTTGCGTAGAGATCGGCCTGGTTGATGGAGAGGGGCGGCATTGGGTACGGTGCTCCTGCGTTGGGGTCAAAGGATCCGTTTGCCCGGTTGTTGTTGGCAGCGGCGGTGAAGGGGATGCTGAGGGTTGCCGAGATGGTGCCGTCGGGTCCGATGACGGCCCCGTCTGGGAAGCCTGGCAGGTTGCCTGACACGGAGAGGGGTGCGACTGGATGCTGATGCACGTCGTCGTCGAGGGCGTCGTGGTCGTCGTGGTCGTCGTCGTCAAAGCTGTCGCGCTGCTTTGCCTTTGCCTTGTTCTTCTTGTTCTGCTTGGCCGAGGCTGCTGCTGGCAGGGCCGAGATGGCCTGCTGCTGCTTCTGCTGGAGCTGCTGGAGCTCGTGCTGGGCGTGTTGCAGCTGCTGTTGCTGCTGCTGCTGGAGTTGCTGCTTCTGTTGAAGTTGCTGCTGTAGTTGGTGCAGGGGGACAGGTTGCGCTGGCCGTGCATGGGAGCGCGCTGGCTTTGCCTTGGGCATTGAAGAGCGCGTCTCGTCGTCGTTGCTGTTGTTGATGTTGATGGTGAAGGGTGAAGAAGGTGTTCACACGAGCGTCCGTCTTGGGAAGGCACGTCGAGGTCGAGGCGGTCGATGGCCCCAACGCCGTCGCGTACTCGGCAGGCAGTCCAGCACCGACTGCGGCTGCGACTCTTCGTCGTCAAGGTGAAGGTGAAGGTGCACACCGCCTGGGCGTTGCGGCTGCCCGTCGTGGAGGAGGTGGGTGGGTGTTGCTGACGGTGGCTACGAGTGCACACCACTGGCCACTGCCACCACGCGCGCCGACGATGCCAATGCCAATGCCGTGCGTGCGTGCCTTGGGGCGGAGGTGAGCTTGCCGTGCTGCGTTGCTGATGAGTGTGGGTGGTGAAGATGGTCGTCGAGTGCGAGGCCCTCCTCGTCGTCGAGGACGAGTACGACGGCGAGGACGAGCTCGTACGGCCCACACAGCACACAGCACCCGCCCGGCTCTCGGTGGGGGCAGGCCGAAGAGACCGCGCGCACGCATCATCCTCACGTGATACCACGGCAGCACGTGACCTTGCGACGCGTGACGAAGGTGGGACGCGCCGGCGATGCTGTCGATGCTATGTTGACGACGACCACGACGACGACGCCGAGCAGCGTCCCTACGATCCCAGCCTTGGAGACGGGAGCATCACAATGTGTGAGTATCTCTCTGTCCTTCGTACGCTGGCAGTGCGCTGAATGCTGCCATCTTCCCTACGCAGCCTTCTCCTTCAACCCGCCGGCCACGTCCCAGCCGGGACAGCAGCAGGGGCAGCAGCAAGGACAGCAGGGAGCACCGCCCAAGCCGCTCACCTTCTCCTTTGGCAACACGGCACCCGCAACAGCGACGACGACGACGCCAGCCAAGCCGCCGCCCTCATCTGCCTCAGGCGGCTTCTCCTTTGGGACGGCAGCGGGAAGCAGCCAGCCCCTCTTCGGCGGGGGGGCGGGAGCACAGACAGCGACCAAGCCAGCAGGCGCATTCAGCTTTGGAACAACACAGGCAGCACCGGCGTCGACGGCTGCCAGTACAACGGCGGCCCCAGCAAGCGCGGCGCCCAAGCCATTCTCCTTTGCGTCTGCCGCAGCGCCACCACCGCCAGCCTCCAACGCATCAGCACCGGCGCCCTTTTCCTTCGCAACTGCCTCGGCCACGTCTGCTTCGGCAGGAGGATCATCGACACCGGCCAAGGCACCTCCCAGCTTCTCCTTTGGCAGTAGCGCAACAGCCGCCAGCACGGCAGCACCAGCAGCGGGTGGTGGAGCAACCACTGCGCCATCGACAACGCCTTCCTTCTCCCTCTTCGGGGCCAAGCCAGCAGCCACGGCCAACACGGCCGCACCCTCCACCACCGCAGACAGTACGACGACGACGCAGCCAGCAGCCACACCCTTCTCCTTTGGCAAGTCGGCTACACCTTCGGCCACTTCCACCTCAACCTCTACAGCTGCCCCGCCAAAACTGTCATTCCTCCCTCCCAAGCCAGCGGCAGGGGACACGACCAATGCTGCCACCACAGCAACTACGCCAACAGCTGCCTCAGCAGCCACTCCTTCCACCACATCGGCTGCACCGGCCGCAAGCACGGGCGGTGGATTCAGCTTCCTGAACAAGCAACCTGCTGCCAGCACAGCCTCAACCCCTGCCGCAAGTACCACGCCAGCCGCCTCAAGTGCGGCACCAGCGATTAAGCCAGCCGCACCAGCGTCCACAGGCTTCTCTTTCAACAAGCCTGCTACGACGACGACAACAACAACGCCCGCCACAACTTCGGCCGCAACGAGCAAGCCCGCAGACTCGTCCACGACGACGACGGCTGGTACAGCCGCCGCCGCCGCCGCAGCAGGCGTGACTCCCGTCGCCCCCGCCCCCGTCACCGCCCCGGCCCCCTCCCTCCTCCGCGGCAAGTCCCTCTCCGACATCGTCAACCGCCTCTCCACCGACCTATCCACCTCCCTCGCCGCCTTCGCCTCCCAAGCGGCCGAAATCGCCGCATGGGACGCGCGTCTCCTCAGCGTCGGGGACGAGCTGCGCGAGGTGCTCGGTGCGCTGGGCAGGGCGGAGGAGGGGCAGGAGGCGGTGGAGGCGGCGTTGGGGTATGTGGAGGGGCAGCAGGATGAGCTCGAGAGTGTGCTTGGGCAGTTGGAGGCGGTTGTGGGCGGGTGGGAGCGCGAGGCGGGCGGTCTGGGCGGCGTGGGCGGCGTGTTGGTGCCCTACCGTGCCGCTGGAGGCCTCGAAAGCGGCGCCGTCGATCTTGAGCGAGAAAAGGCGTACGTGTTGAGCTTCTTTCCATACTACAGATGCTGACGAACTGACCAAGGTTCTGCTTTTTCCAGATACTCGCTTGCAGAGTCGCTCAATTCCCAGCTGGACGACATGTCCTCGGCCCTCAAGTCGATGATCGACGACGTCAACACCCTGACCGCCCCGCCCGCCTCCAAGGCCGCCGCCGCCGCCTCGAAAGCCAAAACCCACGCCGATCCCACACCCGGCGCCCTCAACTCGACGACAAGCACGGCCGAGAACGGAACCGGCAACGAAGACACGGCAGTTCAAGACATTGTCTCGGTGCTCAACTCGCACCTCGCCAGTCTGCGCTGGGTCGATGAGAATGTGCGCGAGTTGGGGGAGGAGGTGCAGCGCTTGCGCTTGCGGGCGGGGGCGTCGGCGGATGGTGCTTCTGGTGGTGGTGGAGCTGGGGTGAGTGCAGGAGGTGGGATAGGCTCACGGGCGCGTACGAGCGTGGGACCCGGCGGCGGCGTGGCCAACGCCGGGCTTCGCTCGAGCGTAGGCGCGGGTCTGGGCGCGGGCGGGCTGCGAGGGAGCACCCCTGCCTTCCGGCGAGAGGGCAGCGTCGGGCCGTACCGCTTGTACTGAGGATTCAAGAACCCAACAAACCAACGTCCAAGTACGTCTATACTACGCCGTCCGCATGACGAAGGGGGGAGGGCGTGCCGTCGTAATCGTAAACGTACCTATCAAGCACCCCGCGCTGGCCCATTCGACTCAGACGAGAGATGAGGGTTCATCTGGCCCGGCGTGAGCTTCGCTATACTCCTCTCCGTACCGCGTATGATGAGTACATCAGCATCTCAACGTCCACGTCGCCTCCGGCGCATCGATTACAAGGACAGTCAGAGCCTACGAATAGGATTGGTCCTTTTTCCAAGATCAGTGAGAGCGGGGGAAGGAGGGGGATTGTCGCTCTGGAGGATACGAGGTGGGCGGGGAGGGCAGCATTCGTCCAGGCGTTCAAGAGATGGATTGGGAGAGGATCTGAGGAGGAGGGAGAGGGAGGTGAGAGGGCGGATGAAAGCTGGGGGAGGGGTAAGGATGGGTAAGGGGAGAAAGGGATAGGAGAGAGGAGGGAGCAATGAGCAATCTGTCAGCTTCATCACCACCGACTCAGGATCGAGGCCGTCCTCCATCGTCCGCCCCTGCGAACGACGCTCTGAGCACGAGGCGCTGCGTCCGACTATGCCCTCGAGCTCCTCCTCCTCTTCCTCCTTCCTCCTCCGGCCACAGAAGGCACATCCTTCATCGCCACCAATGCGAAAATTCATTTCCCGAGGGCGCGCCAACCCGCCGGCCGCGCCCCGCCGCCGTCGTATGGGGGGGATGGTGTGGGTGTAGGTGGGTGAGGATGGAAGAGATCGACCGCCGCACCCCGCCATCTGCCTTGCGGTTTTCAAAAAGTGGAGTAGAGCTGGGGAGAGTATGTGTAGAGAAGGTCAAGGTGAGGGTCAAGGTGAGGATGGGAGAAGGTGGCATTCTGTCGTCGTCGAGGGAGGCAGCCTGGAGTGCAGCGATGTGATGCGTCGCGCGTTGCGCTGGGTGGACACCCTCTTGGGACCGCGCGAGGTGGGCAGCTCCATCGACAGACTTTGCAAGGATCAAGAGGCAGTCGACGGCTTGGACGTGGTCCCGAATAAACGCGCGCGCGACGTGTGGGGTCGCTGCGACGCATTTACTTGGCCTGGGGAGCCTCCTTGTAGGAGATGGCCTGCTCCTCGCCCATGGCGGCGACAATCGTGACGAGGAGGTCTGTGCAGAGAGGTATGGTGAGCAAGGAGCGAGCGCGCGCGCGCACAAAGGAGAAGGGAGAACGCACCCTTTCCGTCGTCAAATTCCTTGGTGATGCCCTCACCGATGTCACCCTCGGGCACCTTGACGTCGTCCTTGGCCACGCCCTCCGAGGTCATGAGGTTGAGGAAGCCGTCGTCGATGTTGACGAGCTGTACGAGGCCAGAGACTCAGTGACGTGCGCTTCTGGAAGGAGATCTGGGAGAGGGAAGTTCGGGACATACCTGGTACTCGGAGCGCGTCACATGCGGCACGTCCATGTTGTGCGTCGAGGGCGAGATGTCTTCGAGCTTCTTGCCCGTGAAGATGTCGATGGCGACAAGGTGCACCTTGGCGTGGCCGTGCTTCCCCGTCTTGGAGGTGGACATGTCGACAATCTTGCAGGGGCGGCCCTTGATGACGACGTGGCCGTTCTTGCGCAGGGCCGAGCACTGCATCGGGTACGTGGCCGAGGCCCCGGCCGTGGCCGTCTCGAAGGTCTGGTTGTGCTGCTCGTCGTCCGACATGTTGAGGTGAATGAGAGGGGGGGGGGGGTGAGGAGGTGCTCGTCGTCGTCGTGGAAGTGGTGGTGCTCGTCAGGGAGGTGGTGCTGGGGAGGGAGGAAGAGAGGAAAAGGGCCCCAGCGACACCATGTCTCGATCCTGAACATGTATCCAGAAGAGCTGTTCAAAAGCGCTTTCAACGTCCCTTCAGTTGCCACCATGGATACGTGGGTGCCATGACCGAGGCGAGCATCTATCGACGAGGTACAGTATGCAAAAAGTACAGCAATGGTGACGGCCTAGTCGTCCTCTTCATCTTCATCGTCGTCAGCCTCCGCCCGCCGCTTCTTCTCCGCTGCGACCGCATCGGCAATGTCCGACTCGTTCATCCGCAGCTTGCCCTTCTTCCCACGCAGGCTCGAGTCCACAGAGCCGCCGCCGTGCAGGATGGCCTCCTTGGCTTGCTGGCGCTCGACGACGTCCAGGCCGGCACCACCGCCGCCGCTAGATCCGCCGCCCTCCTCCTCGGCCCAGTTGATGACGAGGTGACGACCGAGCAGGCGCGTATGCCGGAGCGCATCTTTAGCCGCCTCTGCCTCGCGATGGCTCACAAACTCGACGAATGCAAAGCCACGCGGACGGTTGTCGATCCGTTTCGGCAGGCGTACGCTCCGGACTTGCCCATGCGCCGCAAACAGCTCGCGCACATCCTTCTTCGTCGTCTCGAAGGGAAGATTCTTGATCATCAGCTTGGTCGACGTCGCATTCGCCTTGGACAAGGAGGTGGTCGAGGCAGGCTCGTCATCGCCATCGTGACCGCGCTTCGCAAACTTGACGTTGAGAGTGTGGCCATCGAGCAGGTAGCCATCCATCGCCTTCTGAGCCCGTTGGGCAGCTGGCGCATTCTTGAAGACGGCAAAGCCAAAGCCCATGCTCAGTCGACCATCTGGACGGACCAAGGCGGCGCCGTCGCGGCGTGTCCGAGCGCTACCACCCGCGCTGGCAGGGGCTGGTTTGGTCTGGATCTTGGCAAACGCAAAGTCGGCGAGCGGCGCAAAGGCCGCGGTCAAGCCGGCATCCGTAGTAGCGAAGTTGAGGTTCTTGATGAACAGGGTAGCACCGGGGACCTTTGCGGCCGATGCGTCCTCATCCTCGGCCTGACCCCCTGTCGCATCTTCGGAGCCACCGAGCTTCAGAGCCGCCTTGCTAGCAGGAGCCTCCTTGCCCTTGACAGCACTCGTCGCGACATCCTTTCCGTCCGTCGTCTTGGACGCGAGGAAGAGATCGCCGGGCGCACGCTCCAAATACAGGATTGAGTCCTTGAACCGACGGTAGGCCAGAGCTCTGAATGCCACCCTTGCCTCGCTAGGCACACTCATCTGAACGATGGCAAGCGTGCCCGCCGGAGGGAGGAGCACTTGATCAACCTCGCCGTGACGCGCAAACAAGGTGCGAATCTCGTCTTGAGTGGTTCCGTAGGGAATGTTCTTGACGAGCATCGTCGTCTCGCTTCGTTCGGCGTCGACGGCACGTTGCTTCTTTGCGCTGTCAGGGTCCGAGGCCTTCCTTGCGTCAAAGGCATCGAGGTTGATGCCGTGGGACATCAGAAACTCTTTCGTCTCTTGAATGACACGCGTCTCGGCGAGCGCTAGCCTAACGGCTGCCGAGGAGCCCGTTTTGCTAGCATCGCCGTCCGCGATTGCGTCTGGATTGAGGATATCCGACTTGGAGATGCCAAGCCTGTCCGCAACACTGGCCGCTACCGCATCCGGATTCATGTACAGCGTCGACCAGTTGAAGTCCTTGCCCGCGAGGGCTTTACGCTCCTTGAGCTTGGACTGCTTGAGAGTCGCTTCCTTCTTCTGCTTGCTCGATGCCCCCTCCGCAGCAGCTGTGCCACTGGTTGAAGGGCCAGCTTTGTCGACAGCAGGAATGAGATGGAGCAGCCGACCTTGGAAGGTGGAGCCGTCAAGCGCCCGAAAGGCCGTCACCGCATGAGTCGGATCAGCGTAGGTGATGAATGCCCAGCCTTTAGGCATCTTCGTCTCCTTGTCCAAAGGGATGTGCACCTTGAATGAGGTGAGAGGCGAAAGAGATTGTCAGTCACGATTCTGATGTTAAGGAAGGCGGAAAAAGGAAGGAGAGAGCCTGGCGAGCGCGCCTCAGTTCTATAGATCCCTACTAAAAGATCTCCCAAACATAAATCAGCATTTGGGAGGGGCTCTTTGGCCCCACCTACTCTGCTGTCCCTATGCATAGATAGTCATCCTAGGTGGCTCGCCGTGGCGCCCAAGTGCCGTCGGAAGGGGAGGTAGGAGGGGAGGGGTAGGCAAGGGACGCACCTGTGATACCTCGCCGTACTTGCCGAATAGGACTTCGAGGTCTTCTGATGATGTGCTGAAAGGCAAGTTGCGCACGAAGATGCGCGACGAGGCCATGAGAGCGTCCACGTTCTCCTCGTCCTTCTTGGCCCGTTCGGCCAGCGCTTGACGAGTTCGTTCAATGGCCGGATCTGGTCGCGCTGTGTCGTCCTGTAATGCAAGTACTCGGTGTCAGTAATCTCAGTGGTGTGACGTAGAAGCAGACATGATGCTCACCTCCGCGTCCGTGGACTCCTGATCTGACTGATCGAATGTCTTGTCAGCGCCACTTGTTGTCTCCGCGTCGCCATCTTCTGCATCTGCATCGCCTATCCTTCGCTTCATCCTCCTGGCGAGGTAGTCCATGTCGGTAAGCCCCTCGTCGTCGAGCACCTCGTCTCGTTCGCTCTCTTCTTCGTCCTTGGCGCCTTCTGATTGGCCAGCTGCGGCCTCCTCTGCGCTGTTGGCACTTGGTGGAGCTGCAGATTCAGATGCCTTTCGAGCCTTCTTGCTCCTCTTGGACGAAGGCTGTTGACTGGTTCCTTCGTGAGCATCGAGGTCGTTTCCGAGGTGCTTTTGATTGACATCTTGATAGGACTTTTGCTTGGACTTCGGCGCCAGCGCAGCGAAGAACTCGTCGAAGGTAACCTCCTTCCCTCCGCGAGTCGTTGCGGGGGCCGGAGCTCCCGAGCTCGACCCTGCAACCTTGGCCCTCTTTTTGGGTGGAGGTAGCGCTGCTGCCGCGAGGACGTCTGGCTTCGGCCTGCCTGGACCTGACGGAGGAACAGCAGGACCTTCAAGGACTGGCCTGCGCTTGCGTTTGCTTGCCTCGACGAGCTCGGGGTCATCAACCTGCAGAGCGGTCATGACAGTCAGCTCACATTGCCAGAAGTAGCCACGACATTACACCCATGCTCACCTTCCTTGCAATGTCCACCGCAATGCGAGATGTGTCGATGAACGTCCGATTGAAGTACTCCATCGCGTTCCGTGCGTCCTCCTCCGAGCTGTACCCTACGAAACCAAATCGGCGTGAGGTGCCGTCTGGCTTGCGAATGAGCTTGACATCGGTGACATGGCCGCGCGCGGCAAAGTGCGCCTTGAGCCGCGCATCGTCCAGGTAGACGGGCAGGCCGCGCACGATGAGGCGCGACATCGTGGGCTGCGACCGCGCTGGCTGGGAGAGGAGAAGGTCAAGGTCGTGTTGATGTCCGCCCTCTCAAAATCCGAGAGGACTGGGGCGAGGGTGATGCCCGATGAGCCAAGTCTAGCAACACCTCGTCGCGATACAATCGATCGATCGATGACCCTGGCGATCAGGGTGCCACGATGGAGGCCCCGGACGGGCGCCCGCGCGGCGGTCGGTGTTGTGGGCGCGCCTTGACCTCGAGCTTCGCGGTCGCTGCAACGACGTGGGCGACGACCATCTCGACGCCAGCCAGCCAGCAAGCAAGTCAAGGAGAACAGACGCGCACCCGACAGCACTCGTACACGTAGCCATGGTCAGTACGCTCGTCACGCTGGCCGCGACGACCGAACCCTGAGCTGACCATGTCCTGGCTTACGAACACCTTTGCACGGACTCCGGCGGGTGGAATGTACAGGTCCTGCTCGCGGCGTCCATCTGCACAAGAGGCGGCAAGCGTGAGTCGCTGGCTTGCAAGCGCTGCGCTCGTGTCCAGGCCATGCTGACGCTCGTCGTGAATCCCACAGCCGTCATCTCGCGCCAGTTTCGAGACATGCCGAGGTCACGGGTCGAGGGCCTCTTGAGCTCCTTCCCCAAGCTGCTCCCCGCCAACTCACAACATACCACCATCGAGACGGAGTCGGTGCGCTACGTCTATCAGCCGCTCGAGGATCTCTACATGATCCTCATCACCAACCGCTCATCGAACATCCTGCAAGACATCGACACGCTCCACCTCTTCGCACGCACAGTTTCCGACTTGTGCCGCTCCTTGGACGAGCGAGACATTGTCCGGAATAGCTTCGAGCTACTCGAGGCCTTCGACGAGATTGTCTCGCTGGGCTACCGGGAGAACGTCAGCTTGACACAGATCCGGTCCATTCTCGAGATGGACTCGCACGAGGAGAAGATTCAAGAGATCATCGAGCGGGTCGGTAACCAATGCTTGCATTGTCGCAAAGGCATTCACTGACCAAGTCTGCTTCTCCTACAGAACAAGGAGATGGAGGCGAAGGAGGAGCTCAAACGGCGAGCCAAGCAACTCGAACTCCAGCGACGAGAGGCGGCACGGCGGGGCATGGGCCCGCCTGGCGGTGGATTCGGGAGCAACATGGGCATGGGCGGAGGCAGTGGAGGCTACTCAAGTGTGCCTGGCAGCGCCTTCGAGCCAGCAGCAGCACCTGTCTATGTCCACCGCGAAGGGTGAGTTCAAGTGGACCTGCACACCGGTTGTCATGCTGACCATCGCCTATGTCTTCACTACAGGCCAAGTGGAGCAACATCCTCTCCAGCACCGGCGGCCAAGCCATTCAAAGGCAAGGGCATGCAACTTGGCAAGAAGACCAAAGGCGACTTGCTTGGGTCTATCGATGGGTGAGCCTTTATCTCCGTATCACTGCGTTGATGGCAGTACAGGAATCGTCGCGGCGCCGGGACCAAGTCGCCCTTACGACTCTCCTGCCATCGTCAAGATCGCCAGACGACGGCGAGACCGCGAACAGCCTCCACGCGCCTGCTACATCGACATCGCGTCGCGTCGTCCGATACTCTGGGCTGACGACGATGTTGGCATTGTGGCAATCTCACCTGCATCTCTTTACGACGATTCACTCCACAGATTTCGCCACGCCTGAGTAACGCCTGGACGTTATCTTGATACCATGAACGAGCCGCGCGCATTTGGACCCTCGCGCCATGCCATTGTGCCGACGCAGGGCTAATGACTCGTAACTTCCGACCCTCCCCTTTGCGCCATGGGTTCAGACGAAGTGTCGCTCTCCAGGATCCGGTGCCGAATGCTCGATGCTTGCCGGCTGGGCTCTCGGTGGCGGGTGAACTGCGCAGCCGAAAGGACCTACAAGCGTCGGCGTCGCCATGGTTCAAGCTCGAGGGGTGGAGACGTGGAGTGGTTACCTCCGTGGCCAGATTCCTCCACCGTCAGCCAGCCATCCGTTCGCTCCACCTGACTCGGTCTTCGTCGGTGCTCGGCTCCACGTCCAACAACATGCCAAGGGTGCGGTTCCGTTGGCGACATCAAGATGACTCGGTCCACCGCACGCACACGTGTCGCGACTCAAGGCCACCGGCACGCCTGTGAGGCCTTCTGGGCCTCCAGCGCAGAAGCCTTTGCTGTCGCTGCAAGCTCCAACAACGTGCGTACGAGTCACAGTAAGGCAAGGACACGGCGCGACCGTCCAACGGGGTGAGTGCTTCGTGGTGGAGCGAGCCGAACTGGAATTCTGAGGCTGGCTTCCCTCCACAGCGCCGCGCACGCAAGTCACGACACAACGAGCTGTAAATCCGAGTCCGAACGCCATCCGAGCTCTGTTACTTGGTGAGTACCCAGTCAGCGGCAGGCTGCCGCATTCTTCCTCATGATGACCGCATCATTCATTTCGTATAGCGCGCGCCGGCGCGTCCCTTGCAAGTTGCGCCAGGCCCCCGACACTCGAGCAATCGGTGCCGCCGACTTCGATCCGTGACCGCGTGCGAGGCGTGGATTCGGCAGGGGTCGTACTCGGCCATAGGCTCAGCGAGTCAGGCCCAGCGCGGATAGCTGGCATGGCTTTGGGTGGATCCTCCACCCGAAGAAGAATGAGCCTGGCTTCTGCTGATCATCTCCGTTCTCATTTCCACCTGCGTCGTCATCCCGGCTAAGCTCCTCTCTACAGCTGGTATATAACCCGTTCACCCTACTCCTCGAATCATCCAGTTCTTCAAGACGTCCTTCCGCCTCCGAGGTGTTGTCGTCGCCAACTGCTATCCACTGACAACGCCCGCATTAGCTCCAAGGCCTCGACACGTTTCCATACCGATACCCATTCGCACCAAGAATTGTGTAATTCCCAAGAACAACGAAGAAGATGGCCGACAACCCGGCTCAGTCGCAGCTGAGGGATGACGTGCCGACCTTTGGCGAAGGCGGCGCCGGTACCAACAACGTGGCCTACCATCTATCAACGACGCGTTCCACGGGCTCCTGGGGCGAACGCGGTGCTGACGAGGTCAATGTCGAGCGGGCACGCGCCGACTTTCAAGACGAGATTGCGCGTCAACGAAGTCGACAATCGCATGACCATGAACACGGTCGGGGACGGTCCTCGGGTGGCTTCTTCGGAGGGTCGACCATGGACCGAATCAAGAGCCCGCTCGGCAGGAATCAGCCCGTCCAGGCTGACGACGTCAACGCCGACCTAGAGAGTGGTTCAGCTCCTCGAGAAGACAAGGACGAGGGCGAGCGAAGGTCGTCCGAGGACGACTTTGACCTCAGCAAGTGGATCCTCACGCGTCAGGCTCAAGAGCAAGAAGCCGGCGTCGATGCCACCAAGCCGCTCGGTGTCTCGTTCCGCAACCTCACCGTCAAGGCGCCAGGCACGGGCAGCTCATCCGTGTTTGTCAAGTCGACAGCTCGGGCCGTCATCAACACGGTGATCAGAGACCCCTTCTTCGTCCTGTCCACCATCTGCCCGCCTCTTGCCAAGATCAACCCGCACGCAAATCAACGGGACTCGCACGAGCTCATCTCCGATTTCTCCGGCCTTCTCAAGGCGGGCGAGATGCTCCTCGTCCTCGGACGACCCGGTGCGGGATGCTCGACCTTCTTGCGAGCCCTCACGGCGAGCTTGGACCCAGCGCTCAGAACGGAGGGCCAGATCTCATACGCCGGCTTCACTCCCGAAGATATCACTCGCAAGTTCAGAGGAGAGGTAAGTAGGGTGGCTCGAATCTCATTACTGGAGGAATCCCTATTGACCAGTTGCGTATCATTTTCAGGTCATCTTTGTGGACGAGGACGACATCCACTTCCCGACGTTGACGGTCGCTCAAACTCTCCGGTTCGCCCTGATGAACAAGGTACCCAAGCGCTCGATGCGGATTCGTAACGAGCGGAGGCATCAGTTCAACGAGACGGCCATCGATGTCATCTTGTCAATGTTCTCCATCAAGCACGTGCGCAACACCATCGTCGGCGACGCCTTCACCCGCGGAGTCTCTGGCGGCGAGCGCAAGCGTATCACCATCGGCGAGGCCCTCGCCACCCGCGCCTCGCTCCTGGCATGGGACAACTCAACAAGAGGCCTCGATGCCTCCACGGCGCTCGACTACGCCCGCTCGCTTCGCATCATGACGGATCTTAGCAAGCGCACCACCGTCGCCACGCTCTATCAAGTGTCGGAGAGCATATTTGACCTCTTCGACAAGGTCGCCGTCGTCGACGAAGGACGACTCATCTACTATGGTCCTCGCGACAAGGTGCGCGACTACTTCTACGGCATTGGCTACGAGGCGCCTGCGCGATCCACAACGGCCGACTTTTGCACGGTGTCGGTTGTCGACCCCAAGGAGGCCATTCACCGCACCGACATGCCCGAGAACTCGGCACCTATCCCGCGCACCGCCGAGGAGCGCGAGCGCGCCTGGAAGCAATCCGATCTCTACGCCCAACTCTCGCGTGAGATCGACGAGTACGACGAGGCGGTCCAGCGCTCGGAGATCACGGAGGCGACGCGTCTGCGCAGTATCGTGCGCAGCGAGAAGAACAAGGGCGTCCGCAAGGGTTCACCCTACACCGTCTCGTTCTGGACGCAGGTGCAAGCATGCATCTACCGCCAGCTCTTGGTCAAATGGGGCGCGCGCGAGGACATGTACATCAAGCTCTTCACCATCGTCGGCATCTGCCTGATCATCGCGTCGCTGTTCTACCAACAATCGTTCGACACCAGCGGCACCTTTACTCGCGGCGGTATCATCCTCTTCGCGGCCCTGCTCAACGGCTGGCTTCAGCTGAGCGAGAGCTTTGAGGCGGTTAGCGGTCGGCCGATGCTCGCGCGCCACAAGCAGTTTGCATTCTACCGTCCCTCGGCAGTGGTCATCGCGCGCGCCATTGTCGACATTCCGCTTCTCCTCGTCCAATGCTTCCTCAGCTCGATCATCCTCTACTTCCTGGCGAGCTTGCGGGTCAACGCTGGCGCCTTTTGGATCTTCTACGCCTACGTCTTCCTCTCGTGAGTCGTCGACGCGCTTATGCGACTTTGATATTCGGCTGCTGACCAAGTATTGTCACCAGGGCATACAATCTCACCTGCCTCTACCGGCTCTTCGCCGCATTCTCGCCAACCTTCAACGAGGCAGTCCGATTCTCGGTGCTTGGTCTCAACATCCTCGTCATCTTCATCGGCTACGTTATCCGTCGGCCCCAGATGAACTGGATGAAGTTCCTCTCCTACATCCAGGGTCTCTCCTACGCCTTTGAGGGCCTCATCGCCAACGAGTTCAACTACCCCATCCAGTGTGCACCCTCCCAAATCGTGCCGTTCGGGGAGGCGCGCGACATCGCGTACCAGACTTGCGGGCTAACGGGCAGCCAACCTGGGTCGATCGTGGTGCAGAGCGCCGACTACCTTGGCGTCACCTTTGGCTACTCTCGCGCCAACATCGGTCGAAAGTGAGTGCAGTCAGTCCTATGAGCGGAAGAAGGAGATGACTGACCTCGTTCTCCCTTGCAGTATTGGTGTCCTCATCGCGTTCTCGGTGCTCTACCTCATTCCAACGGTCATCGCCTCGGAGATCATGAACTTTGGCGGTGCCGGCGGCGGCGTGACGATCTTTGCCAGGACCCAGCGCGCCCAGAAGCAGATCGCAGAGGAGTCGACTCCGGTCAAGAGCGACATTGAGACTGGTTCGGACATCACCCGCTACGGAGACGACCATGACCACTCCCACGTTAAGGAGAAGAGCGGAGAAGGGAACAGTCACCGCCACATCCCTGTCGAGGAGCGGCCCATCTTCACTTGGCGGGATGTCAACCTCGAGCTTCCAGACGGCGGGCGCAAGCTGCTGCAGCATGTCGATGGCTACGTCAAGCCTGGGATGATGACTGCCCTTATGGGTGCGTCAGGCGCTGGCAAGACGACTTTGATGGGCGTGCTTTCTCAGCGTGGCGCAGCTGGCAACATCACCGGCGAGATGCTCATCGACGGCAAGGAGCTTGGGCCTGGCTTCTCCAAGGGTACCGGCTTGGTCCTGCAAGGCGATATCCACCTCGGCACGCAGACGGTACGCGAGGCCATCGAGCTCTCGGCACTTCTCCGCCAACCGCAAGAGATTCCGCGCGAACAGAAGCTGGCCGATGCTCAGAATGCGATCGAGCTGCTTGAGCTTACGGACCTTCAGGATGCCATCATTGGTGTTCCTGGCGCCGGTCTCGGTGTCGAGCGCCGCAAGCGTGTTACCATCGCAGTCGAGCTCGCCGCCAAACCAGACATCCTTCTCTTCCTCGACGAGCCGACCTCTGGTCTCGACAGTGCTCAAGCTGCGGCGATCTGTCGTCTCCTTCGTCGACTGTGCGAGGAGGAGGGTCAAGCTATCCTCTGCACTATTCATCAACCCTCGTCGCTCCTCTTCGAGTCATTCGACAACGTGCTCCTCCTGGAGCACGGCGGGCGGACGTGCTACATGGGTCCGATTGGCGAAAAGGCGGGCCACGACTCCAACGTGGTACGGACGTACTTTGAGAAGAACGGTGCGCCCGAGTGCCCGCCGGAAGCCAACGTGGCCGAGTACATCCTCGAGGTTGTCTCGGGTGGCAAGTCGCGCGGCATCGAGTGGGGCGACGTCTGGCAGTCGTCTCGCGAGGCCGTGGGCGTGCGCAAGCATATCGACGAGATCATCTCGGAGCGCAAGAGCAAGCCTGCGCCCGAGGACCCTCGCTCGCGCCGCGAGTACGCTACGAGCGCGTTCGTCCAGCTCGTCGAGGTTACCAAGCGTCAATTCCGTGACATGTGGAGAGACTCGAGCTTCACCTACGGCATCCTCTTCTCCAACTTTGTCACCTCGCTCGTCTCGGGCGGCGCGTTCGCCAAGCTGGGCTACTCGCCAACGGACTACCAGAACCGCATCTTTGTGGTCATCCTCCTGCTGCTCAACTTCCCCGCCGTCGTCAACAGCTTCATCGCCAAGACGTTTGAGCTGCGGATGCTCTATCAGATGCGCGAGGCGCCGAGCAAGGTGTATGCCTGGCCCGTGTTCATCACGTCCATCGTCGTAAGTGTCCCCTCCATAGTAGCTGCCTTGGTTCGCGTTAGTGCTGACGCGCCACCTGATTCTGTAGATCACGTCCATCCCCATCGCGATCGTCTCGACGGTGATCTGGTTCCTGCCAGCGTTCTTCATCCCTTACGGCAACCGCGAGACCTACGTGGCCGGTTTCTTCTACCTCAACACGCTCACGATGCAGTTCTTCATGATCTTCTTCTCGCTCATGCTCGCGCTGGCGTGCCCGACACCGGTGACGGCTGCCAACTTGTTGCCGTTCCTGCTGCCGGTCCTCTTCTGCGCCAACGGTGAGTTTAGCCTCTTCTCCCTCGCTCGCACGCCAGCATCATCCTCGCTCATGCTGACGTCCTGCTTCTCTCCACGCAGGTGTCATCGTGCCGCACAACGTGATGCGCGAGCCATGGAAGAGCTTCGTGTACTACGTCAACCCGATCACCTACTTTGTCCGCGCGCAGCTCTCCAACGTCTTCCACCAGCAGCCCGTCATCTGCGAGGACGCGGATCTGTACCGGTTCAATGCGCCGGCTGGCCAGACGTGCGATGCGTACGCGGGCGAGTGGGCTCGGGGTACGGGGGGGTATCTGTTCGAGCTGGGCAACAACTCGTGCGGGTACTGCCAGTGAGTATCCCCATCTTTCTTACCCACTCCTCCTGATTGGTCAGTACTGACGCGTTCTGCCGCTTGGCTCTTCTCAGATTCTCGTCCGGCGACCAGTACGCGGCGATGGCCGATGCCGACTACGGGTTCAAGTGGGCGGACTGGGCCATCCTGCTCGCGTTTACCATCTTCAACCTCGGCGCGTCGTACTACCTGTACTGGCACTTCAATGTCCGCGGCTGGGTGAGTTGCTTCCTGTTTTCCATCGAGGGTGGTGTGGAGGACGGTATTGACTGACCTCTTTCACGTCTTGCAGGGCATCGGCAAGAGCTTTGCCGTCAACCAGCTCAAGAAGGTGTACAGCCTTGTCAAGCGGCCGTTCAGGAGGAGCAACGGTCGCTCGTCGGCGTGATATCATGTGTACCATATCGTCTTCGTCGCTCTTCTCCTTAGACGGCCATTGTATAGACGCTCCTCATGTTGCGCCCCCACTCATTGAGCCCTAGAACCTATCAGATCAGAGTACCTTGCGTCAAGAAGAGTGAAGAGATCAAGCAATCTGGGAGTGAGCAGCCCGGAGAGCCTCCTCTGCCTCCTTGGTCAGCCGCGCGGTGAGCTCGCGCGCAGGCACGATGTCGTCCATGACGTCGACGCCCGTGCCCGCCCACGTCGTGAGCCGGCGCACGTCCTTCTCGCCCTCGGCCTGCTTGTACCGCGCCTGCCGCGCCTCGCGCGAGGCGGGGGACGGGTCCGCCTCGTAGGTGGCGACGGTGAGGTTGTGCACGCCCCGGCCGTCGACGCCTTGTGGCCAGTCCAGGGTGCCGCGGGCGTCGTCGAAGGCCATGGTGCGGAGGGTGAGGGCGTCGCCCTCCTTGTCCTCTGTTGGGTCTTGGCCCTCCGCTCGTCGTCGTCCCCCGAGGGACTGGAGGAGGTCCTTTTGGGCGGGCGTGTACATTGCTTCCGGGGTGAGGAGGTAGCGCGTGCCGAAGACGGCGCCGTGCGCTCCAAGGGCGAGGAGGGCGGCCAAGCCTGCGCCGTCGGCTAGACCGCCTGCGCCGAGGAGGTAGGGCGCTCTCCGGTCTTGATTGGGTTGAGAGGAGAGGGCCGTCTTGATCCCTGTTCGTGGTTGGAGTGTGGGAAGGATGTGCGCCACGCGCGGGAGGAGGGTGAAGAGACTGGGCGAGGCGGCGAGGCCGTGTCCGCCCGCCTCGTTGCCCGTGACGGCGAGGACATCACACCCAATCTGCTCGACGGCATGGCGGGCCTGCGTCTCGTTGCCGACGCCTACGAAGAGGACGAGCGGATCGTCGACATCGTCCGAGGAGGTGAGCTCGGCAGCGAGCTGCGCGTCGCGCGCGCGGATGAAGTCGGCGAGGGCGACGAGCTCGTCCGGCTCGCCGAAGGAGAGCCAGATGGCCTTGGGCCGCGCGCGCAGGGCCGTCTCGACGAGCTCGATGGCGTCGCTGTGCTGGCCTTCTGGACCGGGGTGGGAGGAGGTGGCGAGCGTGGTGGCGAGGGGTGCGCCGTGCGCCTTGGTCAGTCGCCAGACGAGGAAGCCGACGCCGAGGGGCAGCCGTCGTCCCGCGCCCGTCCCCGCGAGCGCGCCGTCGTTGTCCATCGTGGCCCTGGCCGTGCTCAGATGGTCTTGGAGCGTGCTGGGTGTCCAGTATCCTGCGCCGAGGAAGCCCAAGCCGCCGCCGAGGGACGTGGCCGCTGCGAGCTCGCCCCCGGCCGCGTTGGCCATGGGCCCGAGCACGATGGGCGTCGCGATGCCGAGCAGCCGTGTGAGCGCGTTGTCGATGGGCATCGTGACGCGCGGGCGAGGGTCGTTGCCGAAGGCTGACAGGCGGTGCGATGGTGGTCGTCGTCGTCTACTTATACGTCGTCGCTACGGCCGCTACGCCCGACCGAGGTCGTCTTAGACTATTCGCCACCGACCTCAACAGACACAGCCAGGGGCCCGCCTTGCCCTCAGAGTCATCTCTGAGCCAAGGCGCGGCCAGCGCTGGCAGGCAGACATACAGGGAGCATCTACGATTTACCCCCGCCGGCACCGACGCCGTCCGGCACGCCGGCCTCGAGGGTGAAGGCAGCACTGATCAGACCGGACACCGCGCCCAGGTAGCCGTCCTCGGGCTCGTTGCGGAACACTGTTACTCAATGGAGGACGTCGATCAGTACGAGGTGAGGCCCATGCCTACGCGCCTTGCTCTGGCCACAAGTGACACTCACGAAAGAGGAGACTCTCGCTCAGCCGGAGCACCTCGTCCTTGGTCAGGTACGCCTTGCCGCCGCTGTGCACCTTGAAGAACCACTCAATGTTGGTCATCACGTCGTCCGCGTTGAACATGACCCCGTTCAGGCCCGACACCACATTCTGCAGGCTCAGCGAGCCGCGCCGCTCCGTGTCCCACGCCGCAAAGATGCGCGCCACCGTCTCGTGCTCGGGCACCTTGCGCTCGATGCGCTCCTGCAGCCCGTTCGACACCACGTACTCGTCCCGCGCCCACGTCGCCACCTCGCCCAGGAACAGCCGGAACGTCTTGAGGTCGATGCGCATCTCCTTGTAGTCCAGATCCGGCGGCGCCGTCGAGCTCGGGTCCGCCGAGTTGTTCGTCGGCAGCGTCGACTTGCCTTCCGACGCCTCGTCCTCAGCCGTCGACGGCGCGTGTCTTGCCCGGTAGATGGACTCCACCATCTGATCGTAGATCAATCCAACTTGATCCTTGGTAAAGTTGCCCAGATCCTTCAGGTTCCGGATCGCGCTCCGTCGCGCGAACAGCTCAATGTCCCGGACAATCTCTTGTCGGAATCGCCGCCGCTCGCTGGCAATCGTCTCGTCCGTCACGATGCCAAACTCCCGGAACGCAACGACGAGGAGCTCTTGGAAGTTGGTAATCTGCCGATGTCGCGGGTTGGGCGAGTTGGGATGGGCAGATTCTTCAAGCGACTTGAAGTACTCCTTCATGATGTTGATGAACCCGCCGTCGTCCGTAACCTGCAGCAAGGCCTCGCCGTTGATCTTGAGAATCGCCAGGCCGATCTGAAATAGCACCTTGGGCCCCATCGCCATGAAGCAGTCGACGATCCGGAAGGCAAAGATCATCGGCATGCTGTTGATGTACAAGCTCAGGAACCATGGCAACGAGGCCACGGAGAGCTGAATGTCCGCAGCCACAAAGTGGTCGTGGATCATTGGCAGCGAGCGCTGGACCAGATGCTCGAACACCTTTTGGTCCAGGAGCGTGCCCGACATTGATTGTCTGTAGAGCTCCTCAAAGATCAGAATGTTGCAAGAGGCGTCCTTCCTAGCTTGACACTCACGTGTAGTAGCCAGGGAGCATACGCTCACAGAGCATGTCGAGGAGCCAAAAGCATTGTTCTTCTGACATGTAGCTACAGATAGAAGAATGATAGTCAGCAAGGCGGCCAAGAGTCTGTCTCGTCCAGAGTCCCACTCACATCAAGATGGCCGCAACCTGCTCAGAGAAGGACTTGCTGTCAGTGGCATACCCTATGTCCATTCTGCCGAGACCGACACTCACGACAATGTTCATCGCTTGACAGTACCCAAGCTCAGGGTTCTTCCAGCTGTACGCGGTCAGCACTCTCCTGAGCGCGCCGAGCCCTTCCTCGGTCTGGTAGCCGGCATACTCGGGCAGACTGCGATTGAGATCCTTCTCAATCTCCTCCGTGCTCGTGCTCTGCCTGCCCTCGTACTTTTTCAAGAGGGCGGCGTACTCGCCCTGGTGAGCGAAGCGGGCAAAGATGGATCCGGAGCTGAGTTCCCAGAGCTCGCCGCGGAGTCGGTTGGGTAGGCCCACTTGGACGAGGCGGAGGAATTGGGGGTATCGAATCAGGGTGAGGTTCCGGCCGTGCGCTATTTGTGAGAGTGGGGACGTCAGCATGGTGAGTACTCATACGCGCAACTCTCCTGTAGATCCCATACACACCTGCTAGATAGTCGCGCCATAGCTTCATCTTGGACTTTTCTCGCAGTCTGAATGAGACGATTGGGTCAGCTTCGAGCTGCGTCATCCAGGACTCATAGACTCACTTTCTTGGGTCGCCAGGAAACTTGAAGCGCACGCCGAGCCCGGCGTGGTACTTGCCAATGGATTTGCCGTCGTCGGTAAAGGTGAGCGGTTCGCCTGGCCCGTCGACATCGGTGAGAGCCTCTCCCTCCTCTGTGGCGACGGCAGGCTTGTCTGCGACGGCCTTTCCCTTGCCCGCCTGCTGCTGTGCGCTCTTGATCATCCATTCGGAGTAGCACGAGTCGACAAAGTGCTTGAGCGTCTTCATCGTGCCGAGCTGTGCGCGCAAGTTGTCGCGGAGGAGGGCGCAGAAGGCCTCGCACTGTGTTGAGAGGGCGTTGAGTTGGACAATCTGTCGGGGCAGGGAGGGCAGCGCATCAACATCTGCGTAGAGAGCGCGGCAGAGGGACGACTCACAATCTTCATGCCGTGCCAGACGACGATGCCGAGGGCAAAGACGGCTGTGCGCTGGGCGTTGAGACGCTCGACGCGGCGGACGCAGTACAGCGGCAGGCTCATGCGGCAGCTCCTGCGGTCGATGCTGGTGAAGGTGAGGAAGCGCTGGGTGAGGGTGAGCCTACCGGCGTACACCTGGTCCTCCTCCTGCTCCGGGTCGGTGCCCGGGTTGGAGAGGGAGAGGATGGCGGGCAGCTCGTCGACGGCGCTCTCGCTGCTGGGCAGGTTGAAGAACTGCGCAAAGAGCTGCGACCGCGTCGGCGAGCGGTAGTCCCGCAGCGAGTGCGCAATCGTCGACATCGTTGTCGGTGCCGTCGGCGTCGACTTGGGCCCCGTCGGCGTCGAGTTGGACGGCGTCGAGCTCGAGTCCGAGGCTGGCGGCCTGGAGGTGGTCAAGGCGCGCCAGTGCCCCCAGCTTGGACGTCGTCTCCAGGTGGAGGTCCTACTGAGACTCAGACCCCCTCCAGACCCTGCCCAGACCCTGGTCTACAGGTTACACCATATACGAGTACACCTTCGCAAGCACGAGATCCACCATGTCGAGGACCACCACCACCACCCTCTCGTCTCGCTCGCTCAAGGATAGGCAGCGGCGGCGGCGGCTCACAGAGAAGGGGGCGCACACGATGGCGGGCAAGGCCAAGGCGCGGTGAGCACTCGTCTTCCTTCCATGATGGCCAAGACGGTGCTGACCCTCTCGTCCTCTTGCTCGCAGCGTCGTCATTGCCAGACTGGTGTCCACCGCAGGCACAGGATACATCTACACCACCCGCCGCCAGCGCGTCGCTGAGCGCCTCTCCATGATGAAGTACGATCCCGTCAGTGCGTATCAGCCCCGTTCTGCTTGGAGATGATGTGGGAACAGCTGACGTTGAGCTGCTTGCTGCCTTGCTTCACACAGTCAAGAAGCACGTCCTCTTCCGCGAGACCAAGGGCGGGAGCACAAGATAGCATCCCCTCCAAGCCCTTTCCTCTCGCAATGCGCACGCAGAGTCGGCCATGGCAGCTTTCGAATGCAAGCACATTCCACTGGAAGGGGAGGGGGCCCACATCTGCTTGATCCAAATCAGCATAGATAGTCGTCCACCTCGTCACGTTCACGCCTCTTGCTCCTGCACCGACGCCGCCAGCTCGCGCACAGCCCCGCCCTCTTCCTCCTCCACAGGCCGCGCCGTCGCCTCCTCCTCCTCGCTCGGACCGCTGGCCGCCTCGTCAAGATCCACACCCACAAGGGTAGGGTACGCCTCCGTGCTACCCTGCGCATCCCCACTCTCCCCATCCCCCCACCGCGACTCGCCCCGCAACCCCCGCCCCAACCGCTCCAGCACAACCTCGACCATCTGGCCCCACTCCATTTGCCCCTCGGCCCGCGCCGCAAAGCGCGGCGCACGCGCATACGCAGTCGAGGCGAGCGAGATGAGAATGTCGGCCGTCAGGCCCTTGATCAGCTGCTGTGTCGAGCAGAAGCGGTGCAGGCGGTAGGGACTGCCTAGCAGCCACGGTACGTCCGAGTACGTGCGCAGCGCGTGCTGCGGCGGGCGGTGCGTGTCGACCTTGGTCGGGTCGGAGAGGACGTAGCCGGCAGGGACGGTCACCTCTGCCTCCGCACTTGGTCCCGTCCCTGCCGCCGCTGATGTAGACGAGGACTGCACCGAGGCGAGGAAAAGCGGGAGCGGCACGGACCACAGCGCGGACACCTCGTCTGGGCTCGCTTCGAGCTTGGGCAGCGTGCGCGCCGGATTCGAGAGGAAGAAGATGACGGGGTGGACGAGGAGACACGTCTTGCTGAGCACTTGAGCGTGTCCAGACCGTTTCCCAATAGCAGTCACGTAATGGGCATACCAGAAGACGGCGGAGTAGAGGGACAAAGAGCAGATGTCAGCGCGCGCGCTCGCTCCAAACGCATAAGAGAGAGAGAGAGAGAGAGAGAGACGTACGGGGAGAAGCCGTATGCAACCAATGGACCTCTTCACCCAGCACCTCCCACCCGCCCATCCGAATCTCCTCCACACTCTCCCGGAGCGCCGTGTGCTCGATGGAGGCATCGCCCGCATCGCGCTTGCCGCCCGGCAGACTCGCTTGGCCCGGGTGCGAGCGCAGGTGCAGGGCACGCGTGGTCATGATGGCGTGGAGGAGCCTTGGACCGTCGTCCCCGTTGCCTTGTCCTGGCTGCTGTCCATGTCCATCTCCTCCTCCTAGCGCGACGCCATCCGTGGAAGGCGAGGAAGAAGACGGCGCAAGGTCAGGCCGTGAGCCGGGTGGGAACCAGTCCACAGGCACCGGCACCGACGTCGCCGCCGCCGCCGATCCCAGCCCTGACGACCCCGTCTCTGGAACCCCTCCTCCCGCAACCCGATACGGCTGCTCATACAGAAAGACGGCAACAGCCGCCTGCGCCTTGTGCGTCAGCCTGTCCAACGTGTCCGCCGGCGCGCTGGGGATCGAGGCGAGCCGCGCGATGGCGGCTGCGTTGGGTGGGGCGAGGGCGGAGAGGAGGGCTTGCCAGGCTTGGCCGGAGGCGCGGGCTGGGGGGGAGCGCAGGCTGGGGGGAGGCTGCGCTCGTGGGGCACTTGGGCTTGGGCTTGGGCTCATCGCTGGCGGTGCTGTGCAGAGCGAGGATGCAACGAGGAGTCTTGACAGGCGAAGGCGATCGTGGTGGGCGGGAAGGTGGAAGGTCCGAGGTGATCTGAGCGCGCGGTCACCTCTTGCAGATGCTTCCGAGGCCACGGCTGTCCCCAACATCGTCACTCGTTATTCACGGCACGGCATTCTCGATCAAGATCGATAGATAGGAGGAGCGAAAGTACAGATCCTGACGAACGCTCACGCCCGCGTCCAGCCGCCGCAGGCGCCATTGGACAGCACGTACGAGCCTGGCGGAGTCGGCTTGTTGGCGTCGTTGCCGTAGGGGAGAGGGTAGAGGTCAAAGGGGCAGTCGACGAGCGTGAGGTAGAGGGTGCACTGGTAGTTGTACGGCCACGTCGCGTACTTGTCCTTGTCCGAGACCCACGCCGAGCCGATGCAGTCGTCGCGGGCGGCGCAACGCTCGCAGCAGCCGCGCGCGGTCGAGTTGCCCTCGATGCCATAGTTCCAGAAGATGTCGTCGTTCGCGTCGATGGTGTTGATGGTGCGCACGCTGCCGTCGCCCATGCGCACCTTGGACGCGAGGTTGTCGGAGCCGGCGCACTGCGCGTAGGCGGTCGGCTGGACCGCCTTGGTAAAGGTGCGCGTTGCCGTCGAGGTGTCGCGGTAGGCTGTTGCCGTCTGCTTGGCGGTGACGGTTGTGGTGCCTGTAATCGTCGATGGCGGCACCGTCTTCGTCGTCTTGGAGACGACGGTGGGGGACGCGGTCACATATACGACTAGCTTGGTGCAGGTTACCGCCGTCGGATACGAAGTCGTCTTCGTGGGCTTGGGGGTCTGAGTGGCGCGCTTATTCAGTGACGTCGTCCTAGGCGCGAGGGCGGCAATCGCGAGGGGCGTGAAACCGGCGGGAGTGGGAACCGTGACGGTCGTGCTCGGCTTGCTCGTCGTTCGCGTGACGGTCGTGGTGATTGTCGTGGTTGTGATGGCGTTGAGGAAGAGGGTGTTGGTCACCGTCTCGGTTACCAGCTTGGTCTTGGTCGGTGTGGGCGTCACCTTGACCGTCGAGATGACCGTCGTGGGCGTGCTGGACGCGCTCGTCGTCGAGGTGGACGAGGTCGGGACGGGCTTGACCGTCTTGGGTCCGTATGAAGTCGTGCACTTGGTCCTCGTGACGATGGAGCCTTGGAAGGATGTCGTTGCGGCCGTCCCAGGGTTGGCAGCGCAGACGAGGGCCGCGGCGACAATGGCGAGATTGAGCCTCATGGTGGCTTGGAGAGGAGGCGGGAAGAGGGGAGTGCAACACTGTATGCTGAGGATGAAGAAGGGGGAGAAGGACGAGGACGAGGAGGAAGAAGTCAGCCGCTTATATACCCCTCGCGCTTCCCGTCCCGGCGGCGCTCCGTGCCCCGCCCTTGACGCCAAACATCTTGGCCATGCGCTGTCAGACGCAGGGCCGCACGTCGACCATTCCTGCCAGGCGCCAGCTTGCTTCACGGCGCTCGTCCCCGTGCTCGACTTGGACCAGAGCTGGGGACGGAAGCAAGCCGGGTGCGCGATGCAGCCCCGCCTGCCGCTCGCTGCACTTGCGGATCAACCGTGCCTCTTGTTGAACCTGGCAGCGATGGACGTTGCGAGCAGTCTTGCCTCGCCGTCCGCTGGCCAGGCCGTACGTCCGGATGGAAGGCGACGAGTCCGAGTGGTCAGCATGGGCAGCAAGGCGGTGACGAGGTGTGGGAGGGGCGGGATGATGGTGGACGGGACGAGGAACGCCGTGAAGCTGTCCCGAACGGGTGGAACAGGTCCAACTGGGAACGGATGCCGGCCCGAGCTGCCGGTGTTGTTCTCGCCACTCGCGCTCATGCTCCTCGAGTCATGGTCCTCCTCCTCCTTCTCGACGACGACGACGACCTCGAGGACGAAGACGACGATGCCGGGCCCGTGAATGCTTCGCAGAGTCAGCATGACGCTCGTCAAGGCGGCCAGCTCCAGCGGCGGCGCGGGCGCACGCCGCTTCACCACCGAGATCCTCCCCACCGACGGCACCGAGGACGACATCACCTTCGCAGCCTCGAGCCCTGCCTCTGGCTCTGCCTCTGCCCTCGACCGCGTCGAGCCCAGGGTACGCTCTCCCATCACTGAACGCTCGCTCGCAACATGCGCCGCCCATCTGCGCGCAGGCGAGCTTGTCGCCTTCCCGACCGAGACGGTGTACGGCCTCGGCGCCAACGCCCTCGATGCGCAGGCGGTACGCAAGATCTACGAGGCCAAGAACAGGCCCGCGGACAACCCTCTCATCGTCCATGTATCCGACTTGGCCATGCTCAGAGATCTCGTCGCGTCAGCAGAGTCTGATGGCGATGCCGTCCCTTCGGCGAGGGACCAACACGAGCTGACGCAACCAAGCATCTCCTTTGGGCCATTGTACGACGCCCTCATCCGGCGGTTCTGGCCAGGACCCCTTACCCTCATCTTCCCCATCGGCGCAGCTGAAAGCTCTTCCTCGGCTCCTGCATCGTCGACATCATCTGGTAGCGTCGCCGGCTCTCCACGATCCCGGAGATTACCTCGTCTTCAAGTGCCGCCCGAGGTGAGCTGCGGCCAGCCCTCACTGGCGGTGCGAATGCCAGCCCACCCGCTCGCAAGGGCACTCATCGCGCGGGCAGGCGTGCCTCTGGCTGCACCCTCGGCCAATGCCAGCACAAGACCTTCACCCACAACGGCAGCCCACGTCTTGAAGGACCTAGGCGGTGCCGATGACCTCTCCTCGTCATCTCAAGACGAGGATCAATTAGAAAGAAGAAGAGGCCGCGGCAAGTTGGCCTACATCCTCGACGGGGGTCCGGCCAACGTCGGTGTCGAGAGCACCGTTGTCGACGGAACCAGCACGCCTGGAGAGCTGCGCGTCCTCCGCCCTGGAGGCGTCACGGTCGAAGACCTCGAGGCGTGCCTGGGTGGCCACGGCCTCCTACTATCCGAGACCCTCTCAAGGTCATCAAACACGGCCAGTAGTGCCTCTCCGCCCCGAGCCGAGGCGGTACGAGTACGAGTGTACGGCAAGGACTTGGCACGGTCGTCGGAGATGGAGAAGAACCCGACGACGCCTGGGATGAAGTATCGTCACTACTCCCCGTCGGCGCCTGTGATTCTCCTCTCCCGAGCTTCCTGCAAGAACGAAGACGAGGCGGTCGAGACATTGGTCGAAGCTGTTCGACTTTTGGCCGGCCGGTTTACCTCGACTTCGACATCGAGAAGGGATCCAGATGATGGCGCAGCCGTCACGATTGGCCTTATGAGCCTCTCCGACTCGGGCTGGGTGGACGAGCTGCTCGCTTCCTCCTCGTCAAGATCAAGTACGGATACAGACACGAGTGCGGTGAAGATATGGCTCGCAGAGGGCGGCCATGCGCCCGCACTCGGTCCGCCATTCGAGTCCGAGTCTCCTGACAAGTCGACGCGGATCACGGTCCAGCCGTACTCTCTCGGTACCCGCGCGGAGCCTGCGCTCGCTGGGCGGCGGCTGTTCGACGGCCTGCGGACGCTAGACGAGGGTCCTCTACCTGGACTCGGCCCAGAGGGACGGCGATGTAGAGGATGCGATGTGATCCTTGTTGAGGCGGTGTCGGAGGCTGGCATTGGGCTGGCGGTGATGAATCGGTTGGCCAAGGCTGCGAGGGAGACGGTGTCGGTCAAGGTGCCAACGTTCTTGCCTTAGAGAATAGTTATACAGCCAGCCATAGACGGACCGGCATGCTGATGGAGGTGCGCTTGTCCTGGGCCCGAGCGAGGGTAAGCAAGTGCGGAATGTTGACCATGCCCGCTAGGCGGGGTGTGCGCGCCGAGGTACGAGTAGATGTCCACAGGCTGCCCAGACCGAGACCAGTCGAGATGGCGGAGCTGAATGAATGCAGCGCGCCGGGGCCAGAGTCGACCCAGGCCGCACAGAGGCCCTCGCTGCTGCACCGACTGGGCCCTGCGCTCCCGCTTGCGCGCGCTGCAGACGCGCAAAGAGAGAAGAAGAGAGAGCGAGGCGTGTTGATGCGGTGCCCAGTGCGGCGAGGTGCGTATGTTGACCAGCGCCCTCATCATCGTCCTCAACGACGACGACGACGACCTTCTTGACGACCATCACCACCGCCAGCATCGACGCGCCCGCCGCATCGCCCAACGTTGAGCACGCTCAAGGCGACGCTGATCCACGTCGAGACTGCAAGGACGCCGGCGATCAGGGAGGCAGGGAGGTCGTAGCGCACCTCGCATCCGGACATCCCCCTCATCTCGTCGACGGGGCTCAACACCTCGCCCGGCCAGCCGACGGCCGCTCGCTCGCTCGTCATCCTCCTCATCAGCACCGGCGTGCGCCCATCTCATCCTTTCATTCGCCACCCGCGCGCGTCTCAACGCCAGGAAGAAGGGAGGCGCGCTTGCGTGGGCGGCACTCGTTCGTGACCAGGAGGCGCACAGCACAACATGGCGCAGACACAGCAGCCGCTCCAGTCACCCCAGCAGCAGCTGCCAGCACTGGGCTCAGGTAACGCCTTTCAAGCCATGCCGGGCCAAGGCAGCACCGCCGCCGCGGCCCCGTCTACATCGGCAGCAGGTGCGGCGGGGGCCGGTGCAGCTGCAGCAGCGACAGGGGGAGGAGGATCGCAAGGCAACGCAACCTACTCACCCATCGCCGCATCCGACGCGCTCCAACGAGCAGGCAATGACCCACGCCGAGCCCTCGACGACGTCGTCGCCGACCGCAACAGGATGGCAGCCGACAATCTCAAGCTGTGGAACCTCGTCGGCAAGATTCGCAAAGAGAACGACGCGCTCAAGGCTCGTCTCGCCGAGCTCGGCGAGGGAGACGCCGGCGACAAGGACGCTGCTGCTGCTGCGGCCGCACGCGCTCAGAACATCATGCAACAGCGCGCGGCAGCCCAGGCGCAAGCTCAGGCCATCAGCAGTGGCAGCGGTGCCGTCGTCGGTCTCGGCTCCAGCTCAGGCTCTTCGTCCAACGCAAATGGCTCTACCACCGTCGACTCGTATGGCGTCGTCGACGAGGTAGGAACTGGCGCCGACAACAGCCATGGAGGCATTCACTCTGCTCTCGGCCTCAGCCAAGAGGCAGCAACCCCGGTCAAGCAACAGCCTGGCGCGGGCTCGCAGCAATATACCCCTCAGCAGCAGCAGGCACATGGTACCCCTCGCAACGTCGCCGGCATCGGCGCTGGTGGAGCAGTCGCCTCACCTCGAAGCGCATCTCAACAGCTGCCCGTCTCTCCCCGTGCACGAAATGCCGGCTTGCCCTCGACGTATGACTCGCCGACGTCGTCGCCCTATTCAGCTCAAGCCCAAGCGTCGGCCCTCCTTCAAGCCGCTGCAGGCGTCGCATCGACCAATGTCGCCTCACCTGGCCGAGGTGCAAGCGGGTCGCACTCGCGCTCGCGTACACAGGACCTGGGCCAAGCCATCGCAACTGCCGCCTTCCTCTCCTCATCCTCAACGACGCCCCGTCTCGACGCGAACACGTTGACGAGCAACACGGCGATACACGTGCCGAGCTCGCGCCTTCGTGTCATGGAGCGCGGACGGGAGACCGTCTACTTTGAGGTGGCCGTCACCATTCTCGTCGCACCTGCACACTGGGGCCCTCCTCCCGCGGCCAACGCGCAGGGCATCCTCATGGGCGACTTCCCACCCATGAAGTGGGTCGTCGAGAAGACGCTCTCCGATCTGGCGGGCCTGGATGCGCGCTTGCGGCAGAAGCATGGCAAGAGCGCAGCCAAGAAGCTCGGCGAATTGCCGGATCAGGCCCTCTTTGTCGACCATGCGCCTAGCCGCGTCGATCAGCGCAAGGTGGGTAGTCTCCGTAGGGTGGACTGAGTGAACCTTGAGCACCTTCTGACACACCTCTTGCCTTGCTTCAGGTCATCGTGGAGACATATCTTCAAAAGCTGATCACCCTCCCTCTCCCGGACAAGGACGATATCATCACCTTCCTCTGCACGGACGTCGCGCGGCCTCGGAACGTCGATCCCAACGCGCTTGCCAAGGAGGGCTTCTTGACCAAGAAGGGCCTCAACCCTGGGCGCTGGGTCACGCGCTACTACTGCTTGCGCACGCCACCCTCAGCTGGCTCGCAAGGCAACGGCCCGACGACCAACGCGGGCACGAGTGGGAGCTCCGGCTTTGACAAGCAGTCCTATCGGCTCGACTACTACGAGTACAATGGTGGCCCTCAGATCGGAAGCATCAACATTGTTGGCGCTGAGATTGGTCGGCAACAGCGCAACACGGCCTCGGACATGGACGAGAACTCGTACCGGCACGCGTTCCTGATCCTCGAACGCCGGCCTGTTGCCAACGCCAATGCGAACGGAGGCGAGCTTGCAAGCAGCGGGACGATGAACAGCCTCGTCTCCGCCTCAGCGGCTTCGAACGGACCTGGCGGCGCAGGAGCCGCTGCTGCCGCAAACGGCGCGGCCACGCCCTCGGCGATGCAGACTGTCCGTCACGTCCTCTGCGCCGAGAACGATCGCGAGCGCGACGAGTGGGTCGATGTCCTCGTGCGTGCGATCGACGCGGCGCATCGCGAGGCCAACGCCATGCTCGCCACGGCCGTCGCGGCCTCGGTGCCCCCGACGAGCTCGGGCTTCTTGCAACCGGCACCGATGCTTGGTGCCGGTCCCGGCGCAAGCAATGCAGGCATCTCCCACCCGGGCTCGCCGCTGGGCAACCACAACGTCGGCTTGCCGTCCGTAGGCAGCGTCGATCCTCGACAGCCGTCTGCGCTGCAAACGAATGTGGGCACGTACGACGGCATGCCGAGTCCCAGTGGCGCGGGTGCGGCCAGTAGCCCTGTGACCCATCAGCCGTTGGGTACTGGCTCCTCGAATGCTGTGAGCGGCTTGCCAGGTGCGGGCGGCAGTACCGGTGGTCACTCGTCTGGTTCGGCGGGACGACAGGGCAGCGCCGGTGTTGGCGGAGCAGGGGTGAGCTCGCTCGGACATGGCAAGCCACCGTCTTCCATCGGCCATCTCGCACAGCCCTCACCGCGCGGCGCAAACGTCAACCTACCCTCGGACAGCGGTCATGGCCATGGATACTCGCAGAGTCATGGCGTACACGGACAAGGGTATGGTGTCGGTGGCTATCAAGGCTCGTTGCCTCACCACGGCTACGATCCGACAGCTGCGGGCCGATTGGCGGGCGGCGTACCGATCCAAGGACGCTCCTTCTCTACCGACGCGTCGGCTGGGGTGCCAGGTAGCTTTGGAAGTGGCGCTGCCCCCTCAGGCATGGCAGCGACGGGCTCTGTCAGCAATGTCAGCCATCACGACTCGCTGGCTCCATCGGCGTCCATGACCAGCAACACTTCGTACTCTACGTCGAGTGGCGTACCGCCATCGGGAGGCACGCCACAAAGTCGTAACACCAAGCCAGCAATCTCCGGACCTATGAATGGCGCGCCCATCCCCCAAGGCTCCAAGTTTGGCAGTGCCGTGCCTGGTCGGAATGGGAGTGGCTCTACGGCAGGAGGCGTCGGTGCCGGCGGGACCAACGGTATCGAAGAAGAGGTGGAGCGCAAGGAAAAGGACTCGGAGAAGAAGCGGTTCTGGCAGGGCTTCCGCGGCTTTGGCCACTCGGACAAGGACAAGGACAAGAGCGGGCATGGGAGCAAGTCTTCTGCGTCGTCGCAGCAGTTGCAAGGCCCGTTGGACCCGGCCAAGGCGGTGTTTGGCGTGCCGCTGGCCGATGCCATCGCGGTATCGAAGGTGGGCGAGGGTCTCGGCCTGCCCTCCGTCGTATATCGCTGCATCGAGTACCTCGAGCGGCGCAATGCCTACCGGGAAGAAGGCATCTACCGCCTCTCCGGCTCGTCGGCGGTGATCAAGAGCCTCAAGGACAAGTTCAACGCGCAGGGCGACGTCGACCTGCTCGCGCCGGGCGTCGAGTTCTACGACCCGCACGCGGTGGCGGGCCTGCTCAAGACGTTCTTGCGCGAGCTGCCGGAGAGCGTGCTGACGCGCGAGCTGCACTTTGAGTTCTTGCGCGTCAATGACGTGCCTGATCGTCGGGATCGGGTGCGCGAGCTGGGTCGGCTGGTGTGCATGCTGCCGTTGCCCAACTACTCGGTGCTGAGGACGCTGTGTAGCCAGTGAGTAGTAGCCATCGTCCTTTTAGATTATCGCCAGTAAGCGCTGACCCTCTCTCGCTTCTACCTAAAACAGTCTTATCAAGATCATCCAGCACTCGGACGTGAACAAGATGACGATGCGCAATGTCGGCATTGTGTTCTCGCCCACACTGGCGATCCCGGCCGGCGTGTTTGCGCTCTTCCTCACCGAGTTCGACTACGTCTTCTTCACGGACGCCAAGGGCACTCGCGCGCCGATGACCATTGAAGACGAGGAGGCTGCCAACTTGGAAGCGATGGCGGCGGCGGCGGCGGCTGCGCTGGGAAGACAGCTGAGCCCTCCGCCGGGACAAGGCTCGTCTGGGACGACTCCTGGCGGCCTGACGGCGCCGTCTGCGTCCAATCCAGGCTCCAGTCCTGGCGGCGGCACGCCTCGCAAGGCGGGACGGAATCCGAACCGAGCATCGTGGATTGCTGGCTCGACGCTGCACTCGGGTGGGGACGGTGCGACGCACGAGCTTGCGATGCAGATGGCGGCGGCCCAAGAGGCGGGATCGATGCCGAGTCCGCAAGCTGCGCAAGCGGCCATCCAGCACTACTCGTCGTCCTCGCCTGCGACGCAAGGGTCGGGACAAGGTGGTGTTCCGGCGGGCCAACGCTCGAATCGCAACTCGCTGTCGTACAATGAGGCGGACGCGGAGCGGCTGCTTGGTCTTGGGACTGGGCTCGGGGCGCACAAGCTGGGTGGGCTGGAGATTAGCGCTGCAGAGGAGGAGTTGGGCGCCATGTCGACTGCGCTCATGGCTGGTTCGGGGGCTGCGTCGGGTGAGGCGGGGGCGGGGGCGGCGTCGACGCCTGTGTCTGGTGGCATGGCTGCCTCGTCCTTGGCTGCGGCGGCGGGCAACGGCGACAACGACGGCGCCCTCGAGCGCTAGCCTGGACGATCAAGACTGCCATTGCGACCCCGATCTCGACCCCTTCCCCTCTTCGACACGAGCGTTCGTCTCTGTCAACCTCCGGCCACAAGATGACGAACCTCACCTCTCAAACCTCGATACCCGCGGGCCCCGTCGACTTTACCACTTCCAAGATATCCTCAAGCGTGAACCGATGGGCGTACTCGTACACCCCTGGGACGACTTCGACACGACCCGACTCGACGATCCAATGCTTCTCCTTCCGATTCGAATCGTATTGAGCGTACACCGGCGCCTGTTGTCCCTCTGCCCGTGCTGCCCATCTTCTCCCTCTTCTCTTCTCTCTTCTGCCCGTTACGCTGTCCTCGCTCCTCCGCTGTCTAGTGAGATGTGTCTTCCTGTGTCCAATGCCGCGGCTTCGTCCGTACCTGAAGAACCGTTCCATGATGCCCTGTCCGTTCCGTGCTCCCGGCTTTCGGCGAGGCCGCACGCGCCATTCCGAAGGATGTCGCTCCATCGGCCAGGCCCTGCACGTCCATCGAGCGGACGACGACCACCATCACCGTCGTCGTACCCATCCGCAACCCCAGTCACAGTCACCCACCCACCCACTCCTTCACTCCGCCAGCATGACCAAGGCAGTTGTGATCGGCGCCGCAGGTGGCATCGGCCAGCCGCTCTCGCTCCTCCTCAAGCAGAGCACCCTCATCACCGAGCTCGCCCTCTACGACGTCGTCAACTCGCCCGGTGTCGCCGCCGACCTGTCCCACATCAACACGCCCTCCGTCGTGTCCGGCTACCTGCCCAAGGACGACGGCCTCGCCAAGGCCCTCAAGGGCGCCGACATCGTCGTCATCCCCGCCGGCGTGCCCCGCAAGCCGGGCATGACCCGCGACGACCTCTTCAACATCAACGCCGGCATCGTCCGCGACATTGCCGTCGGCATCGCCGCCAACGCGCCCAAGGCCTTTGTCCTCGTCATCTCCAACCCCGTCAACTCGACGGTCCCCATCGTCGCCGAGGTGCTCAAGAAGAAGGGCGTCTACGACCCCAAGCGGTGAGTCTCGTCCCGCCTTTGCCTCCATCACTCACTCCAGGACGGGCTTGCTGATCTCTTGCGAGGGCTCACAGCCTCTTCGGCGTCACCACCCTCGATGTCGTCCGCGCCTCGACCTTCGTCTCCGAGGTGGCTGGCAAGCCGACCGAGTCGCTCAACTTCCGCATCCCCGTCGTCGGTGGCCACTCCGGCAAGACGATTGTGCCCCTCATCAGCCAGTCGACTCCCTCCGTCGTGAGTAGCTTTCTGTCCTGCGTGCGCCTTTGCGTCTAGATCCATGGCTGATTGCGTCATTCATATTCTCATCTCCTCCTGCTCTCTCTTCTTCTCTACAAACGCGTCGATCAACACCACGATGACGACGACGACGGACAACAGAACATTGAGCAGGAGAAGCTTGCCGCGCTCGTGAACCGCATCCAGTTTGGTGGCGACGAGGTCGTCAAGGCCAAGGACGGTACCGGCTCGGCCACGCTCTCGATGGCCTTTGCCGGTGCGCGCTTTGCGATTGCTGTGCTCGAGGCGGCGGCGGGCAAGACGAGCCAGGTGAGTCGTGTCCTTCAACGCGTGTTTCTTCAAATGGCTGGATCGCTGACCATCCCTTGTTGCGCCAACGCGACGCGGTTATATCGGACAGTACCCCGAGTACTCGTACGTCGACCTGGCCTCGGACCCGACGGGCGCGCCCGCCGTGTCCTCGGTGATCGGCTCCGAGGTCAAGTACTTCTCCGTCCCGCTCGAGCTCGGCAAGAATGGCGTGGAGAAGATCCTGCCGCTTGGCAAGCTGACCGAATACGAGTCGGGCCTGGTCAAGGAGGCTGTTGGTGACCTGGGCGGCAACATCTCCAAGGGTGTCGCCTTTGTGGAGAGTTCCAAGCTCTGAGCGGGACGGAGACGCGCGTCCTGTGCAGACGGCGTAGCATTGTCGTCGTTGGACCTCTTGGGTATCCTTCGTAGAATGACTACTCGTACATCCCAAGCCAGGCTCATATCTCTCTCTCCATTCTGTGGGATGAATCACGCCGAGACAAGCAGGCGAAAGATGACTGCAAGTGAAGTGAAAGAGGTGACGTGAAGCCAGACGGAGCCTATGCTACATGTGGCGAAATAACGAGTGGCGACGCACACGCGCGCCGTCTACAACAGCAAGACGATCGTCTACTTGGCCTGTTCGCCATCACCGGCCTGGCTGGGCGCGTCCTTGGCCGCGTCCGTCTGCGACTGCTTGTCGTTGCCACTGTCAGCATGACCGTCCTGTGCGGGCTGATCGCCTGCGCTGGCAAAGGAGAGCTTGTGGCCCGTGTTGCGCTCGTAGTTGGCTGCGTTCTGGGCGTACTTTCTGTTGAGATCGATGGCCTCTGTCAGCGGAGCCAGCAGCAGCAGCGACAGCAGCACAGACACGCTACTCACCCCTTGAGATGGGCGACGTGGGCCTGGACGCTGGCGAGGTCGACCTTGCCGTCGGCGGTGCGGCGGATGGGGGCGGCCATGTCGGTGTACACGCTGAGGACGAGGAGCAGCACGGCGAGGAGGAAGACGGGGGTGCTGAGACGCGCTGTCGCTGATGCTGTGCTTGCGCTTGAGCGTGCTGGCATCGATGGGCGATGAGGTCGAGGCCGTCGTGGTGGTGGTTGAGGAGGAGGAGACTGAGCCTGGTTCGGTGGTGTCATCGGTCCCGATGGGGGGCCCATCCCCTCCACTTGTTTCCCACGCTCGGGCCAACCACAGCACCATCACCCCTCCTCGACCTTCTCAGGGACGAGCTAGGGTATCGTTCTGACTGACGACCACCACCACCTCCTCCTCCTCCTCCATCAAGCAGACGCGCCCGAGGACAGCGCAGGGAAGATGGCAGCCAATGGCAGCGACACGGGCGCATCGTTCACGGTGCTCATCCAGCGCGCAGCGTCAGCAGCGGCAGCCCTGGCATCAGCACCCCCGCCTCCTCCTCCAGGACGAGGTGCCGAGGCAGCAGCGACAAGAGACCCAGCCGTCGACGTGCTCGCCCAACTCGAGCATCTCCGCGCACTCGCCGATTCCCTCAGCCTCATCTCGCCCAACGAGACTTTGCGCGACATCTCCACGCCAGCCTTGCGCGCCCTCTTCCTACCCTCGCTCACAGCAGAGGTGCTCACAAGAATACGGCATGCGCCGCCACCTTCTGCATCCCCACAAGATCCCTTTGCAAAGCGCAAGGAGGCTCTCAAGAAGGCGAGTGCTCAGGCGCGCACCTTCCTCGCCACCGTGACGCGCTTGAACATCCTACCACCTTCCACCCTCTCCCTCCTCGGCGCACGCAACGAGCTTCAGGCAGCCTCGGCCTCGGCTTCCGGCCAAGGTGGCAACAGCACAGAAGACGAAGAGCGGCCCACCTTCTCCTCCTCCTCGTCTGCCACCCCAGCAAGCATCTCAGCCTCGTCAGCAGCCCAGGCACGCCAGCTCAAGATCGCCCTGTTCAAGCTGGAGCGCAGTCTGACTGCTTCCCTCGACGCATATCGGTCGCAGGCACGCGCGGCTGCTGCGGCACGGAGACGCACGGGTGTACGTGCCCCGGCTGCTGGCGTGAGCACGACGTCCGGAGGTGACCTTGGCTCCGAGCCGGAGGAAGCCTTCTACGACTTGCTTGTTCTCGGTCACGATGCCGCGCCGGACGCAGACAAGGACACAGAGGATCACGGCGAGGACGAGGAGGATGAAGACGACGCGAATGCCGCTGTGCCGAGTAGCTCTCTCGCGCCCTCTTCCGGCCAAACGCCGACATCACCCACCTCGCTGCGATCCTACCTCCTTCTCAACCTCAACTTGCACGCGCTGAAGGCGTACGCCTTGCTCGGGTCTGCCAGTCAGGAACTTACTCTGCTTGCCAACATGCCGTCTCCAAGCTCCATGGCACAACGAGGCTGTGGAGGTGGTGACACAAGAGCCGGTACAACAGGGAGAGGACAAGAGACGGACTCGACGTGGAGACTGGACACGGCTCTAGGGGGAGGCTCGACGTCTGGCCCCCTCCTCGATCCCAAGGGCAGACCGCTCCGGCCCTTTACCATTACGCCCAGCACAGGCAGCGCGAGCAGCGCCCATCCAACAGCCGCAATGGACCCAACAGCCAAGCGCGCAGCGCTCAAGGCACAAGTCTTCCAACCTTCCCACCGTCTCCCGACCATGTCGATCGATGACTACCTAGCCGAGGAAGAGCGACGGGGCAACGTCCTCCGAGGCGGTGGGCCCGAGGGCGCAGCCAAACCCACGCCCAAGGAGGAGCGCGCGATCCGGGCCGAGCTTGATGGGACGCGGGAAGGGGACGAGGCGGAGAAGGAGGAGCGGGCGGAGAAGATTAAGTGGGATGCGTGGGCGGATGAGCATCGGCGTGGGGAGGGCAACACCATGAATCGTGGCTGACCTCCTTGCCACCACGGTGCGCTCGAGGTCAAGGCTCGAGTCCTTAGGCACTAGCTTTCCGAGGCTGTCGCGCAATCAAGGACTGTCATGGGCGCTGCTTGAACACGGCAACAAGGTGTCATTCGGCTCAAAGCAGCAAGACAGGTGCATCAACCCGTCCAATCCGTCCGCCCACGCTGCGCCGCCGCGCGCACCGCCTCCTCTACAGGCGCAGACTGGCCCTGATGCCCATCCTCCACGCCCGTAAGGTCGAGCATGAGCCCGTCGCCTTGGCCCTTGGGCAGCTTGGCAAGCGCGAGAAGCGTGGCGGCCACGTCGTCTCGGGGGACCTGTGGCAAGCAAGCACGGTAGCAATCGGCATCAGCACCCTGGCTGAAGCGCATAGTTGCTCTGCTTGTCCGGACTCACCCCGACAGAGATGGTCTCTTGGGCGCCGAGCTTGACAATGCCCGTGCCCTTGTCGTCCTTGAGTGTGGAGGGCCGGAGCACTGTCCATGCGAACTGGTCGTACGTCGTGAGTGCCTTGTCCGCATTGTCTGTAGGAAGCTCAAGCGGTCAGCTTGGCTTGGGCAGCTTTCAAGCAAGCGAATGGTTGCTTACACTTGGCCTTGAGACGATGCGTGTACGAGAAGGAGACAGGTCAGTGCCAAGCATGGGTTGCCAGGTTCCAGCTTCGACATACCTTCATGTACGGTCCGATGGCATCCCTCATGCGCTTGGACGTCTCAAGATCCCGCTCCTTGTACCAGGAGGGCACAGTGCGCTCGTCGTCAACGTTGCGCGAGTCCACAGCGCTGATCAAGAGCAAGCGTCTGAAGTCATCCTTGCGCCCGAGCCCACTCTGCGCGAGGGCATCAAACACCTTGATGGCACCTTCCTCATCCACCTTCTTGGTCCGCTCCGGCCCGCCTTTCCCACCCGCGCCCGCGGCGAAGAGGACGACGTGGGGCGCATACTCGGACAGCACGCCTGCAAAGTGATTCACGTCGCGCTCCTCGATGGACTCGACGAAGACCTCGGCGCGGGCTGGGAAATCGGACGATTGGGAGGCGTCGCGGATCGTCGTTCGGATGTGATGTCCTCGTGCCACGGCGCGCTCGATGAAGCGCAGGGCGACGCGGCCGTGGCCGCCGAAGACGAAAATACGAAGCGGCGAGCCCATCTTGCAGTAGCCGTAAGGGATGGAGAGATGATTTGCAACGGACTCGTTGTTGGCCGTGACTCGACGTCTTCATGAAGGCTTCCAAATGGCGACGACGGACCCTTGGAAGCAGCCCGATGGTTGATGACGTATGAGTCTGGTGTTTGTTCGCCGCGTTGAGGTTGCCGCCATTGAGGTCGTTCTTCTCGTCACCTTGACGATGGTGCTAGCGTGTTGACGATGGCGAAAGGGGGTGGGAAGAATGGGTAAAGTGTCCGGGGTCGTGCCGATGTTGGATTCATGGGACGGCGGCCGACGCGTCGCGAGGTGTGGCGAGCCAAAGGACGAAGCCAGGACCCAACCCGACGCCTTCGTCCTCGTCTTCAAGATCGTCTTGGGCTGCCAGCTCGTCAAAAGCTGTACTGCGACCGCCGTGCCAGGCGTGGATCGTCCATCCTGGACCATGGCCTGGGTTCGAGCTGTCGTCGGTCCACGCCTCGAGGAAGGAGCGCATCATGTCGACTTCTCGCAGCTCGCATGCTATGATGACCTGCGTCGTCTTGGGTTTGCGTCGAGACGAGGTTGAGGCGGAGCTTGACAAGCCTTGATGAGAAGCCATGGAGAATAGGCGGAGGGTGGCTAGGAGTGCTGGGAACAGGGCTGGGTTGAAGATGCAGTCGACGGCGAGGACGAGGTCGGGTAGGTCGTCGTCTTCATCCTCGTCGCGGCCGTGCTCTTGCTGCAGGCTCTGCGATTGACCAAGCACTGCTCGCCGGAGCTCGTAAAGCTGCCTCCTCGCGCGCTCATCGCCTCGCTCATCGAGAGCAAGCACGTCCGTCCAGTCTAAGTCTTGCGCGATGAGCTCGATGTTGAGCTTGCCGCCGCCTCCGGCTCCGGCTTGATTGTAAGCGATACGACGCGTCGTCAAGTCCACATTGCGTCGGAGCAGCTCCAGCACCTCTCCCTGGTCTGTGGCGATCCATCTCAGTGTACTCACGCCTCCGTTGGCATCGAGTCCGGTGTCGTTGAGGTGAAACAGAGCTGGGTGGGTAAGGACGAGACTGCTCAGCACGCCTGTGCCTGCACCCAGTTCGAGGATCGTTCTGGTGCGCTGCTTGCTAGGTCCGGAGGATAGCAAGGCGGCCGCGTTCAGCAGCTGGGGCTCGATGCCTGCTCGTCGACTGGCCAGGTGGATGTCGGAGACGAGGAGAGCAGCCAAGGCCATGCTGTCAAGTACAAGTCTTGGAGTCAGGCATCGCGGACACACCAAGCACATCAAAAGGGCACCTCAAGACTCACCTTGCACGCCAGGCCACGCTCCCAGTGTTGCCCGCGACGGTACGGAAGGCAGTGAAGTCCTGCCGGACGATGGTGTGATGAGGCTCAAAGCCGTCGAGATGGGAATTTGGTATGGCACCCTTCCTCCTTCTTGCCGCCGCCTTGTCCCCCTTGCCCGCCTTGCCCGACGTCGTCGAGGCTCTATAAGTCACACCGTCTGCCCCTTCGAGATCGTGACTGTCCCCAGGAGCGATGGAGACGACGCCGTACGGGAACTCGAACACGTCCGTCTGCTTGTCGCTCGACGAGGGCTTCTTGCGCCCATCGTGAGCACGCCCGCTCGTCGTTGCGCTGCTCGAGTGCGACGCGCCAGGCGGGTCGAGGCTGATCAGAAGCGTGTCTGCGTGCACCCTGGAGTGGCCAAGACCATGAGCGCCTTGTCCGGTGAGGTTGGTGAAGAGGTGGAAGATCTGCGGGTGGGAGGTGTCGATGAGGTGTGGTCGAGGTCAACGCGGGCCGCGAGCGTCCCCTCTCACCTCGTCCTCAGCGTCCTCGACGGCGCGCAGCGAGCCCGGCCCCGGCTTGATGAGGAGGAGCTGCTCATCCTCGCCCCGCCGCGAGGCCATCGTCGTGAGCCTCGATGATGGGTGAAATCGCCATGGTGGTCAGGTCGATGTCCGTGCGGGCCACTCCCACCTGCGGTGGCGAACAACTTCTATAGCACATACATCACAACATTGATAGGGATTGACACTTCATTCTTTCATTGGCAAATGGGCAGGACCGGGAAGGGAGACGAGTCTGAACATAGGCGCCAAGGGGAGGGATAACAGGCCGGGACGATGCGCGTAAGAGTCGGTGACCGGAGTCGGACGGTCGTACTCAGTTCGTTGGAATGACCTCGTCGTCGTATTCGTCCTCGTAACAGGCTTGGAAGCAGGGCGGTCGAAGGGGGAAGGGGATGAGCCTGTCTGTATGCAGCGCGAGTTGAATCTAGTCGGGTGCTTGATCAATAGCAGTCATTGAAAGTAGAATCCGAGGGCCGTGTGCTGAGCGATGGAGCCGGCCCTGCGGACCTTGGCGAAGATGGAATGGGAAGCTTGCAATCCGATCGATGAGAAGAGCCACGGCCGAAGTGGGAGCGACGAGTCTTCAGCGTGTCCCTCAAAGCTCGTCGGGCGAGGGCGGGCGCGACCAGCTGGCCGAGTACGACGAGAAGACGGAACCACCGGCCTCCGATTTGCCATCGACATCCGTCATCGTGTCCGCCTGGCTGACAATCTCGTCAAAGTAATGTGCCGCCGTCGAGCGCGGCGTCCGAGGCGTGCGCGGAAGGCGGTAGGTCATGCCGGCGCTCATAATCGAGTACGCGATGACGCCCGTCCAGCCCGTCTGATGGGACGCGCCCAGACCCTTGCCGTTGTCGCCGTTGAAGAACTCGTGGAACTGGACGAGGTCGCGGAAGTGCGGGTCAAAGTCGAGCATCGGAATGCCACCGTTGCAGGGGCGTCGGCCCTGCTCATCGCGCGAGAAGAGGTTGATCAGGCGGTGCTGCAGCTCCTCAGCGACGTGTCCGAGGTGCATGAAGTCGCCACTGCCGGTCGGGCATTCGATCTTGAAGTCCTCGCCATAGAATTGGTAAAAGCGCTGGAGCGACTCGATGATCAGGAAGTTGACCGCCAGCCAGATGGGACCGCGCCAGTTGCCTGAAGGAGGACAGGGTCAGCAAGATCTTCGACCCTGATTTAGAAAGGCTGAACTCACTGTTGCCACCGAACATCGGGCTGTGCGAGTCGCCTGGCCAGTATGCGACGCTGAAGTCCTCGCCCTTGACGTTGACGCTGAATGGGTGCTCCTTGTGATACTTGCTCAGCGAACGAATGCCGTATGTACTCAGGAACTCCTGCAAGCATACAAGGTTTCAGTTGATCTGTCCATCTCCGAAAGATTAGATTGGCGACTCACCGTCTCGTCGAGCATGCGCTTCAGGATGAGCTCGAGCCGCTCGCGGCTGACCATGGCCAGCAAGGAGCGGTCACCCTTACCGCGCACCTTCATGTTGGCAATGTTGCGCTCGCTCATTTCGGAGCGGTGCTCCATGAACCACTGCATCCGCTTGGCAAAGGACGGGAAGCGCTTGAGCACCGACGGCTCGAGCGTCAATGTTGCGTAGAGCGGGATGAGGCCGACGAGCGACTTGACGGGGATGAGCTGCAGGTTGTTCTCGCCCCATTGGATAGCGTCGTAGTAGAAGCCGTCCTTCTCGCTCCACAGCGAGAGACCCTCGTCGTCGGTATTGTCCCGGTACGTCATGGCATCCGAGATGAAGATGAAGTGCTCAAAGAACTTGGAGGCGATGTCTTCGTACGTGGGGTTGTGCTTGGCAAGCTCGAGGGCCATGTTGAGCATGTTCAGGGCATAGAATGCCATCCAAGCCGTGCCGTCCGCCTGCCGAAGCGTGCCACCAGTGGGCAGTGGCTCCGATCGGTTGAATGGACCAATGTTGTCGAGGCCGAGGAAGCCACCCTCGAACACGTTCGACCCGCTCGAGTCCTTGCGATTGACCCACCACGTAAAGTTGATGAGGAGTTTCTGGAACACGCGCTCGAGGAAGTCGAGGTCTTCGCGGCCGTACATCTTGCGCTCGATCTTGAACACGCGGAACGTGGCCCAGGCGTGCACGGGCGGGTTGACATCGCTGAAGTTCCACTCGTACGCGGGCAATGCGCCGTCGGGCTTCATGTACCATTCGCGCGTGAACAGGTCGAGCTGCTTCTTGGCGAAGGCCGGGTCGACCATGGCGAGCGGAATGCAGTGGAAGGCCGTATCCCAAACTGCAGAGAAGGGATACTCCCACTTGTCCGGCATGGAGAGCACGTCCTCCATGTGCAAGTGTCTCCACTCCCGGTTGCGGACATACTTGCGCTCCGGTGGCGGAGCCGGTTGACCCGGATCGCCCCTGATCCACTCGTTCTGGATGAACATGTAGTGTTGCTTGTTCCAGAGCATGCCAGCAAGCGCCTGACGCATGATGCCCTTCATGTCGTCCGAGATCGGTCCCTGGGCGAGGCGGCTGTAGAACTCGTCGGCCTCGGCGCGACGGGAGTCGAAAATGTTGTCGAATACTTCGTCGTCGTTGATCGCAGGATCCTGCTCCGGCGTCTTGGGCGTCAACTTGATACGGACTACGGCACAACCGCCTCCGCCGGGCACCTGCGAGAAGACGTATTGAGCGCCGGCCTTGGTGCCCACCTTCTCGGGTTGACGTATTGCCGCGAAGGGTTCGACTCGTCGGGCGACTCCCAGTACTCCTCTTCGACTTCCACCTCCTCCTCGACCTCGTGCTCCTCGTCGTCGTCTTCCTCATGCTGCTCGCCGTCGTCGCCGTTGCCGAAGGGGCCACCGTTGAGCTCTTTGCGAGGCGATCCGCTGATGGGAGTCTCCTCGCCAAAGTCCTGCGAAGGACTGTCCGAGACTGGCGTGCTCAACTTCTTGCCACTGTCGTTCTGCCGAGCTTTGGGCGTGGACGGGCCCTTGACAAGCTTCTTGACCGTCTTGGTGACCATGCGCGTCTTCTTGACCGCCTTGGCACGGTCCTTCTCCAGTCGGTGCTGCACGATGATCTGGTCGTGGAATGCATCCTTGGCGTAGATGTTCTTGTTCTTCACATCGTAAAGGCGCTCCAGGTTGGTCTCGTTCTCGGTGAACATGAGCACGGGCGCGACTTCCTCGTCGTTGACAGGCTCGGGTGCCGCACCGCGACGCTTGGGCGGATACGACGGCGCCGGACTGGTAGAGCAGTAGAAGTACGTCTGACCGAGAGACTCTTCCTTTGCTTCAATCGTGTACTCGGCGGACTGGCGGAGTTCAGGCTTGGGAGGCGTCTCCTTTGGCCACGACCAGGTGTTGCGGAACGTGAGCTGAGGGATGATGTGTAGGTCGGCCGGGTCGGGGCCGCGATTGTACGCGCTGATGCGGATCGAAATGGCGTTCTCCTCGTCCTCGTCCTTGGCGTACTCGACAAAAACATCCCAGTATCGGTCCTCGTCAAAGAGGTCGGTGTCGGTGATTTCGAACTCGGCGACATCGCGGCCACGGTTCTGGCTTTCGCGGACGAGCTGCTCATAGGGGAATGCTGCTTGCGGATACTTGTAGAGGTACTTCATGTAGCTGTGCGTCGGCGTGTTGTCGAGATAATAGTAGAGCTCCTTCACGTCCTCGCCGTGGTTGCCTTGGTTGTTGGCCAGACCGAAGAGGCGTTCTTTCAGCATGCGGTCCTTCCCGTTCCAGAGTGCCAGGCTGAATCCAAGGCGACCGTGATTGTCACTGAGGCCTGCGATGCCATCTTCGCCCCACCGGAATGCACGGCTACGCGCGTGCTCGTGCGGGAAGTGCGACCAAGCATCCCCGTTTCCGGAGTAGTCCTCGCGTACCGTTGCCCACTGGCGCTCGGAGAGGTAGGGGCCCCATCTCTTCCAGTAGCGTTCCTTGCGAGTGTCCTCGTCCAACCGGATCTCCTCTTTGGTCTGCCATGTCCGATCGGAGCTCGCTCCGCCTGCGGCACGCTCGAAGAGGCCCGTAGGCCCACGCGCGTGGGCCATGTGCTCAGACTGGGAGTGGGACCGCGACTGAGAGTGAAAGTGGTGGGGACGGCTTTGACCGTGATGTGGGTGGTGGTTGTGCTGAGCGTGTTGAGTCTGAGCGGACAGGTCCGCACCAGCCGTCGAGTTGCTGTCCTCGTCGCCGATGGTGGTGTTGCTGCGCGTGGACATGCCGGAAATTGACTTGCGATGGTACGAAACGGGACGGGCAGAGTAATGAGACGCGTTCTGCGACGCGAATGAAATACAGATTGAGCCGGGAGACCGTCAACAGAGTTTCGACGCTGACACTCACAACATAGCGAGAGTGTGGGTCGTGTTCTTGCTCGGCGCGCCAGTTCATGTTCTCGCGGGAATGGAACGAAGGCTTTGGGACGTTGGTTGGCCGGACATACTGAGGCCGTTCTTTGATTGTAGAAGCCGCTAGATATGACAAGCACTTTGTGTCAGCGATTGTACTGGACTTTGAAGTCCCAAGAGACGATATAAGCACGCACCTGAATGGCTGGTGCTCTTTCGCCTTGGTACATTGGTAGCCGCGTGAGCTTCGTTGGGCTCGTTGGGAATGTTGATCTTGAGGTTCTCCGCCGACTCCTGAGAGTCTCGGTCGGGCGAGTGATTGCTGCTGTCGGTGGCGTGGTTCGTCATGTCCTGAGTGGGCGTCCTGCGGCCGTCGTCTGGGTGATCGTATTCGGAGTAGGAGTGGTAGTGGGGATGCGAATCGGTACCGTACTCGGCAGAGCTCGTCCTGGAGAGCGAGTTGACGGGGGCAGCACGGGGTGCATAGGGTGGTGTCGAGTTGTGAGGGGGTGGTGATGGCATGGTTGTCGCGTCGTCGACGCGTCCCAAGTCCAGATTGTGATCCAATGGGAGGAGACGACCGAGAGCGTTGGGGGCCGAAGAAGGGAAGATGCGAGTGAAACGATAAGGAGAGTCAGTGGAAGGCTGTTCCAAAGAGAGCAGGTGTTGGGATGAGCTCACCGTGACGCTTAGGGATGCTGGGACTGGGAGAGAAGGTGACAATCGGGATGCGTTCGACGCACCACTTGCTGCTCTTCAGAAGCAGGCTACGAGTACTCAAACGACCGCGTCTGCTGAGGCGATCTCGAGGACAAGAAGGCAAGACACCTTGCTAGTGCTCGCGTTGACAACTGGCAGCAACGACGAGGTCAGCGCTTGCCGGTGGAGTGGTCAACCCGAGGCCGGGCCACCAGAAGGGAAAGATGCTCACCTCGAGCGCGCAACGTTGCCAAGGCAGGCGGTGAGGCCGTGGTGGTTGGGTCGACGGTCCGACGGACGAGGATGGCGGCGGGGTGCCCAGCAGGCTGACCTTTTGCGACCGTGCGCCGTCGTCTGGCTGGCTGGCGGGCGGTTGCTGATAACGGAGGTGCTTGCGCTGCAACGGCTGCCGCTTTCTGAAAGGCGACCGACGGGCGGGTTGATGGAGGTGAGGGTGGGGATGACGGTGAGGGTGCGGGTGAGGATGGTGGTGGTGGTGGTCGAGAAGGAGGAGGACCCCGTCGACGTCGTCCCCGGCGCTGTTGTTGTTGGGACCCGTCCCAGCGCGCGTGTCGCGTCCCGATCACAGCGGCCAGCCTCACCCACTCGTTCACCCACAACACGTCCATCGTCATGCCCTTGTTACTCTCATCGGTGGCCACAGCGCCGAGGCAGGCCTGCTACCATGCGCGCGCACGGAATCCATGACTGCCTGTCCAAGATAACCCGCTCGATGACGGCGGTCAGAGGAGGAGCACGGACGACGGCCTGCTGTGGGCCTCGTCATGCTGCATTCACTCCGCTGTGCTTCACATCGATGTCATGATCGACTGCAGCCGCGTCTCGGGCGCTGTGGGCAGCAGCCGGATCAGCGCCTGGGTCCCCAGGGCCCCCAGGGTCATCGCGCGTGGCCCTTGGTGGTGGCTTCCTCGAGCAGCGGCAACCAGCACTGGGAGGTGGTGCTGCTCAGCGTCATGCTCATGGAGCTGCTCCCCCTCGTCCTCGCCGACAGCACCAAAGCCCGGTTGTTGTTGATCACGTGCACACCTGTCATTTAGAACGCGTCCCCCCATCTTCCGACGCGCCGGCGTCCGTCCAGGCCATGTTGTTCCCCACCACCTTCTCAAGGCCCGGCAGCGTCACCCGCAACGACAACGCAAGAGGCCACCATGGCCCGCACCGACACGGCGCGCGCGGGAAGCAGTCGCGCAGCTGCGACGGCCAGCGCCAGCCATGCCGTGCTCCTCGCCGAGCTCGTGCCCTCGCCCGGTGCGCTCGACGGCACCGCCGACGTCGACAACAACAACAACGACAACGACGACAACACGGTATACCTCTCACCCGCGCTCTGGGATCGCATCGCACCTCCTCACAAGCAGGCCAGACATCGAGCCCTGGCCAACGGCGGCAGCGCCAACGCCGAGCTCAGGATCGCTGTGAGCATCAGTCAGCTCAGCAGCACCTCCGCTTCAAGGCGAGTCCAGCCTCGGCAGCACCTACCCAGCATCATTGCATGGGCACGCCCACGAGCAGCCGCCACAGCAGTAGCATCGGACGCGCAAGCAGACGCAAGGCTGGTCATCACCTACCCGGCCTCCCTCGCCCAACACTTGGGGCCGCCGCGCCAAGGTGCAAGCACCCAAGCAGCCTTCAGGGCCGCCATCGAGCCCTTCTTCCCTTCCTTGCCCCTCTCCGCCGTCTACCTGGCCGCGCTCGACCAGGCCTCCTTTGACAGCGCCCACGATCAGGACGGCTCGGTCCTGCATGCAAAGCTCGCCGGTCGCATCGTACGACAGGGCGAGGTCCTCTCCTTCTCGACGTTGGCTCCCGCCTCTTCCAGCCGAGCTCGGTACCGCGTCATCATGACCGAGCCCATCCTCCAAGGCGTCGTTCAAGCTCCCAGCGATGGGCCGTCTTCATCACAAGCTGGGTCACCCAATGGCGCATCGACAAGCACCCCTTCCTCCCCTTCATCTCAAGCCGAGACCGAGGTCGTGGTGTTGCTCCAGCCTGACCTTGCCGCAACCAGCAACGACGGCGACTCGAGTTTCTCCTCGGCCATGAGCACGTCCTCCGATGACGGCTCAAGCACTCTAGACGACGTCCATGACGGCATCAATGGTCACGCCATTTCGGCAGGAGACGCTGATCAGGACGAAGACTTCGACATCAGTATCGATGAAGGCTTCCTCGGTCACAGCGTCCTCCAAGGCTACACTTTGCCCTCCGCGCCGGCATCGGATCCAGTCGAGAGCGACTCCCAGCCTGCTTACTCGCGTCACATTCCACTGTCAAGGAAACACCTCTTCGACCCTGCACTCCTTGACTCTCAAGCACCCGTCGAAGAGGCCATCTCGTCTTGGCGCTCAGCTAGGTTATCCACCCTGGGCGATGGCGAAAGCTCAGGAGATGTGCACGATCCTCAGAACGTGGACGAGGCAGTGGACGACCATTCCGTGGTTCTCTTGCCGGAGCGACATCTTGCCCAGCTTGGTTGCTTTAATGGAGACTGGGTGAGTTGAATACTCTGACCCTCATCTGTACCTCAGCTGATAATCTTCCTCTCCGACCACACACAAACAGGCCATCGTGGAACTCGTCTCGGAGCGCATTGCTCGCCTAGTGCGACTGTATGCCCACCCGTCACCACCTGCCGTTGGCTTCGGCCACAGCCAGAACAGGGACCAGAGGCGGAAGCTCTTCATGAGCCCGCTCCTTCACCAGAACCTTCACCGACCCGCCAACTTTGATCCTACACGGTCAGCAAGTAAGGCTCACATCCTTCCCCTCGACACTCGGCGTCAGGCCGCCCTGGCCGGGGCACCAAGAAGAGCGGCCGATGGGTCGACAAAAGCATCGCCTCTGCTCTCTTGTCCGCTTCCTGTTCCCTTTGCAGAGTCGTTGACAATCAGTCGGCTTGCGTCACCGCTTGCCATCGACAAGGCATATCAGCCGCTATTCCTCGAGGCACTCCGCACCTACTTCCAATCTTCCTCGCCGACGGACTCAAGCGACAACGAGCCTGAAGGGAATCGTCTCAAGCGCCGGATTGTCAAAGAAGGTCAAATCATCGCTGTCGGTATCCAAGCCGGCAAAGTCCGCTTTGCGCGGGACGCGCAAGTCAACGCTGTCGTCGCCGGTGGTGGCGAGGAGGCCAATGCGGATGAGCTCAGGTCCAAGCAGGAGGGGAACGGTGGCGCACGCGTTGACGGCGCATCGGCTGAGACCGAGACGGACGAGGACGGCTTCGATGACCCAGGGTAAGCCCAAGGTCCCAGCCATAAGCTGTCGTCCTTGTCTGACCAACCTCTCGTAACAGGTTCTCGGGCCCACCGACTGGCATCATCTACTTCCGCATCGCCGCCCTAGCACCCGAAGCAACCGAACCTGAGCCCCTGCCCAGTGGGCCTGGCATGAGCTCAGGATCAAGCTCAGCCAATGGTAGCGCCTCTCATAGCCTCGACAGCGGCGGCAACTGGGACTTTGAGACGCAAGTATTGCTTCGCGATCGCGCCCGAAGGGGCGAGTACGGTTGCGTAGTGGACCCCGAGTACACGAAGATGGTGCAAACTGGATTGGAACATGGGCGCGTGGCGGACCTTGGGGCATGGCTAGGCATCGGTGAGTGCTGAACGTGCTGCTCGTCCACGACGCTGAAGCACTGACTGTCAATCTCTGTTGCTGCAGCATCGGAAAGCCCAGCATGTCCTCAACAAGGCGCACTACCTCCCTCAGAAGGAGAAGTAGATGAGGCGGCATTCCCTGTCACAGCTCTGACGGCCACAGATTCGAGTCCGTACGACAAGCTCTTGCATCTCGTCCAAGCCACCCTCATGCCGCGTGCGCAAGACCTTGGACTTCATCTCAGCGTTCTACTCAAAGGCGCAAGAGGGAACGGCAAGAAGACGGTCGTACGATGGGTCGCTCAGCGGTGTGGCGTCCATCTTCTCGAGGTAAGCATCCTACCTTCTGCTCCTGGCTTCACGCGTCAGTAGTCTGAACACGATCTCTTGGTCTCTACAGCTCAACTGCTTCGACTTGCTGTCAGACACCGATGCACGCACCGAAGGTATTCTGCGAGCACGTTTCGAGAAGGCCGCCTCGTGTGGACCGGCCATTCTACTCTTGCAAAATATCGAGGCTTTGGCCCGCAAGTCCCAAGCTCTCGAGAGCGGCCAAGAACCACTTATGGCCGGCGTGCTCGCTGACTGCATCAAGAGCTTGCGACGAGCAGACGAGCGTAGACGACGAAAGAAGCTTGCTGCTCGGGCTCGGGCCCAACAAGCAGAGGTGTCAGAAGGCAAGGATGGCCATACGAACGGTCAAGCTGCCAATGGGTCGGCTGAGGATCTGGACGAGACGGACGAAGACGACGCGGATGATGCGGATACACCGCTACCCGTTGCGGTCATTGCAACGACGAGCGACCCAGACAAGTGCCCGACAAGCGTGCTAGGTTGCTTCAAGCATGAAGTTGGCATATCCGTGAGTGTATTGGTCCGTTTCCCAAACGACTGCTGTTGCTGACTTTTGTACTTTCCCAACTTCAGGCGCCTAACGAGGCAGAACGGCTCGAAATCCTGCAGACAGCCGTGCGAGGAATCTCTCTGTACCCAGACGTGAGCCTCAAGTCTTTGGCCACTCAAACAGCTGCCCTTGTCGCTGCCGATCTCGTCGACCTGGTTGGCCGAGCCAAGCTGGCGGCCATGACACGACTACAGAAGCATTTGTAAGTGCCGAAGCTGAGCTTGGTTATGGTATAAGCTCTGACGACCTCTTCCGCGTCACAGTGGTGATCACGCCTGGTCGGTCGCTAATGCAGCAGCAGCAGGCATCGCGCTGAGCGGAGCCGACTTTGACGTAGCGCTGAATCAGGCTCGAGCGAGCTACAGCGAGAGTATCGGTGCCCCCAAGATACCCAACGTCACCTGGGACGACGTCGGTGGATTGGCTAGCGTCAAGAATGACATTCTCGACACCATTCAACTTCCACTCGAGCACCCGGAGCTGTTCTCGGACGGGCTCAAGAAACGCAGCGGTATTCTCCTCTACGGGCCGCCGGGTACGGGCAAGACACTTCTCGCCAAGGCAGTTGCCACCTCGTGCTCCCTCAACTTCTTCTCGGTCAAGGGCCCCGAACTGCTCAACATGTACATCGGCGAGTCCGAAGCCAATGTGCGGCGAGTGTTCCAAAAGGCGCGCGATGCCAAGCCTTGCGTCATCTTCTTCGACGAACTCGACTCGGTCGCGCCGAAGAGGGGTAATCAAGGTGACTCGGGCGGTGTGATGGATCGTATCGTGAGCCAGTTGCTCGCTGAGCTCGACGGCATGGCGGGAGGCAAGGAGGGTACGGATGTCTTTGTGATTGGCGCGACGAACCGGCCAGACTTGCTCGATCCGGCACTCTTGCGACCTGGACGGTGAGTGATTGCGCCCGTTGACGTGATCCTCTTCCTAGCGCTCACCTCAGCTCTTCCACGATCAGATTCGACCGCATGCTCTACCTGTCCGTATCGGAGACTCACGAAGCGCAGTTGAACATCCTTCAAGCCCTCACGCGCAAGTTCAAGCTGGATCCCGATGTGGGCAACCTTAGCGTCATTGCCGAACAGTGTCCCTTCAACCTCACCGGCGCCGACTTCTACGCTCTGTGCTCGGATGCGATGCTCAAGGCCATGACGCGCAAGGCGGGCGAGGTGGACGAGAAGCTCGAAAAGCTGAACGCGACGCACCCTCTCAAGCCCAAAAATGCCTCTGTCGGCGCCAACGGTCAGCTTCAACATACGGAGTCGTACCCACATCCCTATCCGATCACGCCGCAGTACTACCTCGCCGAGATGGCGACGCCACCCGAGATCGAGGTCCGGGTCAGCCGTGCCGACTTTGAGGCGGCGCTGCGCGAGCTCGTGCCGAGTGTATCCGAGCAGGAGATGGAGCACTACCGTGCGGTGCAAAGCAATTTCTCGGCGCCGGACAAGCAGGGACGGCCACAAAAGCCAGACGCGGGTCAAGATGCCGCCAGTGGAGACCCTGCGACCGTACGCAGGAAGGCCGGGTTGGAGGACGGTCCGGCGTTGCCTCTCGGCGTAGGCGATGGGGTGCTGATGCCGCCGCAGGAGGCAGAGGCCAGCCTACCATCCTCCTCGTCCAAGGGTAAGGGCAAGCAACGGGCCTGACGACGTCCTCCACAGAGCCCTCACGGAGCAATCATAGGTCATTGGACCGCATCACACGGAGAGGCCCCCCAAGTCATGGGCGGAGATGCATGAGCGTACGATTGCCAGTGCGACGACATATGAAAGGACAATTCAAGGAGCAGGAGGGGCGCTTGAGGACGGTTCTGCTTCTGATGCGGATGAGGTGGGGAGGGCCGCAGCGCGCTCCTCGACGATGCTTCGGATCGCGGCCTGCCGATCGAGCTTCTTCTGGAGCAGGATGGCCAGGATACGACTGTGCTTGGCGGTCGGGATGCCGCCACCCTTGGTCATCACTCTCGGCGTCTCGGTTCGTGCCGCCTCCGCTGAGTCCGGGCTGATGATGCCGTGCTGGATGGACTCGGTGAGATTGGCATGGAGCGGGTCGGCAGGCCGACGACCGCGCCAACGCGCACTGCGGGTCATCTTGAGGTACGCCCGTTGCGCCTCGACCTGCATCTCATGCACCAGCATTCGCTTGGAGAGGAAGTCGGCCGTGACGCCCGGCCAGAGGAAGGGCTCGAGCAGGCCGACCTCGACCTTTTTGTATGTCCTCATCGAGCCGGGCCGGAGCGCGCCTCCGCTGCGAGCGCTGCGCATGAGCTTAGTGCGGTAGATCATGGAACGCATCCAGGTGGTGCGGAGACCGTAGATGGCGAGCAGGTAGGAGCGCAACGCGTGCTTGTGCATCGAGAGCGGGACGCGGAACGTTGCCTTCCAAACGTCGTACTGCTGGCCGGGCGGTGTGTAGTTGCGCACGAGACGAATGACAATGTTGGGCAAGAAGTTGAGTGGGCCGGCACGCTGTGGCTCGGGGAACCAGCGAGGGTGCTTGGTCAAGCATACGGAGGAACCGGGCGTGTTATCGACATAGACGCGGCTGCGATCACGGTTCGTCCACGCGTCGCGCTCCTCTGCCCTGCGCGCGGGCTCCGAGAGAGCCTTCCACGACTCCCAGGCACGCTTCTCGTCGAGCTCGAGGAGCTGTCGTTGGGTAGCGAGCTTGTCGGATGTACTTGTAGGGTTTACGATGCTGTGGACCAATTTGCGTGCCGCCTCATCGTCTTCTGTTGCCAGCTTGGGCACTCGAAGGTCTGTGGCCATGCTGTCGGTGCTGGCGGCTGCCTGCTCGTTGTCGGCCTTGTCGGCGACGAGATATGGGAAGCCGGCTGAGAAGCCACGACGCCAGCCGAGCTTGCGAGCGGCCTCGAAGCGGACACGAAGGAAGGCTTCGTTTTGAGTGTCGGCGTCGAGGGAGTTCCAGGTTTGAAGCAGGGCAAAGTCGAGTTGCTCCTCGCGAGAGAGGGCCATAAAGGCACAGCGCTGTCCGGGCTCGGAGCTGAGAGAGTCCACAAACTTGCGAAGCTCGCCTTCGACCCAGGCGGCCATGTCCGTGTCCTTGGGTGCGCCGACTTCGGCTGGAGATGGGACCCAGAGTCGAGCGCGTACGCGACGGTACAGGTCCGGGAAGGTGACGAGGTTCTGTAGTGGTGATGGCGGCGTTGCCGGTGCGACGGGCTTGCCTGCGTCGAGCGCGGCCTGTGCCTCTGCGCGTTCCACGGCGGCGAGGGCCCGCTGGGTGGTTGGCTTGCGGCGGCCGTTGGTACCGCGCTTGCGGACGTGGACGGGTCGGACGAGGACGCCGGCCTCGACGAGGGCGCGGACGCTGGGCGTGCCGACTTCGGAGCTGCGTGCTTCGCTCGTCGTGGGCGTGGGCTCATCTGCCGACTGCACCTCTGGCGTGGGTGCCGTCGAGTACGGCGCTCTCCTCGCCGTCGAGGTCGACGCTGCCGCTGCCGCGGCTGATGTCCCTGCGACACGAGCTGAAGCGCTTGACCACGTCGCCATGGCGGAGCATCTTGACGATGCGCGCGACGCCGTCCGTGCCGCCGCTGCCGCTGTTGCTGTTGCTGCCACCATGACTTCGGCGCTATGGGAGCGGGTGCTGTACGCTGACCGTCGTCGATGTCGAGGTCGCCTTCTTCCTTCTCGGGGCGGTGGTGTTGTGGGATGGTGGCCCCCTCGTCACGTGAGGACGCGCCAGCAGCATGGCATGATCACCAGCTTGCCTCCGTCATCACAACACGACGGCGACGTCGCCCCCCTTCCATGGCGGGGTCGAGCCATGCGCCCTGTCCTCCTCCACGACCATCACCATCAGCACCACCGTCACCGTCACCGTCAAGGACACCCGCAAGGACACCCGCAAGGACGACGACGACGAGGACGACGCTGTCGGCGGCGGCAAGTGCACCGCCTGGGAGGAGGAGCCGCTCGACAAGGTACCCAGTGGGCCGCGCTGTACACCGACCATGCCACCGCGTTCCCTCGTCCACGCCGTCCGGGAGCGTGAGTACGAGGCAAAGGCGGCGTATCTGCTTCCATGGTGCGCAGGCTGACGGGTGTGTGTGTGTGTGCTGTGCTCTGCAGGGTATCTCTCCTCCATTCGCTCCGTCGAGACGGCGTCGCGGTGGAAGATGCTCGTCACCGACGCCTTCACCCGCGCCCTCCTCTTCTCGGTGCTCAAGACGGACGACATCCTCCAGGAGAACGTGACCTCGGTCGAGAGCATCGAGGACCACGCACGGCAGCCGCAGCCAGGCTTCGAGGCCGCCTACCTCCTCTGCCCAACCAGCGCCAATGTCGAGGCCATCATCCAAGACCTCACGCCCGAAGGCAAGGGCGCACAGCCCAAGTACGCAGCCGGTCACATCTTCTTCATCGACGCCCTGTCCGAGAACCTCCTCCGCAGACTCACCAGCTCACCGGCCGAGCCCAAGCTCAGCAAGCTCATCGAGCTCTACATCAATCTCTGGCGTGAGTCCCTTCCCCTGCTTCTCTCCGTTAGAAGGTCCCATGCTCTTATGGACTGACTGCCCGCCGTCTCCTTGGCCCACCACTCCCACCTCCAGCCATCGAGGCACAAGTCTTCTCGCTCAAGACACCCCAGAGCTTCCACACCATCTTCCAGCCACTGTCAGGGCTGCAGCGTCCCAATGCGGCACAACAAGCACTCGAAGCCATCGAGGACGAGCTCCAGTTCTCAACCGCAGCGATCCTCAACGTCTGTGTAACTCTCAATGAGTTTCCTCTCATTCGGTATTACAACCCCTCTCACCCGCCACTCGGTCCCTTGGCGCCACCACCGCAAGCAAACGCCGCTACTTCAACTGCAACTCAACTTGCGGCCAGCGCAGCTTCATCTCTCTACGCAAGTAGCGCCCGCATGGCTCGTCTTCGTCCCGGCGGCAGTTACAACCCTCCATCAGACACGCCTTCAGCATCATCCCAAGCAGAGCACTTTTCTCGGAGCCTGGCCCAGCGAGTGCAAAAAGCCATCGACGACTATGTGCGCGACAATGAGCCCAAGGTCGATCTCGCCCGCCCACGGGCCGTCCTCTTCATCACGGACCGTAGCATGGACCCGGTCGCGCCCTTCTTGCACGAATTCAGCTATCAAGCCATGTGCAACGACCTGCTTCCCATCGAGGACAACGGCACCCGCTATCGATACCAGTTTCAAGGCGCAGAAGGCCAGCTGGAGGAAAAGGAGGCCATCCTCACCGAAGACGATTCCATCTGGACGGGCATTCGTCACTTGCACATCGCAGAGGCCATCGAGCGACTCACCAACGACTTCAAGAGACATGCCGAAGAAGCCGGCATCTTCTCTGGAAACGGAAAGAAGACAAGCCTCAACGACATGAAGGACATGCTGGCTGCTTTGCCGCACATGCAGGACATGAAGGAAAAGCTCAGCCTGCATCTATCCATGGCACAGGCGTGCATGGCTCGATTCGAGCAGACCAGGCTACCCCAACAGGCCATGGTCGAGCAGAACTGCGCCACGCGGCTCACTCCCGAGGGCCAGAAGCCGAAGACGCTCGTAGAAGAAATGGTCCCGCTCCTGGATGATCGCCACGTTTCGAACATGGACAAGGTGCGAATCATTGCTCTGTACATCATGTACTGCGATGGCGTACCAGACGAGGACCGACGGCGCCTCTTCCAGCACGCTCGACTAGGCCTCCACGAGATGGACGCCGTCGACAACCTCGTTCACCTCGGCGCTTGCATCGTCAAGGACCCGAATACGAGTGCTCTTGGCGGCTGGGACGCGTGGTTCAAGAAGGGCAAGCGCAAGCAGCAACCAACGGGTGAAGAATACGACGTCAGTCGGTATCAACCTCTCGTCAAGCTGATGGTCGAGGACCATTTTGCGGGCAAGCTCGACACGTCACAGTACCCATACGTGATTGACGGACCGGGCGACGATGGTGCTGGAGGTACCGGCAGCAGGACTGGCGGCGGCAGCACAAGCTCAGGGACTGGCCTCAGTCTGAGGAGCGGCTCAGGATTGAGCTTGGCCAGCTTCCGCGGAGGCTCAAGCCCTGCCCCAATACCAAGCCCGTCACCGTCACCTGCGCCGGGGGGACGACCACAGCCAAACTCTCTGAGAAGCGCAAAGCCAGCGTGGGCTACCAAGGGCCGTCCGCCAGCAGGTGGACTTGCACCTCCTGGAATGGGAGCCTCAGCGGGAGGGGCATTTGACCGAAACGGACACGGTCGCGTCGGTGGAGGAATGGACTCGAGGGACAAGAGACAACGCATCATCGTCTTTGTCGCGGGCGGCATGACATACAGCGAGATCCGAAGCGCTTACGAACTCAGCAACAAGCTTGGCAAGGACGTGTATATTGGTGAGTGCCGGTCCCGCTTGCAACTTTGAGCAGGTGGTGTTGACACTCTGTGCTTTGTAGGGTCCTCACATACCTTCACGCCCGAGAGCTTCGTCGAGGCACTGCGGAAATTCGGCAGATCTGCTGGCGGCAGTCATGCAATGCCAGGATCCGGCGCCGTAGCCTCTGGCACCCCGTCGCTCGGTTATGAACCAAGGGGTGGTCACCATTCAGGAGCAGCGCCGCAGCATGGATACCGGACCGGCGGCGGTCGACATCATTCAAACGGCTTTGGACCATCACAACACGGCGGCGATCCTCATCAGCCCTACGGAGGTGGTCATGACGGGTATGGCGGAGGCGGCTATCAACCAGCACCTCCGCCACCTAGGCAGCCAGCCCCGCCACCCGTCAACCAGAGCACGTACGACCGGCGCTTTGGAGGCGTGTCCTCAGCGACCAAGACCAGTGGTAGCAACGACGGTCGAGCAGCGAGTTACGAGCCCGGTCAACACATCCAGCAGACACAGTCCTGGCAACCGCCTCCGAGTCAAATACACCCTCAGCCAACGCAGCAGCCATATCAAGGTCATCAGTACAGTCACGGTGGCGGCAATGGCGCTCCTGCAACATATCACGACGGCAGCCCAGGTTCTGCGCATTATAGCGCTCAGTCCTCGTCCCCGCGACCACCAAGTCCAGGATCGGCTGGGCCGGGCAAAGACGACAAGAAGAAGAGTCGAGTGAGTCAGCTTGCTAGCCTGAATGCGGGCCTCATGCCTACGACGCTGTGCTGATGCCACCGACGGCCCCGCAGAATCTCTTCTCGAGGAAAAAGTAGTGTTCTTGGTCACCACATGACATCTCATGACGCACATCAAAGACCCTCGGGCAATCACCTCAACTTTCGCACGCAGCTCCTCGTACCGCCCTGATATGGGCGTGACGAGGCTGAGTGCATCTGGATCACAATGCCATTACTCGCTCACGATGCAAGAACGACCTTCAATCCCATGTTCTGGGTGCCCTGGCAAGGTGTCCGACTTCATCTTCGTGAAACGAACAGTCATGAAGACGGAGACGAACCGAAAGCTGCCCCCCTCCCTGCGCAGCCAAGCAACCGCGGCCGCTCCCCAACCCCCAAGATGAGAAGAGCAGATTCTGACCACCAGGTCTCAGTATCATGCGGCGCGGAAGCACGCAGGTAGGAGGAGGCCCGCCTTGAAGGTCTTATGCTTCGGAAGACAGATGCCCGTTAGGGTAGGCTGCCTGCTCACACCATCCTCCCTTCTCTGCATATAACAGGGCCCGGCGCTTTCCTCCTCTCCCTTCCCTGTCCTCCAAACCCACAGCTAGGCCCCGACGTCGCATGCGCCTCTCTCAACGCTTTGTCAAGATGCAATTCGTGACCTTCCTCGTCTTCATCACGACATGCATGTCTGTGCTTTTAGCCAGCGTGCACGGGTCCGACCAGGCGCATCCCAGCCTCAACGTCACCAAGTCGATCCCATATCAAGACATCATCATCCAGTACATCAAGGACAAGGACACTCCCGGACACACCTGCCCCAAGATCTGGCCGCGGGCTGAGTGGCGCGCTCTGACGCCGGTCCAGCAGCAGAGCTGGATCAATGCCACGCGGTGCCTCGGCAGCCGGCCCTCCCTGCTGGCTGGCACGCAGACGGGCCTACCGGGCAAGCACACCTCGCTCCTCGACGACTTCACCCTTCTGCACGTTCGACTTTTCTACCAAACTCACTATCAGTCGGCGTTCTTGCCCTGGCACCGCGCCTTTGTGCACGCCCGCGACCTGGCCATGCGTCGCGAGTGTGGCTTCGAGGGCCCCTTCCCATACTGGAACTGGTGTGAGTGGACCGTGCATCGATGTTGATCACACCAGCAGCTGACCTGAATCTTGACAGCTCTCGATGCTGATGAGGGCGAGGTCCAGGTCTCGCCCGTGTTCAGCGACGACCACGGCATCTCTGGCAACGGTACGGGACCTCACGGCACGGTGACCTCGGGGCCGTTCGCATATCTGCCACTCTCCTACAGCAACAACGACGAGCGCAACGAGTCAAAGGTCGACGTCGACCCCCACTACTTGAAGCGTGCCTTCGGTGTGGCCGAACGCGAGTATCCCCAGTTCCCAACCTTCCACCTGGCCGACACCTCTGCTGCGGTGCATCGCGTGCTCACGACGAGCGGTGACAACTTTACCGCCTTTGCGACAGCTCTCGAGGGCATACGCAAGAACTTCTCCGTCACCAACCCGGGTCTACACGGCGGCGTGCATCGTGCGATTGGCGGGGACATGATGAAGGCAAGCAGCAGCAACGATCCTGCCCACTTCCTGCATCACGCCAACCTCGATCGGTTGTGGTGGCAGTGGCAGAATGGCCGTCCGACGTCGGATTCGCGTGCCGAAGGTCTCGTGGACAAGAGCGATCTCAACTCGCGCTTCTGGGCCTACAACGGCCCGACGGTCGAGTACGACATTGACCCTTCGGGCGGTCCGCCGGCGTCGCTGTTCGACGTGCAGTCGCTCCAGGGCCTGTACATGCCCAACATTGAGGTGTACAAGCTGATCGACATCGAGCGGCCGCCGTTGTGCTACACTTACATCTGATCGACTCGGCTTCTGGTTCTGATCTGGTCGCCCTCTCCTCGTCTCTTCCCTACTCCATGGCCTCGGTCGCCATTGCAATGCATCTGATGCGACCGTCTCGCTTCCCACCTCAGCGTCTCAATGCGCCGCTGAAAAGCAGCGTCTTGAGGGTGCCGAATGTAGACTGGACCTTGGCTCGTGTACACTCTCGATGCTCTGAGGCAAGCCGTACCAGTACGAGGAGCTCAGAAATGAGGTGCATTGCTATGAATCGTCTCGTGTCGAAGCTGATGGTGCTGGCTGTGCCTCGCCTTCGTCTTGATTCGACGTGCCAGCCGTGGCCTGGTTGGCCTTGAGATCGGCTATCCGCAGCTGGTTGCGCTTGCCCAGCACACGCAACGTCCGCTCTCGCTCAGCGTCCGTCATGTTGACCCAGTTGTGGATCCGTGAGAGCGTCTGTGAGGCCAGAAGAGCGGCGTCAGTGCTGCTGAACGACTGCTTGGTTCAAGCACAGATACGTACGCCATCGCTGTTGACCACGAGAGGACCCAAGGCATCAAACTTGATGGTAGACGCGTCCGCACTTACATCGACCGTGCCGGCCGTCGTCTCCGCTCGAGCGCTGGCCTGCTGCCGCTCGTCCTCGGAGGGCGGCGCTGGCAGTGCGTAGATCTGGCGCTGTGGCTCTGCGGTCGTCGTTGTTGCGGTGGTCATGGAGGCGGCGCCTTCGTCGGCGGCGCGTTCCACCTCGTCCTCGACGCTGGGGACCAGATGCGGCGGCGGGAAGACGGGCACTGCCGACATGGTGCTTGTGCTGTCCTGCGCTGTCGTTGGCTTGCTGCTTGAAGATGGGAGTGCGTGCGGTTGTGAATGGTGATGGAGATGATGGTGGTCAGGTTGAGGAAGGGGACGTGCGAGCCGCGAGGGTTCTGGATCACTCCCAGTGGGGCAGATCGGGCTCGTCCTCGTCATCCTCGTCCTCCTCCTCGTCGTGCTTGACGTCGTCCACCACCATGTCGACGACGGGCTCGACGGCCACGCTGGCCGGCAGCTTCCACCCTTCGCTGGGCGAGCCAGGCTGCGTGGTACGATACACGGCATCGCCGCTCCTGCCTCAAGACGTCGGCGAGGATGCCAAACACCTCCCCCCCTTCGTCGTCGCCGTGCCCCCAGCCTCCCTGCCGCACATCTTTGCCCATCGCCAATGGCGGGCCGGCATGATCCTCGCCGACCTCATCGCCGCGGGCCACATCGAGCGCGCGGTCAAGGGTCGTCTGGTGCTCGAGCTTGGTTGCGGTACGGCCTTGCCTTCTCTCGTCGCGGCCCATCCAGACGGCGGCGGCGCACGCTTTGTGCTTGCGACGGACTACGATGAGCCCGAGCTCGTGCGCGTGCTCAAGAGCAACATAGCGGCGCAATGGGCAGCATCGGAGGAGCGGCAGCATCTCAAGCTGGAGGGCAAGATACGCGCAACCGGCTTCACATGGGCAACATCGCCAGATGACCTCTTCGACCTGATCCCATCCAGCGTGCTTGCTAGCCGGCGCACTTCAATCGTACCAGCTTCCCAAGCTGCCAAGTTTGACTCCATCTTACTTGCCGACACCCTCTGGGACTCGCTCTCGCACGCCGACTTGGCAAAGAGCATTGCCCAGACACTCGCAAGGACGGAGGCGGCTCGGGTCATCGTTGTCGCTGGTTTGCACACCGGCAGGGATCGCATCGCCGAGTTTGTCAAGAAGGCAAGCAGACACGGTCTCGAGGTGGCCTCCCTTTCGCAAGACGAGCCGGGAGTGTCCTCGCTCCGCGAACGGCTTGATCTCATCGAAGAACCAGACCTGCAGGCTCAGCTCGCGGAACGATCCACAGACGTGGTCGCGTTCGAGGCTTGGACGGAGCGTGTCCTCGAGTTTGAGCTCGCGCTCGAGCCAGACGAGATCAGCAACAGCCCTGAAGATGGCACCACATCGGCTTTGAACGCAAGCAGGGACATCATCGCCTCCAAGGGCCCACGGCTGACCGGCCGGCGTCGCCGCTTTGTGTCGCAAGAAGGTTATCGACCTGAGGAGGCCAAGGAGCGCGGCGGCGTAAGGATACGGAACCGCTGGATGACGCTTTGGATGCTCCAATGGACTGCTCACGCGCTGCAATCCATGGGTTCATGAATGATTAGTATTCTGATACGCTGCTCTCGCCCGGAGTGCACACGGAGAGTAGTCGGCAGACGAAGAGCAATGACGCAGGTCGAGAGGATCCGACAGTCTAGAAGCACAAGTCAGACGTAAAGACGAGAGTGCCGAAGACCGAGGAGGACCGCGTCGCGATCCATTCACTCAGAGCTGACGAGCAGAAGGACGCGGTTAGTCACTTCACCACTTGAGTCGCGTACCTGAGCAGACACTCACCTCGTCGTGCACAGCCTTGGCCGCCTCAGGAGCTGCCGGCTTCTCCGCCTTGGTCCCGTCCGGGGTGACCTTCTTGCTGTCCGTGGCATTGTCCGCCGCAGACGCGTCAATCTTGTTCTTGGCGTTCAGGCCAATGAAGTCGACAAAGCCCTCCAGGCTGCGCTCGCCGGTGAAGTCGATCCAAGACGACGCTGGGCCGGCGGGACGGAACTTGATGGTGGGGAATCCATTGATCGAGAAGCCGGCCGAAGGAGGAATGTCGTTCTTCGTCGCGTCCATCTTGGCAATGAGAATCTTGTCCTTGTGCGAAGAGTACTTCTCGCCGAGCGCCGCGTACGTCGGCTCAAGCTTCTTGCTGTGGACACAGATTGCATGATGCGTCAGAACTTCTTAGAGACTTTTGAGGGACATGAAGCGAAGGGAAACTCACCAGTGACCGCACCAGGGCGCGTAGAACTCTACGAGGAGATCCTTGGAGTGGTCGGACACGACCTTGTCGAACTCGTCCGCGACCAAGACGAAGACGGACTCGTTCTGAGAGGCGGGAACAGGCTCCGACTTGATGGAAGGCTGAAGCTTGCCTTCGATAAAGTCAGTGACGAACTCCTTGATGGTTGCGGCCGGGTTGGAGCCGAGCTTGGTCAGGGGGTACTTGGTGTGAGCCTCGAGGTCTTGAATCGCGCTATCGTTCGAAAATGCCAACAGGTCAGTCAATTTCTTACGCGCACGCGAGCAGAATCTGCAATCAAGCACTCACGCGGCGGGCCAAACGTCCGTGTTCAGATTGAGGCTCTCGGCGTGTTGCGCAAACTTGACGGCGTCGATCCAGACAAAGTTGGCCTTACCCTTGAACTGCTTGGCGATGGGCTTGAGCTCGGCGACAATGTCGTCCTTCTTGGGGTCGTTGCGCTCGGTAAAGTAGTAGACGATGGGAAGTCGGGCGTCGGCGTAGAGACGGAAGTTCTCGGGTCCGACCTCATCGACGAGGGGAAGAGACGCCTCCTTGAGGAAGGACTCGATGGCGCTAGGCGTGACCTTGTCCGAGGCGGGGAAGGGCAGCTCTGGGTCGTCAAAGGCACGGTAGACGACGATGGAAGGGAAGGTGGTGACGCCGGCGGCCTTAGCAAGCTCGGCATCATCGACGTAGCCAAAGGTGTACGAGTCGCGCTCGGCCTCGGCCACGGTTCGGAAGGCGTCGAGGGCTGCCTTGTCGGCTGCTGAGGAGGCTACGTAGGCGATGGCGACAATCTTGTCGACCTTCTTGAGGTTGTCTGCGGCGGCGGCCGAGGTGAGGTGGCTGAGTGCTGGCTGGTTCTGCTTGCGCATGTAGGAGACGATGCCGTCGGCCTGACGCGGGCCGTTGTACTCGGTCGCACCGTCCGTCTTGCCCCGGAAGACCTTGAGCGTCGGGTAGCCGGCGACGCCGACGTCGGAGCAGAGCTTGGACTCGATGGTGCAGTCAATCTTGGCGAGAGGGATGCCCTCCTCCTTGAGCTTGGTCGCGGCAATCTTGTACTCGGGCGCGAGCTTCTTGCAGTGGCCGCACCAGGGCGCGTAGAACTCGAGGAGCGAGAGCGGGTGGGCCTCGACCGTCTTGGTGAAGTTGGCCTCGGTGATGACGAGGACATCGTCGGGCCCGTCGTTCGCCGCGGCGGCTCCGGCGTCGTGGGCGGCGACGGCGGCCGGCAAGCAGAGCGCTGCTGCCACGGCTGCCGCGTACACGGACTGTCTTGCGGGCACACGCATCGCGTCTTGCGGGTGAGGGTGGGTAGGCGGGTGGGTTGGAGGGTGAAGAGGGTGTGAAGGGGGGATGGTGGTGGTCGTCCGTGAGGACGAGGTGGTGCGATGCCGCCGCCTTCTTATACTCCTTCACCACCCCGTACGAGACATGACGCCGGCCTTCGTCTTGCGCCGCGCCCGCGCCAGCGCCCGTGGCCTCGTCCCATCTGCGCTGCGCTGCGGTGCGCTGGAGCCTGGAAGGCCCGTCCTTCCCGTCCGAGAGAGGCGAGGGCGTCAGAGGGCGCTGCTCATCGTCGAGCGCAACGTGGAAGCAAACCACCCGGCCGCCCGGAGATACAGCGGCATGATCATAGCCCCCGATCAAAACACCACCCTCCCCCTCGCCTTGACCACCCTCCTCCTCCTCCTCCTCCTCCTCCTCCTCGACGACGACCACCACCATCACCCCCTCCATCCTGCCTGTCGCAGACGCGCGTGCGCACGCTCTCACAGTCGGTGAGTAGCCTGCCGATCCACGCCAGAGAGAGCCCTCCTGATGCGCGTATGCTTGCACACCCACAGCGCGGAGCGGTGCAAGGTGCGCACCCCCTCCTCCCCGTCCATGTACGGCCCTGGCAGCGGCAACGGCGCAGCCCTGGCCTCGTCCAAGCTCAACTCGGCCGCACCCGACTTTGCTCCCGCTGCCGGTGCAGCAGGACCGGGCTCACGCGCAGTGCGCATCGTCCACCCCGACGACCCCAACGCCGTCGCGGCCCAGGGTCAGCAGCCAGCACCACCCACCTCACCCTCCCGAAGACCCCCATCCTGCTCTTCGGCCGCGGCATCAACCTCGACAGCCAGCGGCAATCCTTCGGCCTCATCTCCCTCGCGATGGTCGCGGGCCGCCGCCATACCTTCATTCCAGCCGCGGGACCAATCGGCAGTCTCTCATGACAGCCCTTCTGCCCTCATCGGACAACAGCCGCCGCCAGGACTAGGCAACAGCAGCAGCAGCGGCGGCGGCGGCGGCGGCGGCGCCCTCAGCGCACGCAACGTCACTGCACCCGTATTTGTGCCCAAGCACAGGAACAGTGGCTCAGGCGCACCCCCAGGCCTGCCGGGACCCGGACAGGGTCCACCACCAGCTCAGCAAGGCTCTGCATACTACGACCTGTCATCACACCCTCAGTCAGCCTATCCCAACGTCGGCATGATGCAACATCCCTCGCAAGCACAGGCACACAATCCTTACGCCAACACACACCCAAGCTCAACCATCAATCCGTATGCCATGGTCTCGCAAGCAATGAGTCCAGCCCAGGGCGCACCTCCTACCCTCGTCGGACCATCCACCGCCATCGCTGGCAATCTCAACTTGCAACCGATGGGCTACCAGCCGCCCCTCTACCACCTCTACGCCCCGGCCCTGCCGCATATATCCAACCTCAGCCCGCACCACCTCGCACTACACTCCTTCTTCATGAGTGCCAACCTCCGCGAAGAGCTACAGAGGAAGAATGATGCCATTCGAGCGGCACCCATTCCTCTACCAGACACATCGGCAACAGACGGCAGCTTGGGGTCGCGATCCGCCAAATCCTTGCCCGAAGAACTTCAAGTTTACCACTCTCTCATCCCGCTCGAGCCACTGGGTGCGTCAGGAGCATCCCTGGCCGACGTCCATCCCGCCCTCACTCCAGGCTCTGCTTGGGGAGACACACGTGGGCCCAATGGGCTCGGGATCCCGTCAACATCCCCCATGTCGGGCGATCCGTCCAAGGTGTTTGGATATCGCACGCACGTATACCGAGCCATCTGCAAACTGGACGGCAAGACGTATGCCCTTCGAAGGCTAGAGGGCTTCCGGTTACAGTACGAAGCCGCCATCGCCCTTGTCGAACGCTGGCGGCGGGTCAGGCATCCTGGTGTTGTCTGCGTTCGCGAGGCCTTCACTACTCGCGCGTTTGGCGATTCATGTGAGTACATCAGACTGTGCCTGTGCAAGAGTCTCACCGCTGACAGCGTCTGTGTGCTCTCTAGCAATCGTCTTTGTCAGCGACTATCATCCGTTAGCTCCGAACCTGCTGCAAGAGTATCTCCATCCCAAGCCGCCTAGGATCGACCCGAGGACAAATCGGTTGCAGCCCGTCAACATGCAGATATCAGAGCGCACCCTATGGAGCTACATCGTCCAAATAGCAACGGCGCTGCGCGCAATCCATCGCGCCGGCTTGGCAGCACGATGTCTGGAAGCCAGCAAAGTGCTCAAGACGGGAACAAACAGGTGGGTATCGTGGATCGAGGTTGTACTCGAAAGCTTTGGATCCTGACTGAGACACGCTATGCGATGATCTTTACAGAATACGCATCGGTGGCTGCTCCATCTTTGACGTACTTCAATATGATCCCCAACAATCGGCGATAGGATCAGGGCAGGGATCAAAGTTGGCTCGGCAACAGGCCGAAGACCTATACGCGCTCGGCATCCTCGTTCTGCAACTGGCGACCAACTCGATCTCATCCACCGTCAACGCCCAAGCGATTCAGCGCTCGCTCGAGTTCGTGACGCGAACGTACTCCATCGATCTTCGCGATGTCTGTGCATGGCTACTCGATGCTCGACCAAGCCTGACGTCTTCCGCCAAACCGCAAGGAGATGACGCCGAAAGCTATCGCACCACTGCGCAGCTAGAAGCCATCCTCACCGGCCTTTCTCATCCGAGCGCCACGTTGAGCGAAAGCATCGGCACATCTCTCCTCGGATCACAAGCTCGTCCCTCACATGCAAGCCCAACAGAGCCCACAGGTGCAGCGAACAGCTGGCGACGAGCCGGACCCGCTTCCAAGATGGCCGAAGGCAAGGATATTGCGACGGATCGCGGACCGGCAAATCGGTGTGCGGAAGAGCTGGACGCGGCGCTGAACTGGGGCGATCTTCTCGAGGGCGAGCTCATGAAGGAGACGGAGAACGCGCGGCTCGTCCGTCTGGTCTGCAAGCTGGGCCTGATCAACGAGCGACCTGAGTGAGTGCATGCGGCATGGAGTCCCACCAACAAGCAGAGCTTCTGACTTTGTATGTCGGTCCTCAGGTTTGACCACGACCCGCGCTGGTCGGAGACGGGTGATCGATACATTATCAAGCTCTTCCGCGACTTTGTCTTCCACGCCGTGGATCCGGAGACGGGCCATCCAGTGGTTGATCTCAGCTACATCTTGACCAACCTGAACAAGCTCGATGCCGGCAGCGACGAGCGCATCGTCTTGACGAGTCGAGACGAGCAGAGCTGCTTGGTCGTCAGCTATCGCGATGTGAGTAGACTGTCAAGCTGAGACTCTTCTCCATGATCTGACCTCGAGACACTTCATCAGATCAAGACGTGTATCGAGAATGCGTTCCAGGACCTCGCCCGGCCACGATGAAGCGGCGGCTCTCTCCGCTCCATCTCATCGCCCACAGTCCCATCCCGCGCGGCTTGCACGTTGCTCCGACTTGCTGTACGATTCACCCTCATCGCATTTTGTGGACGTAGCGCTGCTGTGTTTGATGGTCATCGCGATCCTGACTTCAGGTCCTCGAGGTGTCCAGTAAGATGGCCATGCTACGCGACTCGGTATTGACGATGTCGAGCCGATAGGAGGTGTCGCACGAGCCATGGAAGCGAGCCATAACATCAGGTGACAGGCCGCGATGGAGCATGACGGCGGCGCACAGCCCACCCACCAGGGAACGCGCCTCCACCTCGTCGGCCTCATCGACGACGACGACGACGACGACGACCATCACCATCACCACTGCGATACCCCTCACACCAAGAGCCATGCCACGCTTCACGCCGGCGCCGGCGCCCAAGTGCCCGCGCTGCGGCGACTCCATCTTTGCAACGGAGCTCAAGCTCGGACCCAACGCGGTGCCGTACCACGTCCAGTGCCTCACCTGCTCCCAGTGCAACAAGCGCCTGGACTCGACCCTGCTGCTCGAGCACGAGGGACAGCCCTACTGCAAGCACTGCCACGCAAAGCTGCTCGGAACGGGCGCCAACGGCTTCACGCGCGCGGTGCCGCTGCAACCTCGAAGCCCTGAGGCCGCTGGGGTCAAGGTCGGTGCATTCGCCAGCCCAGCATCTCCCTCCAACCAGGTCCTCGCAGCAGCTACAGCAGCAGGTAGTGTCGGTGCACGAGGTGCAGCATCGACAGCCTCGCCCTTGGGCCATCGAACAACATCATCCGTGTCTTCAACCGCCTCCTCGTCCCGAGTCCACACCTCGGCCCACACCACGGCGCCATCCTCGTTCTCGACCTCAGCTGACGAGCAAACAGCCCGACTGCCACATCAGGTCAAGGGAACGTCTCCATCACGTCCTACCGGTTCCAACTCACTCTCACAAGATAGACCGACGGCGGAACCCTATGATCCCGAGTTTGGACCAATACCAGTCTCGAGAACGAGTCATGCCCAGACGATGGACGACCTTGTCAACCAGGTCGACGCGATCACAGTTCGCCCTCGTGGCATCGGCGTGGCGCCAGTCTCGGTAGCCCTTACTGATCGTGGCTCATCTGAATCGGACGACGCCGACTCCACCCTGGACACGGCCTCGACCGTGGCCACCGTCGGAACGCCTGGGCTACCACCGCCCCGACGACTCGCGCCCAGTCGCCATGGTGCTACAGGTGCTGCCTACAGGACAGCACCACCCGCTGGAGGGGTACAAGTGGGCTGACGCGTCTTGGGCTCGGGTCAAGCGTATCGGCAGCCGCAGGCGGCACACCTCTATGTGCAAGATGCTCCAAGCCAGTCTGTACGTGTGTTCCGTGCTTACTTCACGACGTGTCATCGCTCTGACCTGTCGCTTCCATCTTCACAGACTTTGCAGAGCAAAAACAGGGAGCTGGCCGCAAGTGGCACCGTGCTTGCTTGCGTTGCGACGGATGCTCAACTATACTAGAGTCAGGTCGGCTCGAAGAGGGTCCAGGCGATGGGGCTGAGCTCGCCGCCACGCTCAATCCTCAAGGCGGCGCGGCGGCAAACATCTGGTGCAAGAACTGTTATGCCAAGGTACGTGATCGTGGAGATATTTGTCAAGTGCAGCAGGACCTCATCACTGCTGTGCCTTACAGCACTTTGGTCCCAAAGGCATCGGTGTTGGTCTGTCAATGCCGGACGCCCTTCGCCGTTGAGCTCCTCCCCCACAATGTCGACTTCTTCAACAACGCCATGCTCAGCATGGTCCTCGTCAACACGTATCTCAGCTGCGCTCTGAGGCCGCGTGCCTTTGCACCCAGGTCTGGCTCAGCAATGCATTCGTGAGCACCCTCGCCATCACGCTGGTCTCTGCCCTCACTGACCTGAATCCAGACGTCACAGATGCAACAGATCGCCACCTATACCTGTCAACTCCTGATGTTGGAGTACACTCACGCAACGCGAGCTGGGCGAACTAGGTAAGTGTGCACTGACTCGACTCCTGACAACTCGCGCACCGTACAGGTCCAATTCGCGAGTCGGCAAGCAGCCGTCCGTTCGGTTCATCCACCGGCTCCCTCGGCAGGTCAACTCAGCCCGCCCGTCGCCCTCGACCTCGACCTCATCAACAGCAGCTTCGCCATGACCACCAACCCCACCTCCACGATCATCACGGCGTTGTGAGTAGCTCTGCTCCTACGCGCATCCTCCATCACCTTATGCTGACCACTGCTACTTCTCTCTTTCCAGTATCAAAGGTACATTCATGTGCTGCGCTCGTCATGTCGCATTCATTGACACCTCACCTCCTTACTGACCTACCGTCCGCAGCAGCAGCTCTCTTCTCTTCCATCCCTTCCTCCTTTCCCTTCCTCCTTTTCCTTCTTCCTCCCTCCCTCCCTCTCTCTCATATCCCCAAGGACTCTGCTTCGACGCTGGACCACGGCCTCAAGCACATCAAGCACCAGCCACATCAACGTGTCGCCAGCCCGCAGCCGAGATGAGTACGCGTGCCAGGTCATTCTGCTCAGAAGAGCACAGATAGACTGACCCACGCTGCTTACCAGATGTGCAGCACATCCATCTCCTCGACTTCAAGGTATCAAGGTACAAGACTTCAAACTCGGTACAAGATACCGATCAAGAAGGGACAGTGCCGCCGAAGCGCAGCAAGAACAGGAACGAGAGATCGTCGTCCCATGCTCGTCGACAAGATGCAGGTGAGTGGCGACTAACGCGTCGCTGACACAATTGCTTCACGGATCGATGATCAGGGCGGTCAAGTACGTCAACGACGCGTCAAGTATCAAAACTCTGACATCGCGAGCAGCAAGAGCACGAAGGCACCACTGGCGCGACGATGTACGGTTGCAAGGTGAGTACGTCTGCGTGTCACTGATTGTGTGAGACTTAGCAGCACCACCATCAAGGCATCAAGCAACGCATCAAGCACTCCATCAAGACAACATCAACGCCAACTCAAGCAACATGGGAGACGCGTGGGACGGCACGAGGTGGTGAGTGAGGGCGGGACTGAACAATGCTGCAGAACGCGTTGTGCTGACACCGTCACGTCACCAGACAGACGTCCGTTGGCACCAACCAGCCCCCCATCAAGATCAACACCGCCATCCGCCTCCACAAGCAAGGACCCAAGACGCCGTGGCATCGGCCGCTGGTGACCAGACGCGTCAAGTGAGTACAGAGACGCGTAGATGCTGACACATCACAGATACGTGGTCAGACCAACCATCGAGGGTCGACATCAAGACATCAATATACAAGCATGAGCGGCTGCAAGGCAGCAAGAGCACCGACCGCAACGCGACGAAGGGCAGGCAGCGGTGGGCAGCAACGCGTGCGTCGGCGTCGGTGAGTCGGAGGTGAGTGTCCGACGCGTGTACACTGGCCCCATTCCGCGACACCTATGCAGACTTCTGCACGGTGTGAAGACAAACAAACACAACACGACAACAAACACTGGGCCGGTGCCTTCGGCCTCGCTTCCTGGCTGCAGATGGCTGCATACGTTTGGGTCCAGCCTGGCTGCACGATGTCGACCTCAAGATTTCCCCACATTCCTGTCTGCACGATGTCGGCCTCAAGACAACCACCACCCACTACCACCCACGCCCATGCCGGCACGTCGATCCACCAGCCGTGTCCTCATCCAGGTGAGCACCTCCGTCCTTTGTGCGTCCCCCACGTTGTTGTCTTACTGATAACATCCGTGCCTTGTCCCCGCCGCAGTCCGCACCAGCCGGAGGGCGCCCTCGTCGCTTGTCGCCGCCACCGCCGCCCTCCTTGGTGGCCGCCGTCCTCCGCCGCCGCCGCTGTCGTCTTGGCCGCCGCCGCCGCGTCGACCATCGCGCTCACCGCCATCATCGTGACCAATGCACAGAGTGAGTGCCCCCTTCCGCTGCGCGCATTCACTAGCACCCCAATTCACCTCTGCTCCCTCTCCTTTCTCAGCATCATCGTCCATCCGCGTGCTGCCCGTCTCGTGCCGCTCTCACTAACTCTTCTCCCGCGTCGCTCACCTTCCCTTTACAGCAGCAGCTCTTCCCCTTCCTCCTTTCCCTCACACTCCTTCCTCCTCTCCCTCAGCGACACGGCGCCGACGCAGGATCAAGACCACACCCACATCAAGAGCAAGCCGACGCGTCGTCGTCGACCCCAACAGAAGATGAGTAGGCCAGGAGGTTCGTATGCCGAGCAGTGAAGTACAGACACGCGCTGACCACGTCTCTCATAGGACAACCAGCTCATCGATCTCGTCAACGTCGCGACCTCAAGACCCAAGACTTTGATCACTCAGCAAGACACGCATCATCAGCCCAATGGCTGTAGGACGAGGTCAGGACCGTCGCCGTCCCATGCTCGTCGGCACGATGGAGGTGAGTGAGGACAGACGCGTCGCTGACACAACTACTTCACAGGACGGCGAGCAGGGTAGGTCGGGCAGGTCAAAGACGCGTCGAGCGTCAGAGCCCCGACGCCGCGAGCAGCAAGTGCACCCAAGACCGCCGACGCGACGCTTACGGCTGCAAGGTGAGTACGCTTGCGTGTCACTGATTGTGTGAGACTTAGCAGCACCACCATCAAGGCATCAAGCAACGCATCAAAGCACGCCATGAACGCAAGGGCGACGGAGGTGGGCAAGGACACGCTCGTCGGCGGCAGCCAGACGCGGTGGGTGAGTGCTTGTAGGTGTGATTGCTGATGACATTGTACTACAGGAGCAAGGTACATCTAGGACAAGACACATCAAGCAGTCAGCACCAGCACCGACGCGGCCACGCGCATCAAGGCAAACGCACGCGCACGCCGTCGCGTACTGGGCGGCGGCAGGGCGGAGGTGAGTGCATGCCGCGTGTACACTGCTGACCATGTACGCTGACCACATCCACACCCCTAGAGACGAACACCAAGCCAGGCCAAGGCCCCAAAAGGCCACGACGAGCTCCGTCAAGGTACGGCGCACGCTACGACGCGCTCGTCGTCGTCGTCAAGGCCGTCGACATCGTCGGACAAGACAGGACGTGGTGCAAGACAGCAAGGGCGTGACGACCGACATCAACGCCAGTCGGAGCCGCTTCAACCAGGCCAAGCAAGGGGTCGAGGCCGCTTCAAGGCATCGCTATGACGAGCGCAAGCCCCGGCAGCGCCGTGGACGCGCTCAGGACCGCTGGCGACGTCGTTCAGGCCAGCAACGCTCGAACGAACCCGGCCCGTCTCCCCCCCGTCGTCCGGCGCTCCGCCCGTCAACCCAGCCCGGCCCGCCCAGCCCCGGCCAGCCCGCCCCGCCCGCCCCCGGCCCCAGCCCAGGCGCTGGCCCCCGCTGCGGCGGACAGCAGGGTGCTGATGATCAGTGAGTGGCGCGCGCAGTAGCCCGTTGCCCCGTTGCCCCGCTGACCCCGTCCCCGTCCCCAGTGACCCGCCCGCCCCCCCGGCCCCCTGTAGAAGCCCAGCCCGCCCACGGCCCCCCGCCCCGCCCCCAGTACAGGCGCTGCCCCCAGCTGCGGCGTAGAAGGGTGGGCGGGTGGGATACGCTAGAACAGCGTTCCCCCGGCCCCCCAGGCTCCCCTGGCTAGGGTGGAGGGGTGGGCGGGCGGGCCACGCTAGAACAGCGTCCCCCCGTGCAACATCAGGGCCGTTCTGCGCCGCTTCGTACAAGCATATCGGCGATCCCCGCCGCTTCGAGGCTGCGGCAGGGGCACCGCAAGCTCGGGCAGCAGCGCGGACGCGTCCAGCACCGTCGGCGACGTCGTTAGGGTCGGCAACATCGCTCGACATCGTCGTCGACCGCTAGGATTTGGGGTTAGGGTTAGGGTTAGGGTTAGGGTTAGGGTTAGGGTTAGGGTTAGGGTTAGGGTTAGGGTTAGGGTTAGGGTTAGGGTTAGGGTTAGGGTTAGGGTTAGGGTTAGGGTTAGGGTTAGGGTTAGGGTTAGGGTTAGGGTTAGGGGTTAGGTTAGGGTTAGGTTAGGGTTAGGG